>JAWWEU010000040.1:2268447-2307582 GCA_035583155.1 Acropternis orthonyx
AATCAATCAATCAATCACTGATTTCCAAGCAGACTGAAGTTGTAACTGAAAATCCATTTTTAAAAACCAACGTTCACACCTTTCAAAGTGATTGACTCCACATTAGAAGAGACCTTGAATACAAAAACCTCTGCCAGCTCTGGAAGGGGACAGTGGAAACCAGCTACCAAATACAACACACAGCAAACACACCAGGACATCTTCTCTCAGGATACTGGATCTAGCACGGCCACTTCTCCATCACCACTCACATGCACCAGTTTCCTTGGTTTCTAATAACTGGCACCATGTATGCTGCTATTTATCAGCTTATATTTGACTGAATTTGCTGCACTGATGATGAATCCTGGCCTTGAGCACTTCTCTCCAGGAAAAGCCTTTTATAGCTGCTCACTTCCCCCTCATCCCCTCCACCTGGCTCCAATAAAGATGTTCATGTGATTTCTCTCCCTCATGTGGCTTATTGCCAGCATGCCTCTAAAGACTATGGGGAAAAAGAGGTGCCTCAGGGGAACTCAAGTTGTCTTCAACATCACCATTCCATGGTTAGTAGAGGTTACAGAGTTACCTGGGAGACAGGATTGCTCTCTAAGCAAAGCCAGTTAGAACTTAGAACTTACCAGCTGTTCCTCACAATGTCATAAATCCAGAAGGAATTCCTTACATTCTCTTCCCGCTTCTCCTTGTCTTTACTGAGTCCTGACAAGACGTGGATTTCGTTGAGTTCTGGATCAATGGTGGCCCTTTGAGTGAAACCTGTCATTGGAACTGACAAAAGAAAATAAAAGTTACATGCTGAAAACAACAGAGGACTCAAGGGAAGGGAACCAAGCAAATGCTTTTCCCTCCCCCTGCAAAAGAGGATCACCATCCAGAGGCTGACTCCTTCCCTGCTAAAGCCAAGTCCAGCACAAATTCTCTTCCTTTCCTATCCTGTGATGTGTGGAAGCAAAAAAAAAGTCCATTCTGAGAGCTGCTGTTTCCTATGATATGAACAGATCTATTTGGGAGACTACCAGCTCAGAAATGAGGATTAAGCTGCCTAAACATAGAGCTAAATGACCAGATGACCATTGCAAATATGAATGGAGTTATTTTGTTATTATCTCATCCGTAAAAGGAAGCACTGATTCCAAAAGGCTTGACTGCAAAGCTGGGAAACTCCAAAAACTTTGAGATGAACTCATGATGGCACAGCTCACACCCCTGTGTTGCTTCCTCCAGGATAAAGATGTCAAGGGAGATGTTTGTGTTTTCTAAATAGTTGTGGTGCAATTACCAAACTGTTCTTCTGTTCCACCTTTGGATTTAGGAATATGCTGAAATTCTGCGGATTCCAACAGTTTTCATCATAATTCCCCGGAAAAAAAGGTCAGCAAATTTGTTTGGCAGTCCTTTTTGTTTGTTGTATAATTCCCCATTTCCTGTTTCCCTAGGCAACCATCCTTCCAAAATGTATTTGGGAAGGGCACGTGATCTTTGTTTACAGATCCTGTTTGTCTCCTTTCTCTTTCTGGGTCACTTTACAAAGGCTGGTAAAGGTTCCTGGCCTTCGGTCAAGATTTCGGCATGAAAAATTCTCAGAACTCTCGTATTTTGCAAATTCTTCCTTGCAATTAAACTAAACTGCACCCATGGCCTAGAAAAGAAGCTCTACACTAATACAACCATTTAATATTGCTGTTTCAGAAGACACAAAATGGTGTTTTGGAAGCCAGTTCTGTAACAGGTTTCGTTCTCGTACTTCGCTCTTTTCATTTGCTAGGCCACAAAAGTAATAAACTAATTCAAAAAATTCTAAGGAGACTTTGGTTTTCTACAATTTAAGCCCCCAGTGAAGCATTTAGCAACACCACAAAACCCAAGCATTTCATAAAAAAAGTAAAATTAAAAATGGTTAAGTCTTACATAAGCTTAAGTAGAAACTGGAATATATTAGATAATTCATTCTCAGTGTTCTGTTGACAAAATCCTTCCTTGTGGTTTTACAAACCTGCCTAGTTTGATCTCCAATTTTTACACAAAGTTTTAAAGGCAAATTAATCTAGTTTATAAGCAAATGAGTGGCAGAGAAGAGAAAAAAAAAATCAGGGAATAAGGCTGGCACAACAATGACTCCACACCTTGTCTCACCTGCAAACCACAAGGTCCATTTTTAGTAAGACAAATGAGGGCTGTGAAAGTCAGCCCACAAGGAAATTGAGAACAAAAAGACAATTATGGACTAAATATTGGTAATTTTTGAAGACTATCATGTAATGTGTTTGCTTGCATAGTCAGGGACTAAACTGCTGACCCAGAAAGTTTCTATTCAAGCCCTATTTGAGGCATTTCTGGCAGCAGAGCCCTCTAAATTTCATCAGCAATGCTAATGTAGATGGAAAATGTCTTTGCAACCCTATCTGCTGCTTTGAACATTTGAGACCATGCCGGGAATATCAGGAAAAAACCCATGCAAATCTTTAGAGCATTAATACCTCAGGCTCATTGAAATGAAAATTATTATAATCACGGTCGCTCTATTACCGTTGATACCAAAAGCATCTGAAACTTGTCTATGGAAGTCCCATCCCTTCTCCTGAAATGTTGTTAAATAAATGAATGTTCTATCTCGTTTATGCTCGATTTCCCGAAGCTGAAATTGCTATTTAAATAATGAAGGAGGGAAAAGCTGCCAAAGTTCAACGCTGCTGGTTTTTTCCTCCTGATATTAAGGATGGAATTCATCTGCAGCAACTGCAATCAAACCCAAATTCAAGTCAAGTAATTTCAGGCTTCCCTGAGTCTCTTCTTGAGACTGTTAGAAATGCAGAATGCCTAGAAAAATAGCAGAAATATAAATCCTGACATTTACTAAGGGCCTAAGACCAGGAGCAACTTACATAAACTCTGTGACCTATCTAAGCAACTGTGTAGAAACCATACTTAAGCAGCGCCTTAGGCTAGAAAAAGTTGACATCCAGTCTTTTGCAGAGGAAAGCAAAACTAGAAAGTTTGATGTAACACCATGAAAAAACCCCACAAGACAACACAAATTTGGCAAAGAAGTCCCTGAAAATGAATAGAAAATAAGACAAGATACTACACAAGTGAGCACGAGAGGCTGTGATGTTTTAAATCCAAGAGAAAAAGATGTTTTCCAAGGAAGCCCTGATCCTTGACAAGAGCAAAAGGGTGCCATAAAATCCTTAGGACTGAAATACTTCCACTAGGGGGTAAGAGAGGTTCATCATCTGCAAGTGCAGCAGACTGGCAGGAAACGCTGGCTATGATTCAAACTCTGCAGTCGGAGTATTAGAGAGGGACACGGCCTGGAAACATTGGAAAAATACTTGGGATATTTAGGTAACAAAACGTACATTGGGAAGGAAATTTAATTCTGCACGGGCAACAAGACTGAACCTATAAAAATGAACCTGCAGCAGTGACAATAACTGATGGCTTGAGATGTATTTTTGTTAAATTTTACAACTCAGAATAACAAAAAAAATCATAAACGACGAGGGGTGAGAAGCAGAGCACTGCAGGGTCTGTTAGTTGCAAAGTGTTAGAACCAAGGGGGCAATAAAGTGGTAGGAAGGGCTCTATGGAAGTTCCCTCACTTCTGCTCCTTCACAGAGATGTAACATTGGATTTGGAGCAAATCTCCACAGATTCCACACCTTCCAGGGCACCCCTGGGGAGAGCTGTGGGCAGGCAGCTCCAAGGACGAGGCAGTGACCGAGGACTGAGCCCTGGGCGTTTTAAACACTGGCCTGTGTTTACACGACTTTCACTTGGCTCCTATGACAACAGATCACTGAATGAAGAAGAAAAGCTGTAGAGAGAAATCACTAAACACAACACAGTCTCAAAAAGTCTAGTAGATGGCAAATGCTTTTCCTGCACCACTGCATGGTTGTTTTCCCCCCTTTAATCTTATTAACCAGCCCAGGGTTAGAAGGGAAGCAACTAACTGAAAATACGCCTGAATCCTCATCGTATTTTATTTTTATACAGTAAAAATCAAAAGCTTATGGCCTCAATATCCGAAAATAATATTCAGCCACACAAGCCTTGACTTCGCAGCCAGTTACATAAACAAGCAATAATTCCTGAGCAAGCTTCCGTGAGATGCTGTGGAGCTCTGTACAATGTAATTTCCATTTAAATATAACACATGGGAAAAGCTTTTCTCCGAAAGCGACACCTAATCGTGCAACAGCCACGTTCCCACTTCCACAGTCCCCACCTATGGGCCTTTGTTGGATCCCAGGGATCATTTCAGGAAGCTGAGTATTTTTTGGCTCGTGTGTGCAAACAGACACAGTTGTTTCAAGCACAGTGTTGGCTGCTGCCAGTGTTGAAGCCAGAGAACAGCTTTTACACAGAGACAGAGTTTGCAAAGCAGGAAATGGGAGTTTATGGAATCCTAGGATGGTTTGGGTTGGAAGGGACCACCTCATTCTGCCTGCCATGGGCAGGACACCTTCCAGTAGACCAGGTTGTTCCAAGCCCCGTCCAACCTGGCCTTGAAAACTCTCAGGGATGGGGTAGCCACACCTCAAGTGGAGTTTATGTTTCAAAGATGTTCTCGTGGTACCAGACAGAACTTGAGAAATGAAATCTCATCTGTCACATTGGAGGGAATACTGTGGCAAGTATTTAAACATGCTTTGAAACACAGCAATGGCAAAAAAAAGACCACATCTGAAGAATTCAGGAAGGATCATTAAAGTGAGAGAGTTCACTGACAGCCTTTTAGTGCCACCTGAGTTATGAAACCCTCAGAACATGTGATGCCAATCCCACTGCAAATGACTCGCAAGTATCCTCCTTCCTTGTGATGCCTCGTGATTACAGAATTGGGAGAAAGCTCCATCACATGGATACTGCTCTTCACCAGAACCTGGCACCTCCCCCTGGATTAATTTTTTAAAAAGCGGTGGGTCTGCAAATTACTCTGTGCCACTCCTTGTAATTCCTATAAAATGGAAGCAGCACTTCCCCTAAACTCTAATGGAGCAAGCCTTGATGAGTGACAGCACACAGGCCAGCTGTTGACACAGCAAGATAATGATTATCCTCTTGGATTTTTCCTGATGAGACTGCATCTGGCAGCCTGCCAAGGAGCAGCTAAGGCGACCATCCGAACAGTTTGGCTGTCATGTTGCCAAAGCAACAATCCAATGCCCAACACTCAGTTCTCTCTGAGACTTTGGAAAAACCAGGTCAGTCAGTAAGTCTGAATGGAATCCTGAGCTAGGGTATCTCTACAGCATCCTTAGGATTTGAGGACTGGCCACTCTCCCCCTCACCTTCACAGGCAGAGGAAAGGGTTTTGGGATTGGTTCAGAGAAGCATCTCACAAGAAGAAAGCACATACAGGGCCTTACAAAACAAAGTGCTTCCATGGCAAGGGATGTGCTGGCCACTGGCAAGGCAGATCTTACCTGAACACACGTAAAACAAAGAGATGATAAAAATGGAATATTCCAGCTGTTTGTCTGAGCTGGATCCTGCCCATGCTGCTGTGCTATTTTGATCCATGTTTTTCTGACTCTGTCTTGTTTTAAACCACGATTTCCTGGGCTGAGCTGAGTCGCCTCTGTCCGTGGTACTTATCCATGAAATTCCCCATCCATCAGGTGCACAGTTCTCTATCTGGAAAAAGCACCTGGCCAGCAAGAGACCCAGGATCTTCACTGGTAGCTAAAAACCTACTTATATATCACCCAAAGAACCACTTCACCATTACATGGAGCCCCAGGAACTTTCAAGGCTTGTTCACATTTGACTTTGGAAGTTACTCGACGCTCAGGGATATAAGATGATGCACATTCATGTGCAGAGGGAAACTCTCCCTCGGACCAAGAGCTCTGACACAGTCCCTGAGTCAAGGCCAGGGAGGATTATCACAGGAACCTTGACCACCATTAGCTCCCTTAGACCCGGAATGACTGTCCATGACTAGTCATGGATTGCGAGTCAGGCAAGTTGTCACTCCAGCCCTTGGGAGACACCTGAGACTGGTGGCTCCCCCAGACCCCCTCTGTGCTTCAGAGGTACACTCTGGAATATGTTTGCTGGGCTTGGTGGGTTTTTTTTGTTGTTGGTTGTGTGTTGTTTATGTGCTTTTTAAAGGAATTTAAAAGTACAAAACTGCTCTAAAAGTGTGTCCATCAACATAAAACATTTCTGCCTTTCCTCCAACCACAGGCTCTATGCAATGGTACTAAATCTCCTCCTCCAGTTTGTACCACTACCGCCTTCCTTCACATCCAACACATCATCACAGTTCCATGTCTAAATTTGCTAAAATTATGTCCTTGCCACCAAATTAAGAAAATTCAACTGTTACTTATCACCCACTATTCCCAAACATGTCAGCCATACAAGGAAGTGGTGTTACAGGATCAACATCAAAGGCACAAACAAAAGCAAAGGAACATAAACAGCACAAATACCTCACCCAGAAGACGAGAGCAGCAAAACCAACATGTCATTACCACTGTTTTACAGCACTGCAACAACTCCGTGTTATTGATAATCCTTAACAAACCATTTTAATACTTTCAACAAAACCTTCTTGCTACTCCAAGAGATATTTAAACAAATGCACAATTAAGTTCTTTTAGAAAGGGTAAAAATCAAAATAGCTCAACTAAGAATAGAACTGAATGCCACATGTGAGCCAGGAACAAAACGTAATCATGGGACTTTATAGGAACATTTAGGTCAGGCATCCTAAACTTGACTCATCACACTGAGCAGCTTAAAACTTCACAGCGACCAGGCAGGGAATCACTTTGCTCAGACAGATCAAAATGGTGTATCACTACCTAACAAGAACACAATAAAGACTTGCTTTTGGGTGAAAACAGTGCTGTCAACATTTGCTGTCTGAACCTAACAACCATTTTGTTCCCTTCCTGTTAAAATGCAAATTATCCCAGCATTTTCTTTCAAAAGCGATGGAACCGTTCAAATCTGTTTGTTTACTTTCTGCACACAGGAGAACAGTAAACTGAAACATCTACTCGAGAATTATGTCCAATGAGTCATTTTCTTACAAAAAATAATAAAATCTTCTATTCACCACTCCAGAGCCTGTGGGAATGGGGAGGAGGGCTAAAAATTATAGTCTCTTTTACTTAGCTGAGCCTTGCAGTTCATGTACTCTCTGAAAAGCTCAGTGTCTTCTCCAGCTGCAAGACAAGCTCAGTATCCTTAAATCTGAAGCAGACACAGGTGTCAGCTTAAAGCCACATGTTTTAAAGCTTCTGGCTATAAAGAAATGTAGTTTGAAAAGATCAAAATGGCAGAATGCTAGCAATTTCCTGGAAGAAGAAAAAAAATAATCAATTCTTTAAAAGCTCTGAGGATAACAAACGGTGCGTGGGTGTGTGTGGAGCAGCATCAGGCAACATGCAGGCACCTGAATAAAGGAGACTGTCAACAATCCAAGCTGGTTCTTTCTTGGAAGCACTCAAGGAAATAAATAAATTACTCCTGAGAATAAGAGCTTGGGTACTGTTCTCCCTTGTTGGCATAACTAAATTAACGAGCAAACAGTAACTCCTGACCATCAATAACTCACTTCAAAAGTTCAGCAAAATTCCTTGCTAAAAATGAAGCCTGATCAGAAGAAGAATGGCAGCCTAAATTCAGGATAAATTAGCTTCCTGGGATTTTGGTGACTGAAAGCAGAGAAAACAAGACTGGCACTGAATATAAACAATACTGAGAAATATTCCTAACTTCTGTCCCACAGTAGTACACAGTATAACTCCAGTTACAAATTCTGAGTTGTATGATAAAAATCAGGATGTTTGTAACAGGAAAATGATGTGTTCATACAAGCAGAAATCCTTTTTGGGGAAAAAAGAACATTTTTTTCTGTCATTTGAGGAGAAAAGGTATAAAATCAGTTCTTCATGGTTATGTTACAGGCCTTTTGGGTGTTTTTAAAGATTTCTCTCATACAGAACGCTGCCTGAGGTATTTAGCTTCAGTGGTACGAGCCAGAGTTGAAAGCCTTGTTCCCTCCTCCTACCTTTTCATGGCACTTCCTGATATTCATTACAAAGGTAACAGGACAACAGGTTGATCTCATCTTTCTGGTCAGCTCCTGTCAGGTACAATAACTTCAGTCCGTCTACTCCAATTCTCTGTCTCTGAGCATCCCCCTCTGCCTTTCTGCATCTCAAACCCAAGCAGATTATCTCTATTTTGTGGTACCTTTCCCTTAGTGAAAATCAGAAAAATACAGATTTGCTTTCTCCTTTCCAGGTTTAAAGAAAAAACTTCTTTCTTCCTTTTTTTTTTTTCTCTTTTTTTTTTCCTTTGCTAGAGTTTCAAGAGACATTTTTAGTTCTTATTTTGCTCCTTGTTTTTTCTTTTAAGGTGCTATGTGGTTTCATGCATCAATTATTTGTATTGTGCTGAAGGTGGTGAGTGTCAAATGACAGAAAGGACAGAAGAGCTGGCATGAGTTTAACCTAAATACTGTGGAGTTTACTTGGGTATGGAGGGCTAGTTAAGGATGCCAACCTGATCCCACAGGACACTGAACCTGGCCTCTCACCTATATATTTCTCCTTTTACAATACTTCACCTTTCACAATATATTTCTCATTTGTACCAATGAAAAGAAATTATTATGGTAGTTCTCTTACCCATCCCTGAATCTTTCTTCGTGCCATCTGATATAATATCCACGTGGTTTCTGTCCACATCATAACTGAAGAAGTCGTTCAAGTAAGTCTTTGATCTCTGGCCACCAAACACGTACAAGCAGCGATTTTTCTGGAATAGGAAACAAAAAAAGTCTTAAAAAAGTTCATGCAATTATGTTGGTCAGCTGTGACCATTAACATTTATCACTGAATCACAAAATGGTTTGGGTTGGAAGGGACCTTAAAGACCATCTCGTTCCAACCCCCTGCCAAGGGCAGGGACACCTTCCACTAGCCCAGGTTGCTCCAAGCCCTGTCCAATCTGGCCTGCCTTGGACACTTCCAGGGGTGGGGCAGCAATTAATGATCCAAAGAGGAACAGAGATGTTTCTCCCAAGTCTAAAATCACTGTAAGTGCTGTAGCCCTGCCTCATTCAGCTTTAACTTCAGTACATTAAAACACCAACTCGTCTTTCAAGTTTAATATTAAAGAATTAACAGCCCCTGTGTCTAAAATCCATCAGATTGTAACTTCACTGTTCAAAACAGAACAGGAACAGAAGACAGAACTGTAGGAGAAACCCTCCAGGTACCAGCACATTGCTAAGCTCAGAACAGGCAAATGGCAAGCAGGAAGCCAAGAATAACAGGTTTATTACTTCTTTCAAGTTTGCCAAGTGGAAAGTCTGTAAGAGGCAGATTATTTTTCTTTCAAATGGTTGAGAAAACAGAAAAGGACTTAAACTTCCATGACCTGTGCTTACAGAAACCTGTATTCTTATGTTTATCACAGACAAATACTGGAAGGACCCTCAGGTGCCTGTGCAGAATTTTGTGTGGCACTATGTTTTTCACCAGATTTTAAAGAGCCATTCAAAACAAAAATAAAATTGAAGGCTCTGAAAGCCCAGTATTCACCATAAAAAGTCTGATCTTTCATTGGAAAAGGGAAGAGAAACAAACTCAGTAATTCCTTCAAATTGGTGGGTTTTGAATTGGTGGTATCAGTAAATACTTGAAAGTCAGACCATTAATTTTAGTTCTCTTCTCTTGAATTCTCCTCTTTAATTCTCTTCTCTTAAATAAACATGTGGTTGATGAACACAGCTGGAAAGGTAATGGAAGGTGGTTTTTAATGCCTAATGCTAAACAAAACGCTATACATAGCACACCCCACCAACTCCTCTGCTTTTCCATCAGGCTCTGGATGAAGTGCCCATTATTTCATCTCTGCCCAGCTGTCAACAGCTGCTTAGGACAACAGACAGCAGCTTGGTGCTCAGCACAAGGGGCTGCGAGGCCTGTGCAACTCAATGCACTCCTAGTAAGTCCCATTCCAGTAACTACACAGAGTACCTACTAGACCAGAAGCTCCTAAATTGCTCTACCAACTTAAAAAGAACAGTTCTTTCAGTCAAACTGAACCACAGCCTTTAGGTCTACTTACTGGTATTCCGTTAAAATCAACTCTTTAAAACTCACCTTGCTTTTGACTTGCAGCTGAACTCATGAAAGCTCCAAGACTTGAATTAGGAGCTCCTGCACTTACCAAAGCAGCACCAGCATGTCAGCAAGCACAGACTCAGGTGAGACAACACACCCCTCAGGAGATTAAAGAGCTTCAAATTTGCAAGAAAAATGAAAACCAGATGTTCTCCTGAAAAGTCAGGCATCATCAATCAAAGCAGGGCGTGGATACTTACAGAATGGAACAACATACAGTGTCCTATCCGGGACTGGATATCCTCGGGCCCAGCGTTGCAGGAATCCTCTCTCAGGAGTTTCCACATCTGACATTGGCAGTCAAAAGCAAACAACCCACTGAACTGTGGCTCACTGGCTCTGCTGTCATCCACACTGCCATTGCAGGTCAGGATTCGGCCTCCAAAGGTGTAGATCATGTGCTTTTCAGAATCCATACACATCTGCAAGAACCAGAGAAGCAGTTTTAAGGCAGACTTAAATGCTCTGAGGTTTAAGACTAAACATCCCTCTCCTGCAAGCCATACCTACTAAGTGCTCTGCACATCTCCTGAGCCTCCAACAAACAGGAAAGAATATATACACATCTTCATTGTTGTCAGGTATTACTCTCATAAAATTGATTTAAAATGTGAGTCTAATTTCTATGTGCTATTTAATAAGGGGGGACAGGAGGGGGGAGAGGGGGAGGGGGAGTACCCTTCATCACCTAAGAAAACTTGTCTCTAGCTCCTGATTGCAGGGAAAAATATTTGAGAGTCTTTCACCAGGATCTACAGCCAATTCTGACAGAGAGTTAACAGAATATTGCCTTTGGCAATGGCTGTGCAAGGGAATAATTCAAAATCACAAATTCACTGCCCACCACTAGACTGATGCAAAAACCAGCCTGTGATTTGTTACTGTGATTCCATCCCCAGCACACATTTACTGTTACCCCCATTACCTGAACACAAAGGGGCATAACCCAGCCAAGGAGTCCTGATGGGACTGCAGCAAAAGTATGTTTAGCCCCCAAACCTGAACTGAGTTTATACCACACAAGAGAAGCACTGCAGCAGAAATCAGACCAAACTCCCGCTCACTCCAGGTGATGTTTTCAGACAGAGCGTTACAAAATACCATGGAGGGGTGGGGAGGGGGGGAGCAAACCAATAAACAGACAAGATTACAGTAAGATAGAGATGCTACTCAGCAAAGCCTACACAAAACACCTCTAGTGCAGCATATTTTTGAAGGTTAAATAAAAACTGCTATTGCAGTAGGTGCTGAGGGAGAGGAGAAGGAAGAGCTGCAGATTGATAAAGAATTCAGTGAGGACAGAGGAGACAGCAAGGGGAAAAGAAGGAACCATTTCAGGAGGCAAACAAGGTACCCAGAGTGGCCTTGCCAGCTGACAATTTCCTTGTGCCTCTTCCCCAACACCTGGAGACTGGTATTTGTTATTAATAGAACAGAAAGACTGATTGGCTTTTGTTCTGCAGACATGGTGTATCTTTAATTTTCGGTGTCAGCAGAAAGGCACATTGTGCTGGCAAACAACAGCTTTGGTTACAAAACAGCCAGCACCAATAAAACAGATCTTGGGTTGCTTTAAAAATGAGCCCTGATGTGCTGTTTCTTGGCAATGCTTTATAAAAAAATCAATTGAGAACAAAGTACGTTTTTCAAGTAGACAAAAGCCACTGAACACACAACATAAATGAAGATGTTTTCAGTCTGAACACGTGGACAGGTGTGGCTTTTAAAAGGATTAGTAGCCACTCCTTTAAGGTGTTTCAGTTGTGACAAAGAAAGCACACAACTTAATTTGAAGGAATAACCAAATCTGAAGGAATCCTGTTCTTCTGTTGGTTTCATTCCAGCAGCCTGCTTGGAGTGTTATTCCAAAGGTACCATACACAGCTTTGCAAGTTGCTCCCCAGCGCCCTCTGAGCAGGAGGATCTGCAAACCCAGCTCAACGAGACTGATTAAAACCAGATGAGCTTTAATAAAACGTGCCTTAATAAAATGAATATTGTTTGCAAAGGGTTTTATGATTCTTCTGACTCAGTTTGATTAGAAAACCAGCATTAAATGGCAATGCTGTCAGAATTTAACTGAGTGCAGATCACACTCTCCTCGTCCCTGCTCTGTTACCTGGTCCAGCACTTCCAAATCACAGACCAAAACTGACCCACCAGCACTGAGAACTTGCAGGAGGAGCGTGAGTGTGGCTGACCTGATGATCAAACACCAGCTTTGGGCCTCCATCCGCCGCAGTGTCCTCACTCAGTAACATCCAAGTGTTCGTGTCAATGTCGTAGCGATAGAAGTCACTTTTCAGGGACTTGCTGTTCCTCACGGAGGAATCCAGATAACGCCCCAGCGTGTAGATCTGCCTTCGCTGGATGTCAATGCACATCTTGTGACAGGATCTGGCACTAGGACCACTCTGAGACAGAAAAGGACCACAAAAACAGAGAGGGTAATAGATTTAATATTGCTCCAGGTAGGTCACGAGGGGCAAGTAAGTATTATCAGCAATTAGAAATGCTTTGAGAACTCAGGAAAGTCTGCTTGGAATCAAATGCAGGATTAATATGTAAGTTACTGTTAAGAAGACATTCCGTAACTTGCCATTTAGAAAGACACCAGCAAAAATTTAGCGCATTTGTCACAACAAACTTAAGGTTTGGACCTTTTTTGTCACATTCCTTAGAGAAGTTTCTTCCAGAACTGATTCTCAGAGGCGTGTGAAAGCTACTTGATCTTTTAAAATAACAGAAGTTGATGCACATGAGAGGCAAATTAAGATGTCAGAGCCTATAAATAACCACACAGGAAGAAGATTAAGCAGTGCTCTATTACAAGAGCCTCTGTTTTATTAATAGGCTGTTTTCTAACAGATCATAAGCAGACACTCCCACAAGCAATCACATCCCATAACGGGTCTGGAAAGGTAACAAAAGCACTCCCTGTCCTTCACAAATAGATATGGCCCTTCCAGCCTCCAACCCAAAGCAAGTTTCCCATGGTAAGCAAAACTGCCCTGAGTCATGGTCTTCAAGAGAAACACAGAGAGTGCCTCTGTCAAATTATTATGGGCTAATCCACTCAGCAGTGCTCAAGTTAAATCAAGGAGTGATTTATTCAATGACATTACAACGATGATATGCAGCACTGGGCAGTGACCTTTCTGCTCCCAAATCTAATTTTAAGGGCCTTCATACACTCATCTTGAAGAATGAGAAGGGATATTCTGGTACACCAAATTACTAGAAATCAAGATGTGCAAAGCCTTACTTGCAAAATACCAGACAAAAGAAAAACATGGCATTGTGAATACAGATCAATTCCATAGATTATTTGGACTTTTAATTTTGGCACTTCACAAATAAGTATGTCAGAACAAGGCTGGCTGAATTGAGTCTGGAAACCAACATGAACACTGGGAGGATTTGAATTTGCAAAGAAAGGTAAGACACACAGAGGACTCAAGCATGAAAGACCAAAAGGTGTGACCAGCAGGTAAAGGGAGGTGATTCTTGCCCTCTACTCTGCCTTGGTGAGACCCTCCTGCAGAGCTGCCTCCAGCTCTGGGGTCTCCAGCATAGAAGGGATGTGGAGATGCTGCAAAAAATCCAGAGAAGGCCCCGGAGCTGCTGCAGGGCTGGAGCCCCTCTGCTCTGGAGTCAGGCTGGGAGAGCTGGGGGGGCTCCCCTGGAGAAGGGAAGGCTCCAGGGACACCTGAGAGCCCCTGGCAGAGCCTAAAGGGGCTCCAGGAGAGCTGGAGAGGGACTGGGGACAAGGCCTGGAGGGACAGCACACAGGGAATGGCTTCAAACTTCCAGAGAAGAGGGTTAAATTGGATATTGAGAAAGAATTCTTGGCTGTGAGGGTGGTGAGGCCCTGTCCAGAGAAGATGTGACTAACCATTACTGGAAGTGTTCAAGATCAGGTTGGATGGGGCTTGGAGCATCCTGGGCCAGTGGCAGGGGTTTGGAACTGAATAATCTTTAAGGTCCCTTTCTAACCCAAACTATTCTATGATTCTATTAAAAAAATCTATTAAAAGCTATTGAAAAATAACAATTATACAAGTAGGTAAATATGTAGCAAATCACTATTTACTAGAGACTTAAAGCCACACCAAATAATCAGCACAATATTTGCTCCACACGCTCCCAAATACTGCCTTACGAAAAAAATATATCTTCATAATTGCACCATTTCACTTCAAAAGTTCTACTGAAATTCTTGAAATTTAAAGCATGCTGATGGAATGCACATCACTAAATTGGACAAAACATGAAAGGAAGCATTACATCTCTGTAGTCAAAAGCCTTTACTATTCATGTTACAGAATTCAATTTCTTGATCAAACAATGGTTCCAGGAAACTGTTTACAGCAGCTCAGAAGACAAAGTGAAGAGGTGAACTGAATTGTTCATATTTTATAAATATGAAGCATTTTGTCAGCAATGATTACAGCTTTGAGGATTAGTTACTTCATGGTAATTAAGATAATTTTCTTTTCTGAAAAAAAAAGTACTGATAGCAGTGAAAATATATTAACGTAAAATCCTGAAATGCAGCAAAAGCTCATTCATTGCCTTTGGTCACACGGAATATGACAGGGAAGGCAACAACATCATTTACTTTGTTCCTAGAAAATACAAAATAGGATCTTCCACAGAACCCTGTTCCAAACACACGGGGGAGTTTCTCTGCACGAGAAGTACCAATTTGTGTATTCACAAAGGCTGCCCCTGGTTCACGAATAGGTCACCCCAGTACGCAAAGTCCACCCCAAGCCCGGGACGCCGAAGGAGATGGCACCAGTCCCCTGCCAACGAGCACATGTTTGCCTTGGCACAGCTGCCTTGTAGGTGAAATGTGAAGACCCACCTGTGCTTTCTGACTCTGCCCTCTGTCAGGTCATTGCAGATTTTTAATTGAGCCAGATGATTTAAATATCATCCCCCACTCCCTCACCTCTATGTGGACTAAAGCAAATCCTCACAAACTTGCCCAAATAACATCTTTGGCCCTTTCAAGAATAAATCTCCAGTTCAGCCATTTCCAGACCTGCCTTGCCAAGAAAAGCTGCATCAACCAAAATGTATCTGACTACAGACATGAGGCTGAGACACTTTGCACCTACAGTACCCATTCCAAGCCATTGGCAGCAACAACACAATTCCCACATCAAGTATACAGCATGAAAATTTCCTAAAACTATTCTAAAATGAGATAAGAATTCAGGATAAATATCTTCCTTCTTGAATTACATCCTGGCCACATATCACTCCATAATAGCTGCCTTTTTAAGGAGCTGTAAGGTTTTAAATTTGACCATTTCATCTGTGCAGGCACAGAAACTTCATCACCTCAAGTTCACTCAAGAACAGAGCCTGTCATAGCATGAACTATCTCTTGTACTAAAGAAACCTGCATCCTATTCAAAATCTGTTTTCATAGAAAATGAGTTCTGCCTGCACATCACTCACAAGAAACCTCACATGGAACCTGTCAAAAGTTTCCTACTTAGCCTACACGTTTACCAATATGAGTAAACAAGTCCGTTAAACACATTGGTTTGATATTTGAGGCAGAAGAGGTGAAAGGCCAAGTCTGTGTTCACTTGAGAGCTACTCGACCATGGAAGTCCTTGTAGTACATACACACCCTGAAGGGGTACACAATGTCCATTTACCGAGACACTGCAAATGACTAAAAACACTTCAAGGCACATGTGGTTGAGTGAATCAAGTGCCTGTGGGTGGCTGTGAATGTTCATCCAAAGATGTGTAACTCCATGTGGTTACAAGAGCAGCCTGTTTAGACAAAGAACACGCTGCCACAACTTGTAATGGACAAAGTGTCCCACGAAACTCAAATGGGAAAGTTTGTTGATTCCACAAGTGTTCGAAGAACTTGACCCTCTAAAAGCAACAAGTGAGAAAAATGGACCACTACAGAAATGACACTGTCTAAGCTACAGTTGAAGAGATCAAGTATAGTTAGAGAAGAGGACAACAAGCTTTTGTACCCCTTCAAGGATGGTTGGTGACAATCCAGGAGTTAACGTCCCAAACTGAGTGGATTTTATTAGAGATCTCTATATCCTTCTTCAAATTCAGGCTGTTGCACCAAAAGTTAACTGCAAACACACAAAAAGTTCCTACTGTACTTGTTACTCCTCTAAACATACTGTCATTTCCAAACATCTTTACAGCCAATACAGACATTTTCACCTGCATGCTTGTAACCACAGAGAATATTAAACACACCCAAGTCTTCACAAGCAGAGCAGAAGGCAAATGACAGTTCTGACAAGTTACCATTTATTTGCTTCTGTGGTTATCTGAATTCACAACAAACCAGTGCAAGACTTCTCATCCCTGCAAGGGATCCTCATCCTCCTCATTCCTGTTAAAGGCCAGGCTGGACAGGGCTTGGAGCAACCTGGGGTAGTGGAAGGTGTCCCTGCCCATGGCAAGAGTTGGAATAAGATGGTCTTTAAGGTCCCTTCCAATACAAACCATTCTGTGTTTCTACGGTTAAGTACTTTTTCTTTAGATCTGATTTCTTCAAACTTTTCCAAGTTGTTCACACGTGACATCCACATTTTTGCAGATGAAGTTTTGTGACTTGACTGAGGTAGCAGAGATGCTACTTCTCAGAGCTCATCCTCAGCAAAACAGACTCCAGAAAGTCACATCCAGAAGCAGCGCCCAAACGACCTGAACAAACACTGGCTTAGGGGACTCCTTCCAATTCTCATCAGGAAGCTCTTGGCACACACACACTGCAGAAACCACACGTGAAAGAGGCTTGTGACTAGGCTAAGTTCTTATTCAGATGGCAAGCAATGTGTTAGGCTGCCTTGGCCAGTGCCTCTGCTGCTGCCAAGGCTGTGATGGCAGTAGGAAAGCATTAGCATATCACATTTCTGACCTACAGGACACCAAACAATACCAAAAACTACTAAGCACAGGCACTTCTTGGGTTTGTGTGGGACTCAATAGTGCCCACACAGGGCCAGGGCTAACCTGAACAAAGTGGCTCTGTGCCACCCAGCCCCACCATACAATCAGCACAGCACAATAACAGCTAAGACAGATTAAACAGCAAGTGCCACGGCCCCCTTTGGAAGTGCTACAAAATGCCAAGCTTTATGCCTTGCTCTAATGCTCCTCCTCAACCAGGTTGGTCTTTACGCAACTCCTCCGGTCTCTAAAACACAGATAAACATCCTGGTGAGGGTGGGATAGAGGGGAATGGAGAGAGTCTGTACACCCAGGAGTATTTAAGACAGGCTTTCAATCCTTTAAGCACTCAGGGCCAAATAGGATTTTTAGGTTTCGTCAGTGCTAC
Organism: Acropternis orthonyx; assembly: GCA_035583155.1. Lineage (NCBI taxonomy): Eukaryota > Metazoa > Chordata > Aves > Passeriformes > Rhinocryptidae > Acropternis > Acropternis orthonyx. The sequence continues at coordinate 2,285,950 of JAWWEU010000040.1, forward strand.
ATGAAATTCAATTGTGCAACGCCAAGTGAATACACAGTATACTTTATGAAAAGCCTTCTCAACATGCTAAGCCACTTTATAAAATCTAATTAGAGCTTTCTTCATTTAACTTGCAAATGCTGAAAGCAATTATCCCACTTAAGGACTAACTTACAAAACGTTTTCAAAAAGCAACACAACGGCACTGAGAGACAACACTGCCTCCTTAGAATAATTGATTTGTTCCTATACAGGATAGAAAGGATTGGGACTCAGCTCCTTATAGGGCAGGGTCTGCTCAAATCACCATGCCAGGATCAGCAGGCATCAGTGCAGCAACAGCATCCTGACATGCTCTGCTAAGGCACAAACATGATAGCTTTTTATTTTTTTTTTTTTGTTTGTTTTTAAATAAATGTCCTATGAACCACCTTTAATGTGAACATGACCACAGAAAGCCAGTTCCACTCCCCATCCCACCCGCCAGACAAATACTGGGGGACTTGGCTTCTTCTGGTTATCATAACCTTTTGCAAATAAAGGGTTTTCAGTTGCAAGAAAAATCTGTTTTATTCAGACCAATCCAGATGAAAAATCTCAGGAGCAAGCCTGGATCGTGTTCAAGAGTCAGGGAAATAAAAACAAAGAACAGCTGACTAATTCCCCGTTCTTGGTCCCGTAAAAGACTGAGTGGAATGTGAACACTGCCTCCAGTATAAAGTTCAAAAATAAGCGTCATGAGGTAAATGCTCTTGTCCTAAAGCAAACTAGGACGCGGACATAAAAAGACACAAACAACCTACTTTGTTTCCAGTCCCGAGCAGCCTGTCATGCAACAAATAGTCCCTCCTGCCTACACACAACTGCAGAGATTAATTGCTTTCATTTCCTAGTTTCAGAGTATAATTAATTTCCTTCTCCACCCCCCACCAAAAAAAAAAAAAAAAAGGGGAAGTTCCCCACAATCTTGAAAATGAAAGGAAATGCATATTATTCTTGGCATTCATTCAAGTCCATGGGTTTTAAGATTAGAGCTTGTTCGTGCTTTATCAATTCCAGTCTTCAGCCAATGCGCTCCCAAAATGTTTCAACTAAGCTGTAGCAAAGATGTGCTTTGCTCTAGATGAGCACTAAACTCAGCAAGAGAAACAACTGCAGCCATACACAACATAAAACACTTCCATCCCGTACAAGTTACTCACAGAAGGCATTTTAAGTTTCTCACAACCTAAGGGTGCCAGAAACGAAGTAATTTTATCTAATGAGTTTTTTTGTGGTAGCACAGAGAATTTGTATGGCCCATCAGTCCAAAGCATGAAGCAGAAGGAGCAGAGGCTGATATACTGTTCCTGTCACCCACAGAATCACCAACCAGGTGCAAGGAGCACCAAGTCAGGAGAGGGAGGAGGGTCCTGCACGTTCAGTCGCACAACAGGAGAATCATGACCACTCTCCTGTCCAGGGCAGCCCAACACAGGCTCCTGGGAGGGCTGGGAGCCATCTCTAAGGGTTCCTTCAGCAGGCAAGACTCTCCCATAAATAGCACATCCCAGCTTCCCACTCCTGTGTGTTGGCAGGAATCGGTGCCACCTGTGTCATTTGATGTCCAGGACCTGACAGCGCCAGCACTAGAATTAAAAACTTTTCGATGTCACATGAGATAGATGCAGCAAAGGACTGAACTGGGATCTCAAATGTTTCAAGGAGTGTAAGATGGAAGTTTAGCTCCAAAAAATATATTCTGGATGCTGAATGTACACTCTATTCACGTAATTATTCTGCAAATAATCCCTGGAAGTGTGCAAGGCCAGGCTGAATGAGGCCTGGAGCAACCCGGTCTAGTGGAATGTGTCCCTGCCCACTGCAAAGGGTTCAACAAGATGATCTTTAAGATCCGTTGCAACCCAAACCATTCTAGGATTCTGTGATATTCTTGCCACTGTTTACAAAGGTAAGAGATACTCCAACTTACTTTTAAGCTGCTGTACCAGCTATAAAGAATGTTCTTTGAGAACATGCAAGTTCAAAGAATCCTAGAATGGTTTGGGTTGGAAGGGACCTTAAAGATCATCCAGTTCCAACCCCTTAATCACGGGCAGTGATACCTTCCCTTAGACTGAGTGGCTCCAAGGCCTGTCCAACCCGACCTTGAATATTTCCAGGGATGGGGCAGCCACAGCTTCTCTGGGCAACCTGTCACATATAAATTAAATATGTTCTGCCAATAAATATTTAGGGAATTCTATTAAATAGACCAGAAACTGGATAAGAATCAAGACACTTAAAACTCCCCTGGACCACTGCTGGAAAGCCACGGATTTACACAATTTTTCACACAAGAGTTAAATGTCTTATGACAAATACTAGGTTTGGATATAAAAAAATTATAATTAACTATTAATAAATCTATCCACAGCTAAGACAGGGAAGCCACCCTCGGTCAGGCAGTTGACACAGTATTTGAGCTATGGCTAATCTGCTTACGGGTGCCCTCCTACAGCGATGCCACGGGATAGATTTACCAGCAAAGTCCTTTCTGGGCATCTGACTCAGACATGATGGAGCAGATTAAAGTCAGAGGTAGCTTTTAGCACACAGTTTTGTGTGCACATCTGTGTAAGGTGTGAAAACAAAAAAAAATGAAACAGGATGAAGCTTTTCCCCCCTGTCCCCCCCTTCCTGAAAGCACATGCACATTTGGGGCAGTCCTCATTGGTACCTGTTGGTACTTCATGGCCTTGAGTTGAGCCTTTCAGAGAGAGACTTTCCCCGCTTAAATTAGAATTAAAAAAATAAATGGCCTGATGTTCTATTTTTGAAAGAGGGTTCAATGAGCTTATAAGTCAAATGGTCAGGCTCAGAGATCATAGGACACGATCCTTATGACAGCAGTGGATTTGATAACCCATGATGGCCCATCCCTTTCAGTCCTACGTAAGAGTTTACTCCAAGTGTTTGCTTCATCCTTCAGGGATCATTGCAGGTTTATCACAGCACAGACCCAGTGCAGCACATGAATGTTTCTGTGAAAACAGAGATGTTTCATGTTCCACTCCCATGAAATTATTATTTATTAGTCTCCCTGCCAGCCTGCCTGCAGAAATAACTGATTTCAGAGTATTTTCATACAGGAATGGATTAGCACATAGAATCCTAGAATCAACTGGATTGAAAGAGACCTCCAAGACCATCAAGTCCAACCCTTGATCCAACACCACTGTGATTACCAGATCATGGCACAGAGTGTCACATCCAGTCTCATCTTAAAAACCTCCAGGGATGGAGAACCCACCCCCTCCCTGGGCAGGCCATTCCAATGCCTGATCACTCCCTCTGTATAGAATTTCTTCCTAATATACAATATAAACCTCCCCTGGCAGAGCTTAAGCCCCTGCCCTCTTGTCCTATTGCTGGTTGCCTGCGAGAAGAGACTGACCCCCACCTGGCTACACCCTCCTTTTAGGTAGTTGTAGAGAGTGATGGGATGACCCCTGAGCCTCCTCCTCTCCACACTAAACACCCCCAGCTCCCTCAGCCTCTCCTCACAGCACTTGTGCTCAAGTCCCTTCACCAGCCTCGTGGTTCTTTTGGCTTCTGATGTGCCCTGATCAAGGCAAGTCTAAAGACAAAGTGTGAACCTTCCAAAGCACCAACATTCTGCTTTTACAGCTGTGCAGGAACAACTTTGGCAGCCAATGCTGGCACAACTGCCAGTGCAGGGAGCCACATTCCTGGGTCTTCTGAGCTGTCTGCTCTCACACCAAGGTATCATCAAGGCCCTCCAGCAATGCACCATGGATCTCATGTTGCACTAAACCAGGACACCTTACAAGCAAGTGAAATAGTGGAAAGAGGAAAGAACTCCCAGAGCTTCAAGTATGCAAATAGTGTGAAATAATTTGTATCCCTTCAGTACTTGAAGGGAGATTATAAAAAAGATGGAGGGAGGACTTTTTACACAAGCAGACAGTGATAGAACAAAGGGGAATGGTTTTAAACTAAAAGAGGAGACAATTAGATTAGATGTTAGGAGGAAATCCTCTATTCAGAGGGTGGTGAGGCCCTGGCACAGGCTGCCCAGAGAAGCTGTGGATGCCCCATCCCTGGAAGTGTTCAAGATCAGGCTGGACGGGGCTTGGAACAACCTGGGATAGTGGAAGGTGTCCCTGCCCATGGCCAGGGCGTTGGAACTGGATGATCTTTAAGGTCCCTCCCAATCCAAACCATTCTGTGACTCATTAATTTATTTGAAGGTTACAGGAATGTGGATGAAGTTCTTGTCTAGGCTTTAAGTTTACAGCCAAAAGTAAGTCACCCAGCCTAAGTGATGCAGCTTACAAATGAAAACAAGAAAAGTACTGAAGTAATACTGTAGTACAAGGCAACTTTGCAGCAGAAGGACATAAATTCTGTGCTATTTCTAACAAAAGGGACAATTTACCTGCCAACTGAGCACTGCTCACACTGATGAAATGTGAAAAAAATGGTAATTTCTTAAATTTTATCAAGTAAATCATCAGCTTGTTCCACACCAACTGCTCAGCTTTGCTTTCAGTAACACTGACGAAATCTAACAACTGACCCATCACAGAACCAGAGCTTTCACCAGCTCCGAGATGGGCCCTCAGGACAACATCCCTCGTGTGCCGAATTTAACTAACCCCATTAACAATTGCAGGATGTTGAATGAGGTCATTTTTGCATGCACCACAAGTTCACACTGTCCTCTCATTACCAGTAACAATGGTCAGCAAAGGTCCAGCCAAGAGAGATTTTTCCACAGATGCTGAGCCTCAGTCCCACTTGCAAGACCAGCAGGGTGAAAAAAATTTAACTAGTCATTATAAGCTGTTTAGCCACAAAGATCAGGATGCAGCAAGGCCGCAGTTTTGGAAGTTGTTTGGGGTTTTTTTTAATTAGTTGTCCTTGAAAAGCTGGTGATAAACAAACTTTAAATTCTAAGTCTAAATCCTTTGACTGCCACGGACTCTCAGATGTTTGTGTTAAAGTGAAGACAGTCTTAAATAGATGACAAAAGAGTAGTTTGCTCCCAAAGGTGTTAGAAAGTCATAAAAGTGGCTGTTTAATTTGCTAGAGTCCAATAGTTCCTGAATCCCAGTATTGGTAACAACTCCATCACATGCAAGTCTTGGAAAAAGTCATGGATTAAGTCCTATTAAACACACTAAGCTCTTTCAGGTAGGTCTGAGAACTCAACACATCAATGCACCATCCATTCCGCCAGTCTTCAGACAGTCCAGAAACTTAAATCCTAATTACCTCCAAAACCCAGTGGCTGTAATGCTTTAATAGCAAGGTTCATAAAAACTTAGTACATTTTCAAGCATGTAATTATCCAGGCAATTTAGCTAAGGATTTGTCTGTGCTACTACTTGAGACTGCTTCCCCTATGTTACCATCCTGGGATAACTGATATTTCTTTAGGGATTTCAGTATTTGTACAGCTTGAGGAGTGTTAATGTAACAAAAGTCTCTCTCAGCGTAGCTGAAATAAGAGACTATTCCCAAGGCAAAGTCAACTGATGTGTGAAGCCACTTTCACTTTGCTGGCAAGAGAATAAGCTTTCCTCCCGCCTTCTACCTCCACATACTCTCCTGTTTCTTTAAAACCCTTTTTCTCCATCTCTTCAGTGTGAAATGCTGGGGGTCCAGGGATTCCAGCTGGCTCATCTTACACGTGCGTATTTCTGTGTCTTTAAAAGCCAAAAGGATATAAACCAGAATTCCTTGTACCAATATTGACCTCTTCACTAAATCTTCACCTTGAAAGTGCTGTAATGCTTTAGATATTTGAACAATGTCATCTTCCCTGAGATGCATCCGCAGCCACCCGAGCATGACTGCACGCTGCCTCATCCCCAATCTACAGGGAACTGCAATATGCATTAGGATGATGCAATAATGTCCTAATAAAGTCATATAAGTAAAATAAAGTTCCATTCCAGACCAGAGATCAGAGCATTAAACTCATCATAAGCTGCACTTGAAGTGGTGATTTTTATCGGAACATAAACACCACAAATCAGCTCTGCCTGACGCGTTACCTCAAGGACTAAAAGCAGTTTTACTTTGCAGCTGAAGGCTTTATGATGGCTTGGAAATTCAGATGTAATCAGGACACAGGCATGCACAAGTTGTGGGACTGACAGAGCTGTGCAGCCTCCAGAACCTCAGGCACAATCCACTTATTGAATACGCCCTTCTCCACGAGACTGAGTTCAACAACAGCAGCGTGAGGAGGAAAGGGTCCTCCACTCATCTGGGGTGAGGGAAACTGAAGTTTGGATGGGCTTTTTGCATGCTGGAAGCAAGAACTGCAGGCGCCTAGTCAGGGAACTGAATAACTTAAAACCCAAAGCTGTTTTCAAATACGGATGATCTTTTCTTTAAAAAAATGTCACAGTTTAAAAAAAAAAAAAAAAAGAAAATAAACAGCATTAAGGGGATAGAACTCCTCAGGCACAAATAAGCACATAAGTTATGTTTAAAAGCTGAAAACCTTTCCAAAAAGTTTATTTTTAAATAAGTAATTTAAAAATTGAGGTGCTGCTCCCTCAACAGGGTGTTTTTGCTTTAGGCTGCCTAAGCGGAAATCACTGGAGACATCAGTCAGGCATATCTGAAAATCTGTCTCTAACATTCTGGTGAAAGAATACTGGCTTAGAACATTTCAAAACCATTATGCTACTAAGCAGGGAGGAAAATAAACCATTAGCCTGAGATATTTAGAATCAGCCTAGGATACTTTTCACTTGGTTCACTTCAGCATCTGCCGTCTTTGTCCCTACTTTTGTAGGCATTTGCACTATTTAGGAAGTTGGCTCTGAGGTACGTTGGCAGTATCCAAGTTTCTTTCAGGGACAGCTGCTTTCTCCCTATGTGCTTTTGTGGCACCAGGCATCTCGTTCAGCTGAGCATCTGTACAACTGGAACTGCTCAGCAGTAGGACATGGCACATTCAGTGTATTAGATCTCAAGTCCGTAAACATCACAATGTTTGAAACAAAAACCCCTCAAGTTACTTAAAGTGTCTTACAAACTGTATCACCATCTGTGGGTAGAAGTCAATATTTGAGACTAGTTCAATTCCTACACTTAAAACAGCACAGGGTAAAAGCCTGACATAGATAAGCTCATGTATTGCTGCATCACACCCAAAAGATCAGTCAGAGTCCTCCAAAAATGCTCTTGTGATAATATGACACTGAAAGCTTTGGGTAAATTCATCCATGTCAACAAATGTAAAGAAATGCATGCAAAGAGTGGAGAAAATTTAACTGGAAATACAATAGCAGCTGAATTTCCCTCTGGCTCTCTCCATTAGGAAATCTTGCTACGCTTGTCAGCTTTTACTTGCAGCATCCTGGAAAAGCACTTGGTGTTCACCGCAAGCTGTCACCTCACAATACACCTGTTTTCTAGATTGTTTTGAACCTACTGAACAGGAGGCACTTGTTGACCTACACTTTTCTTCTTTGTGAGGAAAGATGCATCCTCTCAAGCGGTTAAACCATGACAGGACCTTCACTTCCACCTTTGGCAAGAAAACACTTAAAAGTTTTTGAGAGCAACAGTGTCACCTAAACCTAACCCATTGACACAATTTCCATGTCCTTCACAGAGCTTGTTTGTGAGCAGGATTTTCCTCTAAAGAAGCCAGAATGAGGATGAGTCAATGCACTGTATTTACAACTAAGCACCACAGAAGACACCAGTTGATGCAGTGACACTGTCTTGTCTCTAGGAAATACTAAAACAAGGTACAAGAAGACAGTGACATACAAAGCATGTCAACTATCATGCTTGCTTTAGTCTCATTTATCTGATCTCCAGAGGCATCAACATCCCTCAGCATTTGGATCCTATTTCAAAATCCACATCACTATCAATTTACACCAAAATTTACACCTACACTTAAAACTGTCCTCCCGTACTGAATCTCACTAAAATACCCTACAGAAGAGAAAGCTGCTGCTTAGAAACTAGAAATATTAGACATCAAAACACACACATTAAGTTTCTCTATTAACTGACACTGGCCTAGAATCAAAATGCCCAAGGAATGACAGGGTTTGTTTTTTCAGAAGCATTTATTCCCTAGTCCTGAGAAGGTCTGCTGATCTACAACCACTAATAAACCCGAGAGATGACAGCATTTGTCACAACATTCCACTTAGTTCAGGGTAAAAACCTTTAAAGGCTCTTAAACTAAATCTGTTTTGGATGTGCCTTGTGCTGACTGATTTTGGAGAGCTGTCACAGACTCACAGAGGAGACAGGAGCTGAGGGTAAGTTGAGAGGTCCTCAGCTGCTCCATGAAGCATCTCCCTGGAAGGATGCAGGCTTGAGGAAGAGGATTTGGCAAGGACTGCAGATACCTCCCTGGATCCATGGATGGCGAGGTCTGTTTGTCCATCAACAGGGGTGGTTCCTACACCAACACTGCCAACAAGTCCCCCAGACACCCTTTTTCAGACTGTAAGTGATCAGCTGCTCCAGCAGTGCTGTCAGCAGGTTTGCCAGACATACAAGAGAGACACAGAGGGGCTGGAGCATGTGCAGGGAGAGGAAGGGAGCTGGGGAAGGGGCTGGAGCAGCAGGAGTAGCTGAGGGAGCTGGGGGGGCTGAGCGTGGAGAAAAGGAGGCTCGGGGGGGACCTTGTGGCTCTGCAAGGCCCTGCCAGGAGGGGGGAGCCGGGGGGGGGGGTCAGGCTCTGCTCCCAGGGAACAGGGACAGGAGGGGAGGGAACAGCCTCAGGCTGGGACAGGGAAGGTTTATACTGTATTAGAAAACTATTTTTCATTTAAAGGCTTGTAAGGCACTGGAAGGGGCTGCTCAGGGAAGTGGTGGAGTCACCATCCCTGGAAGTGTTCAAAAAATGTGTGGATGTGGCACCTGAGGACATGGTTTGATGGTGAACGTGGTGGTGGTTCTGGGTTGATGGTTGGACCTCATTATCTTAGAGGCCTTTTCCAACCTGGTGATTTTATGATTCTATCGAGCAGGCTCTGAAATACCAGGAGGGAAATTAAGGGGGGTAAATTTTCCTGGCTCTTACTGGGGTTTAATGGGCAGGAGAGAAAAAACTGCCTCCAGCAGAGCTTGTCTGAACCCAAGAGGCAACCACACACCCTCTCCCCTGTCTCTGGGAAATCCTGCTCAGCTCCAATCCACTCTCAGCTCTGGTACAGCAACTTATTCTTCAAATTGGCAACAAGTGCTTGCTCTGATACATCAAATTAAAAATGGATAGTGTAGTATAGTTTGTCAAGTAAGAAACCAAAACATGCCATAAATATTTAACACCACCACCTCTCCTGCTCTTCCCACCATCACTTGCTTTCTGACACTGTTTGTCAAAGCAGCAGGAACATGGAAATAGGATTTGCCTTTCCTTGTGAATTGCTGAGCTGCAGTAATTATGTGCTTTTGGCACTTCTGAAGGCTCAGTGGTGGGGACAGAGGTGCTCAGCCTTGCTCAGGGTGGATCATCCCCCTGGAAGAGCATTTTCTGCAGGGAAGCTGCATATCTGCTCTGGTGGGGCAGCTCCTGAGCAGCCCTGGGTGGCAGCTGAACTCCAGAAAAATGGGGTGTGAGGCAGGAAAGGAGCTCACAGCATGGAAAAGATGATCTTGAGGGAATCAGCTGGGTGTTCCCTGCTCAGTTCACATCATGCAAGAACTATAAACTCCTGTCTTTTCAGACTGGAGGGTCCAAGCTCATATTAACCACGGGTGGGACTGGCAGCATGGGCGAGGGTTGGAGGTGCACATGTATGGGCAGAATCCAACCATCCATGAAAAATTACCTAACAGGAAGATAAGGGGACATGTACTGAGGTCAGGACTCAGTTTTGACTCAATTCTGTGGCAAACTGCCCCTGGTGCAATGCTCTGGCTGCAGAACTACTGGTCCCTATACTCTTGGTCTTCTCAGAAGGGACTCCACCATTCTGGCTATCACACAAGTGACCCTGATCCCTGGGCACCTCCACATCTAACCAGCTTCCTGAGGGACACATCAGCAGTGGGTTCTGTGGCAGATCCAGGGCTGGAATGGGAAGCAGGTATCAAAGGAAATGAACATACGAGTTGTGGACGCTGCAGTTGTAGAAGACGAAGCTGGTGCTGGCAAAGGTCATTCCCGTTTCCTTGGACTTGAGCTGAAGCTGGACAATGTGATGGTCTCCTGGGGAAAAAAGAGACACATCAGTGTGTGACTGCTCTGTTAGCCTAGTTAAGCCCTGCTGGCCATGCCACCAGCCTGAACCTGGAGTTGTGCCACAATATCTTGACTGGTCTGTCCTCACTAGATGTAGAAAGTATAATAAAATCCTCCTAGAGCTCAGTCCTCCCTTATGGTGCTGGGGTGATGGACTCTGTGTTCAACACTGGAAATTATCACACCTGGGAGCAGAGTCTGGGCTGGATGATGATGACAGAGATAGAGAATACCTCACTAATTTCAAAAATATGAATTCATGAAGCAGGAAAGCTAAGCTCAAAGAATAAGTGCAGATGTCTGGAATTCGGAGGGCATTAAAATAGAGTATTCTCCTTAAAATTCTTCCTTGCTGATGGTTCATTTGATGTTCCCAGAAGGAAGCGGACTGGGACATTTCTTTCAGGTTCACTCACCCCATTCACCTCAAGGTCTATCCCCCTCAGCCTTTGGCTGCAAAGAACCCATCTCAATGTGAGAGACACGTACAATCCATCACACTTCCAGAAGGATCCATCCATTTCCGTACCAGCAAAGCCTGAACCTAAGCTCCTACACACCATCTTCTCATTCCCGCTGCTCCCAAACTCTGAACTGCTGCCTCTTCCCACAACACCAAACCCACATTTCAGAGCCCATCATTGTGGGTAATGAGTGGGTGTAGTAATTGAAGTCATTTCATGGGGAAGTGCCTCACATTTAATTCAAGACTTACCTGCGTGTGCCTTTCCCCACTATTCACACAAGAACATGTAGTGAGTGATAAGACAAGAGGAAATGGCCTTAAACTGAAGCAAGGTAGGTGCAGATTTGATCTTAGTAACTAATGTTTCCCTGTGAGGGTGGGGATGCCCTGGCACAGGGTGTCCAGAGAAGCTGTGGCTGCCCCTGGATCCCTTCATGTGTCCAAGGCCAGGTTGGACAGGCCTTGGAGCAACCTGGGCTAGTGGAAGGTGTCCCTGCCCATGGCAGGGGGTTGGATCTGGATGATCTTTCATCTCCCTTCTAACCCAAACCATTCTATAATTGTACAATCCCATTATTTTCCTCCTCACCTGAAGGATTCATGAATCGATGAGGCCAAAGCAAACTGGACAGTCCATCACAGGGTGCACCCATGTGCACCCTCACCCCCCTTCAGGCACGCACGGACACCCCCACAGACACTGTACGCCCCACACACTTCACCAAACACATTTTGCTGCCCCTCTGCTGCCTCCAGCTCTGACAGCTCTGCTATAACTGCTCCGTATTTAACAACTTTGCCAGCATCTTCCACGTGTTTTAAAACAGGATGTGAGGATTGAGATGGCCCCAGGGATCAGACGTGGGACAGAGCCACACATCCTTTGGTTCCAATCCAGCCTCTGGCTCTGTGCATGGAGAGCCTGCTCCATGCAGACATGTGGAGCACCAGCTGCTCAAGATGCAGGTGCTCGGCTCCTCTCAAACCACACCACACAGAAACCTCTCTCTCTTGTCCTGCCTCCAGCTTCCACTGCTACTCTTGTTTGCTGGTTGAGTATAGCCTGGCCTGGGACTGATGTCCCTAGCAAGGAAATAGTTTCTGGCATCTCTCTTGGTAGGCAAACACCACTGATAACTCAGCGGGACCTGAAAGTCCTAACAGCCTTCTGGGGGGCTTGTTTTGGGAGCACCGTGGAGAGCACATGCAGCTGTGAGCAGGCTCAGGGAGAGCAGAGAGCATGCTGACAGCTCATGTCACTTCATTTTCTGTGGTCTGAGGATCCTCAGAGGCAAACTTTACACTACATTTTCACAAAAAGCCAAGGACAAGAATGACAGCATCATCTGTGTCTCATTGGGTGACCAACACGGTCAAGGTTTTTATAGTAAGTCCTTGCAAAGAGCCACAGGCATTGTTGAAAAAAATGGAAATAAAAGAGGGCAGGAAGCTGGGGGAGTGTGGGAACAATCCTTGGAGACAAGGTATTTGTCTGTGCTGGACCACTGTAGGAGAGGGAGCCAGCAGCAAGTCTGGAACAGCTGGAGGCAGTAAAGGCCAGGAGTAGAAAACTGAACATAAAGAACTAAATCTGGGAGGAGCGGGATGAATTTACAGACAGGATTATGCAGGTCTGCAGGACTTTCTGGCCACTACATGGGATGGGATGTGTTGAGAGCATGTACAGCCTCATCCCCCAGGCTGTGTAACACCAGCCTTGGCAAAAGGTGAGGGAATATCCCACATTTATGCCTTGTCTTTGCTAGATATATGCAAGTGCCACTCGGTGGCAGTCTGCAAACACATCGTGTCACACACACAGGCACCTGAGAGCAGGTGCTGGTGGTGCAGCTCACACGTGTGCACAGAGAAACACAGACAAATTCACACAGCTCATGCTATGACATGCTGCTGTGCAGCTCCACCAGCAAGCACCAGCATCCCACCTGCTCCCAGTGCTTTCCATACCCTGCCCTCAGGCTCCCACGGGTCAAATCCTGCTTTGTGAGAAAGCAGGAGAGGTACAGGGGTGTGGGGTGAGGACTCAGAGCACTCGCTCGTGACAGGGAGGGAGAAGTGGTGCAGGCAGGGAGGAGCTGTGGGATACTCACCGTTCTCTGTGATGATCTGGGGCACCTCTTTGGCAGCTGGTGAGATGCATTGGATCTGACTGCCCACCACCAAACCATCCATCTCTGAAAGGTCCTCGAAGGTGCAGTTGACTCCTGCTGACAGCTCGGGGACGTTGTAGGTCTCCAAGACCAGCTGCAAGCAAAGACGGAGGGAGAGAAGAAAAGATAGAGGGAAAAAAAAGAAGAGAGAACACTAAGCCAAACAACAGATCTGTGTCAGCAGGAGAGAATTACACTGGAGAGGTCGGACAAAGAGCCTCTTGCTAGAGAGAGCATCCTCCTTCAACAGAAAGCAGCGGATCAGGAGAGGGACGTGTGTGCAGGAGGGGAGGGGGATGAGATGCCGATGCTGATGCCGACACAGAGTGGTTGGTGGCTGTGCAGGGACACCTGCACTGCATCCCAGTGCTGGCTGGGTCAGTGCAGGGGTGGGGGAGTGCTCACTATCTGTCATGCAAGTGTCAGGTTAGGCAGGGAGTCTCTGGAGCCAGCCGTGAAGCCCCGGGGCGGTGGTGGCCCCAGGGCACGCGGTTTCTGAGGAAGGTGACTGCTACTCACAAGAGGCTCTCTGCAGACTACAGAGAAACTGTAGCGCTCCAGTCTAACTCTCTACGGCCTGCTCTCCCAGCAGCAGCAGGTGGGGAGCACTCTGCCACCAAGTTCCTGTGTGAGGAGAGTCTAGTTACAGCCTTCAGTCCGCCACAAAAACGCCACTGTCTCTAGAGGCACAGCAAACTTCTCCTGCCCATCCCACCGAAGGAGCAGTTGGCTCTACAGACCTGCTATATCAGGGCTCCATACGTCAAAAACGCCATAAAGGAGGGATTTCCCATGCTTTTAGAGTTCACAGCACCCTCTGGCATTGCTGTGTCACTGCTCCTGGTCATGGGATAAGGAATCTCGTGACTGGTTTCCAGCACGTCCATGCCCTGGAGAAGCACTACCATGCTGCCAACTCCCCAGACCAGCTACGGCCCTGAACCACAATGCTCCAGCACTCAGGGTCCTGCTCAACTCACCAAGTCATGCCTGGACACAGAGAGGCATCCCAGGGCACTTTAGCACCTTCTGATGACCCAGTAATTAGTATAAATGTAGCATTTTTGTGATCAAACACCAGAGCCAACCACCCAACAGAGGCACAAATGCAGATGCTCTCCACACTTGCCTCCTCCAGGAGCTATCTGAGGCCCCATCTGAGGTGACAACCACCGAAAGGAGACACAGAGGCATGCTGAAGTGTTGTTTCTGCCAGCACAGAGAACAGAGGTCAGTCCAGGTGACAAAGCAGGACAGGATGAGAACATAACATAACTCTCACTGCTCCCACACACTGTGTTTTCCTCACTTAGGGAAAGGTTGGAGCTGTTTCTTCACACCAGGCAACAGCAGAGAGAAAGGCAGAGCAGACAGGCGTTAGCCCAGGCTGACATTAAGCCTTTGTGAGCCAATGGGAAAGGTGATTTTTTTTTGTCTTGGGTGGAGAGTAGAAAAAAGCTCTGGTTATTTGGATGGATTGAGCACTCAGGCTAAATCTGTTCCCCCTGCTCACTGACACCCTGCTGGCAACGGAGAAGGGAAAACTGCTCTGCTCAACAAGTTTCTTTCTGAGCATGGATGGTGCAGAATGGAGGTGTGCCATGCAGAAGACTACACCAATGGACAGAGCAGAAGTGCCTGGCCACAAATGCCATGAGCCAGTGCAAGCTCTGAACAGACAAAGAAGTCCTGCTCTGGAGCTGCTCCAGTGAGGAAAGCCAGGATCCTTGCCCCAGCAAGCAGCTCGTCTCAGAAATCCCAGAGCAGCAGCACTGCACCGAAACAGACTCCAGTAAAATTCTCCAAGCCCCTGTTAGCGTCCAAAATTTAAAAGGTTGGATGACCACATGATTCTCTGCCTTCATGGATGAGAGCTCAGTATCACTGACCTTCTGCTAGAAGCCCAAGCAAGGCTCAGTAAGGACACCACCAGCCATCTGTTTGCTGATGTTCCCTCCTGGTTTGCCAAGAGACTCTGTGGTGACTGGATGAGCTGAGTCACCAGTTTACCTGGGAGTGGGCTGAGACTCCCACCCAAAATACTCCTGCAGATTTCTGGACAACAGACAGATGATGGCAACTTCTGATGGCAACAGCTCTGGGCTGATTCGCCCGGGGAGTAACCCAGAGGCAAAGGTCTTTTATTCTGTTATCATTTCCAGTCTCCCTGAGCCAGCTAGTCCCTCAGGGTTTATTCCAACATGAAAGAATTCAACAACTACTGAGAGAATAAGAAAAAGAAACCTTGAACTCCCAGAAGAACAAAGAACTTAAGACGTCTCAGATCAGTTTTGTTTGAAGCCTAGGAAAGTAAAGTCACAGCAAAGTTAAGAGGCTGAAACAAAGCTGCAATGATTGGACATGCAGGCTTTGAAAGGGTGATTTCATTGTCACTAAAAAAGTCCCAGCACTCCAAAACCTTCCACCTGGAAGTTGTCTGGCAGCTGCACCCTGAGCAATTCCATTTGGCCCTTTCAGGGTGTGGGGCTAATGACCAGCTTATCCAGAGACAGAGCTTTTAGGGCCTGGCTTATCAACCCAATTCCAGCCCCAAACTAGTGTGGCCAAAAGCATATAGCTCTGGTAGCCTGAATGAAATGGGTCTCTGCCTCCTTCTTGGAGCATGTTGGGATCTCACCCCATAAGGTACTGCTGCCACAAGTAACGAGAGAAACCACAAGCTGGTCTGATCTTCAACAGAGATTTCCTTCCTTAAGCCCAGGAAATGATAAGGATCACCTGCTGCCCTGCCAGCACTCATTCTGTGGCTTCATTGGCTGCTGACTGAGTAACTCAAGGCCATAATGGCGAAATCTTGTGCTATGGACAGTCACAAGGGACAGCATGAACCTTGGAAGCCTTTGATTCCTCATCACAGCGTCCTTTCCCTCTGCTCTGCTGTCCATACTGTGCTGGAGCTGGAGCAGGATGGAGCTTTTGTGTGGCTTAGAAGGAGATGTTTCCATCCAAGATGATGAGAACTTAGAACTCACTGAAATAACTCATAGTACCCCTCATTTGTCTTCTAGAAGGCATTTTCCAACCACATTAATGTCCCTTGGGCTGGGCTAAAGGCATAGACAAATCCCTCTCCCAGGGAAACAAAAAGCTTCACTGGGTGCAGCCCAGAGTCCCTTCAGACCTACTCACAGCAAACAGGGAAGACTCTTTCTATTCCCTTCCTAGACTTTTAGAGAGGAGATAACCAAGGCCAAAATGGCAAATCTTTCTCTGTGCCAGGAAAGTTGCCGGGAAAATTAATGGGCTCTGGAGAACATCTTGCATCAAGCTGCCAGCCCTTTCCTCTCCTGCTGAGCTCAGATTGCTCATACCTGGCTCTGTCACACTGTGTGGGCAGACTAACCCCGAGGGGTGGGGAGGGGTAGGGACTGGCATTCCTCACCAAAACGTTGTACTGGGACACGGAGATGTTGTTGGGGTGCACGGTGAGCCGGACGCACTGCTTCATCTCCGAGGCGAATCTCCGCGGCTCGCTGGAGCGCTCACACCGCTCCTTCCTCGTGCACCTGAGCAAAGGGGAACACAGAGGGACAGGGTTAACACAGAGCCTGGCTGGCAGCACCAGGACAGCCCTGGGATGTGGGAGGAGCAGCAGCTTTGGGTGGAAAGGCAGCTCTGTGCTAGATGGAAAGCCTGGAGCTCGCTGACTCACAGAATCAGAGTCAGAGAACACCCTGAGTTGGAAGGGACTCACAAAGATCATCGAGTCCAGTTCCTGCCACTGCAAAAGGACCACCTCAAGGATCCCACCATGTCCCTGAGAGTGTTGCCTCTGGTGGTAGCAGCCCTGGGATCACTCAGCATTTGCAAGGACACCATGAATAGAGGAATGGTGAGTGATGGAAGCCTCATCCCTCGGGTAGGACCCACAGATTCTCTATTTCTCTACCCACACAGCACAACTTTCCCTTGGCCAAACCCACAGCCCTGAAAACTCTCCTGTCTATGGGCAGTGGGACATCTTAGAGGCAGGGATGTCCTTGGAGAGGAGCTGCTTTTTGGCCCTGCTGAGAATGCTGCACGCTTGTGGAACCTCTGGACTGCTGGTACCTCTCAGAGGGGATGGGCCACACTCCAAGTCATTGCTCAGCAGCTCCTCAGTAGTCCCTGCAGATTAAGGAGGTTTTGGCACCTGGTTTGAAAACACCTGACTAGAAGTCCTAAGGGTTGAATCTTAAAGTTAGTGCCAGTTCAGTGGAAGAGGTGGGTGCACACCTCTGGGCTGCACAGCCCCACAGAGCTCACAGCACCCACTTTCAGCACTGTCCCTGCCTCTCACCTCACCTCTCTGCTGTAAACACAAGCCAGCAATGGGAATTGGAAGCTTTTTGCCCTGTTTCCATCCAGGTTTGCATTTGCTTAACACAAACCACATCTGTATTTCGCTCCACGTGCGCTGCCAAGGCCATTGCTTCAAGGAAGGTGTCTGCCTGGAAATCCACGGGGTTAATCCGAAAGGACAGCTCCAACTGCATGCCAATTACCTTTTGCCATTAAGTTAATGTTATGGACTTGCACAGGGTGTCTGCAATGGATTTTGTTATTAGCAGTGCTATTACCCCCCATTAAAATCAGCTATAAAGACTAAGTGTGGCTGTTAAATTATTCACCTGCTTCCAGACTTCAGAGTTTTAGTTGCGAGAGCATATGGGGGCTGCTGGAGGTTCAGCTCCAAGACTACCCTTCAATGTCCTTGTTCCCTGGAGAAGAGACTGCACCTACTTGTACAGGGATTTTCAGATGAGGATCCATGGAAATACATAAAAAAACACATGGTGAACCCTAATATTACGAAGCTTGGGGTGACCTAAAACTTTAGGGCTTGGCTTCTCTCTAGTGACTGACACCAGACAAAATAAACACTCCAACTTCAAGCTCCAATTTCTCCATCTTTCTGGAAGAGGAAAGGTTTGCATTTCCAGAGGCAGGAATCACAAAGGGAGATCTCTGGCATTCTCAGCACGCCCTGGGTTTGCTTTGCAGGTCTGAGAGAGCAAGAGCAGCACTGCAGCTCCTGTTCTCTGTTCCCCAGGAGCCTCCAGCCCATTAAGTCTCCTTTAGCACTGCTGGATCAGGAATTTTAAATGGGAAGTCTCCAGAGGGTTGGACCAATAACTGATTAACTGCTCCCCAAACTGTGAGTCCCCTATGGTGGAAAGAAAGGCAAGTGGCAAAAT
Organism: Acropternis orthonyx; assembly: GCA_035583155.1. Lineage (NCBI taxonomy): Eukaryota > Metazoa > Chordata > Aves > Passeriformes > Rhinocryptidae > Acropternis > Acropternis orthonyx. The sequence goes on from JAWWEU010000040.1 coordinate 2,304,007, forward strand.
GCTGACCTGAGATTTTCCTAAGCACTTCCATAAAACAAACAGCCACAGGAATCCCATGAAAGCTCTGCAGGGTGTGGGAACTCCTCTCCTGAGAATACCTTGGAAGAAAACCCTTATGGACTTGTCAGCACACAAGTGCCCAAATTCTTCAAGATGTCCTGTTACTTCCCATTTATTTCCTCCACCTGTAGCATGACAGAAATATCTGGATTTTCTAAAATTAAATGGGCAGATACCCAGGCTCAGTTCAATGCTATGGATATAGGTTAAGAATCTAGGAATGTGATTTGTATTCCTAATCCCATCACTGAGCAGGAATATAATAATCCACATTTTAGCTTGATGTTTACAGGTTATACACAGGTTATACACTTTTCAGATCAAAAACTTCCTCCATGTTTGATTGACGTGTCTTGCAGACTTAATATCTGTCATCGGGTGTGTTGCCATCCAAATAATGAAATTATGAAAAACCAAATCAAGCCTGGTTTTAATAAAATGTTACATTTGTTGTATCAATGTCTCAGGAATTAGGGACAGCCAGACTGAAAGCAGCTTCTGCACTCCCAAATCTGCTCCCTGCACTCACGCACTGCAAGCCAGACTTTAATTACAGGATCACACGTTATTATTCCTTTTGTCCATGGTGACTTCAACTCTGCCACTTCTCAATTTTTTACTTTGACTCTCTGACTTTTTCGATGGTATCTCTCAGTTTAAAAAGCCCAAGACACCCAACTGTGCCTGTGCTTGAGCCTGATGATGGGGGAGTTGTGTCAAGCTGACCCAAACCCAGCTGGCTCCGGGTCACCACCAGGGTTCGGGCTCTGGGGTCAACGTCACAGCAACATAATTTACTCCAGGTAACTGATCCCAGCTGCTGCATAAATCAAGACTAAAGGGCTGGAGCCATCTGTCAGTGGGTTTTGCAAGTTTTTCCATGCAGAAAGGAGGGATGGGTGCTCTTCTCCAGAGCCTTTTGCCAATGGTCTCCCCATCTCCTCTTATTTGACCACGCTCTCTATCCTGAGTTGGAGCAGGAGGAGCATCCTGTGGGTTGACACACCACACTCTCCCAAGGGGTTTGCCCAGCTGAGGTTCATCAGAGGCAAAATGTGGTGGATTTTCCTGTGGTGGATTACCCTGAAGGAGGGAGGACTTAGACTGGGTAACAGGAAGAAATTGTTTACTCAGAGAGTGGTGGGGCACTGGCACAGGTTGCCCAGAGAAGTTGTTGGTGCCCCATCCCTGGACATGGTCAAGATCAGGTTGGAAGTGACTTGGAGTAACCTGGTCTTGTGGAACCATGTCAGGGGTTGGAATGAGATGAAATTTAAGGTCCCTTCCAACCCAAACCACCCTATAGTTCTATGATTCAGGGGAGCACAGAAAGGTATCTGTCACAGATATCTCCCTCCAGCCTTCCTCTGCACTGACAGAAACGTTCTGCCCTCCCCCAAGAGTGGGGTGAGACAGCAGAGGAAATCGTTTCGGCATGTGCAGAGCAAAGTGCTGCCCTCCAGCACCAGCCTCAAATCCCTGAGTGGTGGAGGCTGAGATGCAGAAATAAATGTGACAAAGCACCCTGCCGCTGAAGGCACTGCCCAGAGGGGACACTGCAGCCCCAAAAGTTCAGCAAAGTGTAAAGAAAGGCAAATGGGACTTTAAATAAATAAGTACCTCCAGACACAAGTGCCTGCCTCATAAAAGTGGTCACCTGGAAGGCAGTGGGGCTGTGAGAGGGATAATGAAATATCCCAACCCCAGCTCATCATTCCTGTTGTCTCTGTTGAGAGTCAGAGTGTTTTTTGGGCTCTGGGAGATTCCTGTGACTCTGATTCGCTCTCATCTGGTGTGTCTGCTGTGCTTTATGCAGAAAAAAATACCTTGTACTGCCAATAACTATTTTGCTTTAGTAAAATCTCTGTAACTGCAACATGCTGGGTATGTCAGTGTGCTGAGATCGCTTGCCATGCCATCCACCCTAATTCCCTGCTATTCATGCTATAATTAGCTGATCTGTAACTCCCACCCAGTGGCATCACATTACACTTAAGGCACCTAAAAGAGCATATCCCACTCCTGAACTTACTGCAATAAGATTATGGTGCAGACACTGCATTTCTCAGTGTGCCTTAATAGCAGCAGCGATTTCATTACCAGCTGCATCTCTAACAATTCCAAGTGTCCTGCTTTGTCCAAAACCATTAGTACAAACAATAAGAAGCTGGTCCTACCACTGAACCACGGGGAATGTTATTTCCTCCTCATCTCCCATTAAGAATAAATACTGCTAACACTAACCCTCTGTTCACCATCCACTAACCAATTATTTTAATAATGTTAAATTAATACTTTGTGCTTCTATGGTGTCTCTCATCCGAGGATCTCAAAGGGCTTTGCCTGGAGCTAATTAAACTTCATGATAGCTCTGTGAGGGTGAAATATCACCAGGCAGAGACAGGGAAGTGAGGCACAGACAGAGAGCAAAGCCCAGGTCTCCTGAGGATGAGGTGAAGGTCCTGGGTTGGTGCCCAAGAGATCATGGTTAAATCCCAAAGACCTAAAGCAACTTGTGCCCACATCCTGCAGAGGGTCCTGGTTCTCTTTCACCTCTGCAGTGAGATGGTCCTTCTGCCTTGCTAGGGGCTTGGTCAAACCAATCCCAGGCTCACTGCACCACCTCCAGGATTTGTGCCTAAATGTACCAAAGTTAGGAGGGTTAATCTGAAGCCCAGAAATCTTTGGAGAGGCTCAGCGCAGACACAAGAGCTCCTTGCACCTGGATAGACCGGGGAAAAGAAGGATTGGGTGGGGTCCATCTCCAGACCTCTAGGTGCACGATCTTTGCTTTCCCTACAAACACTATGGAAAAAAAAAAGGCTGCCAGAGGGGGCCCTGAGCCACCTGGTCTGGTGGAAGGTGTCTGTGCCCATGGTGGGGGGCTGGAACTGAATGATCTTTAAGGTCCCTTCCAATCCAAACCCTTCTGTGGTTCTAAGGCATGTGTGCCATGGACATGCCTTCACCTGCCTTTGCCTGTCAGGGAAGACACATCTCCATCATCCTGTTGTAGAAAAAAACCACCCAAATCAAAACCCTACACACCCACACACAAAACCCTCCAACCCCTCAAAAAACATGACCTTTATTTTTCAACTTGACCTCTTTTTGGCTGGAACTTTGTTTCCCTCATGCCCAGCATAGTGGGGTTCTGGGCTAATGGTGATAAAGTGGCTGTGATCACAACATCTGCAGGGGATGGGGGTTGGGTCAGGAAGCTGAAGGTGGAAGAAATGTGTTTTCTGACCATGTAGAAGGTAGGAGCAGGGAGAAAACTGGGGAAAAGGTGCTGCTTCCACGAAGAAGGGAGCAGGAGCAGTTGCAAGTGCTAACTGAGGTCACAGAATCACACAATGGTTTGGATTGAAAGGAACCTTAAAGATCCTCAGGGACACCTCCCACTAGCGCAGCTTGCTCCAAGCCCCATCCAACCCAGCCTTGGACACTCCCAGGGATCCAGGGGCAGCCACAGCTTCTCTGCCAAATCCATCCCAGCCCCTCCCCACCCTCCCA
>JAWWEU010000040.1:2307682-2347445 GCA_035583155.1 Acropternis orthonyx
AGAAAAGGAGGCTCGGGGGGGACCTTGTGGCTCTGCAAGTCCCTGCCAGGAGGGGGGAGCCGGGGCGGGGTCAGGCTCTGCTCCCAGGGAACAGGGACAGGAGAGGAGGGAACTGCCTCAGACTGGGACAGGGCAGGGGCAGGTGGGACATGAGGAGGAATTTCTCCATGGAAAGGACTGTCCAGCCCTGGCACAGCTGCCCAGGGCAGGGGTGGAGTTCCCATCCCTGCAGGGATTTAAAAGATACATAGATGTGGCACTTGAGGACATGCTTTAGTGGTTGGCTTGGCAGTGCTGGGTTAATGGTTGGAGATGATGATCTTAAGAGGGCTTTTCTAATCTAACCTATTCAATGATTCTATGAAAAAAATTAGCTTTGATGGTCTAACTGTTAAAAAAGACAAATGCAACATCAGGTAACAAAGAGAGACGTCACTGGCAAATTTTGAAAAACAGCAGCAAAAGAGTTTTCTAAAGTCACACAACCTTTCCATGATGCATTGAGAGAGAAGCTTCCAGTACCTTTATCCCAAAAGCATTACTGTGCCTTATCCCTACAATAACACTGGATAAGATGCAATTTTTACCATATTCTGCTCTTGTCCAAGCTTAATTATTGAACGGCTAATTTAACCACTGTCACTGATTAATTAGAACAAAAGAGCCAGAAGCAGAACCAGCACAATACAGCAAAACAACAAGATTAAGCCCTACTGGAATCTACTCTTGAATATTTTTTAAAATTCCATGTCAACAGACATTTCCTTTTTGCAAATTGTTTGTGAACGGTTGATGTCCCTATTAGAGAAACATCTGGAGATTTTGTTTTTGAATTTACTTCTCAACGTTGGAGATTGACCTTTTCATTTCTAAATCAGGTTTTATTCGGATCTCTTTGGAAAAAAAAACACCAAATAACCCAAAAACACTCCACTGCTGGCTTCCAAGTACAGCAGCTGCCAGTTCACTGTGTCTTGGTGGGTCACCAAACCCCTGGACTGAGGCTCAGCATGTCTCCTTCTGGACAACACTGCAGATCATACCACAGAATCATGGAATGTTTTGGACTGGAAGGGACCTTAAGGATCATCTCGTTCCCTGCCATGGACAGGGACACCTTCCATCAGGTTGCTCCAAGTCTCATCCAGCCTGGTCTTGAACACTTCCAGGGATGGGGCAGCCGCAGTTTCGCTGCCTAACCTATGCCAGAGCCACCCCACCCTCACAGCCAAGAATTTATTCCCAATATCCCATCTACTATCCCTATCCTCTTTCAGTTTGAAGCCATTCCACCTTGTCACTACCTGCATTTGTCCCCAGTCCCTCTCCAGCTCTCCTGGAGCTCCTTTAGGCTCTGCAAGGGGCTTTCAGGTGTCCCTGGAGCCTTCCCTTCTCCAGGGGAACCCCCCCAGCTCTCCCAGCATGACTCCAGAGCAGAGGGGCTCCAGCCCTGCTGCATCTCCAGGGCCCCCTCTGGACTCTCTCCAGCAGCTCCATGTGCTCCTGCTGTTGTTCCCAGAGCTGGAGGCAGCTCTGCAGGGGGGTCTCACCAGGGCAGAGTAGAGGGGTAGAATCCCCTCACTTGATGCAGCCCAGGATATGACTGAACTTTCTGGGCTGTGAGATCACATGGCTGAGACATGTTGATCTTCTCATCCATCAACACCCTCAAGTCCTTCTTCTCAGGGCTGCTCTCAATCCATTCTCTGCTCAGGCTCTACTTGTTCCTGGGATTGCCCCAATCCATGTGCAGGGCCTTGCACTTGGCCTCGTTGAACTCCACAAGGCTCACACGGGCCCACCTCTCAAGCTTGTCACAGACAGTCCTTCCCAGAATTCCCTTTCTAAAGCCACCCACATTTCTTCACACTTTTCTCTAAGTATATCCTCAATACACTTAACTATTCTCCACTTTTTAAACATTCCTCTATCTTCCTTCCTCTCACCCCTAAATCCCTTCCCATCTTCCCTTTGAATTTCCTGATCTTCCATTACACTCTGTAACTTTTTTCCTCCAAAATCCCTTCATTGTAACAACTCATCTCTTCTACTGTGTCTCCTCCACAGCCCTCCTTTTGGCTATCTCTCCTTCCTCCCATCCCTGTGTTACCCTGCTAGAGTCAGGCATGAGGAACTTGAAGAGGAACTATCCCTGCCAGGCCTTCGAAGCTTTAGAGAAACTCAACTTGGTGCAGCAGGATCCCAGTAAGAAAGGAAATTAAACCCTTAAACACCAGACCAACCCACACTGCTTTGTGCAGGAAGAAAACAGAGTAACCCCTTTTCAGGAAGACCCTATTTCACTGCATCCTGAGTCTGACAAATGTATGTACTGAACAGTATACAAACAGAACAATTTTACCCTTACACAGCCCTGTTATAATACAAACCAGAGAATCACATTAGGTTTTGTTATTGCCCATCTTGCAAAGGATGTTGCAAGCAGTAAGTGCATGACACAGAGATTTGAAGGCTACAGGAAGTGCCTTACTGTGAGATTTTTTTTTTTTTTCCCAGCTCAGGCTAATTGTCCTACTTGATTATAACCTCTAAAAACCTTTAATGGGAGAAAGAATGACAGTATTAAAGGGTTATTTAATCTTGTACAGAAGCTCACAAAATGAGCCATGACAAGAAACTGGGAAAACACAAATGGGAAAGGAGACTTTATACTTTTTTCAAATAGTTGAAGAAATTAACTCATTAATTTGTCAAAAAGTGGCGGAATCTCAAACTTTTCGTACCTTCAAGAAAAGGCTGCATGATTTTCCTGAAGTTATGCTCTGACAAAACCACATGGAACTTGAACATTTCAGAGTGTACAGTAAAATGGATTGTACAAGCCAAAGGACCTTTTTCTGTTACCTCCCATAACCCAAGCTACATTCATTTCACTTTTCATACATCAAACACTGAGCAACAGAGGCCAAGGAAAATGGCTCAGATGAATTCCATGAAAGCTCTTGGGGTTGTGTAGCCTTTGGCAGTTACCCCTGTTCTCTAGAATTCCATCTGTTAGTTGTCCCTTTCTACTCATTTTTGACAGAAGCTAAAAAAATAATCAATTTGTTTCTCGAGCTCAACAGCAGCATCAGGTCTGAGAGGTTTATTAGCAAGTTCTTCTTGGAAGGGGTGTCCCTATGCATGGCAAGAGGGCTGGAACTGGATGATCTTTAAGGTCCCTTCCAACCCGAACCATTCTGTGGTAAGTCTGGTTGTTCAGCCATATAAAATTATTTAACTCATGTTCCACTTGCTGAGCTGGTTTTTGGCTGACCATTCTGCTTTTGAGAAATAAACCTTTCCCCTCCAGGAGTCTGAACACTTCAAAGCCACATCCAGCTCACATTTTCCCCATGTAAGCATTTCAAAAGTCTTCAGAACTTGAAGGTCTGAACTCTGTGGCTCTCACTGCAGCTGCACTTCAACACAAGCACTTCAGAAGGGGCAGCTTTTCTGAGCAACAATCCATGTATTTTTAACAATATGGATGTTTGCAGAACTCACCTCTTTCTCGGTATCCCTGGATATACAGGTCCACTGGTTTTCCTTCACACTGTACGCCCAGAAGTCAGCCAGATCCTGAGTTCCATCCCAGCCACCAAACAGATAAACAGTTTCTATGAAAAAGAGGAAGACCATCTTAATTTTGAAGAAAATCTCTTTAAACAGACTAATACCTACAAAACACCTGTTAGAAACTATGAGAAAAAGAATTTAAACCCTTTTTTACTTGAAACACCACTCCTCTTTGAACAGAACCAGTCACCAAGACAAAGAAATGTGATGTGGTTTAGTAATGGAAGTTTTTAAGATTGATAGTCAGCCAATTCTCAGAGTCATTTTCTATTTCTACATTTACATAAGAGGCAATCAAACCCACAGCCTTCTGATTAAAATTCCAGACAGACAAATGAACAATATTTAACATTTTGGATCCTGTGCACTTAGTCTATCAATGACATCTCAGCTTGTACCCTGTCTGGTGCAAGATTTATACATCAGCAAGACTTCTGAGATAGGAGCAGAAAAAGTGTTTCTGTTCAGTCCATCCCTTAGAAGGAAAAATGTACTTCAATTACGGAATCCTCTTTGAGGGAAGTGCCTTGCATGAAGTCACTTACCTGCTTTTGTGCCACCGGGTAAGGAGAAGAGTTTCAGATTTGAGTCAGTGTTTCAAACCCACGACTGCTCCATGCACAGCAAGTCCGAAGGATGCTCAGACTCACTGATAAAACCAGATGAAGACTCTGAACAGGGGAAGCATCTAAGAAAATTCTCTGTTCTGCCATGGAGAGATAACTAAACTGCGCCCACTACAGAAATATCACTACCTTGGTCTCACAAATGCTACAACTACTTCATTTTTAGGCTGCATTAAAACACAACACAAAGCCATCTCCAAAAAGAACAAGCCCCTCAAGACCTGTAGAGCTTTGAAAAAGTCCTTTAAAATCCACAAACAAGTTCTATTAAGGAGGTAATGGCCAATTTTTAATCCAACACCAATTAAACAGCAGAGTTAGAAGCACGATTACAAAACAGGACCAGTCCCTGACCCTTACCTACCATCAGGATAGTGGTCATCACCATGGAAAGGTTACCCTGGTTCATTAACTTTAATTACCCTTCCTCCTGGACTCAGGGCTCCCAGTGTTCCCTGCAAAGAGCAGGTCCCTTTGTGCACATAAATTCTCACAGCTCACAAAACCCACATCACCACAACAGCTTCATTGATAGCCGAGAAAAATAAAAGATTTGGCACTGGCTAAATATCCTCCTGGGGCCTTGCCAAAACGTCAGGCCTGCCTGGAAAGGCTTTGTTGGCTCACATGAAATTTAATAGCAAACCTGAATGAATCCCATGAAAACTCAGCTCCTGAGAGTTACCTAAACCAAGCTGACAGGATTAATGGCATGTGAGACTGAGGGAGGAACACCCGGCTGGTGCCACTGAGAGCATCCCCAGAGTGACACTGAGAACACAAGGGGACATCAACACCGTGCCAAGCTCGGTTTTCATCGTGATGGAAAAATGTAGCTCACACCAAAGAAAGGCTACATCAATATCTAAACCCAATGACTATCATTTTTAAGTTTGATGCCTTATTGCAGAACTATATATATAGTTTAGAGGAAGTTTCTGTATTTTAAGAGTATTTCTTGATGAACAAATGCCTCTGTTGCTGGAAATGTCAAGAAAATAATTTTTCGTAGTTCTCCTCACTTTTGCAGTGGTTCTCCCACGTTATAAGAAAAAATTAGTTGTTTGGTGGGTTTTTTTTGGTTGGGTGTGAGTCTTTTATTTGTTTGGTTTTTTTCCAAGTCAAACTTCACCCTGCTCTCCAACCAGAATCACCTTTTTCTGTTCTTTCCATTAGTTCTGATTTTACGGGAGGGTTATTTTTCCACCTTGTATGCAGAGATCCAGCCAGGACAGATCCTGGATGTGCTCCCAGCACTCCAGGCATTCCCACCTCACCAACATATCAATAAACACTCAAAGTAAGAGGGCAGAGAGCACAAACTCCAGGCACAGGGGTGGGGCAGCTGGAGGGGAGCCCAGCAATCTCACACCAGTATAACCATTCCTACTCTGGCAGCAGTGGGAAACTCAAGGGGGACAGGATTCTCCCTTTGTATCCAAGCAATGTGTAACACAGCAATATTGATGCTGCTTTAATACAGCAAGTCTCTATTCTGCTTCAGGGACAGAGAAGAATTTTCAAACCTACCTGCAAGGCAACAAGAAAAAACATGAAAGCAATTCTATTTACCCAAAGCTTTCACCAGCTACGTTTAGGAAGTCAAATTTCTCCTCCAGCATCTTCACCTTATTTCCTCTACATTTATTTCTGAATACAAATTTAACACTTTGAATTAAATATGTTCTGTGGATATTTCTAAACTGCTTGCTCAGAGAAAAATGTTTCTGTAATATCTGAATTCTTCTCTTCCCTTTCTGTCTGGATGACTAAAAGGTGCCAGAGCACTCCTCAAATTAGAGGACACGCATTTCCAAAATTCAACATATTTCCTGTCAATCTCTCGCTAATTTCTGTTTTTCAGACAAGTATGTAAAGCATCCTTCTCCAACACCTATTAAATACCAAATATCCCAGGGTAGTTTCAGTCCAGCTTCTCCAAGACAGTTTTCTAACTCCTGTTAACTCCACCTTCTCCATGTGGTGAGATCCTGGGTGGCACTTTGGTACAGCGGGTCTTCTTCATCCGACCAGGATGTCAGGTGGCAAACTGCTATGGCCAGGCTGACAAAAGCTGCTTGGTGTGCCTGAGCACCCCTGGTTTACCTTCTAATACACAGGCACAATGAATACATTCCGATCCTGGTGACATATTTCACTACAGGCTTTAGTCAAATGGTATCTTCATGTCTCTGCTAGAACAGTTCTCCACAGAACATGAAAGAATTATGGACCTAAAACCTCTCTAAGATATCTGGTCCGTCAGTCACCTCCCAAACCCCTCACAGCAGAACTAACTTCAGCAGAGACCAGGCTGCACAGGGAACATCTCAGTTACACTTTGAGTATCTCCATGGATGGATATTTCACTCTGGATCCCTGCTGCAGTGACTGATTATCTCCACTACAAATTTTATTTAATTCCTAATATTTAACTGGATTCCCCTTGGTGCCCTTTATCCTAACCCTCTGCTCCCTCCAAAACGAGCCTGGCCATCTCCATGCTCCCACCACCTCTAAGATCCTCCCATGACCCTTTTTTAATACCAGCTGCACAAAACCAGCTCCCCAAGCATCTCCTCACACATCTCATGCTCCAGCCCTGACCACCCTGGTGGCCCTTCAGGGACTCTCAGTTTGACACAAACCTTATTGTCCCAACGAGCCGACACCGGGCACAGCCACACTCCAGATGTGGCCCCGAGAACCAAAGAGAGGAACATCCCCCTGTTGGCCATGCAGGCTGTTGGTCTTCATCATAAGGACACACTACCGGTATCTCAAAAGCCTTTTATAAAAAGACATCACTTCCCCATGTAGCAGCCACAGAGTTAATTATGTGCCAGCAGATTGCCCACTCTGTGAGGAGCACTTAGAGCACAAATATAAAACCAGACCTAAGCCTTCTTGCAGGAGCACACCTCTCAGTTTCTGAGCCACAACTTCACTGTATATGTTGGCTGGATCCAAGTTTTTTTTCAGGCTAGGCACAGAGTCTTCCTCTCAAATGTGAAAGCACCACGAAGTTGAGTAACCTCCAGGATTCAGCAGCTGTTTGTGTTTCAGAGCTTAGCAGCCATCTGTGTTTTGTTTCAGAGATCCCTTCATCTTGTACACAAGTCCTGTCTTTAAATATCTTATGGATAGCAGTGTTTTCCTCAGGCAAAACAGCATCCTTCATGTCTGCTGCTCTCTCTTCATCCTTTTCATCTTTCCTTGCTGCTTTTGAACCATCCTTGTCGTTTCCACTGTGCTGCCCACATATACCACGGGCACGCTGGGCCCACTGCTCTGCATCTCCCTGTGTTTCCAACCTACAGCTTTGTTCTCACTTACCCAACAGAAGGAGGCAAACAGAATTCCTTCCAACAAAAGGAAAAGCAAAATAATGTACAACCAAAAATTACAGAGTAGTGGCATTTCAGTGAGTGAACAGAGGTAACACATCAGTAAAGACCATTGCACTAATATTTCCCCTTGAAAAAACTGTTTCATTTGCCATAAAGAAGAGAAATGGAGACCCAAGAAAATCATCCTGATTGTTTTGCTATTGTTTCTACCACACGCTCACTGGAAAACCTCAGAAGGCTTTATCTTAATGAACTGAAAGCTGAAAGTTTAAAAAAGTGGGATATAACACATAAGATTTTTTAACAGGATAATTTCTATAGAGTCTGTAAGTTTGTCACTGAAGTAAATGATGTGGCTTTATCCACTGCACTGTCATTCACATAAAACTGTGCCTGTCCTATAAGGGCAGAGGAGATCAATTCCACCTTACCTGTGGAATTATAACCCAAATCTCCAAAACACAGCACACATATTGCTCTAAAATACTGATGTTTTTCCTTAAAGCTTGCATTTGGCAATTCACTTACCCATTCCCTCTTCCAGAATAAGTACTGGAATTTTGAAACATGTGCCATATCTGAACTATAAAGAGGCCTGAGGGCAGACTCCAGGTTCTGTTAATAAGGTACCAGTGCCAGACCCCAACATCCTCATACAGAACTGCATTAGGGCTCAATGACCCTGGTAACACAGTTCTACACACAAGCCTGTGTTTTGCTGCTTAAATATTTCACCAGGGCCTACATAAACAGCTTTTCATGACTGACATTCAGCACACACCCCTGTGTTCTCCTGTAGTTTGGGGGCTTTTTTTGGGATACTTGTTTTAATTCATGTACCTCGGCTGTGACTACCCAAATACCTTCCCTTCCTTGTAAAAAAGCACAGAGAACTCTCCAGCTTCCCAAATGGAGAACTCCATGAGACATGCACCTTGTGGGAAAAAGCAGGAATAACATAAGCCTTCTGTTTTCATTTAGAGTCTAAAGCTTTCAAGTACCTAACAGTGGTTTCAGCTGTAACTGTGAATGAGTCTTAGTTTATGTTTCTGCACATGTATACCAAACCCAGCTTCCTAATTCTGCCAGCCAGAGTCATTCCAGTCTGAGCGTTAATACGATTAACAGCATGGAAGGCAATATGAGAATCAGTAACTCCTCATTTTTAGCTTATTTTATGTAGGAAGACAAAACATGCTAAAAGGCAGTTTAGACCAAGTTAAACTGTGTCCTATCTGAAACTCAGAAACAGAATCTCAGTGACTCAGTGCACTATCAGGAACTTTAGATCTAGCTCAGCTGCTTCCCAATCCATATCCTCCATCCTAACACCAACATGTACATCCAGCAGGCTCAGTGTTATTAAAGAAATTAAAATTAAACATATTTTTGTAGTCAGTAATAGCTGGTTAATATTTCCTTGAGGGTAATCAAAGCACAGAACCATTTATAGTTCAGTTATAGCTGCAGCACGTCTGGACATCAGAGATGAAAATTTGCTTCCAACACCTATTCTGTGTGGGATGAAACTTCAGAATCTCTTCAGAAGTATGATTTTGGTGTTTCAATCCATTTCCAAAAGATTAAAGTTGAAGAAAATACTCAGTTTTGAGAAGGAGCTCACCCCTCTAACAAGGAGGGGAAAGTGAGATGATTTTTCTTCAGTTGCCAAAGGAAAAAAAAAATCCAACTCAGCAAGTGTGTGGGTAAGACAGGGAGGATGTCTTTGAAGGAAAGAGTAAACCACTGCTCCTTTTTCCATTAACACTGGATCTGCTCAAGGTTGGCCAGGGAGCTTTACAATTCCAGTCTGTAAAACACATCCTGACATAACTGGCTAAATTCCCACCAGCTCATTAATTCTCACCACCTATATTCAGAAGGAAAACTCCAGCAAATCAGCAATTCCTGGTTTTAAGGACAGCAGCCCCAATAAGTCCCCCTGGTCTGTCATGACCCAAATGAAATGGCAAAACTGATAATCTCAAAAACATTTTGGCTTTTACAATCCTCAGCGGGCCTGGATGCAAAACTAGGAGCAACTTCCCAAACAGCCCACAGAGAAACTTTGGGAAGGTATCCTACCACCCCTGGACAGAGCTGCAGGAAGACAGGCCAGCACGAGGGAGGGAGATCCAGCTCTCCCACACTGGGACTCCACCCCTGTAGGTGCTCTCCAGCCAGTTTTGTGCAAGTTAAAATAATATATATATAATAACAAATATTATATATATATATGTGGTTTTTATTGCCTTGTTAAAGCAGAGTGAAAGCTCAAGCCCAAGGTAGAGCTAATAAGCTTACAAGGACCTAAGAAAACCAACAGGAATGGAAAGAAAGGCTCACACTGCCATGGATATATTATTTTCACGAGGTCTAATGGGCTATCATTTCCAAGTTGACAAGGATCATGTTTCTTCCAAGCTCTTGTGAAACACTCACTGTCTACTTATCCCCGAGGCCACTAGGGAGCGTTCCCAGCCTCTTTGTGGGAAACACCAGCGATCCCCCAGCAGCGTTTTGTTCTAATCAATCTCAAACCTCTTCCACCAAAACAAAAAAAAAGGTTCGCTTTCATACACAAAATAACTCAAGTGCTTCCTCCAGAGCAGCAACTACGCTCTGAGCAAAAGCCAGAGACTGCAGCCACGTTTTTGCTTGTTCACTATGACTTGGCAAATTACTCCTGAAGGGACTGCCCTGTCACATGCTCTGGGCCCGTCCGTGTGACCACAGCAGAGACGGCCATGGGCACTTCTGTGCCAGCTCCCTCAATGCCACCCTATATTCCTCTCCATTAATCACACCCTGATCTTGTTTCTCCTTTCCTGAGAACAATCCTTTCACTCACACAGCAGAGACTCAGGCAGATGCTTTCCTTATTTTAGCAAGGACTGACGTGCCACAGGAATCTGACTAAATAAAAGCAAGACAAAGAAAATTATGGAGAACAACTGTCGCTGGAACTGCTACTGATACACCACCCCCTTTCTTTTCTCTGCAGGTTCTCTGAAGCAGAGGCTGAACCATTCTTTAAACTGCTACAGGAAACAATTTTGTAAAAAAACGTCTAACAAGTTACATTTAACGGGAGTTTCTTGCACACTGTGGAAATTAGAAGCCACTCCAACCAAAATACAAAGAATGTTTCAACACATCAGATCTATTACTCGAGCACTATTCCAAAGAGCACAATCTGTAGCAGATATGGGAAATTATTATCCCTAATTTCTCTGTTCTTGTTTGAGCTCCTGCTCTCAGAGGGTAGGAGGGACAAAAAATTAAAACCAATTGTTCTTGCTTTCTTAGTTAAGACAAGACAATGGCTAAGGCATAACAGAGAATTAATAGGGAAGAAGGGTGGGAAAGGCAGTTGGAATACAGTTCCAGAGAGAAAGCAGAGTATTTAATCCAACTATTAGAAAGTGCAATACTTTTTCCCCAAAACCTGAAGCTAAGAGAATCTCTGCAGAAAAGCACATTTGCATATTAACCTGGAAAACAGCTGATTAAATAATAAAGTCAGTTAAGAAATGAAACAACTACTCACCTGTCTGCACATCTATAACCATCTGATGGCCACCTCTCATCCCTGGTCGACTGTCTTCCCCATCACCTTCAAAAAAGAGGAAGGAGAATGTTTTCCATTACAAGACTTAAACCTTAGAAAGATACGACCTCAATACAGAAGCAGAGCAACTCAGTGAGTCACCCTTCTTTAAGCATTACCTTAAAGCTTTTATTAGCTTAACACTTTTCCCAGGTAATATTCTTCTGTGCATTGTAAAACTGCAAAAAGTTTTACAGTGAATTATCTGGTGACTGACAGCACAGAGAGCAAAAGTTTATACTCCGAGTGCCTTGGAAAGGAGCTTCAGAATTCCTGGAGAACACACAGGTGCTCACAAAAGAGGTCTGAGCTATCCCTACAGCTCTCCAGAAGGGAGGACACAGCCAGCCTTTGGCTGCCCTTCCCTCTCTCCCCACCTGAGAGCTGCCTGAGGGCTGAGCTGTGAGAACAGATACTCAGCTGACAGGGTAAAGCACCCCTGGGACAGGAGCAAGGAGGTGATGGAGAGACTCAGCACACTGGCTTTGCACCAGTTATCCTCACACAGAAGAGCACCCCAACTGTCCCATTAAAGCAGCTTTCCAGCCACTTCAGATATATTAAGCTTTCAGGACACGTGTCATCCATGGGAAGCAACATTAGCAGGATAACCTGCATTCTGCTGGAAGAGAAAACTGCTTGTGTTCCTGATAACCCTTCCCAAGGGGCTTGGGGACAGTGCTCCACATTTGGCAATTGTCACCTTGGATCCTACATTTGCTGTATGACTGAGTTTTGTACCCTGCAGTCAAGGATGCTGCTGCAAGTCTGTCCTCAAGGCAGAAACCAACGGAGAAAGATTCTGCAGTTCAGATTTACTGTGTAACACAAAGACTGTAAAAGATATATTTCATTTAAAACACTCCCTGTTCAGGCAATGCATTTATTTGTCACTCTTTACTTTGAGTCAATTTTTTGTGTTAAATCCAGTAACACAGGTAACTGTGCTCACGTTCAAACTGTATCCTGAGATTTGTTACTGAACTCATGATCTACCCTTGAAATTACAGCAAGTATTCCTGCAGTTCCTCACTCAACCAGAGACCAGGCTGCATTTCACTGGTTTTGGAGACAAATGCAACTTCTTCATGGAACAAACCATTCCCCAAAAAAGCTATCCTAGAGGAGACTTTCTTGCCCAATATTCTCAAAGGAGCAAGACAGAACTGGCAGTACATGAGTTCTATCTTAAGAAATGTCCTTACCTTTGGTGCTTTTGGGGATAATCTGCCCCCAGCGAGGTTTGTACTCTTGCTGACTGATATACTGATTGAATAAGCCATCTGCAAAACAAAAATTTTGCTGGATAAAGCATTTAAACTTCCATTATAGCAAAATCACTTTTAATGTGGGTAACTTCAGCCTATCTCAAGCCAGTATGCCACTCTAAAGGCCTCATTTTCAGTGAATTCGCCATTATATGTCAGCTAGTTTGTTAAACTTTTGTTAGTTTGTTAAACTTCTGTTAGTTTGTTAATGAACTAAATGTGAAAGCACTAAAATAAAAAGAATACTTGCTACTAGATCAATCAGGAATTATCCAGCTTGCCTGCCAGGTCATGCCAAGTGTCTATAAATCTCCAGTGTGGTGTATTTAATTAAGAATAGAATCCCTCCCCCTTATTTAAGCAAAAAGGAAAGTTGCCAGTGCATATAAAATTCAACCATTTTAGTACATGTGAAGTTAAAACTAGGTCAGACAGCATCTCTGGAGCTTCATCTGAAAAGAAAAGGGAAGCAAAGCAGATTGTTTAAATGCTCCGATACGGGACAACCAAGCACTGGATGAAAAACAAAATTAGAGTTTACATTTTCTTCAGAGAGTTAAGCAAGAAGAGAAACAGCAGACGTGTCAGATATGTCAGCTGCACCATTTGGGCGAGAAACACCAACTCCAGCACTTTATCCATGCTCCTTGTGCCTTCCTCTCTCTCAGTACACCTTCCACACGCCACCTCTTCGGCATCCAGAGGCTCACATGTTATCAGTCTATCACATAAGCATTCACTTTTTGTAAAGGAGATTCAGAACACCCACACTCTCCAGGACTGCTCTTCAGTCTGGGAAGGGCTTGGCAAACCTCTGGTGCTGCTGATCTTCAAATACCTCCTCTAACAAAACTGCCTCACCTTCTGCAGCACAGCAAACTATCAGACTCCAATGAGCACTGCTCACCTGGCTGCATCCCACCCACCATCTCAACACACAAGCTCTTCCTGACAAGTGTTTGTGCTGCATTTATGCCATTACCTGAAAAAAAAAAAAAAAGGGGGCGGGGGGAACCTCAGACAAGCAACATCAAATAGTTTTTAGTTCTTTTGACCGCAGTGATTTCAGCTGTGAGGCAAGAGTTTAACAGATGATGAATCCCTCTGTTTATTTATAGAATGATGCTTACTGAACACATCCCTATTTATTTACAAAAAGGTAAAAATCTTTGTTAAGCATGAGACAAGGTTGGGAGAATATTTTCAAGTGTTTCCTGGCATCCTGTAGTTTGTCGTGACTGAAATCCAGGTTTTAATTAAAACCCAAGCCAGCAAATATTTCCTGGGAGAAGATGAAAGCTCTATTTAGAGACCATCTAATAGGAAAACAAGAGCACTCAAGAGCTCCTGAAAGGTGCTGAGTTTGGTCTAAAAACACAAAACTTCCATAAACTCAGCTGTGCAAGTTTTTCAAAATAAATAGTCTGAAAACAGGGCAGGTTTTACTGTCACCTCAGAGCCAAAACCATCAGCTCTCTCCCCGCATTAGGTAATCGAGGAAAGCCAGAAGTTTGCTCAATGTATGTAGAAAGTGGTTTATTTTGGGTTTAATAGCAGGGTTCTTAACTCCCACTTCTTCAGCGTTTATGAAGTTGGGACAACACAAGAGAGGCTTGAAGCTTCTCATAAATTCTGATTCAGAAAAGCCAACTCTAATAGAACAAATGCATGTGCTGTAAGAAATCCCCTAGTGACTCAGCCACAAACCCAGACAGAAACACAGCCTCCTTTTGGTTACTGTTATAGCCCCGGGTCTGCAAGGCAGAAACCAAACCCATATTTATCCCTATGGCAGCCAATAGATAACTGGACATAAATAGCTCAAAAGGATGAATAACACCACATAGGATCTGAAAGGGTGATTTAACCTCTCTCCCATGCTCAACACCCACAGGCTGCACTTGTCAAGATACGACACTTCTCTCTTACTGTGCCTTCAGCCTCTTTTAATAATGCTTCTTGTCTTCCATGGGACACTGGTTTGGAAACGCTCCAGCTTGCTTCCCAGAAATGTTTCTTTCTGCTGGGAGCAGTTCCACATTCATTCTACTTGCACTGCAAACCAGCAGCAGCTTGTTTTGGAAGCTGAATCACCACCTGTCTGACACCACCAGGGAAAAAAAGGAGCATTTCTAGGTGGATTCTGTACCCGACGCCAGACCTACACCAGCGCACTCCTTATGTTCCTTGTCAGGATGGTTCTGCTGACCAAAAGGTCTCCAAAGCTTCTCCAAGGCACTGAGGATCAGATCTAGGCCTGCTCAGCTTTGTCAGCTGTTCCCAATGAATCAGGAGTTTAAAATAAATTTCAAGACTCCCGACAAAAAAAAAAGAAAAAAAAAAAAGTGTCAAGTGGAAGTTTTTAAAGGAAGTTTTTCCTTCGCTCCAGAGACCTCTCACTTCAATGTCCACGTTTACTAAAATTACAGCCAAAAACTTACTCTGTACTATTTTCAAGTCCTTCACAGCAAGTCGTGACGCATTTTGGATGTAAGAACATGAAGTTCACGGTGGTTAAAGCTCAGGAAATTCTGCCACCCTGATAACCCAAGCCTTTATTTTGCCAGCCAACTGCAGGTTACCCAGAAAGATTAGGACAAACACTGTAGACAAAAATATTTAACCTGCTAAAGCCAATCAGGAACAAGTTGTATTAAGTTTGGGGTTTTTTAGACAATGCAGATCTCTGGATAGAGTTACTAAAATCTACTCACTTCACTGTTAATGGCTGGAAAAACTCTGGAGTGACCCATAATTTCTGGGAGTTGGGGTTTGGATTTTTAAAGATTTATGATTTTTCTTGAACCAAAGAGAAAGAAGATATAAACAGATTGAGGGTTCTTTTAGTCACAAAGTCCTAAAAAAAAAAGCTGGAGGAGAAAACAAAGGCACTACCACATAAAATTCCAGCCATTACTCGACAATTCCTTGGGAGAAACAAGGAAACGCACAATTCTTTTCCAGCCTGAGAGCTGTAATATTTTCTTGCACTTTGCTCTTCATGGAAATGAAACTAGGTTTGTTCTCAAACCCCTCTTCTACACAACACTCTCCATTTACTTAGAACAACTTTTGGACCCCTAGCCAGCCTCTCCCCTCTCCACACAGAGACGCATCCACATGTTCTCAGAACCAAATCCAACAGCACTAGATGGCAAAATTAAGGTATAGGAGTCTGTCTAGAGCTCCCAGGGGAATACAATTGCTCCTGTGCATCCTGAGTTTTGGGAGACACTGGAGCCTGAGGGTTGTGCATCACAACTTCTTGTTCGTCAGGCAGGGCTGACTTGTCACCAGATAAACACATGTCACACACTGACATGAGCAGTGCCAGAAGGAACACCTCAGTCCCCGGAATACTAATAGCACACGAGCAGATCCTCCATCCATTCCAAGCAGCTTTTCATGCCTACAGGAGCTGCAAGCAGGTCAGCTAAGCAATTTACACTCCACATACTCTCTGTAGGAATATTAAGCAGATTTTTCCTTCAATAATATAGGCCCGAAAGCTACAGGAATGGATCCAAACGTGAAACATTTGAACTGAGTCTGTGAACCAGCTGAGATTTAGGGAACCTTTTCTTTTTGAGAGGAAGTCAGGCAGCTGCCAGAGTTTCCATTTGCCCATTTTCTAAGTGTAACGCACGAGTCAAAAGAAATCTGCGGGAAGAGCGTGGCTGCCTGCCACTGAGCTCTCAAAAGAAATCATCTGGTGATGTGAGGTGGAAGACAGCGTTCATCATTAGCAATGCAAAAGAACAAGAGTTAGCTCTGCCAGCACTAATTCTTGACCACCTACTCTTTTTCTACATGACTAAGCCTATGGAAATAGCCCCGCGAGAGATGCAGTGCATTGCACTTTTTCAATACCCACCACTGCAAATATCAGCCTCTCCAGAAGACATTTTAGGCTGAAGTGAGCGTGCAGTATCTCTGTCAAGCTCACTGCACTTCTGTTTGTGCCTTTAAGGCAATGAACTCCCAGATCAGCAAACGGTCAGGAGTTCACATATTCATGCCCAGCCTGTAACAGAACAGTCCGCTCTTTGAACGATTTCAGGGATAATTTAAGGATCTGTATGTCTCAATTAACTCTACACTTCAGCTACTCTACACAGACACGGGACTAAAGTTAATCTGCTTTTATTTGGAAAAGCGACACATCAGGGAGAGCAGTAAGAACACCCACACCTTAGAGACTAAGCAGCAGCTACGGAGACTTCACAACAGAGCTGCTAAGAAAGTAAAATGGTAAAATCACTGTAGAATGGCCTGGGTTGGAGGGGACCTTAAATATCATTCAGTTCCAACCCTTGTGCCATGGACAGGAACACCTTTCACCACACCAGGCTGCTCAGAAAATGCTGGGGAGCCTGACACATGCAGAGCAGAGTAAGGACAGTGGAGGATCACAGGGAGCAGGAGGTAGGAATACTGTAGGAGAACACACTGAAGGCTGAAAACATCTATTCTCATTCTCCCAGTACAAGTGATATTCAACACTTTGACTGCCACCTTTTTCAGCTCCAGACAAACTATTCCAGCTGCAGTTTCAGGGATTTTTGTGGCTATCAGAAGAGGTTTGACCTGTCCTCTCCCCCAGTGCAGCCCAAACAGCTCCCTGCCCAGGTTTGCCATGTGGCAGCAGGAGCACCAGTGCCAGGGGACACGCTGTCCTGAGCAAGGGCAGGATTGACCCAGTTAGTGAAAACCCACAGTCGTGTCAGCTTAAAGCAGATATGGGATGCAGCGTCGGTGTGTCGGGACAGACAGCACTTCCCTCTGAAGGGTGCTGGGAGGCGACAGAGCTCCAAACAGAGCTGAAGGCAGCATAAAGTATGGCAGGAGGATGGGGGAAGGAAGGTTAATGTATTCCAAGACAAGCAAAATCATTAAGGATGACCAACAGAGAGATGGGAGATGCGCATGCTGACATTTAACTTCAGTGAGCCAGGTGCCGGATTAAAGTGAAGCAAAATAAACATCCTTATGCATATTTTCTGTCCCTCAGAAGCAGTGACAAAACTTAATGATGCTCTTGAAGACTCTCCTGCTAAATTACCCACCGTCTGCTATGAGCAAGACATGCTTCTGTACTTGGTGGAACAAAGAAAGGACTGATAAAACAAGCTACAGCATATTCCTCTGGTTTGCTTAATAAGGGATGCCGAGTTCCTCAGTCTCCGAAGAGGGACATGATCTCAAGAGCCAGGGAAGCAGGATGGTCCACATCAAATCTGACAAGGAACAAGTGTCTGTTTGCCAGACAGAAAACCATAGGTCTTGTTTTGAACTACCAGGCGAGTCCTTTGCCAGTACTTCCACAGCTGAGCACTACAGACAGCAAACCCACTCTCAATATACAAGGGGAAACACAATCATCACCTCAGCAAGTCCTAAGGCAAAACTGCTGGATGGAATAAATGTTAAATATTAAGTAGAAAAGAAATAAAGATATAACAAGTCTAAAAAAAAAGATGAGTCTATAAACATTCACTTCCTCAGTGTCCAAGAAAAAAAGTCCATTTTTGAGGAAACTTTTCCAGCCATTTTAGATTTTGAGTGAAAATTCCATCCAAGAAAGAGTGCCTACTCTAGCCTGCAATGAAGTGGAAAGAGGAGGGCCTCCAGGCACTGAGGTTAAGCTACAGCCAAGGCAACAGAGCAATGCAATGATACAATCATCACCATCAGGACACAGCACTCCTCTGGCTGCTGTAGCATCTTGGTGGGCTCATCAGCTCCCCCAGGCACTCCGTGTCTCTGAGACAGTAACAGCCAGCCACAGCTCCCTGCTGCTTTTCCAGCCTGCAATCTTCCCTTGCCCTTAAGATTCAGGAGGAAGCTGGCAGTTGCACAATGTCCCTGCATTGCAGGAAGCTGTTCACGCTCCCATCCCAGCCAACAACACTCCATGGTCTCGGGAGGGCAAGGATGAACACTGTTCTCAGTCTCAACACTTGTAGCTGGAGCTCAGCACAGGGCAGGGCTCAGCTGTTCTGTGTAAGAAACCTTGAGCTGAACACACAGAAAACCATTCACTGCGGTTTTGGAAGACCTGTTGCAATAAGCTCCCTAAAACTGTGCTTAGTTGAACATCTTAGTCACAAAAAGATAGCGGATTTTCATGGAAGACAATTCTTGATTTCAAAGCTATCATTTCTGTCCAATTCTGAGAACCACTTCCAGCTTCAGTGGTACAAAGCCCACTGACGGAGTCAAGCAGGTACACCGGCATCTATCCAAAGGTATTACAAAATGACTGATTAGCCCAGAATTAGACAAAAACATCTCTGGTGCCAGATATCCATGAAATTGGTTCACTAAGTCCCTAACTCTACTGGCATCAGACACACAGTTCTCCTCTCATGCCAGCACAAGTGTCCCAGAAAGAGTGACTGCACATAGTCAAACAGCACTACACCCACAGCCAGGAGCACCTCTCTATCATCAGACTGCAATCCAAAACAGCTGCACAGGTCTTGAGAGGCACTTCAGTGCAATAGTCCAACTTCTTTTGTACCCCATTCTATCAACAGAAAGTACATCTCCCTAATTTTAGGAGTTGACAGCTGTTTATACACCATGTTTTTAAGTAGAAAGCTTCCAAGTAAAAATTTATTAGTAGTTCCAATGAAACCAACAGCCAAGGGCCTGCTCTGGAAAGGAAAACAGGTTCTGCCTCCAGTCACTGACTTCCACACCATTCTCCAAGCATTATTTTCCCCAAAAGCAAAGACAGCACTCTCATCCAGATAAAGTGAAAACTTCTGTCTGACCACCAACTCGGTGGCAAGTTCCAACCAGGAACCATGATCCAGATCACCACTGACAACTCCAGTTTTCTGCTTCTCTGCTCACCACTCTGGTGACTTTCCTGAAGTTAAGCCCACCCTCAGCTTGCCAACACTTAGATGAAAATCTTACCTTTACCCACTCAAGTGCACCTTGTTGTCATCTCTGGGGGAAGGAGACTCCAAAAGCAGCAGTGATAAGACATTTCATAACTGAATTTTTAGCCTTCATCACACATGCACTCACAAGTCCAAAAGCTGACAGCCCACCACATCAGGTATGAAACAGCCACATGGACCAGCCAATTCTACCACATTAAGATTCAAAAAAAAAGTGATATTTCAATGGTGGTTTTTTTTTTCCCAATTAATATATCAGACTCCTCCGGTTCTCTTACCATTCACAGCTTTTTCTATCAGTTCTTCACAAGCATCGAAGTCTCCCTTCAACACCAGCTTGTCGTGGAGGTCTGTCAACATGGGGTGCTCCAGAGCAATCTTGGTTTTCTTCTGCAGTGACTCAAAAGCTTCGGTGTAGTTGTGCTGCCGAAAATGCTTTAGGCAAAGGCGAATGGCTTCCTGTTCACGGTACTACTGGAACACAAGAAAACCTATGAGACATGTAGATTTTTCCTTTCACCAGCACTGCTGGGAACTACCTGTGAACCTGCCCAGAGACAGGAGCTGGATCTCCTGTCCACGCTGCACAAATTGCTCGTGAGCTTGCAGAGGAACGCTGTGTGAAAGACATTACAAGCTGTGCAGGCATTTACTTTCCAACAGTATAGAAATTATACAACTTGGTATCATCCAATTTAATGAGCATACAAGAAGAGAGTGCAGAGTGTCCCAGATCTCCTGAGTGACCATTATTTCCCCCCCATCTGCTTAGCCCTGCTGTTCGAGGCCTACACGAAGCACAGAGCAGGAAAAAGCCTTCGCTATCAGCGTTACATAATTTGATTGTATGACTCTTACATAACAAAATAATTTAGAAGAGTAAGTAGGTCACAGCTTTTCTAGGAGCAGAAGGAAAAAAAAAAAAAAGCCAGAAGAATAGGAATACTTGCAATGACCACCACTCCTGCAATGGAAAGGCTGACCCCAAATCCTGCGGGTTCGTAAGGGTTTTGGATCAACGGCAACAAGGATTTATGTGCATGGCAAAGTTTTAACTTGTAAGTGTTCCCCTGTTTCTTGAAGCAGAACCTCTGCTTTCACACCATGGATGAGCCAGTGCTGCCCACATCGCACCTGACTGTGGGAAGGGGTGAGAAAGGTGAGAGAACCCCACACTGGGTCCAACATCCCAGCACAGACACAGGAGGGAATAGCAAACTGAGCAAGAGTTTGTGCTGCTAACCTATCAAATTACCCACTGCGTTTTCAAAGCTGCTAACAATATGCATAAGAAACACAGATTTTTAAGGTGGTAAGTAGTAGAGCCACTTATTTTAAACAGACTCTTCAAAACTAAATTTTAAGTCATTAAAGAATAAAAAAAAAAATCTCATTTTCCATCTTTAACACACAACTACTGTGGTAAAAAGCAAATGTAACTTTAAGCATCTCTAAGACTGATCAAGTTACAGGCAAGAGATTTGACTCCTAAATGGACACTACTGCTAAAAGTGAAGTTTCTGGTATTTAAGTGAATAGAATTTTTCTGAAAACCTGGAACTAACACTGACACTCAACAAAAATTAGTGCTCTCGGAATAATGGCTCAATAGCAAGAATCTCACAAACTGAAGCGGCTAAAAAGAAACACGGCCATGTGATATATTTTTAGTTCTTAATCCATCAGTATTTCACAGCTGCAAATAGCCAGAACTATGCATTTTTAGAAAACCAGTTCCCAGCCCACATGAAAAAGGCCAAGGACATGTACTGATAAGAATGCAAGGCTGCAGCAAAGTAATATAAAAGCTAAAACAGTTTTACAGCACAACTGGCAAAAAACAACTGGGTGTTTTATTTTTCTTTCCAACAGATACCTAAGACACTGTTTTTAAGAAACGTTCACTTACATCAAAGCCAAAACCAAATTAGATCCTTTGTTGTTCAAAGGGATGGCAAGCAAAAGGAGAGCTGCACACCAGTAACAACCAGCTTCCGCCTTTTCAGGTACTCCAGTTTAGAAATTAGACTAAATTCAGACTTGCTTGTATTTCCACTGATCCTCTCATGACTGATAGACTTGGCTTATAAAACAGGGAATGACTGTTGGATGCAGGTTGGGCCACTCAATGCAATGGAAAAGTTTCTGTTCAAGTGACACCATAGTAGTACTTCAGAAGTTAAATATGAAAACCTTTTTTTTTTTAATGCAAAAAAGTGTATAAAAAGCATGTAAAAAGCTCCTTTTTAAATGCTGTCATCCAGGTTTAGAGAGATGACAACCCAAATAATAGCTCTGATCTGAAGCTGTAAATAATTCCTATAGTTAAAAACGTAACAGGAGCATGAGACTAAGATATTAAACTGTCAAACACACTCGTAGAATTAAAAATAAATTTATGTGCTCATTATCAAAAGTGATAGCCAGTGATAAACTGCCACTTCTTAGGGGCTGAAGTTTGCCCACTCCTCAGGAAAAAGGGGTAAGGGTCTTGGGAGGCAGCAGGCTGAGCTGGACAGCAAGGAGAAAGCAGGAGGGGGGAACTGAGGAGTGTGCTGGTTGCTTTCAGTCCTTCTCCCTTATGCCCAACTCCATTCCCTGCAGGAAAGGGAGATTTTGTTGGCACACAACAAAAAAGGCTGGGCAACTTCAAGCAGAAGCTTTCTTTCATCTGATGTCACCGGCATTAGAGAATTATTAAATTCCAAAGCACCTGAGATTGTCAAAAACACGCGTGAAAATATTCACACCACCTCAAAGAACTCAAAGAAACAGGTCAGCCTTTCTGCCTTTCCCAAAATACGGGTCAACACGTCCTCCTACATGGATCCAGCAACAGTGGCCTCTCAGGGCTGTGAGGGAAGAGAACATCAGTGACACATGCACTCATCACCAGAAACTTGGCAGCTGATCCCAGCAGAGCCCAGACCATCATGACTAAGTCTCTGCCTTTGCTGCTTCGGGGCTCGCAAGTTTTAGGAGAACAATGCTGGCACCCCTTGAAGAAGCTGTCACTACACACATGCTGACCATGAAAAGTGCCGATTCCGTGGGATAAAATGGAAGAAAACAGATGCAGACATCATCATCGGATGGCTCCTGATCAAAAAAAAATACAAATCAGAGCTTTCTGCTTGCAGCAACTGCTACAAACTGCCAGACACACCACCCCACGTGCAGAGGCAGCAGAAGGAAGCACAGAAGATCAGCAGCAGCTTCTGTCAAGTGGACTTTTCAGAAGGGCATCGATCATCAGCTGACTAATGACCACAGTACCACTTGGATCATAATGCAGCTACAGACAACTTGCCCTCTGCCTCTGCATTTAAATCCTCCATCAAGAAGCTCGTGATGTTGGTGTAAATGGGTATGAGCCAGACACCACAGCCACACGTTTTCTTCACCACACTGGCAGCACCATGAACTGGTGAGGGAGTCTCAGCGTTAATCACAATCTCTATCCCCTTTTAAGCTTTTCCTGCTGGAAGCAGAGATACATTGCTCCACTACTCAGTCTTGTTCAGTTGGGAAGGATGTCTTCTTTGCAACACAATATGAATTTCATTAATTGTTCCAGAAGATCCAGTGCACAAAATACAGAAACAAAATGAATTCTGGTTGTCAGTGTGCACTTCTCTCCCACAGGAAAGGCATTCTTGTACTCAGTTAAATACTGCTTATACAAATAATGTTTGGAATCCTTTGAACTTTCTGTCTATCAAAGTGACAAATGGCATAAACCATGTCATCTCACAGTCCAGTGGCATCAGCCCCGCTCTGTTCCAGAGTATTCAGCAAAAAGACAGTAAGAGGGAAACATCAGAAGTGCAAGGAGCTGCAACAGGAAAGACACCAACATGGATTCTCTTTAAAACAAGCTCACTTCATACCCTGCACCAAAAGCCGCACCTGTAACCCAAAAGGCTCTGGACTCAGGTAGCTCTATGGACTGGCACATTAAAAGAACGACTAATCAAAAGGCAAGAAGGAAAAATGGAATCTGGTTTTGTTAAGATTCACTTCCCTTCCAATACAAATACTATTTTCCTAATATTGTCCCTGTTGACTCAGTGTTTCTTTGTTTTATGTTCTTATGATGCCTATGTGGCAGGTTTCTGCAGTGGGTTGGGGGTTTCTTGAGGGTGTTTTGTTGGTTTTTTCAGAGAGAACAAGCAGACACAATTCAGAAAGATTCCCTTAGAGTCAATGCCAGGCACACGGTCTGAGTTTTAAGTACGTGTGTTTGCTGTTTTTATAGCTGATATTCAAGGAGAGAAAAAGTCACATTGCTCCAGTAAGAGAAGTTTCACAGGATTCTGAGACTGGGAATCTTGAAACAAAGAAGGTATCTAAAATGCAGGCCTACCTTGCTGTACCAGTTGAGGCACGGCTGGACCACATCTGGATCATCAATGCCATTGAGTTCAACATACCAGATACTAAAATTGAAGCTAGGTCCCCAGGACAAGAGTGGAACTGAAGAAGAAAGGAAAAGGAAAAAAAGGCTGCATGAACATCAAACAACCACTGCATTGCATAGTACTATTGCAACACACTGCTTTTAAAGGTTACACAAAATTCACTATTTCTGGTTTGACTTAAGTCCTAGTTTGTTTAACTAAGCTTAGGAAAATTACCAAATGCATGATGATCAACTTGTCATTTAAAGCAACCTGTGCTGAGCAACATTTACACAGCAGATCATTACAAAGCAGAAGCTTGCTTTAAGCAAAAGAGCAAAAATACTATAATTTAAAACAGCTCTGAGAGGCAACAAGCTTTGACAAGGATGGGAATCACGAGCACACTAGCGACAGTATTTGCTCCTCATAGTACATTTATTTCCCCATTTGTCAGCAACAATTATTTTCCCTAATGGTGTAGACAAGAAGCTTGGGTATTTTAAATTTTACAAAATTAGTAACATCTGCAAGTTGTGGAGGAGGGAGGGAGGGATAACTGTCAGTTTCCAATTTAAAAACTCTAGGTTTTTTAAAAAGCTTTAATGTCTGCAGTTTTTCGCTAATACTATTTTATCTGAGCATTGGAACAAAGGTACTTAAAATACTAAAAGGACCCATGAAACTGATGGCAGCCTCTCACCTACAGCTTCTCTACCTCTCTGGGCTAAACTCTGTGGCCTTGCACTGATCTCAGGATTAATCTGCAGGTTAAGACTTGGTTCTGCTTTTTGAAGCAACTCCAACTCCCAAAAACTTGTGTGTGAACTCTGACTCCTTGAAACTGCAGTGAAATCAAGTGGTTTCATTTCAAATACTTTTGTTTCCTTTTTATTTGACTGTAACTGATAAACAGGAAAAGGCAGCATTAGAGGTGAATCAGCAGTTACCAGCAACAGCAAGGAGTCCACTACCTCCTCCCTTCCACTATTTTTGCCACAGAAAAAATTGCTTGTTGTCTTTAAAACCACTATCAAATGCCACTGAGATTAACCTGTTGAACGAAGGTTTTTCTGACCTACTCCTACTCCTCGAGGAAGCTAAAACCCCAAGCCTATCATGCAGTTGTTCCTGATCTCTTAAAGGTTTTTAAGTATTTATACTTCAAACAAGCTACATCTATTATTTTCTCTGTTTGGGGCACAAAACACATGCTCAAACACATGATTTTCTAAGTTTTAGAGGGTGTATTCACAAACCTATTGCTAAAGTCTCATTACAACTTCTGAGAATAGCCATCAAGAGATTTTTTTAGAAAACATCCAAAGAGACTTTGTATTTGCAACTTTTAACTGACTTTAATATCCGTAAGTAGGTACTTTCTATGGTACAGCTCTCAAATCATCTTTTCAAAGAGCTTCTCTCTAGCTGATCGTTCAGCACACGAAGCAAGATGCTTTCTGAGCAATTCCTTGTAGGTGCTTGTTTGTGAAGACAAGAGAGAGGTGAAGTCGTCAGAAACACCACGAGTCACCTGTCTCCCATCCACATTCATACACTGCCCAGGAAAACTCCCTTCTTGCTTACTTTTGTCCCCTGCACAAGGTGAGTGCTGCCAATATGGTACCTTAATACCCTGGAACACTCCTACTCCTAAATCCAAGCACACAGATCAGTTTGATCTGGGATATCCTACCTATTAATGGGGCAGAATGAAATACCACATGTAAGGGTAACACTTGGGTCTGTCTTTAGACCTGAACACACAGACCAGACCAAACTGGAGCTAAATCTGGTATTTGGTCAGCTATAAAGATCAAAGTCCATCAGCTCACTGCACTGAAACACTGAACTAAACCATAGACCACCTCAAATGGACCAAGATCATGAACTTCCTGATGGTGAACCTGAGGCCAATTTCCTAACACCAGGTTTACTGGGTGAAAAAACAAACCCAAGTATTACCACCTTCTCACCTCGTTCCAGAAAACACACAGCAGTATCCAGCTCTATTTCTTTTCAGCAATTCTCCTCAGAGTTTACATGAGCTTCTCCCAGAAAAAAAAAAAAAAGAACTCCATAATTCATCCTCTCTGTGGCCAACTACAACACCAAAGAAGATACTGGGATGCACAGAAGGATCCTGGGCACCTCCCACCACAAAAAAAATGCAAAGCCATCACCTTGCCGACACTTTTCCTCCTCCCAATTAACTCAGGGCTTTCACAAAAAGCAAACAAAACATCAGAAACGGTGATTTTAACATCAAGGTTTTCATGCTGCAACCCTGTATTCCAAGGAAAGCACAAACACTAAGCTGTGTAGGGAATCCCAGGCAAACACTTGCCCAATGCTGGAAAACTCTTCCCTCAGGCAGAGAAAGCTGAAGGTGATCTTTGTCCACTGCTCCATAGGAGCAGGAAAAGAAACAAAGCAGAAGGGTTGAAACTGCAATGTGTTTTCTACTCCAGTTAGGCAAGTTCCAGCGTTCTGCTGGATCATCTCCCCATTTTTGAACCTCTGCCCTGGCTCCCAGGAGACACCTCTCATTCTGTTTTCATCCCTCTCCTTTTTGAGGTGTGCTCTTCAGACAAATGTCCTTTCAGAGCAGCCACAACCTGACTCACACCTGAAAGGAGGAGACACTAAGTGCAGCAAGGAAGAAGTTTTACCCTGCAGATCTTTGAGATGCAAATAAACTATGATGAAAGGTTAGAAAGGCGAAAGCTACACTATTCCTCCAGTTTTTACATAAAACCACCTCAGCATGTTTTCTTTTTTTCTGCAGGTACTACAGCAATCCATCCTGAAACAAGTGTAACTGCTCAGAACAGCTGAACTGACACTCCACAGTGAGAGGAGTCCAGCAGAGGAAAAATAATAATTCAAAAAACAAAAAAATCAATATCCTTCTAAGAAGCAGAAGGCATTTGAGTCACTTAAACAGTTCTTAATCCATACAAGGATGATTTTAGGGGATACTTCTCAATAATAGATACGCCTAGACAAGGACTGCAAAAGACAGTAGCAGAGGCATTAAACAGAGCACAGTATTTTAAATACCTCTCTCAAGGTAATTTCTGTATCTCTCATCTATAGGCACGGACAGACAAACAGTATATATGTTTGTAAAAATTAAGAAAACATCCATAAAACCAAAATTGCTCTGTTTTGTTACACCAAACCTTGAAAATCTTGAAGAATGGTTAGCAACTCCCATGCTCTAACAAACAGGCATGAGAATTACACCTGGAATTTTTCAAGCTCTTTCACTGCAATCACTCTTTACACCTTCTCTTTCAAGGACACAGCACAGAAAAATCTCTGCTTGGAGTAACCACAAGAACAGACTCAAAAACCAAAGCGCACAGACATGAAAAAGATTATTCTTCAATATTTTGTCCGGATAAGTATTTTCTTCCCTCTCTCCAGTTCTTTAATGAGGTGCTACATGAAATGTAAAAATTACCTGTCAAGTAGGTCAAAAGCTGCACAACTGGGCATTTCAGTGCTCAGGAACTGAAGCTGAACTAATTAAACTAACAGAAGTGCAAGGCTTTTCTTGACAGAAGGAGAGAGGTTATTCTTTCTGCTTTCTATGAGCTTGAAACTTTCTTTGATATGAGAGCAATGGAAGAATTTTCCCCTCTCTCAGCTCCCTCCTGCCCTGTGCCCCCATATACACCCCTCTGTTGTGTTACTGACAGTGGTGCTGGAGGTCCCTGTGCTAATCTGCAGAATTCTAAGGCAAATTCCTGATGCAAGTGCTGCCGAACCAACGCCTTTCCCAAAACCCAAACCTCACTGATAGCAGGAACTCTGGCGGTGTCAGTCTCCAAGAGCCCAAAAGGACAGGTTTTGGCCTCTTTTCCTGGCAGTGTTACAAGGAACACAGCATGGTGCTTGAAATTTGGAGTTACTTTGGCTAGCAGCTTGGAAATTCTAACAAACTCAAAACATTTTCAAGCTGTGAATCTGAAAAATAACAGAATTTCGTAACATTGTTTTGCAGTTGTTTCACCGCAAAAAACACTCTCACAGCTTCACAGACAAAGTGACACCAGCCATCAACCAGAGGTTTGCAAAGGTTTTGGTGCAAAGATCATTTCCACTTCTGTTCTAGCATAGGAATTTCTTCGTGGAAGGCAGCTTCAAGATAAAGCTAAAAGACGACTCATTTCAAGCCATAACTAGTGAACAAGTGACAGCTCAGTGCAAATCTACTATTAATGTATGTAATACAGGATGCTGATTCATGGAATGGTTTGGGTTGGAAGGGACCTTAAAGACCACCCAGTTCCAACCCCCTGCCATGGGCAGGGACACCTTTCACTAGCCCAGGTTGCTCCAAGCCCCGTCCAACTTGCCCTTGAGCACTTCCAGGGACAGGGAGTCCACAACCTCTCTGAGCAACCTGTGCCAGTGTCTCACCACCCACACAGTGAAGAATTTCTTCCTAATATCCAGTCTAAATTTACCCTCCTTCAGCTTAAGGCCATTCCCCCTTGTCCTACCACTACATGCCCTTGTGAAAAGTGCTACATAAATATCCCATCCCAACAAAACAAGCTGCTCATACCATGTCAGGGAAAAAATCCTGGTGGTAGTAGAAATTAATCAGCATTTCACTTTCCTAACAAGTTTTAACTTAGTGAAACACTTCATTACATTAGAGCACACTTTTCTGGAATAGACTTTACATGTCCAGAGAAGCAGTCAGCAATCCTTCCACTGGCCCCTTTATCCCTCCAGGAACTACTTGCTGGTTTTTAGCCACTGAAAAATAACATTTCCCAAAAACCTAATGCTGGAAGCTTCAGAGTAAGAAATTTAAAAAAAAAAAAAAATTAATTTAAATTCCCTCATGTAGTCAACCTTTAACTCTAATCCTCTGTTACTCTTGAGGTTTCCTAAAGCCAAGTGCTACAAATGCTTCCAAAAGTAGCAGCCAGAAACAAACTCAAGGAACAACCAAATCCTCTACTTCTTCAAGAACAGGAAACCCCACAGTTTATGGCACACAAATGATTCCTGGATTCCCAGCCTGAAGCTTTCAATTCCTCAGGCAAACAGGAGGAGATTCAGAAAGCTTTGTAAAACACACCAGAGCAAAAGGCTCCAAGGGAGCCCCTACACAGTCACTATGAGCTGAGTCTTGGCAAAGGAATTACCCCACACATCAAAACACTCCTAAACTCATCTAAATTAGCCAACAGGACCTCATCTCCTTTTCCAGCAACTACCTCCTTGCTCTATTTTTAACCTTAAACAGCTAGTTTAAAACCAGTCATTCTTCTACTATCTCAATAGGTAGGAAGGGAAAGATAAATTTACTGAGCAAGCCGAAAGGCTCCAAATTCTTGGACGAAATCCAACAACTCTAAGACTCCTGTTCTCTCTGGCCTGCATGGAGCAAGGCAGTGTGATCCTCACCTGCTCCCATCACACGTCCCAGTACCCCCTCAGCAATCCTCCCAGCCAAACCAGACATCAAGAGGAAACCCCTCCCTGCCCCTGGATGGCACCTTTTACCCAGAGGTGAGACACAATTAGCGCAGCAGGAAGAGAGCAAGGGAGGCTCCCGCTGTTGCTTTATGTGTTGCAAGCGTGTTTGAGAATGAAAGTTTCAAGCTTTGTCAAGCTCACACTGAAACTTTTACTAATGGTTTATTTAAAGCTCTATACAGCACTTTATAGGAGGACAGTAAGCAGCTTCTCCCACTATTAGTTGACTCAACAACTGTATTTCTGAAAATTACTCTGTTTCGCTTTCACTCCCCAGGATTTAAATTATGAAGCTATTATTTCTTATTAACAGGACTTCACTGTGTTCCAATCTAACCAGCCTAAAAGATGATGAAATGGAACAGCTATTGTTGATATTTTGGCTGAGTACAATGAAGTCACGAGTGCCAAGACTGGCACAAGTATCAGAAGAGATTATTTTCTACTCAGAATGCTGAAAAAATGCATTTACCTATCTTAATGAATCGACAGGGGAACATCTGTTCATCAATTTTATGCTTCAAGGTGAATGTTTCTTTGTTATAATCATTCTTTAAGCCACTGTGGGAAAAAATAAATAAGGTTACTAAATCTTACCTTGTATTTTAGGACTAGCTAATAAATGCAATCTAGGTCATGCCTGAAACGCGAAGCTTGTTTCATATCACTCTGAATCATAAGTACACGTGCTGGACCAATGCCTGGGCTGTTCTCCACCACCTTGTGTCTCCCTGGGAGGCAGCACTGGGTAGTGATTTTGGGAGGGAATTGACTCTAGATCAATGCTGCTCCCCTGCACCTGTGACCCTGTGGCTTCAGCTAAACAATCTGTTGAGCTGAACTCTTCCATTCTCCAGAGGGAGAAGGCTCAGATCTCAAAATTATCAACCTGACAAAGTGCCTTCTGATCCATTTATGGACATTACTTCATAAACATATCAAATATTTAGTATAATTTATGAAAAATCCAAGTCCATTTTTACTGAAGGTCCCAAAATGAGGATTTTTTTTAAACTTCAGCACAAGTGAAATGATATTAGATATCAATAATTGTTATGATACTAAAACCTTTTTCCTCACAATTGTAGCAGCAATAAAGGCAAATGGTGAGGCTGGTCTATCTCAAGAGGGCACAAGGGTGGGAAGGGTTGTGGATGGTTTCTGTATGGGCATGAGGAATACCTGCAACACAGAACTTCCCACATTTCTCCATGGCTATTCTGCTTGGCTACAAATGATGCACACCCATACATTCCCCAGAGGTGGACTTCCCTTCTGTAGGCCTCCCAAAACAAACTAGCTCTTGCTACTCTTTCTCTTGTACTCCTGGATATTTAACTCTCATTCCCGTTTAGGAAACAGCAGAGTCCTTAAAAGGCCCTTGCAAATTTACATTGCCAACTACTCTGAAGTTCTGGAGAACCTCAACAGCCAAAAGGCTCTTCTTCAGTCCCTACCAGTACAACTACCAAATCCAACTCAACAAAGGACAATGCAGTTTTTTCCATTTGCTTGTTTCTTTACCCTTTTGAGGAAAGGCAGAGCAGCTGACTAGTTCAGATCTTTAGAGCTGCAATGAGGTTTTTAGGGAGGTTACTTGGGTTTCAAAAGCTATTTCAAAGTCACACACCTGGGGAATCATTTCTCTTGTGCCTCAAGCACAGGGAAGGAAGGAATTGAAATCCAGCAATGCTGCACCCTGCTCTTGGCTCTTCCAAATCCCCAAATTCGCTCTCCACAAATCCTCTGTGGTTAGAGCAGGATCAGGAAGGCTTCCTGGAGCAAGCACTGGGATTGCTGCTCTGACCTGACCATAAACATGAGGGCAGATAATTGCAGGATCACAACCACAGTGCTGCACTGTGGGCTGTGTCTGCTCAGGAGCCAAGGGGGAAGAGCATTTTGGTCCAGCCTTTGCAATTCCATAGCTGATGGAATCATGTCTTACCTGGATAAGAGATCTGTCATATTCTCCTCATTCATCCCACCAAAAACTTTAAACTTCTTTAAATTGCAGACATGTGTTTTCTCATATTTGCCAAATGTGATGCTCTGGACTATGGCAGGTCTTTCAAGTTTCAGAATCAAATACTGTGGAAGAGAGAACAGTGGATTTTAATATTAAAGTCGAGGCTGCAAAACACACTAAGGGAGAAGCATTACAGCTTCCAAAAACTCAGTTTACTAAGCCAGAAAATGAAAGTGAAGATGAAGCCTTCTCATTATTGTACTTTTTCCTTTGTTCCTGAGATGAAGGAAAGGGTTTTTTTAGGAATATTACTTTAAAAGCAGTTTATCCAGGAGAAATACGTGGTTGAACTACCTATTCCTAGCAATTCTATTCAGGGCTTACATACATTCCTTTAAGTTGGACCCAAGACTTCCTGAAATCTGGCAAATAGGATCAGAGAGTGAAGATTCAAACGCCCACTTACAGCCTGAAATGAAACCTAAACTGAATACACAATTAGATAAATACAGTATGTTCCACATGCTAAGAGAACATCAAATAACTTTTCCTCTCTGGGCTGACACTGTTTAACCACTGAATGCAAAGTTTGGTGTGCGGAGAACACAGGAACCAGCTGGTGATTAACCATCCCAAATAAAACCAAGCCACTTAGTGACAATAAAGGGTCTTTACACAGAAAATGGTGAAAGTGTTCCCCCTTGTGAACATTTGCTCCCCTCTTACACTGGGGACACACATCTGTGTACGAACAGTCAGATTATTCATAGCTCCAGCTACCAGCTTCACCAGCACTACTGGAGGAAAAGGGCTGTTCCCCTGGAAAAGGAGGTGCACCATTCATCAGCGACCACCGAGCACCTTCCCCTATCAAAGAGGTCTTGGGGGAGTCTGGAGACATCCTGTTTTGTACTGGAAAACAGCATGTTTAATTCTTTTCCCTAATTTCTCAGAAATAAGCAGCGCACACAGGGAACGGAGGCAAACCGTAGAATCACAATTACTCATCGTGCTGGTTTTTGTTACAAAACCCTGTCATCAGGACTCCAGCACCAGCAGAGCAGTACAGTGCTGTAGGACACCTCCCACCACAGGCTCTGCTGGTGGCCCTGCCCCTCCGAGCAGCAGCACTGACAAGCCTGACACGATGCCTTATTTTTGGCCTTTCATCGACATCAAGCAATGTATTTGCATGTGTGTGGCTGCCTTCTACTGATCCCGAGTAGAGACTGAGGAGTGTCTCCCTATCAAGTGCCACGGGCATCACTCTGCTCAGGATAAACAGCTCCATCAGTAGGAGAATCTTACCCTAGAAGTGTAACTTTTGGGAGAGAACCAGAACAAACATGTCCATCTGTTTTGTTGTCAGTCTTTCTGTCTCGGCCCTATAGGGCTACTAATTCTCAGTCTGTGAGCAGAACTGACATCATTCTGGAGAGCATCAGGATAAAGATGTGTTGGGTAAAGGTTCTCTGTGGCTGGTTCCCACTACATTTACAAAAAGCTTAGACTGAAAGAAATATTTGTACATACAACCACTGCACATGACAGTGCAGACTGAATAGGTACCTAACAGAAGGAGATTTACTGTCAGGTATTTCCAGCAACTCAAATTTTTTCAGAAGGAAGAAAATAAGTATCAGCACTGTGAGGGTGTAACAGAAGAATGTTTTGGTGCTTTTCCAGATTTTTTTTAATGAAAAAGTTTTGTGAAGAACACCACCTAAATGTCAGAATCCACTGCCAAGCTTAACAAAGCAGTAAGCCATGCCTTTGTCTCAAGATACTTCCCAAACTTCAGAAAAAAAATTCCGAAGTTCTATACAGAATACTGATTTCCTAAAGCAGAGGAGAGGAAAGGATGAGCAAAAGGACAGTCCTGTAATGAGTAAGGCAGTACTTGATACATGGCACAGCCCGCTGCCAAAATTCCCATGCAGAACAGACAGTACACAGCGTCTAAGAACTCCTCCTACACCAGCATATCTTCCCTGCAGATTTCTCCTGAAGCTGGAAAAGCAAAGCCAGAACTACCAGCAACTGCAATTCTTAATCCTGCTGGAATCCCAAACCTAATGACTGGGCCATGAACTCATACTTTCTCAAGTACCACACAAGATTTGCAAAACCTTGGCACAAACATCATCCTGCATTATTCAATTCTTCGCCTAAATTAAGGAAGAGAAAAGCAGGACTGCATTAAATCCTTTATGCCTCGAAGGGAACAAGGCACTGCAATTACTCCACGGGGCCAGTAGCAACTTCTTAACCCTCCAGATAGAGAGGGAACTCTGCAACGCTCCTTGCCGCTTCCACACATCCCAGCACCTGTGAGTCACACAGACCTCACAGAAAATAGAAGCACAAAAGCTAAGCACAACCTTTTAGTGGATTTCTCTACTGATTGATATGGAAACTAAAGACAGGTTTGCTTTAAAACCACATACCTAGGTATATACTCTTGTATTTCTTAATGCATATACACACACATGAAACTGAAAGAAGGAAAATCTAAGTTGGGCATTGGGAAAAAACTCCTCCCTGTGAGGGTGGGCAGGCCCTGGCACAGGTTGCCCAGAGAAGCTGTGGCTGTCCCATCCCTGGAAGTGTTCAAGGCCAGGTTGGATGGGGCTCTGAGTAACCTGGGCTAGTGTGGAAGGTGTCCCTGCTCATGGCCAGGGGGTGGAAGTGGATGATCTTTAGGGTCCCTTCCAACCCAATTGATGCTATGATTCCATGGTATATATAAAAATACATACACAACGTACTTTTTGGGTTTCTAAACAAACATATAACCTGCTGCCACTGTGTGGGTACCAGCTATGAATCTCACTGAAAAACCACATTGCCTCAAGAGCTGCAAACAGCTGGGCTGCATGGATATTTTTGGAGTGCTACCAGGATTTTAGCTGTGCCAGACTATTCTCTATGGCTTTGAAAGAAGGGGCAGAAGTGTAAGTAAGACCAAGTGATTTATTCAACCTGGAGAGAACAAGTCTATGAGATTTCAGGCCAATACATACACCAAGATATTTGACACTTTTCCATCCTATTGCAATAAGCACCATTAGTACATTTAACGTACACGTATCCATGCAGTATTCCAAAAATCCAAATTATAAACTGTTTCTCCATGAAAACATGGCACAAGGACACTAACTGGTGTAACTGAGCAAAAACCTCATCCCAACAGTTAAGCCTCTAATTACAACACTTACAAAAAAGATGCTACAAAACATTAGAAGAGCAAAACTTTCAGTTTATGATTTAACATATTTGTAAGTGAAGAAGCACAAAAAGTCATGTACAGCACGTCAGCACCCCAATAGTTCAATACACTGCACCCCCAAAAAAGTAAATCCAGCCTTGTCACACTGGGAGCTGCAGCAAATTCCCAACTTTTTTGAATCTCTGGTCTGTGCTATATTTTGATGACAACCATATGAAAGCTTCTGCATGGCACAACTCTGTAAATTTTACTAATGTACTTTACATTAATTCCCGATACAATCTACACAGCAGGATGGAAATCAACAGAGGAAAACTGGTCTTCTCAGATGCAAAACTGAAACCAATTGTGTGGACAATGCCACCAACTTTATACATCGGCTCTTCCAAGTGTTCAAAATCCACATCTCCGCAACACTGGAATGGGTTGTTCAGGGAGGTGGTGGAGTCACCATCCCAGGAGTGGTTCAAGAAATGACTGGATGTGACACTGAATGACACAGTCCAGTTGATGAGGTGGTGCTTGGTCAAAGATTGGACTATCTTGGTGGTCTTTTCTAACCTAATTGATTCTGTGATCAAATACGCCGCACCAGATTCCGAACTGCACTACACAAGCTGCCTGTGCAATTAGAGTCACACTGTAATTTATTAATTTCTCTTTAACCATTTCTGCTCAAGCGTTTTTTTTTTATAAGGGTGTAGTGAAACTTGTATTGCACGTGAAAATAACCACCACAACACAACAAAACAGCAGGGGCTGCCCTTGTCCATGACACAAACCTCCCAATGGCTTTTTCAATTAAGTTGATGGCTAAATAAAAATCTATCCTCTTGTTCTACACATCAAGCCACTCAAGGGAATAGGATGCTGTTCTGCAGATTCTTCCATGTCAGACTAGTGCTGGAATCATCAGGATGAGACTTTATGACAGAACTG
This sequence comes from Acropternis orthonyx, assembly GCA_035583155.1. Lineage (NCBI taxonomy): Eukaryota > Metazoa > Chordata > Aves > Passeriformes > Rhinocryptidae > Acropternis > Acropternis orthonyx. The sequence continues at coordinate 2,343,072 of JAWWEU010000040.1, forward strand.
TGGCCTTCAGCATCACCAACCCCATTGCTTCACACTTCCTATGTAAGCTGAGAAGTAGATTAAAAATAGAACCATCAGCCTTCTCCTGGTTGAATAGGTTACTACATAACAGGTTTGTTATTAAATATATAATTTCTGGGTCATCTATTTCAAGGCTCAAGAAAGATATCTAGTTTAATAAACAGACAACCAGCTGTCAGATGTATTTCCTTTCACTGGCACTCATTCATAACCAACTGGTGGCTTTCAAGGCCGTGAGAATTATTTAACTCTACCATATCCACAAAGACAGGAAAACCCTTTACTAAATATAGTCACGTGGCAGCATTTCAAGTGTCTACACTTCCACTTTCATTTTCTTTCCTTTCTCAAAAAGGTTTGATACAGACTCTGGCACATTTACTGCATTTTCACTGAGCTACTGAGCACATTTTGATGTTTTTACCTATGTTCTTCCCAATTTGTGCTCATCTCAGCAAGAGGAACATTGTGAAAGAAAAGGTGCCTGGAGAGGTTTTGTTTCACTCAACAAGGGAAGGGAACAGATCAGTGTTTAGGGACTCACTCACATTTCTACCTCACAGCATCATCAGCTCAGCAGGGAATTGCTAAGGTGAGGCACTGATGAGACAAACACAAGCGATTTAGGGTTGCAGAGCTTATTAAAATATCTCACAGCACGTTCCAGCGAGCATGACTGACATGAGTCCTTGTGTTGTGTCTCAGCCTTGGTTTCAGCCCATAAAGTTGGGAACAAGGAGAGCTTTATTTCACTGAGTTTGAGTTCGCTTCCTGTCCGGGCTATTATGGCCACCCACACACTCCAACCAGTGCGTCACCGCAGAAGTGACCGGCTTTTTAACTGAAGTGCTGCCAACACACCACCCATAAAACGCTTCGCAGCTTCATTTTCCATAGGATACGTGATGTTTATTCTGGGAATTAAAAGCCATGTGTATATACCAACATTTCTCAGAATATGAACTACTCAACTTCCAACAAAGTACCTGATTTTGCCCCAACTTCTCAGCTCACCACACTTATAATTCACTCACCCACTGTTTCAACTGAAGTCTTCCAAGAATCTGCCTTAAGAACTTCAACCACCAGGAAAAACACTGAAGCAGAACACCTATTTAAAATTTTTACCTGCACTTAAATGGGGCACTCTCTCATTGGGCAAGGTGCAAGAACTATTTTGAACAAAATGTAACCAAATCTGGAGGTCTTTTGTCGAGTATGAGACCACACAAATGGCAACTGCTTCCATATACACAGAAATATGTGTACATGGAAATAACAAAAACTGCATTCTTTGCACACAGGTGTCTTCTGCAAATTTGAATTCCACGTTCCCTCTTTCCAGTTAATTTTTCTGTAATAAAATGCTTTCCATGAATAATTAAGCACTCAGGTCGGAAACGTGAGAATTAGCTAAAGCATGCACTTAGGCAAAATATAAATATATTTAACATTATAATATATTCAACAGAAAGTATATACAAAGTACTTTACATAGTGAAAGGGCACTGCAAATACATCACCTCTCTCGGAACTCAGGATTGGGCTTGCTGAAGACAACTACACAGCATTTTTTAGTCTCATATTACTGGATACAGAGATTCAGCAAGAGGAACTGAGCAGGATGATGTCTTAGAGGGAGGCAGCCAGGTTTTCTGTTGGTTTGTCTTTAAGTAACAGAACAAAACTCAAATCCTGTCTTGCCAATCTCAGTGGCTGCTACAAAGACTAATCTTTTGCAAGTCAGACTTTAATTCTGGATACCTAACACATGTCTAGGTATGTGACACACAGGTAGATAAATGGCAGTGCTAATTCATCTCTCTCCTACCAAAAAGGCTGGTTTAAATGCTTGTTTAGCATTCAGAGCAGTGCCCGTTCTCCAGGGCTGGATTCAGTCGTTCTGCAGCAGCATCTCCATTCAGGTCACAACCAATCCACATAAAATTTTTGGAAGACATCTCTTTAACAAGCTCGTGTGGTTTGTACAGAAGTCTGCCACTCTAATTATTCCCTACTTAATCTACATGTCTGAATAAAACTCCTATCACTGCTTGTCAGCTTTAAGCACATGTTGGGAATATTCTAAAGCATCCAGTTACAAGAGGTGCATTCCCATTCCATAATCAGATTTTTAAAAGCACTAAATATTCAGGATGGCTCAGAAAATGAAAGGGCAAATTTGAGCAACAACTAAAAGCACACCTCAGATGAAAAACCCAGTCCAAAACCACACCACAGACCAACCCTGCCTTACGAACAGGAGCACCACAAGAAAAACAAGTGCTTCCTGCATGAAAGTAAGGATGGCACAGACTGGAATACAACTCATACTCAATACCCATTACCCTGCAATCCATAGTTCCTAGATAGACTAAAACTGCTTCAGGCTATGGATTAAACTCCTGTGTTGTTTAACAAAATAATTATATATAAAAAAATCAAAAGAGCAGTAGATGCACAGAGGCATCAACAGGATAAAAATTATTAGTCTTCACAAGCAGGTTTATGCAACATGTTAATGGAATAAACAGGACAGTTTTCCATCTCCTCTAAACAAACTCCCACTTTTACAGACACAGCAACACAGAAGGATAGATCAGAAAATCCAGATGAAAGCTCTGCAGCTGGACGAGATGACCTGCTGCTCTAGGGAGCCACCAGTGCAGACTATCGATTTTTAACACACCTCCAGCGCAAAGCAGCAAGATTCGCCTGGAGAAAAATCCTGTGAGATTTCATGCGTGAGAAATCCTTGGATAAAATAAGTAGATAAGCAGAACTTTGCACAAGAGAGACGCTGCACAAGACACTGCTGTGTATCAGTGCTTTAAACAAAAGAATTTAAACACACTTAATTTTAAACAACAAGCAACATAAGAGACACAGAATTTAATCAAACAGCATCAGAGTAATAAGGTACAGATCTAGCACAAAGAAAAGGATAACTCACTTATAGGAGGAAAAAAAGAATAAATAGAAAAGCATTTTCTGGATAATCTAAAACCTAATTGATAGTGAGAAAGCAAATTAGATGCTAAAATCAATACAAATCTTATTTTAATAAGGTGCTTAACCAGCAGAAGCGGTGACATTCATGTCTCTTTAACCAGAGGCTACATTTCTAAACGTGCTGTTAGGAGAAACAAACACAGGCCCCTTAGATCTGGGATTCAAGGCCAAGAACCTACCACAGCCTCCAGTAGTGCTGACAAAGGGGGACCTCACGCCTCATTAGCAGCTTAATCTCACCATAAGGTTCGATTATTTCCAGCACGACCCGGACTGCCAAGGATGAAACCTGAAACTTCCCCTGCAATGAAGCATTTCTTGAAAGATCACAAATTGCTAGAAATGTAAATACCTAATGTACAAACAACGTGAATTTTACTCGGGGAAGAAAGCCTAAAAGGCTGTCAATAGCAGCAGACTACATGTAAAATAAAAATTCCAGTGTATATTAAGTTGTACATTACAGCTGTAGTGTTGCAGAGATACAGGAGCTTACCTGGGGAGGATAATTGCTTTCTGAGGACCATCTTGAGGACTGATCATTGGGCTTATCCACCAGGATATTCCTAAAAAACGAGAAGCCAGAATTAATTTAAATAACAGCCACATATTTTACTTCTTCAGAGAATCTGTTTACACAGAGCTCAGTAACATTCTCATACAACTACCTAAACCACCAGGTAGAGACTCAGGTCTTTATTAAAAACCCCTCCTTTATTAAAACTTTTCGACATCACTATTTTACAGGACCCATCAAAATACGACTCCGAGCCTCGTGGTTGTGAAATGGAGCTCCAAGTTGTAAAATACAAAAGATCCAAATTGTGAAATAAATGTAAAACAGATGAATTTACACAGGCCCAAGCCCGTAACGAAGTGGAAAAAACACACTCATTCACCCCAACAGGGTAAGAACTTTTCACTAAAGTGATGAGCAGTACGAGGGTTATTAAGCCAAAACCTGTCCTTTACTAGACAGGCAATACTGGAAAGGAGAGTGAGAGCTGTTAACCTACTTAAGCTTTCCTGGAGGGTGGAAGATGACCACCTACCTGCTGCCAAATTTAAACAATTATTTTTCATGAGCTATGAGCCTAGAACAACACACAAGACAGCAGAAGTCCAACTCTTCAACCAGGAGAATTGAGTAGCTTTCTTACAGTTTGGAACAGTACAATATTTAGGTAATTAGCAAATTCAAAACAGCTTTTTTGGCAACAATTAAACAGATTCACCATGACGGTCATATGACAAATTTGCCTTCTCCTATAAGAATGCAGGAAAACAAAGCTCCCAGATTAAACTGGGGGGGGTGGGGGGGGGGGGGGGGGGGAACAAAAC
>JAWWEU010000040.1:2350306-2361675 GCA_035583155.1 Acropternis orthonyx
GGCTGCTATAATTTGCATCTAACCTAAATATTTTCATGAAGCTGCTATTAGAGAAATCCACGACTCTAGGAATGAGTCCTTAAGAATAAACAAATCCCAAGCATTCGCTTTGCTTGGCACATTCACGTGGCTGCTCCAAGAGCAGCTGTGCAGGAAAGGGCACACGCGTCGCCAAGAGCACTTGGAACACGGACAGGGCTCTTGTGGAACACCACAGAGGTACCAGGCCATTACGCTGCAAAAAGCATTTGGAGTGCTGGGAAAACACAGACTGACTGAAAACGGACAAAATCCTTGCTCCAGGGGTTGTCCATGTGAGGATTTTTTCAGTTTTTCCTACAACCATCCCAGAAGAGATTAGGTAGAACGCAGCAACTGGAATACATGGACTAGAATTTCCACTAAGTCCACTGTAAGACGTGGTGGATCAACTATTTCAAGCATGTGGAGCCATCACACCAGCCAGCACAACACATTAACACAGATGCTCCTGCCCAGCCCAGACACTGGAATGTACACACAATCTTAACCAAGAAAAATAGAGGAAAAAAACCAACTCACCACCAAGACAAACCAAGTCCATGGATTTGGAAAGAACTATGGATTTTTTTTCTCCTGCAACTCCCAGAAACTCACTGCAGCTAATGCTGGTCTTGAACAATCTCACTGTGATGTCTGAAAATCTGTGTGTGCCTATTGCTGACCCTTTAGCAGTTCAAAAAAAACCTTTTTAGATTCTGTTATAAAGTTTTCTCCTTCCTAATGGGAAAGTTCTCTGCTTAAAATGGTAGGAGGATATAAAGACATGAAAATGTCTTGCTTGAAACACAGCAAATTTATTATGCAGATCCATTCAGGAAACAAGTTTTTTGGGGTTTGGGTGTTGTGTTTTGGGTTTGCTTTTTTAAAACCCAGGATTTCTTAACCCCACAGGAGGACCTCCTACATAATAAAACAAACTTTGAGTTAAACATGCACAAGAGTGTGCAGTTTTAAATATTATACTGTCACAAGATTTGCCAACCTACTGCTCAAATTTGCTTCATCTCCTCACCAGTCTCATAAAAACACCCAGAATATTATAAATTTACTCATTTTAAAAGTAAAATAGCTTAGCAAGTACAGCATAACAAAATCACCTTACAGAAATGTATTTAGCAGATCACAGCTGACTATACGGGATAACAAACTAGGTATTACTTAGCTCTGGCTAAGATATAGCTCAATTAAAATCAGTTTTTCAATGATTTCTTTCAATTAACATTTTAGTTTGGGGGCTTTAAGCAGCCTCTCATCACTGCCAGACCAACTAAACAGATTCTTAAGCGAAAAATTACACTGTTGCAGATACTTCCAGTTAGGCAAGTTAAGAAAGACTTGTTTTTAACTCTCCCCCCACCTAGTTAAGGCTTCTTTAAACAAAACCTTTTTGATTCATCAGCACTTCTTCCTGACATGCCAAGAATTAAATGTTACCAACAGTGACTAAAATTGCAGCAGTTCCCAGCAAGTTATAGAATTGTCTGGGGTTGGCAAAGGCCTCCAAGATCACCAGGTCCAAGGAAGGCTGACTCCGCTTCCACGAGCGGTCTGTTCCAGGGCTTGACGACCCTTTTGGTGAAGCAACTCTTCCTGATATTCAATCTAAACCTCCCCTGGCACAACTTGAGGTCATTCCCAAGTTATCAGAGCCCGGTAAGTAACTTCTATTCCAGTGACATTTAACAACCCTAAATCACGGATTAAACTTTTGACTGTATTGCAGCCCTGAGAAGCCCAAATCCAGCTCCAGGCTGGGAATATCAGTATTAGCACAGTGGAAAAACAAACTGGAGGCAGAATAAAGTTAGATTATTCATGTATGTTGGTACCCACAGCAACTTCATGCATCACAGCCTAATAGTCCCTACATTTAGGGATTACAGTTTAGATAGAATTTAACTGGTAGTGATACTGAGAACCTCTAAGCTTGAAAAAATATCAAGGTTTGCTCTCCCTCTGCACAAAATGGAACTTTACCATGCACTTTACTTAATGTGTATCTACTTTTTTATACAAAAATAACTTAAAATGCCAGTGATATTAGTGAACTCAGTGATGATAAGATCATCTGGAACAGTTTCTTTTACTCATTTCATACTCGGTGTTCATTTGTACATGCCCAAGACACAAGGATATTTCAAACTTAACTTTTAACTTAACTTAGGTGAGGTTTGAGGAGGCTCCCTGAGCAGAAATAAATCCCTGGATTCATAAAAACACCAAGAATAGCATGAATTCTGCACTTCAATAGTCAAGGAAAAAGATGAAGAGATTACATTCTTCAGCTGATTGGATTTGTAGACAATAGATAAAATACTGGAGTAAAATTTGCCAGAGTTTAAAAAAAAACACCAGCAAGGACCACTTTATAAAAAAGTTCAGTTTTCCTTATTAAAAAAATCTCATCTCTTGCTGAAAAATTGTTTAGATAGAGTGTGAGCATGGGGATTTCTAGTGTCAACCACCAGAAAAGTCACTGAACTTCAACTTTCCCAAACTGCCCCAGTCCTGGTGGAGCAGCAGACTTAGACTTCAGTACTGCTTGGTGTTCACTTCTCACTTCCAAAAGCATTTTCTTGGGAAGGGAAGATCCTCTACAGGAAGATTAGAGGATAGCAATGTCTACACAATACCCTGTGCTGTATTTTGGAAGCATCACCACCCCAGTGGAGTATTTTTGTTTGACTAATGCACATATGGAAAAATTTAACGAAGGCCAGTAAGTAGATTTAGGCCTTCCACGATTTCACAACATTGCAAGGACGCTCTTACATGCCACAGTATTAGTAATACTTCCACTCAGAGGAAGCCACAAAACCAGCCTAAGTGATTACATATAAAGATATACATTGCTAATGTAAGCCGTAAGCACATCTTTAAGATTCATCAGCACGGTAACCTCACACCCAGTAAAAGTTCACCCAAAAAACTGAGGCCTGTAAAAGCATTTAAACCAGACTGTGTTCAACAACACAGACTGAAGGCTCCTCATGTCCAAACTGATGTCAAGTTGGGAGATTTTTCCACCAAAATTCTATGGAAAATGCCTCCTGGTTCCAGGTGGGACAACCTTCACAGTTTTCCTTTCAAAATAAGTTTTGCTCACTAAATCACTCAGGGAATGCAGAAAACAAAATACTGGCCTGGGAAAATGAAGAAGTGTATGTATATATAGGTATATAAATAAAGAAGACTGTTAAGTGCTGGTTATTTGGGGGAATGCATTACAAGTCGAACATTTGCCCCTGGAGCTACATTATAGACCAATTCCTTATTTTGGGGCAATATACATAATTCATGCTGAAGGATACAGCAGTTCCCAAGCCAACATTACTTTCATATTTGGCAGCTTCCACACCCTGTACCCGAAAGCAGGTTTTTAAGGAGACAAAAATGTGAAAGTTAGCAATCATCATGAAAGAGCAGAGCGGGAATTCATTCAGCAATTCCTTATTCATGGGTCAATTTACCCAATTCAAATTTCTCTCTTCCATTTTAGCACTCTGTTAAGACCATCTCTTCACTAATACAACTTTCAAGTGCAGAACATGCTAGGAAACTGGTATTTAAATATAGCTACCGTAAGAGCCAAATGCTGCTTAAAGTATGTACCGACAGAAGAGCATTCCACAAAAATACAGGTCATGTCCTAAACAGAGCTTCAGTGTTTTTTCAGGCACCTTCCCAGAGCTCCAGAGTGACATTATGAACCCAGCAGCCTCGGGAGGAAAGGCAGGGAAGACCAAGGAAAACAGCAGCAAATTCAAACTGCTCAGTGCACAGTTTTATTCCCTGATGAAGATCCTGTCGTTTGCAAGGAACAGCAAAACACGCCAGCAGAGGAGGAGCAAGTGCCATCAGCCACTCTGCTGCTGCAGTTCAAATCCAGGCTGCTGTCCTCAACTCAAATAGATGGCTGTGCTCTTTGATTTAAATTGATCCAGGAAATAATTTCTCAAGGATTATGCACACTGAGTTTCAAGTAATGACTGAAATAGCAACTACCTAAAGCAATAACCACTCTACATCTTCAGCGCTCCCTTCTCTCCTTCCAGTAACTGGTGTATTGTGGAATTCAGGCCCAGCTGAGCTGACAGTTCACTCTTCCCACGAAATTCAACAGGCAAAAAAAAGCAAAACTACATTTGGTTTTACAAGTTTATATTAACATGCAGTCACAGTCAGGCACTGGCTTGCTTTGGAACATGATGAATGTGCACAATTAGAAACTATATTCTTTGCCATGAAAAAGGAAATAAAAAAAATTAAGCAGACTGGACATGATGTCTGAGCAACGACACTTATCCCAAGAAAAACTCTGTTTCACAGTGTTTTAGTCTTTAACCCAGCAATTAGTCATCAGGAGCTGGAAAACTTTTATTAAACTCACAGACTACACAGCCACATACAGAGCAAATGATCCATAATCTGATTTTGCTAACACCTCCCGTGAAAATTTTACATTCTTAATGTTCCTGAAAAATGCCATCCCAGAATAGGTTGAACATCCAATATAGGTTCTGCCAGCTTGGTCACACCAGGGAACCTGAGCAATTAGCATTTCACCTTCATCCTTCTGCCAGTGAATAAAACTGTCTAATCTCTTAAGTAATGTCTATATTTTAACTGGAGCCTAGAGATTTCTCCTCATACCACAGCACTTGTGCTTCTACCTGGGAAGCAAGAAGTATCATAACTCATAATTCATCATAAAGTCATAATTTTGTGAATTTTTTTTTCACTCTCTTCACCTCTCTGACATTTTTCTTTCTCACTAATTCCTCTTACCAGACACCAGAGAGGCACCTAATACTTATGTATCCCATCTGCAGGCAGCTTGATTTTCTACAGAAATATTTTGCTCTGCGAGTACCGAATTTCAGCTTTCAGAGAAAAATCCTAGGCTACAGAAGTGATGTAAACAAGGGGAAAATGCCTGTCAGAACATGAGATTGTCCAGAAACATCCAGAAAATCCACACAAACAAGCAGGGAGAAAAATATTTTCCACTGGCCACTGAAAAGAATGAGAAGAACAGAGAACATTTCCATACACAGGGTTCAGCAGAGGGGAACAGAGTGGGGCAGCTCCCTGCGTTAGCCAGGGTTTGCATTCCCAGCTCATCTTAGGAAATGCTGGAAGTATTGATTGATATTTAAAGCCATCAGCAGTTACAGTGCCAGCCCCTGTGCCCACTCACCCTCCCATATCTAAAGGCAAACCAATTACAATGAGCAAAGTGAACTGGCTACATTGAAATACTCAAATAAAGCTATAAATACTGACAACTTAAGCTGAAAAAACATCATCCATGCTTGTTTGTGCAAAAAAAACCCAAAAGCCACAGTTCTACAACTCGTCCACCGTTTGGGTCTGGTTTAGATGGCTTGAAACTGCTGTGGCCTCAGCAGATTGTATTCTCACCTTGTCAGGGAAACAGAGCTTGGGCTCAGGGAACAGATTATTAAAAATGAAGCTTTTTATTAGTCATGACTTATCTCAGCTTGACCATGAGATTCTTCAAGATCTGGATGCATCTTTAAAGATGATCTATGAACCTTTAAGGTGCAGATCTGAATCATCAGTTTCACGTGATGGGAGGAGAAGAAACTGAGAACCACATTCCAGGGGCTACAAACCCATGTTTTTTCCTGCTACAGAAATCTCAGAGAACAGGGGTGCTGGAATTCAGGTTATTTTCTGGGACTTTTTGTTTGGATGGCTGGTTTTGCTTTGGGTTTTTTTAATCTTTATGGACCTCACCCCAAAAAGTTTATCACATGTTCTCAGATCTTACTAATGTTTTGCAGGACCTTAGATTTGAAAACTTAAGAGTGTACATCTCTTCCAGAGTAAACATGATACAGCAGTACATTTCAAAATGGCCAGGAACTTGTTGTCACATCCTCATAACTAGAAAGCAAAAGAAATTTTGCTTTCTCACTTTGAAAGTCTATGACTCACTCATATTTTAGCATCAAAGTATCTTTGACTAAGTTTACTTCCCCTGGCTTGATGGAAATACAGAAAATCAACAAAAATATAGAATTATTTAAAGTGCATTTTAACAAATCAGCTGGTTCTTTCCCTGCTCCAGTAGACTTTCTAGGAAAGGGACAACAGAGTCAATCCAGCCTTCAGCATTTGACACCACTCATGGTGTCAAACTGGAAAAGACTGGAATTCTCAGAACAACTGAAGTCCACTGAATTAGATAAAAATGAGTTGCAGTGAAAAAGTGACACCGATTAGGAGGTTGCAAATGGTATTTAGTTATCAGCTAAGAAATCAATCTTAATTTATACTCTTAACAACCACCTCACCACCAAAAAAAAAAAAAAACAAAATCAGAGAAAATACCAATTAAAAATCCTAAAGTCAAACGTAGCAGATATACTGATCTTCCTCTACAGATATTCTATACAGGGAAACCTGAATGACTGTAAAGATCTGAGCAATAGAAATGGGATTAAACTTCCTCACAAAGGTATGTGACCAGTGTAACACAGCAAAAAGCTCTTGCTGGTCTCTCAAGTGGGATTTCAGCTCTATACAACAGTGACAGAAGGACCTGAGTGCATCAGCCAAATACGAAAACCCATCAGTCACAAGTCTGATGCCCCCACCAGAAACCAGGGTCCTTGCATACAGTAACTGGGCAAGAGAAAAGGGTTCATGACTGCCATTGCACAAAGCACAGCACTTCACCTCTTACTCAACTCAGAAGAAAGTTCAAATTGGAGCAGGTACAAAAACAGGCTACTAAAAAAGCCAGGATATGAAAGTGCTTCTCTCAGAATGCAGAGCAAAAGTTTTTGGTTCTCTTCCCTACCACAAAAAAAAAAAAACACCCAAGCTTGAACAAAGGTGACATTACCTTCTATAAACTGTTTATTCCCTCCTTATCCAAAAAATACAAGTGACAGAGGTCATCACTTCCTGCAGAAGGGCAGAGGAGAGAGGGCAATAAATTCCAAGTCTCCTTCTCTCAGTGTATGCCAAAAGGCAGCGACACTCGTTTGTGTCCCTCCTGTGAAGCCACTGGCCATGGTGGGGAAATGCCTAGGCTGGTTCCCTTGGAGGAATCAGGAAGCAGCCTCCCAGGGGCCTCCATTCCTCTCCTGCACAGAGAGGAAAGGAAAGGATTTGATGGAGGAGTCTCAAGTCATGTGCTGGGCTGAGCATTTTCCAAGCTGGACAAGCTAAAACCTCTGAACACACTGGTGTCTCTGCAGAGGCTCTGGAAACACCAAACATTTTAAACCAAACACCAACAAATCTCCTCTTGGATCAACTTTCTTCCCAAAAGCAAAACCTCCTCTCAAGTAGACTGAACTAGCCACTATTACCAGACTCTTTCACTTCTGCCCACAGAGTTTTTAAAGTAAATATCCAAGTCAGTGTTCCTGCTGGTAGCTACAAGCCAACAGAGGACTACCCCAGCGTTTTGAATAACAGGAGACTGATTCCTTGGCAGACTCAAGAAGGACAATCCGCACTTAATGTTTGGAAAGGTCTTTGCGAACATGCAGGTAGCTGCAGTCCTGGTAAAGCAGTCAGAAACTGAATCCAGCATCGATTCCCTAGCAGCAGCACCAAACACCAGAGGAGAGATGCCAGCACTCACCAGAGAAAGCTTCTGTGTCACTGAAAGAAAACTGGTGTTTTTCCACAGACTACTGATCTCAACTAGAGCATGACCAGAAAGGCCTTTGAAAAACACTTCTGGTTTTGTTTTCTTTTGTTTGGGCCTTTTTTTTTTTTTAATTAAAAAGAGTGGTTATTAGGTGATTTCAGTGCTCTGAAAAGTTCCAGGGTCAGTTCAATATCACATAAGCAGATGTGATATAAGTCACTAGACATGTAATTTCTTCCCTGGTCAGCAGTGATTAAAGTTTTATATTTCATCACTTTGTTTTGCATTTAAAACCAGAGAACTATTTAAGAAGCGTGTTTAAATCATGCTTAGCTGACAAGCTACCACGATCCTCTTCCACAAGCACTTTGTCTGCAATGCCAAGACTCCCAACAATAAGCAACAATATTTAGTAAGTTGTGTATTCAGTCCTACCTCTATGAGGGCAGAGCCCCTCTTCTACCCCAAGTGGTTTCTTCCTAGCTAGACTAGAAAACTTACTCAAACTTTAAACTACAGCATAACCAGAACTTCCAATATCCTAGAATCATTTAGGTTGAGATCAAGTCCTTCCAGACAACCATCATTTTGTTCCCCATATCAAATACTAAGGCAAGTTTTAGTTCTACCTGCATGCCCATCACATAGTATGTTTTGTTCCTGTCCCAACAATTTTCAAGTTTTCAATCTTCACTCCATCCTCCCCCCAAAAAACCACCCTCTCCTATGTTTCTTTACGTTTTCTCTTTTTGAGAGCCTAATCTTATATGACAGGTCAAAGCCTCTCCTTTCTATTTCAGACTGCATTCAAGCTCTCTCCCAGATCATGGGAATTGAAAGTGAGCAAGCAAAACCCAAAACTTTCATAGCAGACAGCACATTAGGACCAGCATTCCTCAGACCAAGGTCAGCACGCTGGAGAATAACTCCATCGCTGGGATTACACTGTTGAAAAGCCGATAAAATTGTTTCCACTGATGATAAGCACTTTCAAACTACATCTTAAAAACAGCCAAATGCAAGGTCATGCTTTGGAAAACACCAGCCCTGCTATAGGAATTGGAATTGTATCAGGGAAGGCAATGACATTAAGGACTTTGGGCAGCACTGCAGATGCCACGTGAACATTAATTCCTGACACAGGTCTATAGCAAAGGGGACTAACGGGAGCCTTGGAAAGGAGTACCAAGGAGAAAGACAACACTACCCGTTTATATCTCATCAATGAGATCAATAATGGACTGTCACCCTTCTGCTCAGGGAACAACACTTCAATACAAAGTTAAAAGTCAGAAATGCTGGTAGAAATAACACAATAATCAGAGAGACCTGAAAGAGCCACCTGAAAATCAAGTTGTTTTTACAAGAAAGATAAGGGGATTACTTAATTATCACCAAAGATTATCAATTAGGAAAGAATCCAGTTCTTTTTCATATCTAACACAGCAAATATATGGCAAGATACATCAACAAGGAGTTCAGTTGAAAAACTTTTTAAATATTTGCTTCATTTTGGAAAGTGGAGATAATTGAGGACATTAATAATTAACAACTAAGGCAACTCTGTCACTTGTTGAGAGCGGGTGAATTCAGGATACTTCAATCAAAGGTCAGTAAACGCAGCACAATCGATCATCAGATGAGCCTCTACAACCCACGATGACCCAGTTGTCCTGTGATCCTAACGGTCCTCCCAAATTCCAGACCAAGGCTGGCTTATCAAAAAGGTGTTACTGGAACTATTACACCTAAACGTCACTGAGGTCACTCCAAACTTTTCTGTCAGTCACTGAAGGAATTTAACAGGCTGTAGCTGGATGCCATGGAGCCAACTCTCCCACCAAGAGTGGGATCAGGGTAGTACAGCAGTACAAACTGATGGCTGCAAAGCACAGCTCCACCCTCCTCCTGCCAACCCCCAAATTCCCAGAGGCAGGAGGCGAGGGCAGCAAGTGACCCCCTTCCCCTGAAGCCACACACAGCAGGTGACGCAGCCCAGCATTCCAGAGGTCAGGGGCAGGAGAGGACACCCAGTTGCCAAACAACATAGCCCGCAGGCACCTGACAGACCCTCACCTGCAGGGCAGTCGAGGGGAGGCACTGACCCTTCTCCCTGTTTCACCCGGTGACTGACCAGCCTCTCCCACACGTGTTCTTCCCCCAAATCCAGGGTCACCTTTGCCTCCTTAGGTGCAGCTTTCCCTTTTCCTGGCACTCAAACCCTCTGAAACCTGACCCTCCAGGCCCTCACCGCTCACTCACCACCCCAAACCTGCACCCCAGACCCTCCGCCCCACACAACCCACTCAAATCTCTTCATCAACCACTTCCCCAAACACACCCCCCAGTGATGGGGCTCAACCCTGTCCCTGAATCCCTTTCGAGCACCTCCTGCCCCCCAGTTCTGCTGTACAGCCCCTCAAACCTTGCTATAACACCCCATACACACACAACCCCACCAAAACCCTGCAAGACAAACCCACACACACACAAAGTCCCCAAACTCTGTTGCACAGACTTCCAAACCTGCTCTACAGACACACACACACAGAGAACCCCCCAATTCTGCTGTAACGACCACACACACACACACACACACACACACAAACCCTGTTGTAGAGCTGCCCTCGCAGAGTCCCCCAAACTCTGCTGTACAGACCTTCCCTGACACTCAGCCCCCAAGTCCTCATTCAGAGGACCCCCCCTCATACAGTGCAACCCCAGTTCTACCGTACAGATCCCAACTCATAGATATCCCCCTTCAAACCCTGCTGTTGAGACCCTCTCACACACAGACCCCCAAATCCTGCTGTACAGGCCCCACTCACACACAGCCACCTACAACTCTGTATAAAACCCCAAACTCTGCTCCACAGACCCCACATACACACAGCCCCCCAACCCCCAATATACAGACCCTCTCTCACATATAGCCCCCCAAAACTCTGCACAAACCCCCAAGCTCTGCTCTACGGACCCTATATGCACAGACCCCCAAAACCCGATATACAGACCTTCACTCACACGCAGACCCTCCACAACGCTGCACAAAGTCCCAAACTCTGCTGTATACACCCTCTCACACACAGCCCACCCAAACTCTGCCGCCCAAACACCCCCTCACACACAGAGCCCCATACTCTGCAGTACAAACACCCCCTCGCACACAGACACCCAAACTCTGCCGTACAAACACCCCCTCGCACACAGACCCGCAAAACTCCTCCCAAACCCCCCAACTCTGCCCTACAGACCCTCCCTCACACACCGCTCCGTTCCCTCTCCCCCCGCCGCCGCCACCCCGCGCAGGCCCCGCGCAGGCCCCAGCGCGGGCCCAGCACAGGCCCGGCCGCCCGGCCACCCCCAGAGGAGATCCCGGAGCCCGTCCCCGGGCACATCCCCGGCCCCAGCACTCACTCAGGCAGGTATGTGGAGGAGAAGCTGCTCCAGCGGTGCAGGCTGTAGCCCAAAACGCGACTCTCGGCACCCGCCGGACCCGCCGCCGCCGCCATCTTGTTGTCAGCAGCGGCCCCGGCAGCGACCGCGGGGCGGGGGGCGGGGCCGCGCTCTTAAAGGGGCCGCGCTCTTAAAGGGGCCGCCCGGACGGACACAGGGCCAGAGTGGGACGGGAGGGAGGGAGGGAGGGAGGGGGGGGGGGGGGCCGGGACGGGGCGGCGGGGCTGGGGGGGCT
>JAWWEU010000040.1:2361775-2403065 GCA_035583155.1 Acropternis orthonyx
AGGGGCTCAAGGGATGCCCTGAGGGGCTCAAGGGGTTCAGAATGCCCTGAAGGGGAGCTGAGGGGCTCAAGGGATGCTCTGAGAGGCTCAGGGTGTTCAGTGGGTACCCTGAGGGGCTGAGGGGGTTCAGAGTGCCCTGAAGGGGAGCTGAGGGGCTCAAGGGGGTTCAGAGGGTGCCCTGAGGAGCTCGGGGGGGCTGCCGTGTGGGGCTGATGAGTTCAGGGGGTGCCCTGAGGGGCTGAGTGAGGGCTGAGGGGCTCAGGGGATGCCCCGTGGGGCTGAGGGGCTCAAGGCACTGAGGGGATGCCCTGAGGGGTTTCAGGTGGTCTGTGGGGCCCGGGGGGATGCCCTGTGGGGCTGGAATGGGTTGTTGATTACCTTTCCCAGCCTCACACAGGTGGGTGCTCGGGAAAGGGAAGGAGGAGAACCCAGTGGGATACGATCGCACGCCGGCTCCTGGAATTACGGAATCATGGAATCGTTAAAGTTGGGAAAGACCTTAAAGATGATCAGGTCCAACCATCAACACCACCAGCACCACGTTCACCATTAAACCATGTCCCCAAGTGCCACATCCACACATTTTTTTGAACACTTCCAGGCACAGTGGTTCCTCCGCTTCCCTGGAAAGCCTGTTCCAGTGCTTTACAACTCTTGCAGTGATGAATTTCTCCCTAATATCCCACCTAAATCTTCTCTGGCACAATTTGAGGCTGTTTCCTCTTGTCCTGTCCCTTGTTCCATGGGAGAAGAAACCAAACCCCCGTGGCAGCCCCCTCCTGTCAGGGAGTTGTAGAGAGCAAGAAGGTCCCCCCTGAGCCTCCTTTTCTCCAGGCTCCATTCCCTCAGCCTCTCCACACAAGCTCACCATAAATAACAGCGATTCCTTGTAGAAAGGGAGTCTCCACAGTTTTTGAAGCCACCCATTAAATACTGGAGCACTGCAAAAAGGTGTCCCCTTGGGACTGGGATTCAAGGCCAGGTTGGATGGAGCTTGGAGCAACCTGGGATAGTGGAAAGTGTCCCTGCCCATGGCAGAGGGTTGGAACTGGATGGCCTTTAGTTCCCTTCCAACTCAAACCAGTCTGTGATTTTTATGCCTCTGTATTAAACATTAAAATATTCATAGTTTCCTCCTTTGCTGCTGAATAATTCTCTGGCAGCACTGGTACCTCTCTGGGTCTGTGGTGCTGTGCTCCGTTTGGAAGGAAGCTCCTTTCCGGATCTCCAGACCTGGACCAGGGTAGACTTCAGTGCTTTAGACCACTGTGTGCCCCGAGTCGGACTCTGAAACCCCAAACACTGATGGACCAGCACATAAGCTGGGGATTCTTAGACAAGTTTTTCTGTTTGAGGTTGTGTAGGGGCTTTCCTGCAGAAGGGAAATGTTTTCACCCAAAGCTCCAACCAAATCCAGAGGGAGGCTTGGGACATCCTTGGGGCAGCTTTGGGCTCCTTGAGAAAGCAGAAGAAATATTTCAAGACCAGGGGAGGGGAAAAAATAAAAGCCAAACAAATAAACCGCTGTCTGTTGGAAATGACAGATTGGAGAGATATTATGAGGCAGGACAGCAGGATGCCTGGCTAGATTAAATTAGCACAAGGATTCTTCTATTTTTTTTCCCCTTTATTTTAGGAAAGCGAGTGAGAATGTGGCAGCAAAATCTGCCTGCGGATGAAAAACTCGCTCAGCAGCCTTGAAGGCTGAACATCAACTGGGTGTTTCAAAAGCGAGGGGGAGCAGCAAGCACTTCATCTCAAGACCCTTTCCCAGAGGGGGTTCACAGCGTTTTCACTGGAATCAAAGCCACACAGCTCTGCAACAACACCACAAAGTCTGTGGATGAGGCACAAACATCCACATCTCCCACTACTGCTGCACTAACGAGGCTTTTTGAAGTTTGTGGCCTTCCCGTGGCATTTCAAACTTCACTTATCCAAACTTTTGCCTGTGGGCATCCCTCCTCACCCAAAATTACCACAGGAGTAGTAAAACAAATACTTTACTAATAATATACTCCCAGAGGACGAGATGCCATCTCAATGTTCAGAGCCTCACTAACAAGCAGCACAAGAGGAGCAATGCCATGTGAAACTTATGACCTCTGTATTACGAAATTTAGGGGATTGAGAGTTGGGGGCAACAGCACCACAGCAGCCAGGAGGAGGAGGAGAAGGAAGAGGAGGGAGCACCAGCAGCTTGCTGCTGCACAGTGAGACAACCTCAGAATTTCTCAGCCCAGTATCCTGTTACCACTTGAATCCAGACCTGGATGCCAAGCCAGTATATTTTTAGCACATTTTGGACTTAAAGTGAAGGGAATGCTGGTGAAATACGCAATACTGACAGCCCTGGAAAATCTTTATTCATCTGCAGCACAGGCAGCAGGGCAGGCTGTGAGGAAGCAAAGCAATCCTGAGCTGCAAAGCGAGCCCCCTGGTTCCTCCAGCTCAGCCTGCCTGGTGCTCTGCACTTACTGGTGGCTGATGCAAAGAGGGTTTTTCCACGGTGGGAGAAGAGGGTTTTTCCATACTCTGAGTGGACAGGGCACAATGGGGAAGAGGGCAATGTGCAGGGAAGAGTCGTGCTGCAGGTTTGCACAGCCAGGAGCCTCCAGCTGAGCTCTCTGTATCCCAACCAGGGCTGCTGTCCTAGCCTGGCTGCAGTGGTGATGGGGCCATGGAAGACTCAGAAAACACGAGTGTCTGAACCCCACTGTGCCGATCCAGGTCTGTACTGCATTTCCTGTGCTAATTCAACACTGGATCTTTGGAACCTGTGGAGCCCAAGGGAATGGATGTACCCTGTCCTACCTCCAGCAGTTACTGAGACCCACTGCTCTGGGGAAACACCCCCAAAAGAGGGCACTTATCACAGAATCAGTAAGGTTGGAAAAGCACTCTAAGACCATCAAGTCCAACCATTAACCCAGCACTGCCAAGCCCACCACTAAACCACATCCCCAAGTGCCAATCCACGTGTTTTTTGAACACTTCCAGGGACAGTGACTCCACCACTTCCCCAGGCAGCCTGTTCCAATGCCTGACCACCCTTTCAGTGAAGAAGTTTTTCCAAATATCCAATCTAATCCTGGTGCAACTTGAAGCCATTTCCTCACATCCTATATCTTGTTACCTGGGAGAAGAGCCCAACCTTCACCTGTCTCCAATCTCCATTTAAGGAGTTATAGAGTGTGAGAAGGTCCCTTCTGAGCCTCCTTTACTCCAGGCTGAGCCCCCCTCAGCTCCCTCAGCCACTCCTCATCAGGATTGTGCTCCAGACCCTTCATGAGCTTCCTTGTCCTTATGAAGCAAACACCTTGCAGAGCTGTCCTTCTCCTGAGCCCCTCACTTGGGACATCACCAAAACTCTCCAGCACGATTCAGTGTCTCCTAGACCAGAGCTGGCTGGGTGGATCCATGCTGCCTCTGGCTGGCTGGTTTTTAAGGAAGGGGCCGTGGAGGGGAAGTGAGCACTTTCCTTGCTGCAACAAGGTCCCTTTGGCGTTCAGGGCCCAGCCTTCCAGAGAGCCTGGACGTCCCTGAGCGGGAGCCTTGGACAGTAGCTGGGGCTGCTGGGAGAGGCCAGGGTGACCACAAGAGATGTTCCCCACATCTCTTTGCCAGGAGGATGCACACACAGCGCTCACATGCTTGTCATCAAAAAGCTGGAAACCCAACCGCAGGAAACTCGGGGATTTGACAATTGTTTGTGTCAGCCTCGAGACAAATATCTCAACCCTTCCCTCCCCCCCCCATCAGAAACTTGCTCCTCCACTGCGCGTGTGTTTCGAGTTTCCTCATGCAAAACCTCGCGTGGGCGTTTGGATATGTAATGAGCACATAGTTCAGGATGAAAACAAGTTGCGTGGAAGAGCCAAGTAAAGCCAGAAAAATGAAAGCAATACAAACAACAACATGGCACGCAGCCATACCAGCTCACTTGTGGGCCAGCCGGATCTCACGTACGCCCCGGAGCTGCAGAGCCCATCAGCTGTTGGAAAAAGAGACCTCTAAAGACGGGCGGGAGGAAATAGCATTGGCAGCACAGGCTGCTGCAATGTTTCCTTCCAAAGCAGGACAGAGCCAAGGACATCAGGCAGAGCTGTAACATTTGGGGGCTTGTTGCTGAGCCGTGAAGTCAGGCTAAAACCTCAAGTGGGCTGCAGTTGTGTAAACTCCCATTGTTCTCGGAGCGGAAGCGCAGCGCTGTCCTGGCGGGGTATTGTCGTACCAGATTTTGGCGATGCTCACCCAACTGAGCTCCTCCTGCACGGCCAGGGCCGCATTTCACTCAGTATGTGGTGCAAAGGGGATAAAACCTCCTGCCTGTGCAGGACCCAGGCTCGTTGCATCCTCCCAAGCCAAACGCCTGCTGCCTCCCACAGCACCTTCAAAGAAAAATGCATCCAATCACAGAATATTCTGAGTTGGAAGGGACCCACAAGAATCATCAAAGTCCAACTCCTGGCATCTCTAACCTGTGGGCAAGGCTGGAGGAGGACCAGAGGAATTCCAAAAACTCCTCAAACTGGCCTCACTCATCTTCGTCCCTAATTTTGATGATGTGATGGAAACAAAAGCGGTAAAGCTCATTGAGACCAATTTTTTATGTGGGGCTGCCATGCACATCCACACTGAACAGGGATGAGAGCAAGTCTCAAAACCAGATGATTTTATTGTTTGCTCCCTTTATAGAGAGGGATCATCTGTGCCTCCTTACAATGAAGTGAAACAATACCTCCTTCTAAAAGAGGTAATAAAATACCTCTTCTGACTAGGCCCTGATCCAAGCACCTGCTCCTGGGCTATGCACTCCAATACCTGCTTGAGTCCTCTTCACCACCTCTTGCAGCATCCATCCTTTGGATGAAGGCTTAAATCAGTGAAAGACCTTGCTGGCAATCCAGAAGACTGAAAAGGGCCTGAAATGCCAGCGCCTCCATACACGCATTGACATAATTCTCTGCATAAAAGCCAGCTTTAAAAGGCTTGTTTTGCAAAGCACAAGTGTGCATTTTTTTTGAATCAAGGTCAGTAACAGCTTCATTCACCAGTCTCCAGCTGCAAAACAACATGCCCCAGACAATGGAGGAGAATGTATCCGAGTCAGAAGATGCCTTTTAAGGGATGCAAGTGGCTCCAAGCCACACTGGGGAAAGAAGATCTCCTTGGCACCCTTGAGTGCTCAGCTCCATCTGAACTAAAACAGAGCACTCAAGGGCAGGAAAAGCTGGTGAGGTGGGAAGGGCGGCACAAATCGCATTCATGCTCTCTGTCCTTTGATAACATCATAGAATCATAGAATGGTAAGGGTTGGAAGGGACCTTAAAGATCATCTAGTCCCAACTTCCCCTGATATGGGGACACCTTCCACTAGACCACGTTACTCAAGGCCTTATCCAACCCAGCCTTGAACAATGCCAGGGTTGGAACATCCACAACATCCCTGTGCCAGGGTGTCACCCCCCTCAAAGTAAAGAATCTTTTCCTAATATCTAGCCTAAATTTCCCCTCTATCAGTTGGTACCCATTACTCCTTGTCCCATCGCTACAGTTCCTGATGGAGAGCCCCTCTCTGGCTTCCCTGGAGGCCCCTTCAGATACTGGAAGGTGCTATGAAGTCTCCACGCAACCTTCTCTTCTCCAGGCTGAACAGCCCCAACTTCCTCAGGCTGTCTTTGCAGGAGAGTCATCCAGTCATCCTAGCAACTTCACGGCCCTCCTCTGGATGTGCTCCAACAATTCCATTTCCTTCTTGTTTTGGAAAATGCACTTTTCCAACATCACCCTTATGCCACCCTCTCCGTGCCCACCAGCATGACGCTCTGCCACACTCGGCTCCACTCCACAATTCATCGAGCACTTGTAGGAAGCAGAGGAGATGCTTCCAGTGGTGCCTCAGGCTAAAAATATTTACTCATCTCTTCCCCCCCAGGCAGGTGTGCTCATCCCAGGCAGGGCTGCTCCTGCTGGGATGCTCTTGCGCGTCAGGCACACGCTGCTCATTGTACACTATGGTACTTCTCTCTTTCCTACCCGCCCGGGGTGCTGTGATGATTTCTCTGAATCACCCAAAGAGGATGCTCTGTCCTGCGTTTCAGATGCAGAATGTACCTTGGAATTCAATAGTTGCTATAGTGCCTAATTACACATTTTATGGAGTACTTAGTCACAATGGCTAGAGCTCTTGTTATTAGGCTTGGACTCCTTCTGTTGCTTTATTTTAAAGACCTTTCTACTAAACATTTTCTCTCTGCATTAAAAATAGTGTATTGCAGCGTTTTCTCCCTCCAAGGATATCACCAATTCATGGAGCACTGATCACCCAATGGACAGTAGGAAGAACAGCATTTGCAACCTGCTTTTGTCACAGTGGTCCACAATGCACACACAAGTTGGCTCAAATGACAGCAACAAAACATTTCCCAGGAGCTCCAGAGCACTGATCCTGCCAGCAGCATCTCTGCACTTCGAAGACAACTCTCACTGTCTGCTTGGGGAATCCACACCTTCCCCTTGGCAGTACAGAGAAGGTGGCTCCCTGGGTGCTCCTCCCAGAGGATGATTCAGCCCATCACAGTGGGACATGTTTTGGTGAGGCTGAATCACTCTCCTGAGGTGCTGGTCTGTTTATGCACACTCTAGAAGAGGTTCAGCTTTGGTGCAGTCAGCTGAGATGGGTGAGACAAACCCCGTGCTCTGCATTGCTCCTCCAAATTGGAGAAATTAGAACTCAGTTGGAATTGACTGGAAGCATCTGCAGTGCTGCATCCAGCTCTGGGACCCCCAGTGTCAGAAGGACATGGAGCTGCTGGGGCAAGTCCAGAGGAGGCCACGGAGATGCTCTGAGGGCTGGAGCCCCTCTACTCTGGAAACAGACTGGGAGAGCTGGGCGTGTCCAGACTGAAGAAGCGAAGGCTCTGGAGACACCTGAGAGCCTCTTCCGGTGCCTAAAGGGAACTGGAGAGGGACTTTGGACTAGGGAGACTGGAGTGACAGGATTAGGGGGAATAGCTGTAAACTGGCAGAGGATTTAGATTGGATATTAGGAAAAAAATCTTCCCTGTAAGGGTGGGGAGGCCCTGGAACAGGTTGGGCAGAGAAGCTGTGGCTATCCCATCGTTGGAAGTGTCCAAGCGCAGGTTGGATGGCGCTTGGAGCAACCTGGGATAGTGGAAGTTGTCCCTGCCCATGGCAGGAGTGTTGGAACTAGGTGATCTTTAAGGATCCTTCCAACCCAAACCATTCTATGATTCCATGATTCAGGCACAGGGATGTTCTCCACCCTACACAGTAGCATTGGTCTTTCCCCTATTAACCTCTCTTTGTGCCTGGGTTTCTTCATCAGGAGAACTGAGCTAAATACTTAATAGCCTACTTTCTAAGGAGTCAGGCAGGATAATTAGCTAATGTTTGGGTAATGTGTCATAGGGTAGGAGTGCTAAGCAGTGTTGCTGTCAGCAGCACAGTGGGAAGTGAAGGACTCAATCTTGTTTTTCAGTCGGGAATGTCACAGTCCCCCCTAAGTCCATTGTTCCCGTTGACTGATTTGCTGAAGGCAGAGAATTTGGGCAAAGTGTTTAAAGGAAGAGGATTCCAGGGACAGCAGAGAGCTGTCTGTGATCCAGAAGAACTGTCAGAATAGCTCGGTGGATTTTGAAAAGAGAGAACTACCAACGAAGGCAAAAGCAGGGAATATGCTTGGGACTGCCCAGAAAGTCCTTACATCTGGAACTGTGGCATAAATATTCAACAGGAACACCCTCTGAGTAAGAAAAATGCATCAGGAAAACTTTTCTTGCACTGCACTTATTGCAGGCAGGCAGCACAGCGAGAATCTTGGCACAGGGACCCACCTAACTCACCCTGGGAGCTGAAGCAGACTCAGCCCAACAAAAATTTCACATGTTTAATTTTTATTATTCTGCAAATTACGTTATGGGTGAATCTCAAGCCCTTCTCATGTCCACTGATCATAACTGATAAGATTTCAATCGTGGCTCCTTGAAGTTAAACTTCTGAAAGACACTTTTGTTAATAGTTTGCCTTTCAGAGCAGTGCATTAGCTCTCTTGTGCTCCTGTCTGCTTAATTTAGAGTGAGTGGCCCAGAGTGCTGCAATTAAGGAAGGAGGAATCTTGGGCAGAAGCTCTGGACTCTTTCAGATGACTGGCAGACCCTTCAGTGCCAGCTTGGTTTTTTTACAGTGGCTGGAACAACACTTTCCATGACTCACTACTAACTATGCTCTGGATTTGCAAACAAATGCTTTTAACCTCTTTTTGTTGTATATGAAAATTATAAACCCACCAGCGCTGTCCCAGTGCCCTCCAAGGATCTGCTGTCCCACCTCTGCAAGCCTGGCTCTTGCCAAGCCAATCCAGGGAGGCACATTCTCCCTCTGCATCTTTTCTAAAATGTTTCTCACTCTCTCTTATTTATTTTCCCATCCAGAGGACAGTCCCATGCTTTGATCTATGCAACAGATGACTTTTCCAGCAAGGCTGCTGGGCTCTCCCTGTTTCCTGTGGAGTGTCCAGCCACAGGCCACATGGAGATGATGCCAGCTCCAGCCTCTTTTCCCTGGTGTTTGGTTAGCCAGCCACAGAGAATCCTAGCAGCTTCTGCCAACTACTCTGCATCCTGTACAGACATTTCCCTCTGGATCTCCACAGCCAGGAGTAGGGAAAGGAAAAACCACAGATAACCTGGGCTTGATCTTCTCCACTGACAGCATTCTTTGATCTTTTGCAGAGGGATCCATAAGGAAGAGTGATTCCTGACATCTGGAAAAGGAAAGCATCCTTTCACTTTCCAGGCCTGAAGAAATGCACATCTATGGACATGCACATAAAATGCCCACATGCCAAACCCACCAACCTATCCCAGCACTCCCTGGGGATAGATTGTGCCCAGTCTCCAAAGTCTAAGAAAGGCTGCTTTATTCCAGAGCACTGCTTCCTGTTGTGTCTGTTCCTGATTTTATAGTAAGTAGGTGGAAATATTGGCAGCAGTTCTGGGAAGGGCAGGGCTTGGAGAAGGATATGCCTGTTCACCAAGGACACCCTCCAGGCCATGGCTAGATGCAACACTTAAGACCCTCTTTGGCACTCAGGCACAAGTCCAAACTGAGGGGAACACACTGCTCCCATGAAAAGGGAGGAATTTTCTTCCGTCATGGATAGAAATCATATTCTGTGAGAGAGTAAGCAGCTTCTCTCCATGCACCTCACTCAGGGGATCTCAGGTTGTGTTTTTGACTCCAGAAGTTGCCCGAGCAGCAAATCCAGCCGAAGAGTCTCTGTACTGTCCAGAGCCCAACCCTTAGGGCTCCATCCCCCACCAAAAAGCTCTTTTGGTGGGGAGGGGAGGGGAGGGGGGTTTGGGGTGACAGGATGGGCACGTTTTTATCTATACATCCAGAAATTTTAAGGCCATTGAAGGACAGGATTTCCATTTTCTTGAGAAACAGGAGAGCCAGGTACCCAGCAGGAGGCTTGTTTCTCACCAAGCTCAACTTCTCCTGCCTCATTGGAAGGAATTTCCCAGGAGCCACAGATGGGTGCGGACTGGTGCCTGAGCCCATTCACACTCTGGTGTCTCTGCGGTTAGACAGTTTTACAATCTCCTTCTTGGGAAGAGGAGGGAGGCAACAGTCCTGTGACTGCTGAAGGCTTGGGATGGACTCGTGCTTACAGGCAGTCATCTGTGTGGGCTTGCCAGGCAGAGCTCAGGGGTTTGTAGGATGTGGGAATGCCATCCCTGCTGCTTTCCCAACCTGCTCCCACATCCATGGATTGGCTGTGGGGCTCAGAAGCCTCCCCAGACAGCTGAGAATGAGGAGTCCTTCTCCAGAGATGCCAGAGGAGGAGGATACACTACTCAAAGTCAAAAAAGAGAGACAAGAGTATGATCCAAGTCACCCCGTCCTTCAACCTGTGCAAAAGGAAAAGCACAGTCCAGAGTATCAGCCCAACACATGCTGGAATAAAACAAGCTCCCTCCTGACCCGGTCCAGCACAGGTTTTTCCTTGTTGATTTAGACAGGGACACAGGACAACACTCAAATTGTGTCCTGAAGTGGTGCTGCAAGCCACAAGCCAAGCACATCCCAGTGTCTCCTGGTCCTGGGCATAGCAGGAGGGACACCTGCAAAAGGCTGCTTTCCCTTCTCTAGTCTGGGCACTTAACAAGGCTGTTCCCTTCCTGCACAGGTCATCCCTCAGTACCTGCTGATGTATCCTGGTTTGCTCAGACTTACATATGGAAATACAAGCTCCTTGGCCTCTGGGGTGAGTGAAGGAGTTTCCTTTTCATAAGCCCCGGGGTAAGAGCCTTCATGCAGACACCTTGTTCCTGGGATTCGTCTCAATGGAGCCTAAGTCTGGCTGTGTCCTTCTTCAAGGTGAGGCCCTAATCCCATGGGAGTCCTCCGGTTCACCCTCTTATCTTCCCTGAGACCCCTATTTCTACCCTTTGTCTTGAAACCAGTCATCTTTGTTGGGGGTGGGGAATTTGGCTCCATGTAAAACAGGAAGAAGCTTGAGGGTGTGTTGTAACCTCATTGAATACATGATGTACCCTGAAGCTACGGATTTGCTTGTGATTCCCAACTCCTTGTTTGCCCTGGATGTCTGGGGAGCACCCACCACCCATGCCTGCTGCAGAGCCTTGAAAATGAGCCCGGGTGAGGCAGAACAGCCCTGTCTCCTCCGGCAGGATGGCAACAGCAGAAATGGCTCCCCCTGGGAATACACAGCTCTGAGGGTAAAAATAACTTGTTCTGGAAATGGAAAAGGGCAAAGCAAGCAAAGAAGAAAGCATGAGTCAAACCAGGTTTGCACGGGCAAGGGAAGGTGTGGGGAAGTGCAACAGCACAATACTGAGCCGGGGGATCGATGCCACAGAGCAGTTCGAGGGGGTGAAACCCAAGAAGTACCAGAGAGACAAGTCTGTCTCTGGAGGACAAGGGCTGGAAGGCATGTCCCTGCTCTGCCTGACATCACCTGGGCAGTGCTGGAGGGCATGGCCACAAAAGCACATCCCCAGGGTGCTCTGAACCCCGTGCAAGGCTCTCCCCTCACAGTGCTCCTCCCCAGCTCCCATGTGTCTCCTTTGCTGCTGATCCCATGCCATTCCATGATGGAGATCACAGCACTGGGAAGACTGGGGGTGCCAAACCTGCCCACGGTGGGTTCTGGAGTGTCTCATGTCAAGAGAGAGTCAAACCACCCACTGCTGCTGCCTGTGAGACCTTGGCTTCTACTCTGCCAACAAGCAGCAGTCACACCTCTGTGTGGGCATTCAGAGCAGGGGCTGAATGCGGAAGCAGCTAACGGATAAAAAGAAGATAATTCCAAGAAAATGCTTGTGTGTATTAAGCAAGGACAGTGTGTACTCCAGACGGCTCAGAGAGGAAAAGAAGCAACAGCAGTGACCTTTTAAAAGTGATGGAAAACTAGTCAGATAGCTGGGAGCTTGGAAAAGGAAATGGAAAGAAGAGCAATCTTGGAAATTTTTACCTGGCAATTCTGACTTTGGTCCTGAACACAGCAAGAGAAAAGGCAGGGTGTGACATCAATCTCTGACCAGCTAAAGGATGATGGGATAACAAAAGTTAAGGCGTAGGGCTATTGAGGATGCATAGATGGAGAGATTTCTTATCATTCCATAAAATGAAAATGAATGGATGTGGGACCATAGATACACTCATCAGTGAGGAGTTTGATGTAGTGTCTAAAAAAGCCTTTTCTTTTTTTTCTTTTTTTTAAATTAATTTCTCTTGGCTTGGATCTGAACATCTTGGCTGAACATTGCAATTTAAAGGTCCTCTCAGACGACCACGCGATATCTCGACTCCTCTCACAGATAAAGTTTGATTGTTTCTGTTGCTGACCCCGTCCCTCCATTGAAGCCGTCGCTCTGAAGACACGAAACCACTGCATTCATCTGCTTCCTCCAACCTCCGTGCAGATAAGACTCGACAAAACACCGCATCCTCCAGGATGGAGGCGGGGAGCAAGAAAGCCAGAAAATGAGTCATCCCAGCCTTACGGGCAAGAATTGCCTGGATCTGTGCCGTGCAGGAGGTGAAGAGCTGTGCAAGGGGCTTGCAGGGAGATGATGTTGGTCCTGCAGGGGTCCCAGACCCTTCCCAAGGGTCACTGTGTGCTCACATCATCATCATCATCAAGACCCTAATCACAGAATAATAGAATGGTCTGGGTTAGAAGGGACCTTAAAGATCATCCAGTTCCAACCCTCTGCCATGGGTAGGGACACTTTCCACTATCCCAGATTGTTCAGAGCTCCATCCAACCTGGCCTTGAATCCCAGTCCTAGGGATGAGGCATCCATAACTTCTCTGGGCAGCCAGTGCTAGGGCCTCACCAACTTCACAGTAAATAATTTTTCCTAATATCTAATCTAAACCTAATCTCTTTTACTTTGAATTCAAACCCCCCCACACCGCTTGTCCTGTCATTCTAGACTCTCTCCACCTTTCTTGTGGGCTCCCTCCAGGTAGTGGAAAGCTGGAATTAGGTCACCCCAGAGCCTTCTCTTTTCCAGGCTGAACAATCCTGGTTGATGTGTAGAATACACAGTTTTGGTTATACCCTCACAGTGAAAAACTGGTTGATGTCCTTCCTGTGCTGGGGACCCCAGAACTGGATAAAATTAAATGATGCTCAATGAAAGCACCTCTTGTCTCCCCCTCTTGTCCTGCAGGACCAGGAGCCATCTCTGCTGGCTTTCCATCAGTGAAGAACTGTCTCTTGAGGGGATGCAGCAACAAAAGTGGTTTGTGGCCAAAATCCTCAGGGATGTAAATGTAGGCCACACTGCAAGAGAAAGTGACTTTCCAACTGTGTGGCAAGAATGGCCCCTCATTAAGGAGCTGAAACGGGATCCATCAAGGCTGTCTCTTGCAACATTCCCAAGTCCTGATTACGGTCATTTTCCTCCTTGCTTCCACTGCATGACTGGGAAAGGGCCTCAGTAATTAAAGTCTGAATCTCATTAAAATCCGGAAAGTGCTTGGCTTTCTGAGAATCCAATTATCACAAACGCTACGTAATGCCAGTCAGGGCATGGCTTGTTTTGGTGTTTGGAATTATTTTTGTTAAACCTACAAATATGGTGTGAAATCAAATTTTCCAGAGGACGCCACTAATGCGAAGAGGGGGCACAGTTATAAAAGCAGTTGAAGAAAAATGCCTTGGAGACGGAGGGAGAGGCTGCAAAGAGGGAACATGATGCTGCTAAAGAGGGACAGAGCAGGAGTGCCCAGGAAGAGGGATGGTGCACATCCTGCCCAAAGCCCTCTGGGGACAGTCTGGCTGGGTCTGGACCAGCATCCCATCGATGTGGTAAGTCCCAGCTCCTGGCTGGTGACTTTAGGCACAGAGCAGTGGCCTGCTGTGACTCAGCTGTGTCCCGAACTGTCCTGACTCACCACATGGCCTCTTGGGTTTTGCAGGGAAAGTCCTGGAGTTAATGGGCAGCTGGGTCCAGTGTGTATCCATGGGATGGGCATGAGCTGGGACATGAGCTGGGCAGCAAGAGATGAAACTGCTCTCCCTCCTCAATATAGCAAGCCCTACAGAAATATATCCTGGGATGTAGAAGCCTGCCACTTTCCAGGGAAGTTGATCTTGCTCACAAGACCTTGACTGCAGAAAGGGAAGAGATGGGGTCTCCATCCTTCTCCAGGACGGGAGCCTTTCTGAGTGCCCAAGTTACTTGTCTCAGCACACCTACAACCAGTCCCTGTGGCCTGTGCACTGACTCCATGGTCCTTTCCCCAAACACTGGTGAGGGGCAACATCTTGGATTCCATCCAAATCATGCTCCCAGCGTGTCCCCAGGCTGTGACCCCAGGCTGTCACCCCTAACGGGAGCTGAAGTTGGAATTTGGGATGCCTGGCTTTGCTGCTGAGTCACCAGGGGAATGGAGACAAGGCACTTTGCTGTTCTGTGCCTCAGTTTCCTCAGCTGTAAACACGTATTAAAACAATTCCCTAATTTGCTGGGTGCTGACAACCTCGATGCCGAGGAGCTCTGCCAGCCTGGGGTAAAAGGTGCTGGTTCGGTGCAGTATAGCACTGTGTTTTTTGTGGCACAGTGTGTCTGCCATACATTGCACTTATGTAAGTTACTCAGCACTTAGTCGGCACTTCACACCTTTAACTAATTACACACATTCGAGCCATTTACCAGCGGGAAGGAAAAAACATCCAGTAATGACTGATCTGGAAGCATTGGACTGATTTCCAGATTTCTTCAAGAGTGAGAACTGGAGAAGGTGGGAAAGAGGGTTTTGAAAAAGAAAGGCCAAGCAAAAATATGCATTTAAAAAAACCCCAAAAAGGGTGTGTGTGTATATATATATGTATATGTAAAATGTGTGCATGGAAGGAGTTGCAAGGTGAAAAAGCCCCCTGCAACTCATGGAAACAGGCTGCAGCATCTCCAAAGTACATTTAAAATTCACCTCCTCCTTCTTTTTGCAATTAAACACATATTCTTATGCACCTCGACGTTTAAAATAAATAATGACAATTTTTAGCGCTAGCAATTAAAAGCCACGCTGTTTACATTTTAATGAGCTCCTCCAGTGTGAGTAGCTCAGCTTCTTTCAATCAGAAACGGATGGATTTAGAAACAAGACATCTTTAAATGCGCTTCAGATTTCTGTAAACAGTAGCCCAGCTCTGCTTTCAGGTTCTCGGGCTGGAGGGAACAGAGGGACAATCTGCTGGATAGAAAACTCCGGACAGCTTTTCTTCCCGGTGGCGATTCTCTGTGGGAGTGCAGAAAAGGAAGTTTATTTTGGAAGTGAGAAAAATAAAGCAAGGTTTTGTTCCAGGAGAATGCAAAGATAAGTAGCATCTGTGCAGCTGGAAGTGCTGCGTGTGGCTGTGAAGCCCATATTTACAGCTGCAAAAATGCCAGGTACATTTTCACATCCTGGGAAGACTTCAGAAGGCATCAAAGTGCTACCAAGCTGGTTTCCAAGATGCATTTTCCACCCACCTTTGGCTTGCGCTTGGAAAATCATTAATCATGTTTCGGCTCGGCGCCATCCGTGGGCCTTGATTCGGCGTTGTGAGAGTTGATGAAAACTTTACTGCTGATTTCAGTACAAAGCCCAGTGTTGTTACAGCCTGGGAAATACAGGTGGGGTACATGGGGCCCTGGGGCTCCACACGTCAACGCTGCTCCGTCTGAACCTCCTTCAGCAGCTCCACGGCTGCAGGCAGCAGGTTGTAGCTGGCACATCTGCATCTCAGATATGATCCTCTTGGAGGAGATGGCAAAACACCACTAGGAAAAGCTTTTGGTGCTAAATAATTCCATCATAAACAGCAACTGTGAACAAGCTGATAAAGCAGGTGAAGGAGAGGCAGGTTCAGAAATCCAGGGTTGGGTTTAAGACTGCTAAGCAATATTCTCCTTCCTCCACCCTCACTCTGCTCAGTGATGAGGTGTCATCGTTTCTGACTCACATGAAAACTCAGTGGCTTGCCCAGGGCTGCAGGGAAAGTCTTTGGAGGTAGGATGAGGATTTAATGCTTTTTTGGTGGGAGAAGTTATCATAGAATCATAGAATGGCTTGGGTTGGAGGGAACCTTAAAAATCATCCAGTTCCACTGGCAGGGACACCTTCCACTATCCCAGGTTGCTCCAAACCCCATCCAATCTGCCCTTGAACACTTCCAGGGATGGGGCAGCCACAGCTTCTCTAGGTAACCTTCTCTAGGCCACCTTCTCTAGGCCAGGGCCTCACCCCCTTATTTTTTTCTAATATGTAGTCTAAACCTACCCTTCTTCAGCTTACGTTCTGCCCAAATATCCCTGTTTCCCAGCGATTTCAGCCCTGGTAGGCTGGCAGGGAGAAAGTCCAGAGGCACCACAGCTCCTGAGAGCTGTGGCTAAGCAGGTGAGAAGGAATGAAGTGTTCGGGGTTTATTTGGGATATTTCCATGAGCGATGACACCTTTACTCAGACGAAAAAGGCTGTACAGATCCTTCCTTTGGTGATTCCTGGTGGTTCCCTCCAAGGAATGGCTTCCAGTGAGTGAGCTTCCAGGCTTGTCCCTGCCAGCTCCAGGATCCCCTAAGGCTGTGACCTTCCTTCACTGCTTGGTCTCCTCCAGCTACATAATAAGCAGATAAAATAGTAAGATCTTCAAGGGCTTTGCATTAACTCGTGACCCGCTGCGTGCATGCAGCCAAAATCACACCCGGGTCCTGAGTTGCTTTCAGAGAAATCCATTAACAGCCAGGCCCAGGGGAAGGAGAAACACCTGAAAGCTGCAACACACGAGGGCCATTCCACAGGGAAATGCAGTTTGCAGACTGACATCACAGCTCCCGTTTGCCCAGCAAGGTGAGACCTCCGAGTCCCTGTGATTTAGCGATTATTCCCCATGGCAGGGCTGAAACCTGATACTAAATTCTCAGTTTAAATGCAGTAGTGATTAAAGGGGGGTTCCCCCCCAGTTTTGGTGCTTTCTGTGTATCAGGGGTGATGTTGCAGGCTTGAGATGAGACACCCCCCCCCAAAATGCTTCTGCAATTCAAACATCCTTTCCCATTTCCCAGAAGCACATGTGGGTGGTGAGGGCAGAAATGCTGCTGGTGCAACATGTGTCCCCCACGCCAGGCTGGTGCGGTGATGTGGCAGAGCCTGGAGGCAACACAGCAAGCACAGGAGAACTCCAAACTGTCACAGCTGGCTGTGGCTTTGTGACATGAGGAGGAGTTGCCAGTTCCTTGGATGCCTTGAAAAGGAGTCTGTGGCTCATTGGCTCCTGCTGTGAGGCTGCAGGACCACCGCAACTTCCCATAAACTACCGGGTTGTTCTGTCTTGCTGCTTTGAGACTGCACTGGGCTTTTACATTGTTCCAGCCAGTCCCGCACCCAGTTCCTGCTTCTCTCCAACTCAGCTGCTCATCCCAATGCAAGAGCCCAACACATGCACTCGTGTGATGAGTTATGCTTTGGAAGACCTTCCTAAACTTGCTTCTGACAGACCGGGAATGGATGGCAATCCTTGGACATGCAGCTTGTGAGTGGAGTTCAGCCAGGCCATGGGGAGAATTTCACAGGGATAGAAAGCATAACAGGGATTTGTGGGCTTTTAAGTCTATGCTTGAAGGGACAGTAAAAGGCAGGGGTGAGGGAGAAGGCTGGAAAATCCCAAGCAAGGCTCTACCTAGGGATGAAATCCAGGAGTTTGTCCAACATAACAGTAAGCCAAGGATGAGTCTCCAGAGGCTACTCAAGGATGGGGAGCCATGGACAGATGTGTGCTCCTGGATCCAGCTGTGCCACTGGACGTGCTTCCCCTCCAGCCACTCCTCCCTCCCCCTCCAGCTGCTCCAGCCTGTTTAACACGGAGCAGCATCGCTCGTTGGAACGGATCTGGGGACAGAACGATATTTCCATGGACGCAGTGGCGCAGACTGTCTTGTCCAGCTGAGGACAGTAACAATTAGCTGGGACACAGTGACATTTCCAGCTGGAAGAGCCCTCTGCAGCGTGAACATCTGCCCATGGATGGAGGATATGAAGAGGTAACCACGTGGGAGCCCTTTGAGACAGTTAAGGATTGCTGGGAGGAGGACAGTGAGCCGGGCAGGAAAACTGCTTGGTCTCCATTGAAGGATTAAGAAGGGATTTACATCCAAAAGGGAGCATGGAGGTGAGGAGGAAAATTACACTATTGATGAGCCCAAAGAGCCAATAGTCTGAGCAATCCTTAAAATCCTGTCCTCCAAGTGTAGGGAGAAAGAAGAAAAAGAGGTTCTTTATATTGAAGAGATCAATCTGTGTAGGTTGCGGACATCCAGTATTTGTTCTCAGTTGCTAACAACAGGATTTGTTAATGAGCATATTGATCCTTGCATAGTTGCATTTGAAAATCTTTGGACAATGTCATCCTTGAGAGGCAGAAGAAAGGAAATGTGGCGGTGATTTAAAATGAAAAAGAGGGGGGAATATAATTCTGGCAATCCCCAGCCTATAAAAGTAATAGAACAAATATTTAAGAAGAAATCATGATGAAATGTTTAGAGCTAGGTTCTGTCCACACAATAGTGTCAATGGGGAGAAAATTTGCAGAAGCGAGACACTGAATAAAATTACCATGAGACAAAAGTCAGACTCAAGGGATAATGGGCACAGAAAACTGCCAGTTTTCTTCTTTTCCAGCTCTTTTTGGTGTGAAGAGGAACACTGTTGGGGAACAGCACGGCCTGAGGATGAAAGCAACACAGCCTTTTATGAGCATGTGTTTTTATTTTGACTAATGTATTTTGCTGCTTTGTCTTAGGAAATAAAAAAATTAGAAAAAAAAATGCCATGGTCTGAAATGTGGTTAGTACAAACTGAAAACACATTGAGGTGCAGTCAGTAATCCTGAACAGGACTGGGCACACGGACCAAGGCGCATTTACCGAGGCAGAACAAGAGTCGGGGCTAAAGATCAAGTTTCATTAATGCCTTTGTTAATGATCTGGAAGGACGATCCCTTCCTTCCAGTATAAAATGAGATACACAGAGGATGGTAAATTGGAAGAAGTTTTGTTAAGAATAAAGAGGTTTTCTCTGGTTTTGTTCCAAACACCTGGAAATTTCCATCCGATATCAAGCGGTGTTCAACACACTGAAACATTTCATCTCGTTGAGTGACATCTTCATTACTCACCACTTAGCCCACTCAGTGTCTCTTTTTAACCCTCTGAATGTACTTATGGGTGTCTTCCCCAGGTCATTCTGCAGACCCAGCCCTGGTTTGATATTTAGAGAGACAATATTTATCCAGTTTGGGTTGAGTCTGTTAGAAGCTGCTGGAGAATTTGCTCCCAAACAACCAAAGAAACAGGGGAAAAAGAAATGCGTGTGAGTGGATCCACCTTCTCCAGGTTCACTACCTGCCTCCTTTCCCCACCTGCAATGGAAACCACTGGGAAGGCTGATGATGGGCATTGTGCCTTCCAGCGTGTGTCCCATCCTGCTTCGCTTCCAGTGCTCTGACCTAATGTGGCTTAAACTGGTTCCACCAGCAGCCTCCGAGCTCTGTGTTTGCCCACACGCTCCTCTAGCCACCTGCTCTTAGTGCCACTCGGGTGATTCACGGCTCTTGCTCAAGACCTTTCCATCCATGAGGTCTTGAGCAAGAGCCATGAATCACCGGAGCAGCCTGAGCCACGTCCCTGAAGCACCAAGCTGAGCTGTCCCGACTGTCAGGAGAGAGGGAGCAGCAGAGGACACGGCTCTGGGAGCATTTGTGTCTGCTCTAAGGGCACAGGATGTTTCTGGGGTGGATTTCAAGGCTCTTTGTCTCTTCTCACAGATCCAGCTCAGTGGGGAAAGGGAGGCAGGATGGAGATGGGAGAGCGTTACCCTCAGCGAGGGAACCAGGATCCACCATGGGAAAGGGAGACCTTCAACTGTCAACCTTCTCAGGACCTGCTGGGAATGAAGGGAGAGGGAGGAAGAGTGGGAATGGCAGGAGAAGTGGTTTTCACCTGCGGTTTCTACAGTAGATCCCAACAACCTGTCTTTTCTCCTGTCTGTGTCTGCCTCTGGTGGGTGCCCTGGTCAGAGCATCACTAGTTGTCCTTGGGACTTCAGGAACAGGAGGCCTGAAGAGGGGAGGGACAGACAACATTGGCACCCAGAAGGTCTGGGGATGTGGTGGCGTCTGGTCCTCAGGACGTACATTTTGCAATTCCAGAGCATTTGTAAAGCCTTAAATGAGGAGTGGGGTTCACAAACTGTGGGACCCTCCGTAAAAAAACATGGAAGTCTCAAGTGCCCCTGAGACAGAGGAGGATGAAACCTGGAGAGAGCAGAAATAATGGATGCAGCAACTGAGGAGGGGACCAGGGGCAAAAGCACCAGGGTGGGTCAGCCATGGAGGCCGTACCCTGTGAGGGGCAGGAGGTGTGGGGTAAAGTCTTCTGCAGAGACAATATTTATCCAGTTTGGTTGGAGTCTGTTTGAATTTGCTCCCAAACAACCAAACAAACAGAGGAAAAAGAAACGCATGTGAATGAATCCAAATGTCTCCTTATGGTGTTTTGGGTTTTTTTCCCCTTCTTTTTTTTCTTAATGAAATATGTGGATTTTGCGTTTGCAGCACGTCAGGGCTAATTTTAGGAATGTGCAATCATTTTCTTTCAAAAAAGAAAAGCACCCAAAGGGGTTTCAAAAGCCCTGCAAAAGATAATACGTGGTCTCCAGGCCCAAAGGCTGAACCTTTGGCTTTCCTGCCAGAGAGGCAGCAGTCCCTGGGGTGGAAGGGCAGGCTGTCTGCAAGCCCTTCCAACCAAACTGTGATCCTTGAGCAGGGCAGGAGACCAAAGAAAACTGCTGCCTCCTCCCAGCACGGGAAGCAGGGTGGCCTTCCCAGGGAAAGCAGCTCCAGGAGGACCGGGAGCTGGCAGGACCTGCTATTGGGTACCTCCTCATCCTCACAGCCTCCAAGAGACCTCCTGGCGTAGGGGGGACAGCACAACCCACAGCTGATGCTGTCCCCTCCCTTGGAGCTGCTCCTCCAGGCCACGCTGGAATTGGCCGCAGACGCCCCGTTCTCTGACTCAGCCATTCTATCTGGGGAATTTACAGCCTTTCCTTCCTGCCAGCCTTAGTAAATAACCCCGTCATCTGACTGGGTTTTGGGAACCGACCAGGTGCAGGGGCCTAGCAGGCAGCCTAAGATGAGGACATGCATCCAAGGAGCACTGCCAGGGCAGGGGCAGTTCACAGTGGGACTCTCATCTGTGACATCACCATCCCTGGCAGAATCCTCACCTGCACCATCACCATGCCCAGTGAGACCCTTGTCCAACAGCATCACCACCCCTGGCAGAACCCTCACCTGCAGCATCACCATCCCCAGCGAGATCCTTACCCAATACATCACCACTCCTGTTGGGATCCGTGACATTGCCACCCCCAGCAGAACATGGAGCCAGGACTAGGGGGTCTCATCCACATGGAGGAAAGGGAACACTGGGCACAGCTGTACTCACACACCTGTGATGCCTGTCTGGGATATGGTTTTTGCTTTCCTTTTTCTCAGAAGAGCATCCATGAAACTGGGAGGAGGGAAGGATTGAGGCCATGGAAAACCCGGGTCTCCATCAGCCCCGTGTTTCAGTACCACTGGTACCTCCCTTCCTTGCTTATTCACCCAGTGGGAGCTGGCCAGGGTTCTCCACAGAGCCAGAGGCTCCAGTGGGCTGAGCAGAGCAGGAGGCCCGGTCTCTGCCAGTTGGGACAACTCACTGCTGCTGGAGAGACCAAAGTCACCTCTCCAGATTCCCTATAGCCGATTTGGGCATCCTGGCTTGCCCCCTGGAGGCAGCCCCACGCACTTTGGTGGAGGCAATAAAAACGGTGCTGGCAGCAACAAGTGTGAGGATGAGCTGATGGAGAAGTTTAGGCACGTCTGGAGGGTTTCAGGGAGAAATCTGCCCTCTTGGGACGTTGAAGCAACTCTTTTGGGTAGATGGGATCACGAAGGGCTGGGGATGGGATGAGCCAGAGCCTAAATCCAGTACCTAAGCTGAGGCATGTCCTGGAATGGATGACTGTGCATCCCAAGAGCACTTTCTCCTGTTTGGCACCTCAGGGATAATGGGCTTTGTGAGCGGGTAGATCAGAGAGGCATTTTAGTCCCCTGTGATGAGGGAAGTCAGACTGATCCCCAGGGACTGTCATGGAAACTGCGACCTCTGTGCCAGGAATTATGTGCTGCATCCTCCTGGCATGGGTGCAGGGAAGTGCTGCTTCCTTCCTGGCTTTCCTCTTCCCTGTCATCACCTCGGCAGGCTTTGAGGGTTACTCCAACACAGGGTCTCCACTCCCCCTGGCATTTCTGGAGCCCAGATGCCCATGAAATTCCATCAAGTGATGAGTGTAATTTCTGTGCTCCCCCTTCTGAAGGTTAGCCTTATGGAGGGCCTTCCAAGCAGCCCCTCCTCACAGTAAGACTTTTCCCTGGTGTTTCCTGCACCAACAAGATGCCTCAAGCACCATATCCACGTTCCCTGTCATTAAGGCTACTGTTCCATATTTAACAGCCCCACAGCCCCCAAATCCCTCACCTCACTGCAAGGATTTGAGCCAGGGAACTGATCCAGCATGAAATAACCTTGCAAATAAAGTCCCTCCCCAGGACACGCTCAGACAGCACAGCTGCTGCAGAAATGCTCCCAGAGACACCGAGTGGGGCTGGTTTGGTGAGCAGGCACATCCCTGCATCCACAGAATGTCTTGGGACCTTAAAGGTTATCTCCTTCCACCCCCCACCCCCCCTGCCATGAGCAGGGACACATCCCTCTGGAAGCAACCCCGTGTCACTCCTAGAATGCTCCAACACACGGTGAATTGGAGGAACAGTGTGGAACAAGTGCTGATCTCCAGGCCTCGAAGTACCTGCATGTACGTGCACTCTGGGGAGCTGGGCTGCTCCAGGTGTAAAGTATCCTCTGTATCGTGGCCAGGCATTAATTTACCTCCTCCTGAACGCCTGGCTGCTGGTAGTACATAATTAGTTTCCTGTCCAGTGCACACTTATCTTGTCTGTGTGTTCGGTGCATTTGGCGGCGAGTTCATAAATCAAAGAATTCCTCTGTCCCAAAGAGTTTCTGTGGGCAGGCAATCCCCCAGAGGCCCCAGAGCAGTGATTAATGGCACCCATCTCCCCGTTTGGGCTGGTTTAGGGCAGCGTGAGTTACTGTTCTCGCCGTAGGTCGGCACAACTTCCCATCCCCAGAAAGCACAAAATAGCAAATCCCTGTGAGACAGCAGAGGCAAAAATAAGTGAATAAGTAAAAAGTGCTGCTGGGAGCCTGGCGAAGACCCCGCAAGACTAAAATTGTAAAGACAATCAGCAAATTGCCACTCTGGACAAAGCTGTGGAGGCAGCCTCTAATCACCATCCCCGTGTAGGGCTGCCTTAGTCATCCTTTATTGATTCCCTTCTCTGTGAATCATCAGCTCCTCGTTGGGAAGGGCTCTCCAGCTCGGAGAGGGCTCGGAGAGGCACAAATTACCAGCACACACGTAAGCAGGAGCAGGAGAGCTGAGATGCCGATGGAGACGCTCTGGGTCATGTGCCCAGCAATTTGGGAAGGTGATTAGAGCTGCTCACCAGAGGAAAAAAAATTAAATTTTCAGTGGGAAAATGAATGGGGTGGGGACGCAGAGGAGGCTGCTGGTCTTCTCCAGGAGATAAAGTCATCCCCTGCTCGCCTTCCAGGGAGCAACAGGGATGGGGTTTCTCCCTTTGACCAAATAGCTTCCGCTCTTATTTAACAGGGTAAGAGGCTACTCATGTCTTCACTCACTCTGAAGCAGCAGGAGTACATCAGGACAGTGATTTGAGGTCACCTACATCACTTTAGCACCCTTTAAATCATCCATGCCCTGTCACACCTGACCTATCTCCTCTCCTGCTCTTAGACCCAGTCGCAACAGCCAAAATTTTCTCTCCTTGCGCCGTGGCCATCCTGCTCTTGCTGTGAGGTCTGTGCAGGGAGCAAGAGGGACAACTGAGGAAGGAGCAAGAGGGACAACTGAGGAAGGATTTGGACCCTCTGGAGGGGACCACAAGGAGAGCAGTCCTTGAGGCAGCTCTTGTCTGGCTCTGCTGGCGCTGGCACTGAGCACAGCCGGGTCTGAGAGTGGCTGCAGAGCATCCTTGTCGCTTTGCACTCACAAAATACAGCAATAATAAGGGTGGTGGAGGGGGGAATGGGGGTGCCAGCCAAAAACCCGAGGGGCTTCCTAAACGCTCAGTGCTGTGTCCTGGCGATTGACCCCCAGGGCACGGGAAGGCGGGCACGGGCTGAAATCCATCCCCGCTCCCCCCTGATGGTGTTATCCTGCCCTGCCGGGGAGGCAGATGCCGCTGCAAGAGCGAGGCAGGCGGTTCCCCTGCAATCCAGAGCAGAGCGAAGGCGAGCAGGAGCTTCCGCTGCCAGGGAACGAGCTTGAAAGGGATCCAGCGGATAAAGAGATATTCAAAGTTCAGCTAATGAGTGGGATGAGTCACTGGCTCAACGAGACAAAGGTTAGGCTGGAAAATAAAAACCCTCGCTGCAAGGAGCGGGGTTGGTGAGGATGCAAAAGGCGGAGGATGAGGCATAGCCAAAAGCAGGCGATGCTGACAGGGGCAGAGGGGCAAAGTGGTGGCCGTGGCTTGGACGTGACCCCGGGCTTGCCCCAGATTTTGCCCAGGATGGGTAGAGGGAAGTTGAGACAGTGGATATTCAGGCACACGGGGGCTCCCCCAGAAGTCAGGCAGCTCTTCTGCTGCCCCTCTCCT
This sequence comes from Acropternis orthonyx, assembly GCA_035583155.1. NCBI lineage: Eukaryota > Metazoa > Chordata > Aves > Passeriformes > Rhinocryptidae > Acropternis > Acropternis orthonyx. The sequence continues at coordinate 2,386,128 of JAWWEU010000040.1, forward strand.
GAGTAAAGCACATTTATGCGGGGCCCCAAGGAGATGCTGCTTGCAAATGAAGCACAACAGCCCTTTCTTCACCTCTTTCAACAACCAGCTCTGCTGAGAAGGGACACAGGATGCTCAGACCTCAAAAAACACTAATTAGTCACTGGGAAGCATCAGCCTACTCCCAACGCTCTCGTTGTTACCACCGAGCCCGAGGAAGAGAAATACTGCAGTAAATGTGTGTCCTGCTCCAAAGCACCCTGAAAATGAGGGTTGGAAAACCATGACCTTCCTGCTCCTTGGGGATGCTGGCTTGGGGGTACCCGAAACTTCTGTTGGAGCACCCCTGTGTTAATGCTGAGCAAAACAAAGGGAAAGATCTTCTCTCCCCATGGTCTTTTATAGTCCAGAAAAGAAAAAGCTGCAGTCTGGGAGCCTGCAGACAGCACAGCACACGTGTGGTATGGAGCAGGTGCAGTGCTGAGGAGCTTTGCTTGTGGTCTTGGGACTTCATTTTTGGATGGGCTTTCATTTCCTTCCCTACTGGGTTCACCCCTGGCCAGATGAAGTGCCACCTGGACAGAAGGAGAAAACATTCCCCTCCTCCTAATACAGTGAAAAAAAGGGGAAGGATGGAGTGGTTTTCATAGAAAGCAGGGCAGGAGGTCAGGAAGAACAGTGGGAATGGGTGGGAGAAGAAGGGATGCAGCAGGATATTGCTGTACGCAGGGGTAGGGGAGCTCAGAAAGGCAGATGTGGGAGCCGGCCAGGCGTTGCTGCCCATCTGAGCAAGGTGGGCACTCCCAGCCCTCAGCAGCCCCACGGGAGCTGCCACGTGCAGCTCTCAGGGATTGTCACGGCAAGAGCAGACAATGTCTCAGCACCCACACGCAGGGTTTTGAGCAGCTCTGCTCCATACGGGGTGGAGACACTGCAGCATCGGGTGCTTGTGGATAATGGGGGCAGGGAGACGGAGGCAAGGAAGAAGGGAGGCAGAGGTGGGACTGGAGGACAGAAACCACCTTTCCCCGTTTCCTGCAGACAGATTTTTTCCCCTCACATTTTCACTTTTATAACTCTGTGCTGTGAGGCTTCCGGGAAGCTGGAGCTTTGCTTCTGAGCAAGGTGCAGGCAAGGAGGCAGCTTGGCCAAAGGGAGCAGAGGGCCCTCTCCCACAGCCCCCTTCCTCCTCTCCAGCTTCCTTCCATTCCCATGGTTTAGGGTTGGATCCCCAGGCACAGCCAGAGGCAAAGGGATGCCAACCAAAGGCAGCACGATCAGCCAGAGATGCTTTTAGAGGACCAAGAGACACCTCTTTGCACCTTTCCCATATCTGCCCTTGCAGCTCCAGGCATGCTTTATTATGTTCCCCAAAATCCTTGTGCTACCCTTTAATGAATTTATCTGAAAGCTGTGAACAGCACAGGATGGAAGAGAGAGGTGTAGCAATTCCCAGCCTGCTCCAGCTCCTCTCCTCCCAGGGGATCCACAGCACAGCCCAGGCTTTCCTGAGCTGGCTGCATCAAACTCCTGGAGTTCAGGAGTTTTTGGGTGAAGCATCCAAGAAGTGGTGTTTACAAAGGGGGCAGACGCACTGGGTCCCACACCTGGGCCTGTGTGCCTGCTCTGTATGTGGGTGATCCTGTCACTGTCCCAAGGGAATGAGGCAACAAGCTGGTTCCTACAAGCCTGAGGTTGCTGGTAGTTGATTGCAATGTGGGAGTGGCTTGTTCCAAAGGAAGCAGGATGTCCTGCAAATATTAAATTGACTGCACTTGGAGACTTCTGTGGTTCTTAACATGCTCTGGAAGCCTTTATTATTCAAGTATTAGTTTTGCACATTTACACCAGCTTTGCTTTGCCAGCCTACTGTCCCTCTATCCACCAAAACCTGTGGGACAGGCTATAAAAGCAGGATGTGCATAGAAATCCTTAGCACAAGAGGTGATGGTTTCAAACAGAAGCAGGATTGATTTAGATTAGTTATAAGGAAGTTTTCTGCAGTGAGGATTGTGAAACACAAGCTGCTCAGAGAGGCGCTGGATGCCCCATCCCTGCAAACATGCAAGCTCAGGTTGAACAAGGTTTTAAGCAACCTGGTCGAGTTGCAGATGTTCCTGCTCATGGCAGGGGATTGGGACTAGATGACCAACCTGCTCCTGAATGTTTCCAGAGGTGGAATATCTATGACCTGTCTGGGCAGCCTCTGCCAGTGTTTCACTCCCCTCTTTAATTTCAGAGGTAAATGTGCAACCAGGGAATGAATGTCTGATCTTGGGCTCCCCAAATTGCAGCTCCTCCATTGACAGTGTCAGAAAAGCCAACTCAAAGAGGTCTGTGGCCTCATCCAGCCCCAGGTGCTGTCACTGCCAGGAGCTGGACACGCTGTTGTCAGCAGAGCAAGATGTGAGGAAATGGGTGGGTTGAATAGAGACAAACAGATCGAGTCATCGGTGAGTTCAAAGAAAATGGTGACAAGTCAAATTGTTTTAAAAAATTATTTCCACTCCAGGGGTCGAAGGCTGTGACGGATTCTCTCAAAAGCCCTGCTGAAGGAGAATGACTCAAAATGATGCTTTCTGGCAATAAGAGCATTGGCATTTCTGAGGCTGCACAAAGAGGTCCAGCCTGCCATGAAGAGACCTTGATTAAAATAAAATGGTCCTATGACTGGTTTGTGTTTGCAAAATAGAGACACAGCTACAGGGCATCGCCATGGACAGAATTAGGCTCCTCCCACCAGAAATTCCTGGAGGATATTCACTTCTTTAGCCTCATCAGTGGCACACTGGGGAATCCAGCCTGCAGCATGGAGCAGCCACATCCCACCAGGCTCAAATCCCGCCCCCACCTCTGGTCCTGTGCGCCCACAGATGTGGTCAAAGATCATCCAACAGCTGTAGACTGCAATGATTTGCGTATTTTGGTGACAGTCCTTCCCAGGCCCTAAACAACACAGTAAGTGAGTAACTGTCCAGAGAAGCTGTGGATGCTGCATCCCTGGGAGTGTTCAAAGCCAGGCTGGACGGGGCTTGGAGCAACCTGGTCTAGAGGAAGGTGTCCCTGCCCATGGCAGGGGATTGGATCTGGATGGTCTTCAAGGCCCCTTCCAACCCGAACCATTCTATCATTCTATGAACTGGCAGAAATACACGTGCAGAGGGGGCTTGGAGAATAAAGTTTTGCCTGTGCTTATTTTCTTGAGCTGATTCTTTCCAAAGATGGTGCTGAGGAGCTTATTAATTTTACAAGAGCGAAAACCTATCAAAATGTCCTATTTGCTCTTATATTTTGGTCTGAAATGCACGTTACTAAGGTGAAAATGAAGGAGCAACCAAGTCCTCAGCAGCTCGTGGTGCCGGAACAGCATCATCTCAGCTGCCCCCGCCAGGGACACCACGAACAAAGAACACCTTCTGAAAGCTTTGAATAAAAAAACACCACTTGGAAAGACATGAAATACAAATGGGTTTGTGTCTGTACAGCCAGAGTAAAAGTGAGACGAGGAGGTAAAGGAAAATAAACAGACTGAGTTTAAGAGTGATTTACGCCTGAGGGTCGTGGTTGCTGAGGTGAGAGCTCAACTTTGAGAAGTCAGCACCGTGTTTTTGCCACGGGCTTAAGGGCAGCAAGTGTTTCAACAAACATTTGCCCTTTGCATACCCCTATCACACTTTTCCCCACCTTCGAGCACAACCTGCAGCAGACTGGCCTTGTCCACTGATGGGTGAAAACCCTACATTCGTGCCAGAGAGGCGTGAAGAAGGAGGGGACCTGCTGCAGGGAATCTGTTCTGCATCGTCTCAGGCACCTGGGAGCATTTAATTCACTCAGACAATGCTCCCCAGGCCAAACAGAGTCATCCCTTTAACGTGACATTATCTCCTTGCTGCTGTAACTCCCATTATTAGCTTGGAAACAAGCTTTACGATGGATTGCCAAGGGGATAAATGGGAATAAAGGGGTGAAATGAAGAGAGCAAGAGTTTAGGTTAAATGCTGAATTTTCTCCTGATGGAAATACGGGAAGTTGCTCACAGCACATACACTTGGACAAGGCTGAAGACCAGCAAATAAATAGAATAAACCTACCCTGGCACGGATGAGAACTGGGTGACCTGCCATGTCTTTCCTATCTCTATGTTCAGAGCAAAGATTTTGCTTTAATTGGCTTTAAACCATCTATTTAAGTCACTCCCAGTACTCCAGAACCTGAACAACAGCCAAGTTTTTAATATACTGATCCTCATGCAGCTCTGCACGGGTAGGAAAACAACAAGACCTGCTTTGCACGTGGGAAACTGAGGCAAAGAAAGACCAAGGCACAGCTTGCAAAGTGGGATGGCTTCACCACTGGGTGGGATACAGTGGCCCCTCCAGTGGAATGGCCAAAAGAGTTGCACATCCCTTGGGATGTGGGGGAAATGGGCAGAGAATGGCACTGACCGTGGCCAGCCTGAGGGAGCTGCTGGACCACCGTGCAGAGCACCATTCCTTGGCTGAGTGTGGCCTAACCAGATTTCAGTGGTGAATGTTCAGGTGGGTCACCCAACGATGCCCACATGGGCAAGAGTGTGAATCATCGCTCCAACACCTGCACAACGCTGCCGTCTTCCAAATCCCCAAATGTGCTTGACTCCACATGATTAACCAGCCACAGTCTAGCACAGAGGCAAATAACTGTTGGCAACTTGTGTGAAATACCTGGAGCACCTGTGAGTCACTTTGGAAGCATCTCTCTCTTGGTGCTATATAGTGGGTCTACAGCTGCTGGATTTCCTGTCAAGTTACAGCTTGTATGATCCCCATACCCTCCTCAGCAAGCCCATCAAGGACAGCTCTCTATGACACATCCAGCAAACACCTGCCCAGAGAGCTCTGCTCTGAGCTGAGATGAACACATTCTTCCACTCCCTCAACAGAACAGCTCTTCCCTTGGATGTTCTGCATGACTTGACCCTCTGCCAGGTTTGGAGCTTTGGTTTCCATCCAGGAGAAATGGAGAACGGGTTCATCAGCGTTTGCCTCGGAGCGTCGGGGCGCCGGTTCCAGGCGTTGTGCTGAGCAACCAGCAGGAGCCACACCATCCCCAGAGCCAAGGGCAGTGAAGGTCCCTCCACTGTCACGATGTCCAAGTCCACAAAGACACAATTCTGAGTGGTTTTTTGACTGCATCACACAAAAATGGAAGTATTATTCTGAGTCCTCATTCTCCAACACTCCACCTCTGCCGGCAACTCCTGAGCGATGCGTCAGCTCTTCTCGAGCCAGTGGCACAGCAGAGCACCACGGGGGATTCCAGTTTTCCAGGCGCCTCCTGGGTTGCAAAGCCACTGCCCCTTGCCCCCAGTGGCCTCTTCCCTTGCAGTCGTGTGCAAGCAATTCCTTGGTGAGATCCCAAGGCAATGGAGACACACCGAGGGGGGAGGACTTTACTCCTGCCCTGTCTTTGCAGCCAGTCCAGGACAAGGTTCAGTGTCTGGATGTGACTGACTGGCAATGAGACAGGATCATTCTGGGCAGTCCTTGCAAGTCAGCAGTGGCTGAGTTTTGGCAAAGCCTGGCGCAGGAGCAGTCGGTGACACGGCTGGTTGGCACCCACTGCAGCCCAATGGTTGGACCTTCTGCTTTGCGCAGTGAGGAAGCAATGTCCTTCCTCCAGCCCAGCGAGACCCCTGGCAAAGGGACAGCACTCATGTCCCCTGGTTTTGGATGTAAACAGCAGGAATCTACTGCTCTCATCACCCTCAGCTCCCTTCAGTCACCCGCTAGTTCAGAGACGGATGTGTATCTGGAGATTGGTCTGTCATTTTGGATGCCAACCTTAAAATGAAGCGATTGGAGTTTGTAATGTTGTTCTTGTGTCTCATGAGTTATAAAGGTGCTTCAGTGAGACACTCCACAGCCCAGCCACGAAACCTGAGCTGTCTCATAAATGGTCCTACTTGTCTTATAAACATATCCAGGTCTTTTAACATGTCAAAGCCCACCATCCATTTAAGGGGTGCCATGTGCCTGTTGACTGCAAAGGGTAGTAGCAAGTTAATCCCTACACTAGCTTCTCACTTCTTTGGGAAGTACCTTTTCTCATTTATTGTGACAATGGCCAGCTCAAAACCTGTGGATATGGACCATAAAGCAGAAAATCCACAAGCCAGCCCTACCCTGTCTCACCAGAGAGCTCTGTGCAAAGAAGATCTCATGGTCCCATTTATTTTTTGCCCCAAGTGCTTCTCATGGATCTTGAATATCTTGCAGGGCTTTGTTTTTTGCCTCACACAGGACATGATGCTGGTCAACCTCCACTGTGCAGTGCAGGATTACCAGGAATGCTGGCCAGTGTCCTGCTGGGATACCTCAGTTTGGCCAAGGCATATTCTCTATTGCAGTGGTGTTGGTTCTGCATTTCCACATCACTTTGGGGAGGAGCAGGGTTGTGCTGGACAAGAGAACCCAACGGGACTCTCATGGGCCACATCCAACGTGCTGGGAAGTGCATGAAGACAATGGTCTGTATTGTCAAGTTTTAGAGCTATGGTGGCCTCTAATGGCTTTATTTAGGCAACCTGTAACACATCAGGTGCCACTTTCCTTCAGTTTTCTCTTCGCTTAGTTAATGCGTTGATGAAAACTTCTCCACCTGACCCTGCACTGGTGGGACTGTAAGAGCTGTGCAAAGACACATGGTGTTTCTGTGTTTATCACAGGTGTTTCTAATTTCAGTATTTCCTCATTGTCCTTCATCTCATCAGGCTGAGATTGTAATTTATTGATAGTTTTAGAATTAGTTTTTGTCTCCTGAACACCTCAGAGACCTTGAGGAAACAAAGCTCTATCATTTTCTGGTACCTTACATGGCTTACTAGTTTAAAAGAGCTTTTGGGGAAGGAAAAGGGAAACATCCCTGAGTCTAATCTGGAAATGGTACCTTTTGCAGTGTTCCCCTTTCTGTTTGGCACTCAGCTGAGCTGGTTGCTCTCTCCTTTGGAGTAGTTAATTCCACTGAGTGATGCAGACATACGGTTTTTAAGTTCTGTGTAGCACTCCAGGATGGGTTAGTAAATCACCCAGAACTTCCCACTAGAAGATGTATTACCTTACTTTTAACACTGTGAACTCTGAAACACTTGGGCAGAAGCTTTCTATACTGAGAGTTTTGTACAACTGCTCAATCTCCAGCCAAAACCATTCAGCCATTTCTGAAAATGGGTGGAGAAATGCAAGATGTTTCTCCTTTTTAAGAGGAGATTGAAGTTGTGGATTGAAGCTTTGGAGTAGGACTGTCCTTTGGATTTCTGCGAGTATATCCTGAACGCAATCACCTTCAAAAATGGCCATTGGCCAGGGCTCAGGTGTGGTGTTTTTGATGACAGCAGACTCAGAGCCCACCAGGCGCCCTCCCTCCACCTGGAGACAGAGCAGGACTATCCCGGTACTGTGAGGGCTGCCAGGTCCTCCAGCTCTGCCGGGTTCAGCCACAGGCAACCAAAGAACAACACTGATTAGCTGCTCATTAACGGAGCACGGCACATCCTGAGCACTAAACGAGGCAGCAGCTCAGTGCAGAAAATAGCTCGGGAGTGCTCAATTAAGGGCCATCAGGGCTCACCCACACAAGGGGGATCAGAGCAGGTTGCAAGGATATTTTTAAGCCAGGGTCTTCCCAGCCTGTGTTTGCTCATCTTCCCTTGGCCAAGGTGTCCCACCACAAACGTGCCTGGAGTCCATCTGCTGAGATTTTCCTATAGTTTTTGAAAAAAAAAAAAAAGGTGCTAAAATTAAGGGAATACAGCTGTCTATTACTAGAAAGTATCAACAGCAATGATTTCTTCTTGTCCAAGCCCCAAAAGTGCCTTGCATCACCTGGACACATCATACAGGCTATGGTAGGGCACACACAAGAATGACCACTCCTTACTCCCACGTGCATCAAGACAGAGCAGATGTTCCAGCAGCGCATCTCAGGCACCTGCCCTGTCCCACCAAGTATTTGTCACAGCTCCATCCGTGGTGGCAGGGGTAATGTCACCCTGCCCTGGCCCCGCAGTATCACCCCGTGCCCAGCCACTGCTCCAGTTTCAGGGTGGTCACATGGTGCTTACTCAGAGGGGGTGAGGTAACATCCCTGTCAGCAGTGACGCCATCGCCTTCCCCGTAAAGCACCCTTCTTATCGCCTTCTCAGTCATGTTTTCCTGGCAGGCAGCCCAGCCAAGGGATATGGTAATCTCCAAACGGCATCAGGGCGATCAGCCGAGGCTGGAATATCTCACTGCAGGGTTTAGGATGATTGCATCCATCCACATAGAGCCATTTAGGTTGGAAAATGTCCTCGAGATCGAGGAGTGACATCATCATTAGGTTGGAAAAGACCTCTAGGGTCACCAAGTCCAATCAGCACTAGCAAGGCCACCACCAAAGGATGTCCCCAAGTGCCACATCTGCATGTCTTTTGAACACTTCCAGGGATGGTGATTCCACCACTTCCCTGGGCAACCTGCTCTGGTGCTGGACAACTGTTTCAGTGGAGAAATTTTTCCTAATATCCATCCTGGCACAACTGGAGGCTGTGTCCTCTCATCCTGTCCCTTCTTCCCTGGGAGCAGAGCCCAACACCCCTTGGCTCCCCGCTCCTGGCAGGAACTTGCAGAGCCGGAAGTTCCCCCCTGAGCCTCCTTTTCTCCCAGCTGAGCCCCCCCACCTCCCTCAGCCGCTCCTGCTGCTCCAGAGCTTTCCCCAATTCCATTGGTCTTCTCTGGACACTCCCCAGCACCTCAATATCTCTCCTGCCATGAGGGGCCAGCAAGACAAGACAGAAATTCCTGGCTCACTCACCCTCTCTCTCTCACACCTTCTGTCATTCCCTGCCTGCTGTTCCCATGGCTCTCTCCTTGGCCAGCAGGCTCTGTCCCTTTCTGGTCCCACCTCAAATGGGATCAGCCTGGTGCTGTCTCCTGGCACTTCCAGGGTGACACAGAGCACAGGTGGTCTCCATGGGGTCCTTCATCTGGAAAGGGACTGCAGTCATAGGCAGCAAGTGTGGGTTGGCCTAACACAAAGCCCAGATGGATTTTTAAAATCCACTTGTTTTCTCCTCTGGATGGCATTCTTGTCTCTCGTGGTAGGTTTCAGTGTTGCTGACTCATGTAATTTTATTATAAATCCTGTGATATTTCATACCATCGATGACGCAAGGGTGGCCAGGGTCACGTGGCTCTGTGACAAGGAGCTTTTATTAGGGGCAAAAATGGTCTGGTGCATTTGTGGTGCTCACACTACAAGGGAAGCAGGAAAATATGCCCCCTAAAGGTTCGGAAAGCAGGAACAGCAAGGAAAGAAAAAGCAAAACACAACCCAAATCTGGACGGTCATTTTATAAAACCCCATGATTTTTAACCTGCTGTGATTTTTCCTGGTGCTGGTTCACATCTTCTCTCCTGAGAGCAGCCACTGCAGTGGCTTCCAAGCTGTTCCCTGAAATGTGGAAATCCCCCTTACACAAACAATGGCACTGTTAGTCTTGCTGATTTTCTGGAAGCACAAAAACATGTTTGTTTTCAGCCATGATCCACCGAGGGAATTTCCTCCCTGATTTGGAGTTTGGGAATGTTTTTTTATCCCTCTGAAAGCCATTTTCCCAGTTTCCAAGATCCTTAATAAACTACAATTACCAAGATTAGGAGCATTATGTGGTTGGCATCCGACACAGAAACAGACCCTGAATTGTGATCGCTTTGGTGGAAACTGGCTGGAATTGCTGAGTGAAATGATCCCTTTTCCTGCACAGAGGGTGAGACCATGAAGCCAATGTGCTCCTACTTGGGATAACAGGTTCCCTGTGGCAGGAATTTTGTGTCAATGGAAGTGCAGGCACCTGCCCCAAGTGCTGTGCTGTGGCTGAAGGGCAGGGGGGACCTCTTTGCACCATCAAAAAGTGCTGCTGGGGGGGTTTGCCAGTTCATGGGAAGGGCTTTTCCCAGTAACGGCTGAGCCTCCAAGGATCCAGCATCTTATTTATGAAGGGGATAAGCACTCCGGAGTCCCTGTCCCCGCTCAACATGCCCCAGATGTTGCTGGTGGCCATCACATCCCATTGTGTTCTCTTCCCACTGCACCACTGTGAATGACTTGCAGCAGGAACTTGATGGAAGGATGGGTGAAGGGGAGGGTGAAGGTCTCAGGTCACCACCCGGATGGGTGACAGGGAGGAACATGCTGTCCTCACCAGGAGCATCACTCTTGGAGCTGGTGCTGGATTTGAGGCCATGGAGTCTGTGATTCAATTGGAAGATGATCCATCCTGGCGTGTCAGGGCAGGAGGAAGAATTGCCCCACAGGAAGAGCACCTCCAACTGCATCACTGGTAAATGGTCTTGTGGTTCCTGGAGCTTCCTTGCTGTTCTTGCTCCAGCTGCTTATGAGCCCCTGCCTGGGGAAATACGGGCAGTACCGAATCCCGCCCAGACCTCGCAGGGATGGCGAAGTGCCACTGGTGGAGAACAAACACTGACCCATCCCAGCGAGGCTTTTTGGAGCCAGATGGGCTGTAGCACTTGGGAGCTCCCAGAGCCGCCCTTCCTTCCTTTGTGTTCCACTGACCGGGGCCACCCTGTCCCTGTGCTCCCAGTGTGGATGGCACACTGACCCCTCTGATCCCTCCACATCCCCAAACAGTGCCACGTAGACACGGACCAGATCCCAGTCGGCTCCGGGTGCCTCAGCAGAGGCATCTTTGCAGTGTGGAAGGTCTGAAGGGAGGTCTGATCCTCCCAGGAGCTGCAGAGGTGGGGAGTGCCACGAGGGCTCCACGCACACCCCTCCCGTGGGAGGAAGAAGCTCCTCTGCCAGTAGCGCATAAGATCTTCCCAGCAGGGAAAGACGGCAGCTATTCAGGGAGGAAGTCTTTGAAACGTACTCTGCTGCAAGTAGCTCAGACATCCTCAGTGACCCCAGGATGAATAAGCAAGGAGGGTTTTTCTTTTTCTAGAATAGGTTGAAGGATATGTGGGATTTCCTGAAATCCTCCTATTTGTATGACCATGTAGCTTTGATTCCAAGCTGCCAGGCACATTAACAGCTCAGCACATCCTTTGGAGGACATTTGCTATTGACCGCAGTGGGCCTTTCCACCCCAGGTACTCGGTGGAGACCCAGGAGATGCCAAAACTTTGCCCACATCCATTCTTAATCAGGCATCCACAACAGGCTTTACAAGAACATCCACATCTGCCCTAAAAAATTGTCCCAAGGGAAGTGGGATGCAGTTTGATGGTGGGATTGCATCTGGTGCAGGAGGACGGGGAGCCCTCACACACTTTTTGGCTGTCTGGGCTGACCCTGAGATGTTCAGCACCAACTGCGCCTTGACAGGCTCAGGAGAGCATCCCGCAGATGGATGTGCAGCACCAATGACACCCTGGTGGGCTCAGGAGAGCATCCTGCAGACAGACACGCTGCTTTTTCCACGCCGTCTTTCCCGCAGCGCTCCACCAGCGCGAGAGCTGCTTCGCCTGCGAGGGAGGCAGCACTTAATTAGAGGAATCTGGAGAAAGGCAGATTTTGTCATGTAAATGATTCCTGTCATAGGACACGTTCTAAATTTGGATTCTGAAGCTGGGGCTGAGCAGAACAATCTCTGCTGTAGCGTGGCAGCTGTCAAAGGTAGGGAGAAGCGTTGAATGCCTACAGGAGTGATGGCTGGTGCCTTTTGTTTCACTGCAGGGTGTTTTCAACCTCTGAGCACATCAAGTGATTATACATTGCTGGACAGGAACGATCCTGTGAGACAGACTCCATCACCCCCACTCCTTTTAGCTAAGGTAGCCAAAACCCCAAGTGCTTGTCGGGCAATAAAAGGAGTTGTTATCACAGACATGATTTGATCCTGGATTTCCAAACCCCCGGGCCTGTGCCAGGACTAGGAGCCAATCTCACAGCCTGTTTCTGTTTAACGTTTTCTTTCCCTGTTGCTCAGTCCCACACAGCATCACAACGGGAGGCAGTGCTTTCTGCTCGGCTCCACCTGCTAATGGTGCCTCTCACTGGGTTTTTCTTCTGATGCTGCACCACAAGGTACTTATTCCTTTAAAATTACAGCTTCTAAATAAACTTAAAACAAAAAATCAAAGTAGTCATGATAGCAACAAATAAGGTTCCTGATGAGGGTGCTTTTTAAGTGTGGATTCTCTTGTGCCTCGTGGGGTTGAGGCTCACCTTGCTTGCAGGCAAAGGTCTTACAAGACTTTATTTCTGTCTGGATTTCCAGGGGAGTTGCAGTCAGCCTGTAATCTTTCTTTTTCTTGCTAGTCTCCTTTGCTTGCTGTCATTAAACTTCCAAAACTTTCACAGAATCATAGAATCCCAGAATGGTTTGAGTTGGAAGGGACCTTAAAGACCATCCAGTTTCAGCCCCCCTGCCATGGGCAGGGACACCTTCCACTACACCAGGCTGCTCAGAGGCTCATCCAGCCTGGCTGTGAACACTTCCAGGGATGGGACATCCACAACTTCTTTGGGTAATTCTGCATTTTTCCATCTCTATCAAATTTAGATGAGGACGCCCACCAGGCTCACCAGCCGCGAGAGGTGCTGGAGAGACAGGTGTGTGAGTGTGAGCTCAAACACACGGTGCTCAATCTTTGCTTCCTTGGGAAGCCAAGCCAACAGGGAACAAAATTCACTTCGGAAAAGGGCTGGAACAAACCCTGTTGAATGCATAATGTGGGTAATCTTCCAGCAGCTAGGAGAAGCGCTAAGAGAAGCAGAGCGGAGCGATAAGTGCATCATTCATAAGCACCAGCTCCTTTAACAAATGTGCCTTATTATGCTCATGAAATAAACATGGAGAAATCACAATTCCTGACGGTGCTCGGCATTCGCAGTCGCTCGGTTCAACTCTTTGAGTCTCCACAGAGCAGGCAGTGGTGCTGCTCTGGAGCTCATTCTGTTTGGATGGGATGGTTTTGGCAGGCCAGAAAGTATGGCTGCTCCTGACTGGCTGTTTAAACAGCTTCAGCCTCGGTATAAATCTCCCTGCTGTGCATATTACAGTTCTTACCCGCCAGTAAAACTTGACCTAGGCCAGCAAAACTCCTAATGAGCTAAAAAAACCACCCACCCAAACACAAATCTAGCAAATCTCTTGGAATATGGAAGAAAACAGAGGCAGAACACTATTGGCAGCTTTTGCTGAAGGTTCTCCGTCAGATTTTAGTTTTGTGACCCACAGAGCACTTCCACGGCGTATTAAATCAATCACACCACCTTAATAAACCATCTTCAGGAATAAAAGCGCTGAGGAAGAAGTCCAAAAGTCAGGCTGCTTGCTATGCCATCACTTACAGCAGTGATCTGCCCTCCCCCTGCCCTCTCCATCTGCAGTGGGCGAGGAGCAGCAATTAGCCAGCCTGGGGGTGTATTCCCTGCCTGGACTGAATGACACCCTGAGCCCAAAAAGTTCAGGTGTGACCCCACTTGGCAGTAAACCTGGCTTGGGTTCAGCCAGCCAGTGGTGAATTGAACTCTAAGGTCAAGCTGAGCTTGCAAAATGGAAAAACCCAGCAAGCAGCAGCCTGAAATCATAACCCGAGTGCCCCGATCCCAGAGTGGTGGCCGAGACACGAGCCAGTGTTCAGGACACCAGGTTCTGGGCTCTGGCTCATCTCCCACTCAAAGACATGGCCCTGATTTTGGAGACCTGATCCTGAGCTTGGCTCACCTCCAGGGTGGAGGAAATTACTCAAGTGACTCTTTGGCAGCAGCGGTGAAGGGGAAATAATAAAGAAATCCTTGAAAATAAAAATACACCATCATTAGCAAAGGACAGCAAAAGCCCAGCTGAGTTTTTATGGGTTTTTTCCCGGTTGAACAACCAGACCCAGAGGGAAGCGGCACATTGTTCATATTCTTCCTGTACCTGGGGACTGTATGGACCAAGCTGTGCAATAAATACAAAATCCAGAGTAAAGGACTCACCTCACCCCAACAGTGGCTTTTACCTCCTGCCTTTAACACAGGAGGCAGCAGATGGACTTGGATGGAAGGACAGATAAATGAAAATGGGATTTCAGTGACAAAGCCATCTGTCTAGCCAAAGTCACCCACTTCTGTAGTTTGTGAGGCTTGGATCCACCCACTTGTGTTGTAGAGTCAGACTCTAAACTCAGTAATTTTACTTATGGTTGAGTGTGGTGTCTGCTTTCCGGGGAGATGGGTTGTGCCCCAGGGGTCTGTACTTCTCTGCATTTACTGCAAATGCAGAGGATTTAGTTCTTGTTTTGTCATCTATAGCCAACACGTCCCAGGCAGACACTCAATAACTCAGCTCTTTCCCCATTGTTTTGGTGTCTTGGTTCATCATTATTTAGGGCATAAGTGATGGGCAAGCAAAGGGGATCTTCAGGATACTCTCATGAGTTGACCCAATGGCAACAGGACTCACGCTCAGAAGGACCAATCCTACCTCTTCTCACTCACTGCCACATGACCAAGTCTGTTCCCAGCTTAGGAAAGATTTAGGAAAAATTTCTTCAGTGAAAGGATTGATTAGCATTGGAACAGGCTGCTCAAGGCAGTGGTGGAGTTACCGTCCCTGGAGGGATTTAAAGACTTGTAGATGTGGCACCTGGGGACGTGGTTTAGTGGTGGCTTTGGCAGTGCTGAGTTAATGGTTGGACTCGATGATCTCAGAGGCCTTTTCCAACCCCAATAATTCTGTGATTCTGTGCTTAAAAGGTCCTTTAGGAGCACAGCTAAATAAGCCTTTGATATTTTGGTGCAATCATCTATTCCAGCTGGAAGAGAGGTGAAGTTCCCTGCAATGCCACAAATTTGCTTTTTGGTTTCATGTGCTTGGATGTGAAGAACTGAGTGGTCACCCACCTAATTCATCCCAGTTTGGTGTCTCCTTTGAGTTCCTCCACACTGGGAACTGCCAGGAACCTCTTGAATGCACATGTGAGCACGTGGCTTTGGAGCATGAGAAACAAGCCAGGCAAGAAGATCTGATTGCCTTTGGGCTAAGCTGGCTTTGTGCAGGTGTTTGTGTCTGCAATGACCTCACAAATACACTGTGGACCTAAAGCAGAGCCCATGGTGTGGGGCAGGCTGCCCCCCTTTCCCCATCCCTGCCACTCACAAGATGCTGCCCGGCAAAATGAACTTGCAATGTCTCCATCTCCACGAGTCCCTGATTTCTGCTTAATAAATGGCCCAGTGAGTGATAAAACCAACCACTTCTGCTGGTTTGTCCCACTGGGCAGGGGGAGCTTTGCATGCTGAGGGATCCTCGGTAGGGTTTTGTTTCCACGTTGAAATGTCAGCGCCACGTTGCGTTTTGCTGCTCGACAGTGGCAGGAGCTGCCCCACAATCCGTGTGGGATGTGCAGGGAGCTGAGTCCGGCCCTGGCAGAGCCTCAGGAGCTGCAGCCTGGGAGAGGTTTGCAGAAGCCAAGCAGGAGCCTGTGCAGCCTCAGTGTTACAGTCAGGAAAGGCGGTAGCTCTGCTTCCAATGTGTTTCCTTTGCTGTCCTCCCACCCTCGCTCCTACGAGCTCCTCATCATCATTTTTACAGCACAGCTGACAATTCCCTCCTATATTTTCTGTCCCTGAGAACTCTGTGTTCAAAGCACCAGCAAGAACTGCCAGGTATTTAGACTGAGGGCTCACACAGGTACTTCTTAAGAGCTGTTTCTCTACTATTTACCTGCATTTTTTGTGTGGTCTGCAAAGTATTTGAAGGGGGCAAAGGCATATTCGCCCTCTGGGCTCCTGGGCTTTTTATGGAAAGAGCATCAAAAGCTCCAACCTTTCAAAGCTGTGCTGCAGAGCTTCTTGCGGAGTCATTGCTGGCAGCGATCGTCTCGTTAAAATACAGGTTCCCATTAGCTCTGACTCGGCCAGGAGTGTTACAGGTGCCTGGCTGGCCCTGCACGTGTTCCTCCTGCAAATCCATCACTTTCCTGTGGTCTGGCTGATTTTTTTTCCAGCCTTCCCACAGCCATTCATTGATTGTCTTAAGCAAATTGCAAAGCAAACAAACAAACAGAAACAAACCAGACCACAACCCCCAAATACAACACAAAATACAAAATAAACACCCCAAGCCTCATCAACCTGAGCAGTTTAAAGCCGGAGAATATATTAAAAATTTCCATCATGGAAATTTCCTAGCTCAGCATGGAGATTTCCCAGTATATTAGACTCTTCTGTTTTTCAGGGCTGCAAGCAAAGAATGGAAATTTCCAATTACTGCATCAAAGGCTGCTGCTCTCCTGACAGTCTGCTTAGCAGGGGTCATCTGCTCCTGTAGGACATTAAATAATTTAAGGGAGGGACAGGGAGGATTTACTCAGCAGCGCTGTTTCCTGCACGAGGCATGAGCATTTCCTCTGGTGCTTGGTGGGAGGGAAGGAACCCGGTGACCCGGGGTCAGGATTTGGGGGAAATGCTTCTCCCTCATCCCGGTGAGTTTGGCATGCAGAGGTGGGAGCAGGGAAGCCCAGGCACCTTCGCCTCCACGGGAGCTGTCCAGCCCTCAGCCCACCACTGGGATGCACACGCAGAAAGCTCCTCTCTACCGATGGATCATCGTTTTCCATCCCTCCCAGTGCACTGAGGAGGAGAGAGGAGCAGGGAAAATGCTAATCAGGAAGGGATCGTGCTGCCTCCCCCACTTTGCAGCTTGTTATTGTATTGGCTACTTTAGCAAAGCATACACAAATTCAAATATCTGTGTCTATCTATTTCCCGCGCTTAAACAGTCCTTGTTCTTTTCAGCGTCGTCTTCCACCCCTCCAGTTGGTAGGCTTTTAGTCCATTAGGATGGATATTTCGGACAGGAAAAACAGTCAATCATCGGGCATCAACACGGGCTCAGCTCAGGTCTTCGTCACCCGGTGGTTCATTTCCTGTAACACAGAACTCAGAATACAAGTTACTTTTTCCCTAAGGTTAAATCTCCTT
>JAWWEU010000040.1:2403165-2428489 GCA_035583155.1 Acropternis orthonyx
CTGATTTATAGACGAGCTGACGTCAGATGGGATGAAATACCTCACTGGTCACTTAAGTCAGCTGATACTTGTCCCTATCCACATGACCCACAGAAGTGGGACCTAGCTAAAACTAAAACCTTAATCTGAGTTTTTGGGATTTATCAAACCCATCACACAGCTGCACCCCAGCAGCACCCTTGAACTGCAAAAAACACTTCACTGGCCAGTTCCAGATGGGTTGTGGATGGAGAGAGTCAGAAAGGCAGAACCACTCCCTGCTTGTTCACCCACCCCACCATGGGATCAGCAAAGCCCACCAAGCCTTGGCATGGTGGTTGGCAAAGGTGCATGATGGCTCCTACTGGGCAGTGCGTTGTGGGGCTTAATCAGTTTGTGCTTGCAGGTGGTGTGGGAGTTCCCAGCTGCAGGTTCTGAGTAAAAGTGCAAAGTAATGCCATTACAGGGGGATGTTTTTTAACAAGACTTGATGCTGCAACATGAGAAAGGCTCAGGGTGATGCCATTAACAGTAGCCAGCTCATCTCCTTTGGCAAAAGCAGCAGGGAAGGAGGAAAGGGAGAGAGGGAGGAGAAATGAATACATATGAGTCCTGGGAGAATTCAGATTTGAACTCGGTGTCTGGTTTTTTACAGGCTGTGTCTTATCCATCTTTGTAAATCCGGCTCCAGGGCGTTTAAGGGCATCTTTTGTACCAACACTTCTTCTGAACTCTGGTAGTTACTGCCTGTTTTTTGTGGGTCCCAGTTCATTACAGAGGTAATCATGTGAACCAGTTTATCTAACGGGGAAACTAGATCTGAATGTTCTCCAAGCTGAGAACATCTCTTACGAGAGTGAGTCTGCAGTAGTCTGTATTTTTGCAACCTCTTGTATCCAAGAAATTCAGAACCTTCTGTAAAACAGCATTGATGTTGTTTGCCTTACAATGATGGGGGGATGGAGAGAAAAAGTGGTTTGTCTCCAGGTTTGTTCATGAATTTTTGGTTAAACATGTTTAGTCTTGGTCTTGTTGGCCCACGTACCTTGTACACCCTCTCAATTTTTAAAAACAAGTCAGCTGATCATAGTCAAGCTCAAGGGCAGATATTTGTAGCATCAACATGGGTCACAGAGTTAAAGAACAGAGTAAAAAGAACTTTTCTACGGGTCCATCTTCATAATACATTTCAGAAAGTACAGCTGTTATTAAGAGGAACGTCAGTGTGAGTCAGGTGCATGACAAGTCTCAGGCAGCCAGGAGAGAAAAAACATCCACAAGCCTTCTAAAAATGAAAGGAGATCATTTTCGACACAAATGGTCTTGCACCAACAGGGAGCCAACTGGTTCAAACTTCATTATGACAGATAAAATTGTACTTATCACTGGACTGGGAGCTGGTGGCTGTTCACAGCCTTGTGAGCATCACCTGCGACAGCATTTGGTATGAACTGAGAGAGAACAGACCCAAAGAGAGATGCAGCAGCTGGCAGCACAGTAGGTTTCCCAAAGCTCTGGAAAGAAATGGGATAAAACACTGAGATGAAGCCCCTTGAGTGGAAATGGGAAGGTGGCGGAGAAGAGGTTTTTGTGGACGTCCGAAAAACTAAAGCCTTCAGCGTGGTGCTCATCTTGGGTGAACAGCACGAAGAAAGCAGCAAGAAGAAATGAAAAGCAGTATGTAACCAACAAAAAGCAGGGGAAGGAGGGGACACAGACACTGGGTAGAAAGTGTCATGTAGAAAATAATTAGGGGAACTGTAGCTGTGAGAAACAACACGATGGTGGTTGGGCTGAGGGGCATAAGGAAGATAAGGAGAACATCTGCAGTACACGAGGAGCAAAAGGAGGGCTTGTAATGGAGATGTTAAATCATTGCCAAAAGGGAAGAAGGCTACCAAGTGTTAGCTCCTGATGCAGCTGCCTACTTTGCCTTTCTAAGCAGCTGATGGAGAGAGACAGCTCTTCTGGAGAGTGATTCAGTCGCTCCTGAGATGGGTGGGATGAGATGCTTTCTAAAACTGCTTCCCTCCATTGACTAGAGAGGGGGAGGCCAGACACTTGGCTCGCACCGAACACCTGACGTTTTGGCAGCTAAAATTAGGTGAGATGAGTCTCATCTGTTGGTAGCACCAAGGAGGATATTGGATATCTACTAGAGACAAATATTTTTAGATTAGGCATCGAGGAAATTTGCATCAAGTGGTCCTTAAAAGCTGCCTCCATAGGCCTCTGGGCTGCTCGTGTTAATATTGTTGCAAGCCTTGGAATATGGAGGAGCTCTTGAAGGCCAGGAGAAGGTTTGGGTTGGAAGGACCTTAAAGATCATCTCTTTCAACACCCCTGCCATGGGCTGGGATACCTTCCACTAGATCAGGTTGTTCCAAGCCCCATCCAGTGATGACTGATGAAAAGGCAAACAGGACAGAACAAATAATTACAGGCATGACAACGGTCCCATGAAAACCAGTGGAAATGCCGACACACAATTCAATCCATATGGAATTAAACTACAAGAATATAATCAACGTCAATCAAGTTGCTTTTGATAGAAAACCAGTATTTTAAAATGAGCTTGGCTTATCATTCTTGAGTGAAATTACAGATTTGTTTGAGAGAGGCAATTATGACTGTGCAATATGCTCAGACCTTTGTCCTCATGCCCCACACTCAATACTCACTTGTTGGTGATATATTGCCCATCAAAAAACTGGCACTCTAAATTATCACAACTGATTATTTGCAAAACGGATTAAAAGTTGGCCGTTTGGCAGACCTTAAATTCCAGCTTTGGCTGGGAATTAGCATCAAATGCAATTTGGAAGGTGAGGTGTCACAGGGATGAGGAGTCTGACGGTAAATACAAATTCACTGCTGGTGATGTGTCACTTTCTGATGTCACATGGTTGGATGAGTAGCCTGACTTGTGCTCCACGGGCAAACTGTGCTCAAAGACTCACCAATGGTGAGTTCTTCACCCAGGCAAAAGGATGGCAAATCATCCCCATCTGCTGAAGGGTTATACCCTGAAAATATTAACAGTGGAAATAATTCAGGAGACAAGGAACTCAACATGGTCTCCCAGTGTGAGACTGGTTTAAATGGTTGATGCAAACCTTCTGTAAGAAGCACATCCTTCTCTCTGTGTATGGGGGGAGCTCTGTCCTGTTGAGGTTATGAGAGGGTGTTGGAAAAGGGGTAAAAGGAATGGGAGAGTCACCTCCAGAGAAGATCTGGGGAAGGGTCTGGAGCACAAATCTAATGAGGAGCAGCTGAGGGAGCTGGGAGAGCTCAGCCTGGAGAGAAGGAGGCTCAGGGGAGACCTCATTCTCTACAACTCCCTGAAACAGGAGTGTAGCCAAGTAAGGGTTGGCCTCTTCTCCCAGGTAACAAACAATAAGATGAGAGGAAGCAATTTCAAGTTGCAGCAGGGAAGGTTTAGATTGGATATTGGAGAAAATTTCTTCATTAGAAGTGTTTTCAGGCCCTGGAACAGCTGCCCAGAGAAGTGGTGGAGTTACCATTCCTGTAAGTGTTCAAAAGGCATGTGAACGTGGCACTTGGGGATGTGGTTTAGTGGTGGCCTTGGCAGTGCTGGGTTAATGGCTGGACTTTAAGATCGTAGAGGGCTTTTCCAACCGTAATGATTCTATGATTCTAAGATAGTGGGCTGGAGGCAAGGCTTTGGAGAGAGTGGTCAGGAAGCTCTGGCTTTTTAGTGGTCATAAGCAGAGCAGAAGTTTGCTCTTCCACAGGATGTGGGACACAGGGCTCTTGTGGGCTCTTTAAACATCAGTCATAGCAAGACCCGATGACTCAAAGTGGAAGCCAGACAAGCTTAAGTAAGAGCAAAGTTTCAAGACCACAGTGGGAATCCTGACCTACCACTGGAATGAGTGGTGAAGTGAATAGTGGCTCCTTCCCTGTGTGAGGCTTTTCTGGGCTGGAGCAGGTGCTTCTGCTGGGAAAGTCTGTGGGTCCCCATGCTGGGGGAACCAGGGAAATGCATCAGATCACCATCTCTGAAAGATCCAACCTGATGATCTCACACACCATGTGTGACTCTGACTTTGAACTCCCCACATGCGTCCCTGGGCCAGGGAACTCACCAAGCCCGTCTCCCCTCGAAGGGGAGCTCTGCGTCACCAGAAGGAACCACGCAGAGCCAGCAGTGCCTCCTCTGAGCCAACTGTGCACCACTCACTCACCGTTGGGATTTGCTCCAGTTCTCTGGGCTTTTTATCATTTCCCTGCTGCCGGTCACATGGCTCTGACAGGGCCCTGACTCACGGAGGGACGCGCTGCCTGTGCACGACTCCCTCTGCCTCCCTGACCCGTCGCTTGTGTACCCAGTGACTGCTCCCTGATTTCAGGGTTTGGATGTTTTCCTTGCACCAGCTCTGGCTCCTGTGACTTCAGCTCTATTATCTCCCCGAATCCAGTGGCTGCTGCAGACACTTCCACACCAGCAGCTGTTTGGCACGTGCTGGTTGGGATGAAAGATGCCGACAACACCGGCAGAAAATTTTGGCATTTGCAGCCCGTGGTTGGGGTGGTGACACCCCAGTTGGGTGCTGCCAGCTCTGGTCTTGTTGTCAGACTGTGCATCTGAGCAGGGATGAGCCGTGCCACCCACAGTGTGAGCACGGGCTGAGAGGGAGGATGCTCTACAGAGTGATCTGCCTCCAAAAGCACCTTCTCTCCCAGGAGTCTCCTACCACGTGGAGAACTGGACAAGTAGAAGGTGGTGGCTTAGCCACACCCATCCTACAGGGTGGGATTTAGCCTCCTCACATCTTGGGAAGCAGACTTGGGAGAAGAAGGCAGGTGCTTTGGGATGGGCTGTGTATGGACTATCAGGTGATGGCTCTTGCCTTTGTGAAGGTGAACTTATGGAGCAAGGAAAAGTGGGGGGAGGTGAAGTGAGGGGCCATGGCCAAGTGGAGGCAACACCCTCCATTCTTGCTACGTCCAGCTTGTTGGGTGGCAGCAAATCTGTGTGCTTGTCTCTAGGTGCATGGCTCAGTTTCACTGTTTATAAAATCCCGTGCCATAACCTGAGCAGTATGACAAGAGTAGAAACCTTCTGTGGATCAACCAAATCCCATAATTAATCCCTCTAAATAATGAGGAGATGGCTGAATAGTTCAATCTAGTGTCGCACACTCGAAGGACAGTGTTTTATGGGCTGTAATGCTTTTTCCAGATGGGCCCTACTGTTCTCCTGGTACCACTTTGGACTTCCAAAGACTAAGATAATAAATATGATACAATATAAAATGCCTTCGTGCCAGTCAGTTACACTTTTAAAACAAAGCCAGAGATGTGCCACATGAGATGGCAAAAATTACTTCAGGAGCCCAGGAGAGGCATCACACAAGGTTTTTTTCCTGGGATGCCCAAGCAATGACGAAATCTGATGCTTCTTGCAGCCTCACTATATCCCGCAGAGACAGCAAGAGAAGTGTGCAGAAAGCATCCAAAAGTCCTGGGCTGAAATCCCAGTAAAGCTGGTGGCAGGATTTCCATCCATTTCAGTAGAACCAGGACATTTTCCCTGAGAATGCCTGCTGGCTTTGCTGGCCTGTGTATGCATCACCAGCTTCTCCGTGTCTGTTATCCATAAAAAAGACACAGGAGCACCTGTTTCACTCATAGGGCTGTTGGGCAGCTTAACTCACCCATTTTCACATGGTGGACGGGAATCATCTTTTGGCAGAGTGAAAATAACCACGTTATTGTCTTTACTGCCTGAATTTCTGCCCATTCTGAAGGTTAGGAGCAGATTCATGCTCCCAATCCGTGTTGTGCCAGAAGATGTGAAGTTTGGTGATGGAGTTCCGTGTCCCTCTCTCCATCCTTGTGCTTCAACTCTTACTACAGTCTCTAAACTGTGGGAAATTAATATTAATGAGATCAGCAGTGGGTTTTCCTGGTGTTTCCTGGTGTTTCCTCTTTCCTGCCTGGGGCACAGGTCTAGTTCAGCCTAGTGGGATTGCCTTGGGCTAGAAGGTGGAGCAACATTATGCCGTTCTCACACAGGGATCCATCTGCCCATCCCTCCACCCCTCTGGACAACTCATGGATTCTGCTGCACTACATTTTTAGATCCAAACAGCAAAGTACAAATTCCTTTTTTTTTTTTTTTGGATCCTTTCACCATGCAAATCCCTATTGCTTTATGTTCCTCCTGGACCTTGGGCTTAGATCCTTAAAAAAGCAACAAAACCAGGACTCAGATTGTGCTGGAGGGGTTTTCTCTGTGAAGGCTTCAAAGATCTTCCCTGCCAACAGGCTGAGCTGAACTCTGTTGGAAAGAAGCATTTCCAGATGGCTCCCCATTGAAACTCAAGGTGGTTGTAACTCCCCCAAATCACGGAATCATTAAATTTGGAAAAGATCTTTGACTGAAAGGATCAAAGGATGGTGGGGGGTCCTGCACCTCCTCAATCAGCTGAGCAAGGCTGAGCCATTACCTGAACAGCAATTCTTCCTGAGAGGACAAGAGATATTCGTGTTTAGAGATTGAAATATCTTTTCCTAAGCAAAAGAGAACTGCTGACACAGCATCCCTGTGATCCTGAGACACTGGGAGAGAGCTTGAATTTCAAAGAGACAGAAGTGGGGGAGAGACTTTTGCCGTCGGACGTGTCATGGTGGGGTCAAAGCCAAGGAGAAGGTGACATCACAGGTGCATCACCCTGCAGATACAAGTCATGGGTAGGAGGGGAAACCAAGGGATGAGTCAGAGTCAGCTGCTGGGAAGGAGACAACACTAGTGTGCTTTGTGCTGGGTCTACATCCCATTTTCTGTCCAAGGCAGAGGGTTTACAGCTCAGCCTAATCACCCAGTGAGGTCCTGAAATATTCCCTCTGGGGACAGGCTGGTGTATTTGGAGCAGGAAGCTGCAACCCAGCCCTGCTGGGATCTGTCCCAGCCTTACCTCCGGCATCCCACGTGTCCTCCAGGGCTCCACATCTGAGAGCTTGAGCATCCCAGGTGAAACGTGGGTGTTTTCCCCCATCCTCTGCTTGTGCTGGAGCAGCATCTGGGGGCTCACACTGTGAGCCCAGAAGGCTCACGAGGGGTCTGCAAGAGAATAACAGGGAATGCCTGGGCGCTCGCCAGTGGAGCCACTGCAAATATTTCCTGGAGAACATTTTTAAGGCTTCACTAATTGCCACGTGCCAGCCAAGACCTGGGCTAGGAAGTGCTCAGGTAAGACGCTGCTTTTTGCATGAGGTAATTCAGCCCCTGTATGTTATTTCACCCTGACCGCTCCATCCTTGTGCAGCGCAGAGGTAAAGGCTGCCAGGAGTTTGTAAGTCTGGATATTACTGCCTAGTGGGAGCCAAGGTTTGAGTCGTTCAGGGCTCAGGAGTGTTAGAGGAGCCCTAAATGGACGAATTGTTACTTGTGCTGAAAGAAGCAGGCATGGTGTTTCCAATTATTCTTTCTTTCAGACAACAGCGAGCTGTTTTGGTTTATTGGAGCAGTAGCTGGGTAGAGGAACAATATTGAGTAAACGGTGCTGAAAAAGGCTCAGTGTGAGGCAACAAATTTTTCTGACATAGACCCAACCTCACTTTGGAATATTGCTGGCAAGTCAATAATAGGTACTGCAGAAATCAATCGGGAATAATGTTGCAAATGAGGCAGGGAGCACAAAAAGTTCTTTCAGTGCCGTAAATAAATCTCTGTTTGTTCAAACAAGTAGCATTTATGACATGATATGGGGCTTCCAAAAGCAGGGATTTGGGCAAACAGGGAAAGACGTTGAGTTTATTAAGCAGAAAAGAAATAGGCAGCCTCTTTCTTCTTTTTCTCCCAACAGTGTAGAGATAAAAATATTAGCAATAAAATGCAAGCAAAGGGTTCTGATGCTACAGCATCTTACAGAGAGATGCAGCTGGGGGGAGGCAGTCTCCTGCTCACAGACGATGCTCTCTTGGGCATAACATTATTTTTAGGCTACAAACGTACGTTACAATCCTATAGAATTTAGCAGGAAATTATACCTTTCTGTTGAGCTCTTAGCTGATATTAAATCAGTGCAATAGAGTTTTAGAAGTTATTAAAAACCCTGTAAAAATTAAATTATTCTCTGTTTAACTCTACAGCGGTTTAAAATAGCTCCCATAAAACTGAGTTACTTTTCTATCGACTCCCACTGCTTTCTTTCTTTCTTTCCTTACTCAGTTCTACGAGATTTTTCCCCCATAAAGTTGTATTATGTAACATTAAAATTGCAGTTGATTTTCATTTGCTAGTGGACCGTCTTTCAGCTATTTTAGTCTTTATTAAAATATACAACTCCGTAGTACTAAAAAAATCAGTAGCATAGCAGAAAAATCACATAAAACATTCACAGATGTATATTGAAAAAAAAAAACCTGTTATGTTAAAATCATTTAAAATACATTGAAATTGTAGCCTTTAAACTTTGGAAGGTCTTGTATCATCTGGATATTAAAATAAACCTAAGGGAGAATACAAACTGCAAACAGGAAAGGGCATTAGAAAAAATTGGAATTTTTATAATGTATGAGGCAGAATAAGGAAACCTGAAAGGAAACTGGTAATCTTGGAGCCCATCAGAGAGTAAAAAGGGCAATTAGGATGTTGCAGAGAAGAGAAATAATTTCTCTGTGTCTGTTTCCAATCCAGAGATTGTCAGTGAAATGCTTGTTCCGTGCTTGCTCATTGCATGTAATAAATCTGGGAATATAGTCAAAGAATTAGGCTAAACCCGTACTTAAACATTTTGTTGGAATAACCACGTCAGCAGAAGCCCATGTGCTTTTTGTATTATAGCAGCAAAGAGTCAGCATAATGCAAAAGACAGCTTATTCTGCTGGAGGGAGCTTGTTTACCCAAAATTGAGGAAAACCAAAGTGTCAACAAAAGCTAAGAGTGTGCAGTATCTCCATGGAGGATGCACAGCCCCCGACTTCCAGGTTGGGTCAGGAAAGACCTGCAGGGTTGAGTAGCTCCTTCCCCATGGAAGTGTTCAAGGACAGGTTGGACGGGGCCTGGAGCAACCTGGTGTAGTGGAAGGTTCCCATGGCAGGGGGTTGGAACTGCGTGGCCATTCAGGTCCATTCCAACCCAAACTATCCTAGGATTCCATGATTGGTGGATTTTGGGTCTGTCCTGCAGAAGGGCTGGGAAGCCAGGAGAGCTGAAGGATGTCCCATGGGAAGGATTGACTCACAGGCAACTCAAGAGCAAGGAGCCAGCCTGGGAATCACAGGAAGAGGCAGATATGAGAGCAGGGGTAGGGTGTCCATGGGTGCTGCCTTATGGGGCTTGCTGCGGTCCTGGTCCTCTCCTGGCACGGAGCACTCTGGGGCTTGGGTGTCCCTCGCGCAGGGGACAGGCTGGTGCACATGTCAGTCTGTCTTGGATACGGATTTAGGATATGGCCAGGGCTTAGTTGCCATAGAATCACAGAATAACTAAGGTTGAAAAAGACCTTTAAGATCGTCAAGTCAAATCATGCTCCCAAAACTTCCAAGGTAACGTCCCCAAGTGCCACATCTACACATCTTTTAAATCTCTCCAGGGATGGTGACTCCACCACTGCCCTGGGCAGCCTGTTCCAATGTTTGACCACGCTTCCCATTAACCAATTTTTTCCTCAACATAAATCTCCCCTGGTACAACTAGAAGCTGTGTCCTCTCATCCTGTCACTTGTTCCCTGGGAGAAGAGCCTGACCTCCACCTGGGTCCACCCTCCTGTCAGGGAGTTGTAGGGAGTGAGAAGGTCTCCCCTGAGGCTCCTTTCCTCCAGGCTGAGTCCCCCCAGCTCCTTCAGCTGCTCCTCCTCAGACTTGTGCTCCAGACCTTGCCCCAGCTCCACAGCTCTTCTTTGGACACACAAAGAAGTCCCAGACATAAGAACCAGGGACCTGCTTTCTCAGTATGGGCAAAGCTACTGTCCCTTTTAGGCACCAGAGCATCCAAACCTGAGCCTCATTCCATATGGTGGATGCAGAGAGACAGGCATCAGTTCAGAGCATATGCCTGTAATGCCTGGTAATTCCTGGTACATAAAGGACATTTTTGGGTGTTCTCATGCAAACCACATCAACAACCCCCAAGAAAGAGTAGGCAAGTGCCCTGGGCAGTGTCCCTGGCATGGTTTGTGCATGCTGGCTGTGCTGCCAGGTGCTCTGCTTTGGGACAATCCCAGCCACCAAGCATTTTCTAGCACCTCTCTCTGAAGTGCTTATCTAGAGAAGTCATATGAGGGCAGAAAAAGAGATGCTGGGAAAAAAAAGGATGAACTAAAGAACAAGAGGTCTTTAGGACTGATTAAAGTACCTCCATGTATTTCGGGGAAAATTAGCTATGAAGTATTAAGCCACTAGGGAATACAAGTGTTAATTGCATTAAATATCTGTGACAAACCAAAGGCCTGGAGTGCACCTGGGTAATGATGAAACTCTACTATGGAAGAACAACAATGTAAGAGCCATCCTGGTTGTGTTCCCTGGCCCTTAGTCCAACTGGCAGCACCTGGCCACCAGGATGAACTCTTCTACTCTCAGGAACAGGGAGCTTACAGTGAAACTGCCCATGAGGAGAGTTAAGCTCAGGACTGTGCCCTGATATAATCTTGGAGATCATTCACTAGCCTTGGCCAAAACTAGACCAGGGACCACCCTAAAAATTTAACAGCGAGGGCAACTCTTGACTCCATGCCCTGGCCCCACTTAGTCACTGGTGTGCACGTCGCTGTTGGGTCAGACCAACGTCCAACCAGCCCAAAAGACCACCTATAGCGATGCCCCTGTGCACCCCCAACCCACGGGGCTGCTTGCAATAGGCAAGTCTCTACTCAGGAGGAATTTGTGACTCTGGGATCTGTCTCAGGAGCTGCAGCATTGCACAAAAACAGGAAAGCCGTGCAGTCACAGTGACTAAAAGCAAATTCATGATTAGCTAATATGTTTTGCTCTAATACTAACACAGTGATGTCTGGGGCTAGCTCAATAGCCAAAAATGACTGGTGATAGTTACACCCTGTGCTTTGCACAGAACAATAAATAAATGATCCAACAAAAATGCCTTGCTTGGTTTGTCCCGTCTCCTTGCTAAGGTGCAGGCAGAAGTGCCAGTCCCAAGCTCTTAGAGCCAGGACATGTCACGCTTTAGGCTGAGACTTCCAGCATCCTCCCATTCATCACTGTCCTCAGTGGTTTTCAAAAATCTCAGCTATGAAGCAACCAGCCCAAGTGAAGGCAACATAAATAGTTGTGCTGCTAAAGGCTCAGCTTGTGCCTTGCATGGTCACTGTCTGCAGCCAAAGCAGTCACACACATGCAAAAGGGACTTTTTCCAAGTACATCATATGCCACAGCTCATGTTTGGGACAGCCTGTGACCCCCAGCACTGCTGCTGAGTGGCCTGGTGAGGGTAGAGAGGTGGACTTGAATTCCTTCAAGGACCACCACGTTTCTCCACCAAGGACAGCATGATGGGATCCCACCTCTTTCCACAATGTAGAGTCTGCAACAGGTCGCCCAGAGAAGCTGTGGATGCCCCATCTCTGAAGTGTTCAAGCCAGGTTGGACAGGGCTTGGAGCAACCTGGTCTAGTGGCAGATGTCCCTGCTCATAGCAGGGGGTTGGAAGGAGATGATCTTGAAGGTCCCTTCCAACCCAAACCATTCTATAAATGAGAATAGCAGTAAGGACGTGCTAAACCTTTTCCCCTTTGGTTTCCAGCTACAGAGCACTTCCCAAAGGAGCCAGGCAGAGCCTGGCCCAGGCTAGATGATGTGGCTTTTGGCTAGCTCTTTTCACCTGTGGCTCTCAAAGCATTTGGCAGAGCGCTCTCCTCACCTTCCTGTAATTGCAATAATCTAAGCAATGCACACAAAGATTCAGAGGCTTTATAATTACATACCTTTGTCCAAAGGACATGGCACAAACCCCTCTATCTGCAACTCAAAATAGTCTCCCCTCGTTAAGGCTGCAGTCAGGAGTTAATTGCACGGAAAGAAAATGCAGGAGACTTCAGACTCTATCCCAAGAAATTGTTGCTGTCATTCATCCAGCTGGTCAAGATGTGATGATCGGTATCAGTTACTCAGCAACTGACCTGGCATGGGGCTCCTTTGCTTTAAGGTCCCGTCGAGTCACTTGAACTTGCACACAGAAATAAGTTCTCCTGAGGACAGTCAGTCTCCTCTTGGAAACGTAGTATTTCTTGTGAATCCTGGAATTCCTCTGGATTGGAGGGAGGAGTTTTTTTCCTCGGGCTAGCTGACTGCTTGTGAATCAGCCTTCTGAAGAAAACTTAAATGAGGTGATAATTTAAGGTTTAGCTAATGCACAGGACGATCTTTTGGCAACACTGTGATGCAAGCTTGACGTTTTCAGGTTATAAACCTCAAGCAAATAAAAAGAGAAAGAAGGATGGCCTAGGAAAAGTTCCATTGGGCTGCAAGTCAGAGGCTGTTCCACAACATTTTATCTCTGAAATGTCATGCTGTACTGGCCTCAAAGCAAGAAGAACAGACGGTTCATCTAATACAATTATTTTAGGATCCTTTCATCATAAACAGCGAGCATGCCAAAATGAAAACGTATCATGGGAAAGCATTTCTCATTGAAGCCTGAATCTCCTCCCTAATGTTTATTCTGTGTCATGGAGAACACTAAGGGCCAAATACACTCCGGGTTAAAAACACTGGCATCAGTTCTTGCAACATAGATCTGGCAGGGATTCAGGATGTGACAGCCCAAGGAGGCTGCAGCCTCCCATGGACCAACAAACGGGTTGGTGCCTAGCGCTGCCCACTGAGGAAAGGGGATGAAAGGAGAAATCTGGAGCATGCCATGGGGGTTTCTTTCCTTTCTGGAGCTGCGGGCTGGCATCCTGGATCTCTGCTGTGATGTCCTAAGTGCCTGCAAAGTTCAGAGTAGGCGGGTAGCAGCAAAATATTACTCCTTTATTGATATAAATCCCTGCATGGTGGTGATTGCACCTCCTTGGGACAGCTCTTTGAACACCATCCTGGGTGCCAATTCAATCTCTTCTCCATCTTCAAGAACGTCCTGAAGTATTTTCCCTGGGGAAAAAAAAAAGCTTTGGGTGTTTTGTTAGTTGAGTTGGGGTTGATGCAAAATTCTCTCAGCATGTTCCCACTTGGTGGATTATTTGGCTGTTTAATTGTTCCCACACTTTGGGCTGTTGCCTTTTGTCTTGCCAACACCAATCCACACATTTAACAACAGTGACACTGCATTTTGTTGTATTTAAATTCACCTTATTTCCTTGGCTATCTCCTACCATGTGTCTGGAACTTCCACGTCATCTTCAAGTTTATCAGTGATGATTATTATCATTTCCTCTGGGTCAATCCTAAAGACACTGAACAACCCAGGGTCCAAAATAAATAAATGGAAGACTTCAATATCTCCAGTCTAATTGAATTTCAAATTACATTATAAGATCTCTTGCTGAAATAGTTTTTAATCCACTTAGTATCCCAGATTAGGTTTTGTACCGTTTTTCTTTAATTGGGACTGTGTTCAGGAACTGTTCAATAACTTGCAGAAATCTAAGTAATTTATAACAGCCTTATCTTTATTAACCAAACTTACATTCTCATTAAAAAAACATTCATTTGTTTGACATGACAGACTTTCCATAAAACCGCTCAGGCATATCAATCAGGTTAGCATCCTTTAATTCATTACTAATCACAGCCTATATCAGATTTTCTTTGATACTGTTTGGGATCAGTGTTAAACCAATGAATTCATAATTACCTGGGATTTTTCCTATCATATGCAATACAGTCTTCTGGATTCTGCACAGAGTATTCTTACAAATTTATGCCAAACAGAACCAATATGCTTGGGCAGCCCATAGCAATTTTATTGGCAGTCAGCTGGAAGGAGCAGGACAGCAACACAACCATCCCAGACCCATCTGCACAGATCCCAGCATCACACAGGTTTGGGGAGGGAAAGATCTCCAGGGAACTCCAGATTTCCTTCTCACAGCAGGGCTAACTTCCCCCTTCCATCAGATTTCCCAGAGCCTTGCCCAGCTGGCTTTTGCAAGGATGGAGATCCCCAAAGCCCTCTGCCTTCCTAATCCAATAGTTGACTACTTTGCCTGTAACTCTTTCCCCTGCTAATATCTAGTTTTAACATCCTTTGCTGCAACTTGGGTTGCAGTTTCTTGTTTCACCAGTGTGCACCTCCAAGAAAAATCTGGTGCTCTCTTTTCAATAACCTCCTATGGGTAATTAGTGACAGCAGAAAGCCTTGTTGTCTTAATAACCTCTACTCACCTGGGTCTCACCAAGTGTCCTCTGCAGGCTCAGCACAGGCTCCAGTGTGTTGAAATGTCCACCTTCACCAGTAGCCCCACTGAGGGGGAACAGCCTGCTCCCATAGTGAGAGCTACTTGTTTAATGTTCTCTGCCAAAACAGAAGAGGACAGATACATTCTCATGGCGTAAACACCACCTCAATCCTTGTGCCTGCTCGGTGGAGAGTGTTCCTGAGCCTGGAGAGCCCAAGGAAAGCCTTGAGCAAGAGTCACCTCTGTGTAGTTAATGAGAAGGAAGAGGCAGGTGGATTGGGGTGGAACTGAAGGTCTGTGTGACCTTTCAGGTTTATGTTCTTCCTTGTTTAGAGATGTAATCACTTTATGAAGAACAGTGACCTAGAGAGCTGGAAACTTAATTTAATACATCTCATATGGGCCTGGGTTTGTTGTCTGATTTACTAAAAGATAGCAGCACAATTTTTGATGGGAAAAAAAGATGCCATCTGTGTGCTGGACACCATAAATCTCAAAGGGTAGAGCGATGATTTCACTGCATGGTACACTCAGACCTCTTAATTCCCTTTCCTAAATGTCTACTCAGTCTCACACTGAGCTGGAGAGGGGACCCCCAGCAGGCAGGTGACCTCTGTAATGCTTACAGGAGCCATCATCTTCATCTACCACCCCAAAAAGGGCTTTTCATAAAGCCTCCCAGCTCCAAATCTAGGCACTGGGAAGAAGAGGGAAGGAGATGAGGGGATGGGAAATGTCTTTTTTCACTCTTATGGCTGAAGGTAAAAATCGGGGCAAGGGCTGGCATATTGCAGCAGTGAGCATGGGTTTAAGAGACAAACTGATTATTAATTAGATCTGCAACAATAGAGCAAAATGAATAATGGTTTCCTATCTGGCAAATAAACAAGGGTGCTCTGCAAAGAGGGACTGCACAGCAACTGCCTTGCAAGCCCAGCGGAGGGGTGTGAAACTGTGTTTGGAGGGGGCTGGCAACAGGACTTCAAATGATGGAGCAAAGTTCCTGTGGGGTAAGAAAACTGGACCTCTCTGAGATCAGACTCTGACTAACGAGTAGGAAGGTGGAGGTTAATTAAAAAAAGAGATAACAAAATAATGAAGCATCTTCCTATGAGAAAAGAAAGGAGTGAGGGGAGCAGGAAAAGGAGGATGGACAATAAGCTGTACAAAGACTGGAAACAAGATTAGGAAAATGATGTCTGTAAAGGAATAGCATGACTATGGAGGACCAAAATGAGAAAGACCAAAGGCAAAATGAGTTTCAATTAGAAAGGAATATAGAGGGTGATAAAAGTATGCTCTGCAAAGGTATTGAAATAAGAGGAAGGCAATGGAAATTATACATAACTGCATTAATGGAAAGTGAGAGAACACAAATAACAACAGAAAAGACCGGACCATTCATTAGTTTTTGTGGTTTAGCCACTGAGGGAAACAAAAAATAGATTATAAACTGGTATTTATCAGAACCACTTTTACCAAGGGTGTAAGACAATCCAAAATAGCAAATGAACCCAGTTAAAATAATTCAGAGAAGTTAGACGAATTAAAGTCAGCAGGATTGGATGAAGTTCCCCCTAGAGCACTTGAGGCCCTGGCCAGAGCAATCTGACTCATTGGTAATTATCTGGGAGAGCTCATGGAGAACGGGGGAGATCCCAGAGGAGGGGAGAAGGGCAAACACAGCGTCTGTCTTTGGACAGGGGGAAGAAGGACTTAGGGAATTACACAGCAGCCAGCTCAGCATGCAATGCAGAAAATATGGCACAATAAACTGTGAAATGATCACTTATTAAGCATTTGACTGATAATAGAAAAACATACAATCAACCAGACTGGATTTGTCATAAATGAGTGATGTTAAAACCATCTAGTTTCTGTCTTTGAACCCAACAGCTGTGCTGTAGAATAAGGGAGAGGGAGGATATGTCATGTATTTTGAAATGTGCAGGGCTTTTAACACCATTTCACATGACATTTCCATAAGCTGACCGGGAACTATGATCTCTGTGAAATCAGCTGAAGACATACTTGACAGAAAAAACTCTATTCACACAAGACTTAATAATTCCTTTCCTTTGGATTTAGAGGGTTTTCCAAAAGGGCTCCCTCAGGGTTTGCTCCTGGACATGATTCTAACATTTTCATTAGTTATTTGGATGACAAAATAAAGAATATATAAATACTCAAGAGAATGTCTTCCAAATAGTGGCTGGGAAATTGGAGTAAGGGTATAAAATCAACCAGATTTGGTTCAGTAAGGTCATAAGCTATAAAATATGTCAATGCAAAGTGGTAAATCACTGGTCAAGCAGATGTTAAATGGAAAAAGAGCCATGAAGGAGGCACTGAAGAGTACACAGCTGTTGCAAAAGAAAGGCATATGTTATTCTGGTGTGTATGAACAAGAGTGAGACATCAGAAGCAATGATTCCACTCTAGTGAGGGCACAGGTGAAATACCAGGTGTGGGTTTGGATACCATGCTAGAAGAAAGTAGAAGGAAGTTGTAGACAAATCACAGAGGGGCTGGAGGAAAACAACAGGGATTCAAAAATTTTGGAGGATTTTCTTTCCTTTTTCCAGAAGGGAGAAAAAAATGTGTGAGAAGATGCAAACTGCCTTCTAAGGCAGAGGAGATTTATAAAAAGGATATTGACAATTGTTCTGAGTCCAACTGAAGTAGACTGGCTGATTTCGTGCAAAGATCATTGTTACTGGATATCTGAGAAAGAAGAAAACCCCACAAATCAAACCCAAAAGCTTTTTAATTAAAAACAAATTTCTTTGAATTAAAATTTCTAAATTCATTCCTATGTCTCCCTCTCTGGAAGCCGATAAGCTTCTCTCAGGCATGGTTGGATTCTGCTCAGAGTGGTCCTTTTCCATGACTGTCTCCTCAAGGTGTGGTGCCAGTGCTTCCGCCTTCCCCATGCCGGCCCAGAAGGTAAAATATCAATGCAGATCTTGTGTTTGTGCTTCAGCAGAGCTTCAAACACTCAGTTGGTGTTAATTAATTATCCAACAGCAGCAGGAAGCCGGTGGTACCAAATGAATCACGGAGCTGCCCCGACCAATAACAAAACCAATCCCTCCTCCCCTGAGTTGCAGAGTTCTACCAGTTCTCCTTTCTAATGCACCAGTGCAGCTCTGTACAGGCAGAATGAAGAGCCTCCTCTTCGCAGATCTCCCACAGACAGCGTGTGGTTGGTGGGGATGAATGTCATGCTGAGGGCCTCGCTCCCAAGGGCCACAAAAATTAGGGAATGTGCTGGAGTGCAAAGCAGTTGTGCAAAAACAGGCATTGCAGGGCAGGAAAACAGTGCATTCCTTGCTTTTTCCTAGCAGGGAACATATCTAATTTGCAAATAAAGGAATAATGCATGGATAAAGTTTGCCAGAAGTGTTGTTCAGAAAGAGCAGGTGGTGAGGAAAAAGGAGGAGGGCGTTTGCAAGCTATATTCCTATCTGGAAGGAATATACTTTCTCTGAACTCTGGGAAGATTATGAAACAATCTGCTGGATGTCTCTGGGTAGTGATAAAGGAAAGGAGAAATCAAACAAAACCAGGAGCAGTCTCATGGTAGAGCCCATTGTACATCAACTAATAAAAAAAAAAGGAGATTGAGGAAGGTGTTTTTTGAAAAATAAAAGGGTTATGCAATGAACAAGTGCTTGTGGATCTGAAGGAAAATGATACATCAAGGCTATTTGGAATTTTAAAGTGAGAAAAAAGAGAAAAAGGGGAAGATAGAGGGGAAAAAAAAGAGAAAATAAGCAATTTCAGATTTTGCCTGCCCTTCAGCACAGCCCTTAGGGTCTTTAGGAATTTTCTAGTACTCTGAAAGGGTTGCCTTCTCCCTTCTTAGACTGGCATCAAGTTCTGAATTGATCAAATGATAGGGATGAGTTTCTGTGGGCATCTTTCTTCTTGTAAAACACTTTGTTTACTCTGTAAAAATAGCATAACTGAGGACTGAACTTCTCAGTGTAGACGTGCAGCACGATTTTGGGGAGGGAATGATGTCCATCCACATTTTTACAGAGGGAGCAACCGAGCACTGGTCAGCTCAGCTCATGAGGCAGCATGGTGAGTCCCTAATACCTATGAATTTGTTGCTGTATTTTACCTGGAATATTTACCAGAGGCATGGTACCAAAGGTGTTCAACTCAAAAGTCACTTTATGGATCTCGTATGATGCTCACAGCAGCCCCATTCAGCAACTTAATGATTCCTGTTCTCAGGAGGATGATACAGAGGCAAAGAGTTTAATAATGTATATTTGGCAAATTTTGACAAGCCTTAAGGGTGAGACCCCTTTATTCACTGGAGAAATGAGGTGTGAAATCAATGTTCATAAGGTCCCCGCACCTCTTCGCTCAGTCGCTCATGGGACGCTGGGGTGGCTGTAGCTACTGCACTTCACATGTTGCTGAAGAGGTGGATGAGGAAATGATGAGAGAGGGTAGGATGTGGTTAAAGCCTCGGTTTGCTAACTGGGGCTAATGTGAGGGGAGCATATTATGTCTCATATCCATTAAGGCCTCCAGCAATCACCTCCCACGAAGGCGAAAGAGCAGCAGAGAAGGAATTGTGACTTCCTGAGTCCCAGTAGCTCCTGGAGCTGTTCCTGTTAATATTCAATTATGTTCTGCGCTGGACTTAAGAGTGCTGAACTACATCTCACTCCAGCCCCGAGGCTCAGCTGCAACAAACACAGCTGCAGGAGGCTGAGCCACGGAGAGAAACAGCCCCAAAACACACCTCGAGCTGTCTGTGCGGAACCAGCAGGCAGGAGGAACCACCTCCCCTCTCCAGGCTGTGAGACTTTGGGGAGCTTCTTGTACTCTGAGCTGTGGGCAGGGTCATCAGGCTCTTCTCCCCCTGCTTTTTACTCTGGGTGTGCCAATTGACCACAGACTGCTCTGCAGGCGCTTCCTCTGCATCTCACACCGTGCACCTTCTGCTGAGGCTTTTCCTTCATCTCACCCCCCCAACCCTGTCTCCCATCCCTGTTGACCCACCCTCCCTCTGATAAGCCCCTTCCACTTCCAGATCATGGTATTAACTTGACATTTGCAAAAGGTCACCGTGTTTGCTCTGCCTGAGTGTTACATTGCTCACTCTTTTGTTGTTCTGAGTTGTAAACCCTTCAAGGCAGAGGCTATCTCCTAGGGTGTGACTACACAGTGTCCAGGAAAACAAGGTCTCTGGTCTCAGTTGGTGTCTAATAGCTGCAACAAAGATAGCAACTCACTCCTCAGTGGAGAGGCTGGCTCTAATTTTATAGATTAATCATCAGAGGTTAATGAATCTTAATTTATATGTAAAAGTCTTCCTTCCAGAAGAGATCCATAAGCAGGATCACAACCAATGTCTTAATTTCAAAGAGCACCAGCATCAGATCCCTCCTGCATTTCCAGGAGTCCATTTGGACCACCTGGTATTGCTGGAGCATATGCCATTTGCTGCAGGAACAAATGTGGGACATAAGGGAGGTGACACACAATACATACTTTGTGCATCCAGTTTATGCAGATAAATTCTGGCTTTTTTTAGCTTGGAGTTTGTCATGCTGAAACTGTTTGGTGCATCAAACTAATTGCAATGGAGATGAGCGTGTACGGCACACGCAGCGTTTGGGTGTCTGTCCTGTGGTGGTTGGTCCCAGCAAGGTGCAACTGGCAGAGAAAGGGCACAGGAATTAAGCCTTTGTTTGCTCTCAGGTAAGAATGGATTCGATCCCATGATAGCCCTGATCTGACCAGCAGCCCTTGAGGAGGAGATGCAGGGCTGGAGCTCTCCCGTGCCATAATCTCCAGGAGGGCTCCAGCCAAGGAGGGGCTCAGCATGCTTCCCTTCTATCCATGAGGAGACACCCTAGGCTTGGCTCTTCTCAAGCATAAACCAACTCTGAGCCTCAGCTACAGTGAGGCTACACCAGAAAGCAGGATGGGAGAGTGGGGCTGCAGGGCTGGGAGGGCTGAGCCTGTGGTTGAGGCTGCTCCTCACCTGATGTTGGTATCGCAGTGGAAATGCACCTACTGACCACAGCTAGAAGAGGTGCTGATGGGGGATCTCTGCCTTTGGCTTTAGTGCCAAGACCAACAGAGCACTAGACTGACAGCCGTGCTGGCTGTGAGAACAGCCCGACCTGGCTCCTCTGCCATAGTTTGTTTTAGGACTGACATAAAGCCAGATTGTTCCCAAAAGGAACGTACAGCCTTTCCCAGGTACTAATTTTTCCCTATGGTGATACTCCTTAAATTTCGCTACTATTCTGCTTTGAAAATGACTCATTCCCCTGAGCTACCATGGCTCCTCTGCTTCTCCATGATATCCCTTGTCTGCCAGTGAAAACTGTCCCAGGCAGGATAGGGCAGCGCTGTGGCTCAGAGTCACCACGCACGGATTAATTGCCTGCGACGGGTGGGTTGGATGGCTGGAAGGTGGCTGCCAACCCGGAGGTGTCATGGCTAAGTTCTGCTTCAATTTATAATCCAAGTCTGTCCCTCCTGTCTGCATTCAACTTGGAGGAATGTAACTGTCTTTGAAATATCTGCTTCCTCCCAAATTCATCTGAAATTCATTAATGGGTTCAGGAGCTTTTGGGAGAGGGGGATGGACACATACGTGCACAGAAAAGCAGCACAGCAGAACCTTTATTTCCTTAGGGAGGCAGCCTAAAGAAATATTAGCATTTATTCTCCTCTGTTGCTGAGCTTACGACCCACACAAATAACAGGCAATAGCAAGCGAGCAGCCGACTGCAGAATGGGAACAGGGAAAATGACTCAGCAGACTTGGCACCAATCTGGAGAAAATGCAGGTACATTATAACCTTGCTTGAGCATCAATCTGATGCGTGACATGACGTAGAAACAGCAGCTAGTGTAGATATTTGCATCTGACAGAAACATTCCTCCTGATAAATGATTTAGCTCCGCTCTTGCAAATAGTTATATCCAGGAGCAGAGCAGGTGAGAAGCTGCTTTCATATCTGCCGTGAAAGGAGAGAAAAAAGTTCAATGAAAATCTCTCACTGCTTTCTAAATACTTTTTTTTATTTTTTTCCTGTTATCAGTCAACAAATAGCTGCTGAATTGTAGTTTCATACTTTGTTTGTGTCATTTTCCCCAAGATCAGTATTTCCTGCTACATCACCTTAGAAACTCTATCAACAAACACTCTGCTCTACACGTAAACAAAGCTTTATTTTAGCCTATTTTTTGACAGCAGCCAGCGTTTTAGAAACCAGAACATTTCAGGTTCTCTGGGCTATTTGCCTCAATTTCACAATTTGGTTTTGGTTTTGAGGGCCTGTCAGCATTGTTTATACCCAGATCTGTTGGTATTGTGATGTTTCTGTGTGAGTGGCAAAGAAAATATATTGCTGCAAATTGCTTTCTGGAATCACAATTTCTTCTATCAAGAGTCTAAATGAAACTGCACTTTCTAAGACATGGGAACTAAAGAGTGAAGTGAATTCAAAAGAGAAGTGAAACGAGAAGATTCAGTTGCAACAACAAAAAAGAACCAAAAACAAGCGAAGACAACTTTGGCAATTAAGCAGGACCACCTCCGAAGCTCAAGCTCCAATAAAATTCAGGAGTGTTATGCCCGACAGAGCAACTGAAGAACTCTGCAGGCCCTTTAAACATTTCATCGTGGGATAGCATCAGATCTTGTCCTGACCCCACGACAAGGTCTTTGTTTTATTGTGGAAAAATAAGACCAGAGCCCTATGAGGTTTTCTTACTTGGTTTCACAAGATGAGCATTTCCCAGGTAGCTGCTGTGAAAACACAAATTAATCCATCAGCAAACAGGGCATTTTATTTGCCAGTTTTTAAAAACCTGTGCAAGAACTCCAGCTACTGAGCCTCCTGTGATCTGCTACCACACAGAGTCCATCAGTTAGGGATTAATTTTAAGGCAGATATTAAAGCCTATCACATGATGAAGGATTTTCCTTTATGTGGACTTCAATGGGATGCTTTAAATCCTGTGCGTGCGCGTGTACACGCACGTTTATGTGCACGCCGGTGTTTATTCAAACCTTTTCCATTCACATGCAGACACAGCCTGAGGCTTCCTCAGGCCTTTCCAGGGAATGTAAATTTGGGAGGGGAGGGAGGGAGGAGAGTCATCTTTAAACCTCACATTTTAGAAAGTAAGTTTTTGAAGGAAACAGGCTCAGGTGGAAGGAGCCAAGCTCGTAAAGATTTTATAACTAACATAATTTTTTAAGAGGAGGCAGAATCCCTGCTCTTTCTTAAGTGCAAGATCTCCTTGCAAGAATTCAAAGCAAATTAGAGGGGAAAAAGCACCCTTTTTACAGAAATGCGTCGTTTTGCTTTCCTGCTCGGCTGTAACTTAAAGCGTCTTGGCTTGAGAAAATGAAATAAAGCTGCGTGATGATGCGCTGTCACTGCTGCCGCCGACACTCTGCCCCTCCCGACATCGCACCGATCTGCCGGTCAGAGCCCGGCATGGGAGCAATGCCTCCTCCTTCCAGGCTCAATTCTGCGCCAGATAAACTTACCCTCCAGTTTTGCAAAGCGTGGCCAGGGTTTGCAGCGAGTGGCTCTGCCCGAGGTGCCGCTTCCCAGGGCCGGTGTGGCGTGGAAACTCTTCCCATGACACAGCAGAACAGCAACAGCAGCAGCAGCAGCAGCAGCAGAGTAAAACAGATCAGCTCTGGCAGTGCTCCTAGAAGACTACTTTATATCCCAGCTCCAGCCTCTTCTTCCTTTCAGGATGATCTTAAGGAGGGAATAGGGAATAAAAAGAGGCTTAGTGGGGCAGGGAAATAAGGCCCAGGGAGATGGGAAGGAAGACATGCTGGAGTTGGGTTCTGTGGCAGAGGGACAGCCTGGATAAGTGGCAGAAAGGAACCCAGAGAAAGAAATCCCCCCCAAACTGGATGGGAAGGAGAGATAAACATAAACAATGTGTAGGGTGGATGAAGGGAAGACTCTGAGAAGAAAGAAAGAAACGAGGATAAACTTTCTCACTTGATAACTCTTTTCAGCTAAAATCATTACTAATTTCTACAAAACTCCTGAGAATTTTGAAATATAATAGCAGAGGTTATCTGAAAAACTGATCTGTAGATATACAGCTCATTGCACGGGCACTTGAAAATGAGTGGGGCAGAGCACAGGTACTTTAACCCCAAAGCATGAATGGGAGAGCGGAGGGAGATGATTACGCTGTCCCTGCAGATTTGGGCCTGTGCCGGATGGCCAGGCCGTTCTGGTCCCCTCCTCCAGCCAACAGGCACCGGCACCAACCCAGCAGCTGGAAAAAAGGTCGTTTATACGACTCCTTTCAAGAAAACTCCGTGCGAGACTGAAGACATTAAATCCCCAACATAAAATGTATTGCACCTGTGGGTCGTGCTTTAATCTGCCGAGGGGCTGCTGGAAGCTGTGGGGAAGGAGGGATTGCTTTTTCTCCTTCAGTTTTTAACAACGAATCCATTCCCCCCCTCAATCCAGCCCCTCGAGCCTTGCACTTGACCACCAATACCGACGCGGTGCCACCGGTTTGGGAGCAGAATTTTGGGGCCTCCCCCAGGAACCTCCCACGGGGAGAAACCCCGAGAGCCCCCTGCGCGTTGTCAGCCGGACAGCGGGAGCGTGGGGCGGGTGGGCTTTGCCTCCCTGGTCCCAAATCCTGGGGGCAGGAGGAGAGCGGGAACAAAACCCACTTCAGCACCGCAGGCGGAACAGCAGCCGGAGGAACGCGGCGCTGCCGCCGGCCGGCCCCGCACCCCCCGGCGGCTGCGGGATGCGCGGGGCACGGGGGGCTGCCCGAAGCACGGGGAGTGTCGGCACCGTCCCTTTTCCCTTCTGGAAAAGCTGGCTGCTTGCTGGGCGCGTTGCGGTGGCCAGCGCACATCCCTGCGAGCGGTTCCTTTCCCAGCATCCCGGCGCACGGCCGGCTGTCGGGAGCCGACGGTGCGGCGGGTCGGGACGGAGAAAGCGCTTCGCTCCCGGCTGACAGAGCGAAAATCGGCGGCGGCGACCACCGCGTCGGCAGCACCGCCCGCATCTGGTGCTCCTCAGTCCGACACAAACAACTTCGGGGTTTCCCCCCCCCGCTTTTTTTAAATTTAATTTTTTTTGTTGTTTGAATTTTGTTTGTTTGTTATTGTTTTTCTGCCGCTTCCAGCAGCCGAGACCCTCCGCGGCCGCAGCCGAGCCGCGGAGCCCGCATCCTCCGGGAGCGGGGTCCATCATCCCCCCGCACGCTGCCTGCCTGGTTATTCCACGTAGCGATCGGTGCGAAAAGAGAAAGGGGGAAAAGCAACCAAAAAAACCCAAACCCCAAACCAGCAAACCCCGAACCAACCCTAATTAACAACAGCGATAGCAGGAGAAGCAAGAGCGGTAACTCGCTGTGGGCAGAGGGCGATAGGAACGGAGAGCGCAGCCCCCCGGGGCGGGCAGGCGGGGAGCGCAGGCAGGGCAGGCGGGCCCCGGCGGCGCTCGCAGCCCCCCGGGGGCACCGGCGGGTCCGGCGGCGGCGGACGTGAAAGTCCCCTTTAAGTTTCCATAGAGAGGCCTCCGGGTGTCACATGATGGACATGATATAACGAAACAACATCGTGGGGAGGGAGGGAAAGCAGTGGGGGAGCCGGGGCAGCCCCGGGAGGCGGCGGGAAAGGCGGCGGTGCCCCCCGACCCGCCCTCCCGCCGTGGGTGCACCTGTCTCGGCGCGGTGTCCGCCCCGCGGATGGGGCTTGCGGGCGGCACCTTCCCCCGGGGAGGGGACGAGGAGGAGGATGAGGAGGAGGGTGATGAGGAGAGGCGGTGGCGGAGGTAAGTTGCCGGCGGGACCGGGTCGGGGGGCGCGGGGTGCGGGGCGGGGGCGCGGGGTGCGGGGGCGCGGGGTGCCCGCGGTGTCCCCGCGGAGCGCCGGGCGTGTGCGCTCCCTCCCGCCCTCCATGTCCGCATTCCAGCTCATGTTGCGCAGATAAAATTCAAACTTGAGGTAAACACAAGCGG
>JAWWEU010000040.1:2445552-2492521 GCA_035583155.1 Acropternis orthonyx
TATATATATATATATTTTTTTTTTTTTTTTTTTTTTTTTTTGTGTGTGTGTGTTATTGTTTGAGTTTTAAACTTGTGGCTTTGGAACCAACATCCTCATCAGCATGTTCTTAGTTCTGGTGTGTGTTTCCTTTTATCCTGGCGAGGATGCAGAAGGGTGGTAAGGACTGCAGGTGTTCGTTCACACCGCACTCATGGGAAGTGCTTACCCAAAAGTTGTACTGGCTTGAGGTCCAGGTGGGCTTTCAGTTCAGTCTGGGAGAGCCCTGGATGAGTTTTGCATTCCCCTCTAGTTCGGGGGTGTTGTTTATCTGAGATAATCTGGGAATATCTCAATGAAGCAGTTTTTCCCAGTTTTCTGGTCAGTGCACATTCACCTGACAAGGTGGGGGGGAGAAGTATCAGATAAAGTTCTTCTGAAGGACCAAGAAGATGATAGAAAAGGACCTACATAAAGTGACCTCAAAGCCTTCAACCTGCAGAGTTTCAGTCCAGCTGCTTTATAGAAGTGGACTTGGAAGTTCTTGAATCTTCAGTAATTACCACGCTGCGTGTTTATTCACATTTAAAACGCCTCTTCCTTGAGTGAAACCAGCACAGGAGCTAAGCTGAAAATTGTGTTGGAGTCTGTTTTCTGTGTTGCTTAAAGACGTAAACCCTGGAGTACTTTGCACGAGGCTGTCGAGCCTTGGTGTGCTCTTCTGAAACACGAAATTGCTGTGTTGGTTTTACATTGGGCATGCAGGACCTTCTGGTGCTCTTTACATCTTGATTGTATTCCCAGCGGGTGCCTGGGTTTGAGCTTGTGGAGGTTTTGTTTGCCAGCAGTATATGGCCTGACAGCTGGAATTCCCCAAAAATAGGAGTAGACTGGAGTAAATGAAGAGTTAAATGCAAGGACAGGCGCTCTCGGCAGCGGATCAGTGCAGTTTCAGATAGTTATCACTAGGAGGACACATAAGACCGTGATATTAAGGAACTAATTGTTTACCTTCTCGTATTAAGTGGTTCGGTACTGGGAAATTGTGTCTTGAATGGTTGCCATATAACAGTGTGTTAATTAAGATACTGTGTTTTACTTGGGTTTAAAAAAAGAGATCTGTCTAACGAACAAAAACCTGAGTGTGATGACATTAGGAGTTCTCCCAGAGGTTGCTTTGTCGGTGGATCAGAGAGCACTTATTCTTGAGGGCATTCCCCACCCAGGAATAGGTGACATTTAGGTAGAAGTGATCCCTCTCTTTATCGTTGCCTTCCCAGTGTTGAGTTGCAGGAATGCCTCACCCGCTTTTCCCCAAAATGTTTGCGGTGTTTCTGCCTGGGCAGGACGCCGTGCGAGGTGGATCAGTGGCTGGGGTCTGATGCAGCATTGGCTGTAATCTTCACTTAATCTGTTTGTGATCTTTCACAGTGTTTGCAAATAGCTTTTCTTTTATTTGTCTATATGTGTTTACTTAGGTGCTGATGTACAGTGTCTGTATGGGGTTGAGTAATATGGAAATTAGTCTAATTGATTTAAATAGTTTGTAGACTGTCCATGTTGCCGAGGCAAGCTGTTACCTAATAAAGATTTCAGAATCTGACTCCTTCTGTATAGAATCATTATTGATATCACACATGCAGACAAAGATGATAACTGAAGCATATGCTTCAAATAAAATGACACGAGAAAATGAAAAATGGTTCAAATTTGAAGTTAGTGAAGGATGCACGGAAATAACACCAGATGGAGAGAAAGAGAAACTAAGACACAGATTATTAATAAGTGTGTTGTGTTGCTGTTATATAGAATAGACTCTTAGAGGCTCCCAGTGTGTAAAACTCATTGTGACTGTGGTAAGAGTTGCTGGGATGTGTAGAAGTGAAAATGCATCACTGACCCTTCCAAAGTCATGATCCCTCAGGCTACGAAACAGAGCACAACTCAGTTTTAGGTGACGTTTGAAAACTTAGTAATTGTTTTGCCCTGGTATAGCTGGGCAAGATTGAATGACATCTGCATTAAAAATGATACTTGTGGAATTAATGTGCTTTCATATCTCTGGCTTCATGAACTTATTTCACTGGGAGAGATTTTCCTCAATATTGAATTTTGTTTCTCCAGTTCCGTTTTGTGAGGCTGAACAACAAACCGCTGAATCTCCCTTTGATAAAACCTGTGGTCTGGAATTGTTGCATAGTTCCTTTGTTGAAATTTCTCTGTTTGAAGACACTTGCTCACCTTGCCCTCAGTGTCTGTGTCTAGCACAGTTTGATTTTTCACACGTTTGCTGTGACTCGCAGGGTTTCCTTTCATCCTTGCAGCAAATCCTGCTTTTTAATTTTCCTGCAGACTGAAGTTCCTGTCCCATCCGTTTGTATGCCCTCAGCTCACGTGACTTAATTACTGTTTTTCATGAGAATCAGTCTCTGCTTTATAACAAAAACTTCTACGTGAGGCCCTTAATTGCTGGACAGCAAGGACCCCAGCTGGGTTTCAGACTCTCACTCTGTGCTGACCTATGGACAGGACTCTGCAGATCTCAGGCTTCAGCCCCTTGGATCAAAGAATTCTGCATCATGTGAGCTCAGTTGCAGGTTTGGCAAGGCAACATTTT
Organism: Acropternis orthonyx; assembly: GCA_035583155.1. Classification (NCBI taxonomy): domain Eukaryota; kingdom Metazoa; phylum Chordata; class Aves; order Passeriformes; family Rhinocryptidae; genus Acropternis; species Acropternis orthonyx. The sequence goes on from JAWWEU010000040.1 coordinate 2,448,149, forward strand.
ATTTTCCGGCCCTGCAGAGATTTTTTTGTAGTTTGCAGAACTTTCTAGAAGTCTGGACTAGGACTTGACTCAGCAAAGAAGTTCTTTTTTTTTTTTTTTCCCTATGTGAGTTTTAATGACTGAGGCTTCTTAGTCTGGATTTATGATTTTTAAAAAGACCTTTTAATCCCTCAGCCTAAAAATATCCTGCAATACTCTGAGCAGTGATTGATGTATGAGCAGAAATACTGTATAGTGCTGCTTGTTACGTCATTAGAGGTCTCTGCTGGTTTTTTGGATGTTCTAGTTGGAATTTTGGAAACTTTGGAGTGTAGAAGGTAAAGATGAGAGCCCATATGACTACCCAGAGAAAATGTAATCCTTTTTATTTTAATGGGGAGAATGAGGATAGGGCTGCAAGACTTCGTGTAAATTTGGGAATGTTCAAAATGAGGGGTGGGGTTGGTTGGGGTTTTTTTGCCTTTTTTTTTTCTGTTTTGTCCCCCCCCCCAAAAAAAGCTGGGTGAAAATACTGAGGAGTTACACTGAACTCCCAGAATAAGACAAGTTGCCCTGAGGATGAATAAATATGGAAGTGCATTTCTTGTTCATACTAGGGAATAGTTGGTACTGTCAGGGTATCAACACAGACAGTGGTTATGGTACCATGAAATATTTGCAGAGTTCTCAAAAGGCAGTACTGTGTTGGTAGTGAAATGGGGGTTTTGATTATTTGAACCCTTTAAAATAAAAATGACTTTCTAAATTACATTGAATCACACAAATTAATTTGATTAGTTTTTGTTTTACAACATAGAGGTTATTAACCTTTGACAAAAACGAGTCCTTTGGAAGCCTTTCAAGAGATAATAGTTCAGATCTTGAGAGTTCCGAAAACAGATCGATACCGAGATTTTGGTTCTGCGAGTAATATCAAATTAAGTAATGTCTCCTAAACTCTGCCGTGACAGTCACAGATGGACAGCTGGGACAGCCTCGGAAGCAGGAGCAGGGCAGGGGAGGATGGAGGGAGGCAGGAGGTTGCAGCAGGCGACCATCGGATGGGCAGAGGCTTCAAAAAGGAGCAGTGGCTTCAAAAGGAGCGGCGCAGATGGCACAGATACTACAGCGAGTATCAGTGTTCATAGGCTGGCCCGCTGGGGTCCCGTGTGCATCCACCACGGGGAGGGTACTCAGCCGTGAAATCCTGGTTTTTGCAGCATTCAGGCTCTGTTGAGGACGGATTGGCCAGGCTTGAGCTTTGCAGCCCTGTGAGGGGTCACAAAGAGCAAATCAGGTAGGAAGCAGCCCCGTTCCTTCGGCTTCCAAAAGATGGATAATGTGAGCTGGATAAAGGGAATTGTTGTTGAAATGAGGCAGGGGCTGAGGAGGTTTGGATGTGTGGAAATAGAGGGTTGTTACATACCAGCTTTTCTCAGCTGCTGGCCAGAACTGGGCTGCTGCTTCCAAGTAGTTGCAGGTTTTCTCTAATCAGAAGACCAGGAAAAAACCCAACAAAGGGACAGGCTTTGCTTGTCTCCACAACTCCAAGGATTTTCATGCTGTTTCAGTGAGTAATCAGATTTGGTACTTCCTTGCTTTGTTAGCACTGGTGCAAAACACACTGGGTCTTGCCAAAATTGACATCTTACACGTGGTAAAGGTGAAGAGAATGGGATCCTGGTATTGTGGAGTGGTGTAGGATTTGATGTAGCTTCTCTCCTCTTGCCAGTTTCTGCCATTATAACCCCAAGAGTAAGAAACCACTTCTATATAATGAGAAAAAAATTTCTAAGAAGTCTTCATTTATTTTTTTGAAGAGTCTAAGGATAAAGCAGAAATTCTGCAATTTATTTTACAATCATAACAAACAATTAAAGGATTATTTCAACAGTTTTCCAGAAGGAAATCTGTCTTCATATTTCTATCTTGGTAGTTAGGCTTTTTTTTTGTTCTACTGTACTTTAAAACCATTTTGTCACTTTTTTTTTTTCACCCTTTAACTAAAAATGTTTAGATTTTCTGTTTTAAGTGCCACAGGTGGCAGCAGCGTTGGGAGCTTGGGAATGACAATGAACTGCACCTCGTGTGGTTGTCAACGTTGGAACATACCCTTTTGTTTTGACCAAAAAGATTTGTTAGAACAGGAAAGCAATTTCACCACCTGTGTCTGTCGTGTCTGGATAGTCCTGTAAATAGCTGTGGGAGCTGGAGCAGAGAAGTTTATGTTCTGCCTGAGGACATGAGCGTTACCTGCATCCATCTGATGTGCAGTTTGGATAGAGATCCAGTGTGTAGGAGTGAAAATGCAGGGTGCAGGGACTTGACAATGAGAGCACAAGAGTAGAAATTGAGGGTGCAGGAGTCCCACAGAGGACCTTGGGTGGCAGGAGAGTGTTTGTATACTTATTTATTCACTGTCTTCTGGGCAATAGATGCTGCAGCCCAGTGGAGCTGGCTTACTGAAGATGAAAGGTAATTGAACCAACATGGGATTAAATAAGGCTTTTCCATCTCTCCATGTGACTCGTCTTAGCAGCTTTTAACCAAACAGTGGAAAAGTACAGAGTGTGTTCGTAGCCATTTGGCAGTCGGTGTCTCCAGACACCATTTCCAGGGCCTTCAGTTGTTCCTGTTCATTTGCATTAGCTGGTATCAGTTTGTTGAATTTGATAACATTATTTGATGTTATTTGATAACATAGCCTTTGGTTTTAAATTGAAACAGAGAGTGGCAGAAAAGAGAGGGAGAACGAAGAAAAGACAGGAGTGTTCACCCTCTATGTTGAGAACAGAATAGAATCTCGTGTAGAAATAAATTGACTAAATGCTTGTGTAGAAACTGCTCAGTGCACGAAGGCTCAAGTGGTTTTTCTTCCAACAGAAATGGTGTAAATTGGTATGCAGAGAGAGTTTCCCAACTCCCGTTTATTCCCAGTTATCTCGGAGCTGTTGGCCACTGAGGGTGAAGGTTGCACAGTTTGCTTTAAGAACAGGACCGATAAGTTCCGATGGAATTATGTCTCCGTGTTTCAAGAGATGTTTTGGAATTTCTTGGAAGAGGAAGGTGACTGACATAAATGTATCTTGAACAGGAAAGGAAGGATGTTATTCCTGGTATTGTTCAGGGTATTTTTCTGTGGAGTAAGAGTTGAATCACTGACAGGAGTGACAAGCTGGGAGGTTTGGGAGGGAGGGCAGTGATCAGACTTGGTAGTGCTTACGGGTTCCAAACCCCTTGGTGACAGCACATCCAAGCACATGTTAGAACAGCCCAGGAGCCTTTCTGGATCTTCGTGTGTCAAATATTCGGTAATACATAATTTTCTTATTTGTTTTGTTAAGAAAACATTGGAGATGATTCACATGTGGGGTTTTTTTGGTTTTTTTTTTTTTGGTTTTTTTTTTTTGTTTGTTTGTTTTGGTTTGGGTTTTTTTTGTTTTTTTTTGTTTTTTTTAAACAAATTAAAATCTTTGGCAAGTGATCACAGGGAGTAAAATATTTACAAGAGTAGTGTTAGGTGTTTTAATCTTGCAGATTTTGTTATGCGGGTAATAATATTGTCTAGCTGCAAGGAGAAAATCTCCATAAAAGTTAAAAATAAAAATCAGAGTAGATTGATGTAGACTATAATTCCCTATTTGTGAAGGTGGACCTCGTGGCTTCAGCGTGCTTTAGGCTGACCTCTCCCCACGCCTGTGCTGTGCTGTGAGAGGGCACAGGTAGTTTGGGTTTGAACTCCTGACAGCCCAGTACACTCTCTGAACAAATCTGCTGGTCACAGGTCACTGAGCTGTCACGGATGGAAGGATTAAATCAGGGGAACTGCTGAATATTTTGCATGAGAGAAATTGTACTTCTCTACCTGCTCTCTTCTGTCTGAGGTTCTTGTCTATCTGTGGTTTCCTGGCTGGGTATAAAAGACTCGGTAGTTTCAGGAAATAAAATCAGATGTGATGGTTCATTTCTCTCAGGGAATGAAGAAATATCATCTTTTCAACAGAGGGAGGTTGTGGTCAGACCAGGAGGGCAGAATGTCTTTGTCCTTGGCGTCATTTCCTTGGCTGATGACCACAGGGTCACCGTGTCTTTAATTAATATTCTGGAATTGCGTGTGTAATTTGTGATACCAGAAGTACGAATCTTCCTTTTGCCAAGTGTTTTAACTTTTTGGACAGGACTGTGGCATTGGAACCACCTAGGAGAAGCCTCCACTTGCCAGAGAGATTAATCCCTGCAGACTGCAGGAACAGCAGGGAATGACTGATCCGAGCAGGTCACTGTGTGGGCTCTTCATTGTCAGCAGTGGGCTACCTTCAGAGTTTAGGGTGGGATTCTTCCCTTTCTCATGGAGAGACTGAATTTAATGAAAAGAACCAGACTAAAGGCTCCAGTAGTTTGACTAGATCTCCTTTACCTGCAGTGGATACCTGGGCAGCTGGTATTTGGTGTGGACAAGTGAGGTAAATCCCAGTATTCTGCAATTCAATTACTATGCCAAAACAGGCTTTTGCAGACAGAATGGGTAATTATTAATATTGTGCTCTTCCTTTTATGTTATGTGTGTTGATGTAGAATCTTGGGTTTTAAGAATTGAATTGAGCAGTTAGAGGGGAATGTACTGGGTTAGAATAAAATTAGTCTGTCAGTTCTAAATACATAATAGCACAGTGCTACCTTGGTCACTCTGTCATTAAAGTCCCCAAAATAGTCCTGATGAGTTTTATTCTGTTCTTGTAATCAGACTCTGCAATGCAGTTGACTGTAGTCTTAAAATACTCATATGGATTGATTAAAGAGGTGCTGAGTTACAGGGCTGTGCTCTGATGGTCCCAAATGACTTGACCATCTCTGCACATGTGACCTGCTGTTGAAATAATGGGGGAGGGGGAAGTTACAATTGTGTCATATTGGTGGATTTGGAGTTTTTATTGGAAGGTTTGGATGTGCACTAGATGCCCTGCTGAAATGGTTAGGTAGGATCTCTTGGTGCTTGGTTCACATATAGATGTAAATGATGATTAGAATAGAATAGAATAGAATAGAATAGAATAGAATAGAATAGAATAGAATAGAATAGAATAATCTCAGTTTGAAGGGGCCTGTGATCATCTAGTCCAGCTGCCTGAACAGTTCAGTGCTGGCCAAAAGGTTAAAGCATCCAGGTCATTGACAAATCCATTGAACAGGGCTGGCCCTGGGATTGATCCCTGAGGGACATTGCTGGTGACAGTCACCAGGCAGCTGGAGCCCCTTTGAGCTCTGCCCTTCAGACATTCATCACCCAGCACACTGTGAGCCTGCTCATCCCACAGCTTGTCCAGGAGGATGTTGGGAATACCAAAAGCCTTGCTAAAATCCAGAAAAACTACACCCATTTCATCCACTGGGCAGGTGACCTTGTCATGGATGAATATGAGATTAACTGACCTGTGTTGACTGTGCCTGGTAATTGTATTCTTCTTTAAAAGACTCGCAGTAGCACCCAGTATGATCCTCTCCGTAATTTTCCCAGGAGTTGTGGTAAGACTGAAGTCTGTCCTGGTTTTGGCTGTGATAGGGTTAGTTTTAGTTTTCCCTGGCAGCTGGTGCAGCGCTGTGTTTTGGATTTAGTGTGAGAATAACGTTGATAACACCCTGATGTTTTAGTTGTTGCTAAGTAGTGGTTACTCCAAGGCAAAGATTTTAATTTCCCAGGCTCTGCCAGTGAGGAGATGCATGGCTGGGACAGCTGACCTGAGCTGTGGGCAGAGGGGTATTCCATACCACAGGGACGTCATTCCCAGGATATAGAGCGGGGAATGTTGTCAGGAGGGGTCAGTGGCTGTTTGGGATGGAGTGGTCTCAGTGGGTGGTGAGCATTGGTCCTGTGCATCACTTATTTCCCCTCTTTTTGTTACCTCCATTCTCATTAGTACTGTAATTATATTTTACTTTATTTAAATTATTCAACTGTTCTTACCTCAATGCAAGGCTTTTAACTTTTTCCAGTTCTCCTCCTCATCCCACTGCACTGGGAGTGAGGGGCTGTGTGGAACTTGGTTCCTGGCTGGCATTAAAACCATGACAGCTACTGGTGTTGCTTCTTCTAGAATTATTTTCTGCACATGTAGATGTCTCTTGCAGATAGTTTAATTACCGTGGATTATTTTAGGTATCATATTGATGACATGGGTGAGCAGAAGGAAAGGGAATGGGGTTGTCATGACTACTGTGGTTCTTCTTTTTTTTTTTTTAATTTTTGTACTTCTATTTAAAAATATTTTTATCTCTAAATTTTTAGGGATAAAAAAAATGTCCTTTGCTGATGGTAAATTGCTGGTCACACTTCAGACTCTCCTAATTCTAGCAGAGTCAGTTTTTGAAGACCTTTTTTCTGTAAATCAGAGGGGATGAGAAGAAAGAGCGTTCTCTTGGCACCTTCCATAAAGGAAAACTGGGCTAGTTTAACTCTCAAGTAATAGTTGAGTACAGCTTACTGTATTCCTTACACAGGGACATGATTTGTTTCAAATCAGGTGGTTTTGCATAGAAATGTTTTTACATGCTGATAACTATTGCTTGAGCTAGTAAATTCCTGCGAGCTTGCAGCTACTGTTACTAACAATAATTTCATTGTTTTATTCAAAACAATATAATTACTTTTGCATTAGTAGATCTTGCAGTGCTCATGCCTTAGTTGTGGTTTCTCTTGAGGAACTGAATCGGGCCAGTGATTATTATTTAGCAAAGGGAAAACTGAAGCAATTTAAGGTATTTTTTCAGTCATGAGAGGGAGCAAATTAACTTATTTATGACTAATGGGGTATACATACTCCTCTAATGCACAAAAGAGTGGGTGTCTTTTGTTTTGTGGGTACATTCATTCTTGACATTTGTATTACTTAGACTGTAAACACTGGTATGGGTCAGAATTCCAGTGCCATCCATGTGTTGTCAGCATGGACGAAACAGGGATCCTTTTACAGCGAACAGCTTGGGTTTGGCTTTTAAAAAAGAGAAGGAATTTTCTTTCTTTTTTCTTTTTTTTTTTTTTTTTTTTTTGAACATGTCCATTTACTGAAAAAAAAAAAAAAACAAAATCTCGCTTAGTTTATCCCTAAACATACATATTTATGTGATTAGTACCTACACAGTTCCCTACTGAGTTTGATTTATGCCTCTGGCCTCCTTTATGTGCTTACTTGGCAGCAACAGCAGTGTCTCTGCTCTGATTCCCAAGCTACTTTAAGCTTGGGTTGGTGATATAACCAGATCAGCCCAAGCTGGAAAATGGGTTAATTTGTCCTTTTTCTCAGCCTAACAAATCAGCCCTTGCTGAATTGCCTGGTACATGAGTAGGCTGCCACTTGTCCCCCTGGTTGCTCAATCTCATTCTCAAGCAGTCTGGCAGGCAGTGTTGGAATTAAACAGCAGAGAAATTATTCCTCAGTCATCCATAGGTTCCTGGTGTCTCTTACTGTCTTTCTTTCTGTACATTTACTGGAGGCTGATAATTTCAGGTCTTGATTTTGTAAACGAGTGAAATGTCTTTTTTTTTGTTAGAAACAACACTGAAAGTATTATTTTTGTGTGAACCTTAGTTAATATTATTGAATAACAAAAATAGTAAAAGGAGTCTTGTATGACAGTGGATTTTTATGCCATGCTGTGTCAGTGTCGACTCCATGTAGTTCATTCAGCATGACGAGTTTGTGTCTGAAGTCCCACAACTGAGCCACTTAAAAGAGCAAAAGCTAAACAGAGGCTGTGAATTTGCAGAAAGTGTAAAAGGCCTTCAAAGCCTCATGATGGTTGAGATGTTTTTGTGCAGTGTCTTTGTTCGGAGTTGGTTTTCAAGGTGTGTGAAGCCAGACAGCGTCAGGTGTGAGAAGTCTTGTGGTCTTGTCTCTCCCAGCCCTCCATGCTCATCATGTGTATCCATGACTGTTCTCCCATCCAGTCTGTGGTCTGTGTCTTCGTGTTGGATTTAAAAGTGCTGATTCCTTTTCCCTGAAAGTCACACAGAAAGCAAGACAGGATTCAAAAAATCCCAGTTCCCTGCCCTGTCCCTTCTTGCTTTATTTCTGCTTCTCTGACAGGTGTTGCTACATAAGTCAACTGCATTATAGTTAAGTGAGCATGGTCTTTATTTTAAGACGAAAACAGGATTTTGGTAGAAGTTGGCAGCACTAGAAAATCGCTCCTCCTTGCCCTGAGTAGATTGTTTCTTTCCAGGGTGTGTGTGTATGTGACAGAGGCTGGAAAAGAAGGATAAGTGTGTGTGTGGGCACTGGCAAGAGGCCACAGTCTTCAGGCCATGCTCTGTATCGTCTCTTCCTCCTCTCACCGCCTTGCAAAATGTATAGGCTTAGCTGTATAAAATAATACATTTATTTCCAAATTGTGCTAAACGAGCTCATCTCAGTCACTCAGCAGTTATGAAATGCTGCCAAGTGCTACACGTCTTGTAAATTTAGAGGGGTTTTTTGGCCTTTTTTTTTTTTTTTTTTTTTTTTTTTTTGGTGTGCAAAGGATGAAATACTACCCAGCTACCGAGGCAGAGAGAAAGGTGCCTTCCTTCTCCCGCAGCCTTCAGCAGCGTGGAGGAAGATGCTGAAAACCAGGATTCCTAATTTGACCCTCCTGCTCGGAGCTTCCAAACGTTGGCGATTTCCGAGTCCCGGAGCCTGTCTGCTCCTGCCAGGCAAAATTACCATTCCCTGTGCTCCCAGCAGAGGGTTTTGACGGGGTCGGTGACCAGCTCTAGCACAGCACGGCTCCTTCTTCATTCCTTCTCCCTCTCCTCCAGCTTGGAGCCAGGAGCAGGCAAGACTTCTGCTGCTTCCCTCCTAACGAGGTACGGATTCCAGATCAAATGTTAGAGCTGCTTGTTTCTACATGAAGAAATCACATTCAAGACCCCTGGACTTGTTCCAGGCAGGGATACCATTAGATTTGACTCTTGTTTCAAACTGTTAGAGCCTGATGGTCTGATGCAGCCAAGGAGGGAGATGAAACGCATCTACGTTTCAAGGATGCAAGGCAGAAGGAGCTGTTGGATAATTTAGTGTGACATTCAGGGTGTTGCAGGTCATTATGTGTAACTTACTCCCTGTTTCTTGAGCTCAGTAGCTCATGCTTGACTGAAAAATTGAAAACTTAACAGGCATTTGCCTAAAATGTTTTTCAGAAAGGCAGGCTGGCTTATTTGGGAGTTATTTAGAAATGAGGATTTCAGCATCTCTCTTAGTAATTTGTTCTGTTGAATAAACAATCTGTGCTTTCTTCTTGGGTTTTTTCGGAGTTTTTTTTTTGTTGTTGTTGTGTTTTGCTGCATTTCTGACTTGAATATGTCTAGTTCTCCGTACTTTCTTGGGAATTTGAAGCTGGCATAAAGTGGCATTGCTGCTGAAAGAAGCAGTGAGCATCTCCCAGTGCCTGCCTGGGTGCCAGCTGGCACGGCTGGGGCACTGGCCCCTGGTCCTGGCCTGGTGTTCCTACAGCTGTGAGCAAACCCACTGCAGAACCAACAACAACAGCAGCAAAATCATGTTTGTGCGGGGTCAGCACCGAGATGTAATTCATAGCGCAGCTGCATGAGGAGGGAAGGGATAGCCAGGGATGAGAAGTGGGTGAAGGTGGCTTCATCAGCAGATGGTGAAACACTGCGGTTACTTTCAGCTGTTGGGTTTTGGCCTTTTTCTCCTGGGAATAATGCTGATTCTTGACCTTTTTGCCCTGGGAATAATGCTGGTTCTTGGCCTTTTTCTGCTGGGAATAATGTTGGCTCGTGTTCTCTGCAGCCAGCAATGTGTGTCTGCGTCTGTGGGTTGGTCTTCATGGTGTTAAACATCACAGCTTCACAACCAGGTGTTCAGCAGAACACTGGAATAAAAGAAGTGATTATTTGATAAAGCAGAACCCATGCAGAGGCAAGTATTATCTAGGTATTAACATTTATTTTGTTGATAAGTTTTTAGTATCTGTGTTGTAGTAATTGGTAACTAATACAAAAGGGAAAAGGGCTTTGGATTGTTCTACTGGAGGGCTTATGAGGGGCAAATTAGTCTCAGTGTTAGCAGGTTGAAAGTGAAAATTTTCATTATGTGAGGACTGTGTTTAGTAAACTTTTTTTCAAGAAATATACTTGGTCTTAAAGATACAAATGGATATTTATCCTAAGACGTAGGTGTTGAACAATATTTAATGCTAAACCAGGGGAGCTTCACACTAGGTAATTTTTTTTCTCTCCACTGGATGATTATGTCTCTTAAGAGAGCATTTGGTAGGACATACCTGTGCCAGCTCTCATCTTTTTAATACTCTATGATGGTTTAAATAAGAGAATATCTTGAACTTGTAAAAATCTGAGAGAGATGCACATTATTCCAACATTATACTAGTTCTCTGTGTTTCCTCTGCAGTCTGAAGGAAGGGCAAGGGTTTTTGAGATATAGGAAGAAAGAGCTGGGGCTGTGAAGAACAAGATCCCAAGGACAAGTCAAGCCCAGCAACACAGGATTGTCTGGGCAAGGGAATGGCTCCAAACCTACACTATCACCACAGAACCCCGTGGAGTTTGTCCCTGTGTAGCTATGAACTAGAAATTCAGAATATACCAGCCTTCTGGAGCATCACATACTGATGTTGTTCTCTGTAGATGGAAAAAAATTTCTTCCAGATACTGCTGAAAAGTGTTGACTGATTTTTTTTTTTTTTTTTTTTTTTTGTGCTGTCAAAATGATTTTTTTTGCTTGCATTTCAGTTCCCAGTGACTCTTACTATACTCAAAGTTGTTACATAAAATTGGCCTGTATTTTCTTGCCAAAAGATTTCAGTATTGTTTAAGCAACAGTGCTGAATGGATCAAGCATAAAGTCACTGCTCAGCACGTTGATTTCTTGTCTCTTCTGGCAGCACAATGCAAAAACTACATGTACTTAACACTAAAAAGTATTCCCTCTTCTTTGGGGATGGATTTATTTGGTTTTGGATAATTTGGTTGTGTGTTGTTTCATCAAGACTTCACCTGCACAAGTTCTGTTTGGTACAAATCTCATTTTATTCATGGGAATTGATGAACTCTGCTGTAGAGGCTTGTTTTGCAAGAGGAATCTTCTTTATCCTCCCTATTTTTTTTCAGGAACTTCTAACAGCCCAATTCATCAGGACTGTTGCCACCACTTGGATGGGGAGCAGGGAAACCCCTTTATTTGAGATCTGTCTGATCATCAGTGTGCATTCAACTCATACATCTTTAAAGTGACATCTGATTTTGGGCTGTGCTTTTAATGAATCTCCTTGAAGCTGCCCAGCCACAGTTGACCTGAGGATGTTCTGCTGCTGCATCTTGGCAGTGTTGGATTCATGGCTGGACTCAAGTGATCTTGGACGTCTTTTCCCAGCCCAAATGATTCTTCAGATGCCTTTATTTCTACTGACTGAACTCCCAGACTTTACCTTTCTTACCTGTCTTACTTCCCTTCCTGCAGTTGCTGGTTGGCATCTGCCCTTGGTAAGTCCTGTCCCAGGCAGCGTCTGACATCCTGATGGTTCTTTTTACATGTATTTTGTATAATCTTCTTGGTGAAACTGGGGGAAAACTTGCTTGGCTGAATCCTTTCTGGCCACATGTAATTTTTATAGGGGAAATTCCCATATTTCTCATTTTAAATTCTCACTTTAGGTTTTTATTGAAGGCAGCAAAGGATGTCTTTTCTGTTCTTTTTCATCTTTGTTTCAGTATTCATTGTGCAGATGTGTATTAGCCTGGTGAAGCTGTAAAGCAGCCAAGTTGTGATGATCTTCACTGGAGGTGGAATAGTTTAAAGAAGGCTTTGCAGTCTGATTTAGTTGTTTGTACTTCAAAATAAATTAAGAGAAAGGTGCTTCTTTTATTTACTAAACATTTGCAAGTAAGCCTTAAAATCCCATCACAGTAAATAGCAAATAATTTTCTTTACAGAGTCTTGTCTTTCGGTGTGAAAAGATGGGATTCTTGCAAGCCATTAAAATTTTCAGAAGATTGCTGTTATTTTCTCTTTATTACAGTTCAAATAGTAAAACATAAAAAATTATTGACAAGCTTTCTCAAAGAAAAAAAAAGGCATCCAGGTTTGACACCTCTTGCTAAAATACCTTTTAAGCTTTTTCCAGGTGGAAAATAAAGCATATAAGAAGGGAAGATGAGTAAACAGTGCTGAAATAGGAGTTTTTTTTTTTTTTTTTTTTTTTTTTTTTTTAAAGAAAGAATTTCAAATGATTAATTGCTTCTGGAACCTTATTCCACTGCCTTTGGAGTCAGTGGGAGGCTTTAACTTGCTTTTCCCAAGGGGGCAGTGGGGCTCACTCTCACTGCAGTCCCTCTTTGCTGTTTCATCTTTGATACACAATACATATATTTTAAAAATATGCAAAACACTAAATTCAAAGTGTGTTTCGTGCTTGGTTAAAGTTGTTTTTGTGCCTCCTGCAGATGCTGAAAGTACAATTGTCAAGAAAACAGCAGTTTGCTGGTTCTCTGAGGAATGTTGTTGTGGCTGCATATCAGTTTCATGCACAGACCTTTTTTTTTTTTAAAGAAAGAAGGTGTAACTAGAGGAACCAAAATTCTAAAGTGAACAGTCATTAAGTCCAAACTTACTAATTGAGCTGAAACCAGGAACAGGACAAAGAACGTTGCACTGAGAAACACCACCGTGGCTTGAATGTACCTTACATGAACCAAACAGGAAATTCTACGGAGGAGAAAGGGAATTAAGAGCTTGCATCTTGTTAATTGAGGCTTTGGCTGGCTGGGCTTTTGGTCCTTTTTGAAAACCCCAGAGTGGGACGCACCGTGAGTGGTGTTTGGTTTCCTTTGCTGGGTGTGGTGTGGGGAAGGTTCTGTGCTGTATTTGCCATCAGGTGCAAGTCTCTGGCAGGAGGGAGATGGTGCATTGCCTGAGAGTATCTGGGCGTATTTTTGGGGAGCAGCATTTTGGAGGACTGGATGGAGACTGGTCGGAAAGGAGCCTTTGGCAGGAATGGAAATTGAAGAGGAAAACCAGGCGTGTTGGTAGCATTGGTGCATGTTCAAACGTGGGAGCAAAGACTTATTTCAGGGATGCAAAGGGATCTGCAAAGTCAGGTTGTTACTGGATTGAGAACAAACCTGGGGGGGGAAAAAAAGTGAAACCACAGTGGACCAGGGGAGTTATTTTGAATGTATTTTGTTTATTCTGCTTTCAGTTTTACTATATGCCAGTGCCATGCTTTATATGTTCTGCTAATAACATGGAGCTCTGGAGTTTGCAGGGCTTTTTAGTGGTTATTGATACTTGTTCTCGAGGAGAGAAGAGGCAATTGCTCCATCACTCAGCGACTCAGGGTCTCATTGCAGTGGTGGTAGAGGCAAGATGTGAAACTTGAGGCAAACCTGGGCTTGAGGACTGGAAATGAGCAAAGATATGTGTCCACTGGAGGATGAGACAGAAGATTTATTTGTATTTTGAAGATGCAGTGGGACAGAAACATTCCCTCAAAGTCTAGAAAAGAGCTGCAAAGAGTGTGGCATCCCTTTCTTCAAAGGTTTGGCCAGAACCTCAGCTGGTGGAGCTCCTTGGTCCAGGTGTCTTTGTAGGACCTGAAAGGGGCAAATGCTACAGAAATAAAATTTAATCAGAGTCAGGCAGTGGATTATTCATCTCATGGCTCTGATTCATGATCTTTGTCTATAGAGACCCCAAGAACCAAGTCAGGTCACCAGACTGGCAGAGTCAGAACTGGGATTAGGAAGCTTGAGCAAGAGGGACACAGCAAAGATAAGCCAGCACACAGGTGGGGCCACTCACAGACACACTGGCTGAAGAGTATGTGATAGAATGATCATACTTAAGAAAAATACATCTTAGAAAGGTTTCCAAAATAAATTTTTTTTAAAAAAGGGGGAAAAAAGCTAGCAAAGGACACCTCTTACAGCATTTGAAATTAATTACTTGCTTTGACTGGATGAGGTTAAACAAAAGATGTAGTTCCATCGCCTACTATGGTGAAGACTCTGGAAGTCATTTTACTGGAAGATCCCTTCAGAACAGTGTAGGAGAAGCTAGAAGAAGACTTGCAGCACAACTGTTGTATGGATCTCAGGGTGGTACTGCTCTGAGAATAAGGCAAATGAAAATGGGAGGAGTTAGAGCGTGTTGAAAACTGGATGTCCTGGTTTTGGAAACATCTCAGTGGGTTAAAAGGACTGACTCTGGGGGGATTGGTCAAGTACCAGCTTTGACTGGGACAGTGATAGATGAGCACTCTGAGATGGCATCGTAGATGAAGTTCTTCTCTCTGCCCTGTGAGAAGCAAAGAAATGAGATCTTGAGTGCAGAGTGAGATGTGCTTGAAATGTTAAGATGCCTGAGGCAGGGATGAAAAATGTACCTTTCCTCAAAGGAAAGAGCCATCTGGGATAAAAGGGTCATTTTGAGGCTTTGGAGACTCTGTCAGAGACACTCCAGAGAACTGGGGCAGAAAAGGGGTTTTCTCCTGCATGAGAGCATACGGGTGGTTATAGCTGCAATTGTGAAAAGGAGGAACAGAGAAATGCTCTGGGTATTCCACAGTATTTCGGCACACCACTTCTGCAGGGAAAATCCCTAAAAAAGTTTCTTAACAGACCAAACCTGGTGGGCTGAAAGGGGAGGCAGGTTGGCTCTCCCAGAGGATGGGGGTGGATGGCAAGTGCACCCTCAGCTGGCAGGACAGGGGAGGTCGGAAAACCTCTTGTTCATCCTAAATTGAATCCAGAGAGGATTGAGTAGGTCTCACTCCTGGAAACTGCTGGGGTAGGAGGGAAGGAAAATGTCTGATTTTTGTCAGCTCATTTCAGAAACCTTGTTCCTAAAGGGGAAAATGATCCGACAGAAGGGGATGTATAGGGGGAAGCAAGGAAGCGGTAACTATGGAACCCACCAGGAAGGGGGCAGCCCTTGTGTAGGTCTGCTTTAAATGGGCTTTTTCCATGGTGGGATTCGATGAGGGAGGGATGAAGAGGAGGAGAATGGTTTCATGTTCTAATTTTCAGTCAAGCAAGTGATTGATGAAGGCAGGAAAGAGAGAAGGACCTGCCCTGGGAGGGCAAGGTGGACACTGGGAGATTGTACATAAACCCTTTCATTCCTGTGACTTCTCCTCTGGTTTCTTTCTGTGCAATAAATGCATAATTACTGTAGTTTGTTCTATTAAAACTCAGCTTTAGTATCAACAAACATATTTTCTTGTGTCTCTTGGGTGTCTTCATTATGGAAGGGTGAAGGAAAATCCACATCTTACTTGAGCTGCTGCCATGCTGCAGTTTGTTAATGCCACTGTTCCAAGTTCTTCCATGTGTGAGTGAAGCCTTGAGAAATCGTTCTTGACTTGGATGTGTATTAATTATATCAGCAAAGATAGGGAGGGCTCTGGGTGTGGGAGTGACCATTTGCAGGATTGATTGTTCTAATGAAAATGAATTTTGTTGAACTGTTTCTTGTTTAGAAAGTGAAAATGGGGAAACAAAGAGGATTTTTGAAAAACTGAAATTTGTAATTTTGACCAGTGACAGAAAACGTAATTAGGTCTTGCTTTGGTTTGGTTTGGTGGCCGTTTTATTTATGTATTTAAGTGCAAATTATCAGCTTTTGAAATAATGAGAAATCAGGGAAAGGAAAACTTATGGGGCTTTCAGACCAGCGACATGAATGCAGAATTAGATGCTTTGCTAGGCTTGTAATTGTGTTTTAAGCAAAGAAAATTTTCCTGGTTTTGAAAGCTAAATGGAGTTCAGAGCAATTTGCTGTATGATAGGGAATACAGTGATTCAGCATTCGCGGTGGCAGCTATTTATAGCCACTCTATTTTTATTCAAAGCAAAACAATAGCACTGAATTTCAGGCAGTTGGACCAGATGCTCAGGAAGGTCTCTATTGAAGCTGAGGAAAAATACCATCTCACTGGATCTTTGAAAGCTGAACTCGTGAGCCCCTTCAGCATCACCATTCCTGTGCCGTCCTCGGAAGGTGAAATCCAGGGCTGTGCTGGGAAGCTGCACTGGCAGCGTGTCCCGAAAACGTAGTTTGTATCCGCTCTTAGGGAGTTACCAACATTCTTTGTGTTTTATGTTTGAAGAGCTGAGCAATTTAATTAATCCCTGTTTACTTTGACTGTCTCTTGCAGGTTTTCGTGGCTGTTCCAATTCCTGTTGCTGCAGCCAACGTGGATCCGGATGCCGTGGCTACAGAGGCTTGTTGCTTTCTCATGCTGGATCCCTCAAATCCAAGAGCTACTTGGCAGTTTCCAAGGCAACCACCTGTGGAATAATTAAAAAGGATGAAGTGTTAGCCTGCCAGATACAAGGAATTCTTGCCTGAAGAGAGCGTTTCGCTTTTCATCTGTCTTGAACAATCAAATGTGCTGCTGCCAGCAAAGTTAAGGTAGTACAATGAAAAAGTGCTAATTTATTTTCTGGAGGTTCTCAGAGTCTGAGGTGGAGCAACAAACCTGATACGAGTGTATACTATAAGAAAATTGCCGTTCTGTGTTAAAAGTTTGGGTATATTTAAACATGAAACCCAGGAGAAAGGGGGTGACGGAAAGCAGTGTGGGTGAACGGTGTTTTGTGTACGTAAAAGCAGTTTGCGCTTTGTGCCGTCTTCCCTTGGATGATTTTAAGGTGGTGAGGACTAAAATGGAGCATACATTAGTGGGAGCATAAATATAGGAAGTGCAGCCTTCGTGCCAAGTGCATTGAGATGTCTTTGGCATTCAGTGAAGTGATAGATATAAAAGGAATGTAGGAGTGGGCTCACTGCAAAATGACAGTCGGAATCAGGGATCGATCTTCATCCCAGAGCCTAAAGGGTGGGCAGGGACTAAAGCCATGTTTAAATTGAACTGATGATCAGGTTTAGCTGCTTTGGTGAAACAGCAGCTAAAAACCATTTTGAAGCCCGTATTCCCAGATTCAGAGCTGAAGTTGCATAGTGGAAAAACCAAGTATTAAGCAAAAGAACCCCGTTAGAATAACAAAGAGTAACAAAAAGGGGCAAATTCAGTTCTGAAGGTCAAAAACTTTGCTGCAGAAGTTGATGGCAAAGCTGTTAAGCTTCAGATAACTAGAAAAGTTCTTTTCCAAGTAGAATATGTTACTGGATGTATCTGCTTATTATATCTTCCATCTCTGCCAGTCATTCAAATATAGTTGAATAGAAAAATACTGTTCATTTTTGACAGTGGAGTTAAATGGAGAAAACCACATTCTCATTCTTCCCATAGTCCAAATAACTGCTCAGTTAAGTCTGGTTACCTTGCCTGATGCTCTTGTGCAGTTAATTTTAGGCGTGATGCTTTTGTGTAGTTTATTTTAAGGGGGGAAAAAAAAAGTCCTAAATTTTGAAGGAGAAATATTTGGGATGCCATCTGGGCTTTACATAATAAATATTCCCTGCCAAAATGTTTGTGGGATTCTGTTGGGATGTGGATGGGATTTCACATTCCATCCTTCCACAGCACAAGAGGATCATTGTTGTTTAGATACGGTGGGTCCAAGAAGAAATAAGAATTGCGTGGTGGCAGCTCTGTGGTTTGGGGGAGTACAAATAGAATCTCTCCAGTAATCACTGACACCTTTTACAGCTGTTCCCCAATTTCAAAACCAAATACTTGCAGGTACGAACCGAGTACAGCTGCAGTTTTCCACCCTGATACTTGATTTCAAGTTCACTGGCTCATTGTCACCACATCTTAAATACCAAACTAGTTTTATTTTTGAAGTAATTCTTCAGACTGTTCAGTTCTATTCAGTGTGGAGCTGAGGAAAGTGGTTTTTTTGAGACAAATGCTGTTTTCACGTGTGAGGGAAGTGTGCTGGCAAAGCATCTGCACCAAACACAGCGAGGCAGCGAGGAGGACACAAAATTGAGACACTGGGCAAGTACAGGAAAGGTAGTTGGTGTGTGTGAATCTAAATCTTTCCAAGAAGCACATATAACTCTCCCAAGGTGAACTGGATGGTTGTGAAAGAGCATACTGGTGGGTGTATTTGTGTAAACCTGATGTAATAGCTAGGTGAAGTAATGCATGATGCCCAAGAGTGTGCACAGAGAAGTTTCATCTTGGATACTCCTACAAAAGACACTAAACACACATAAGAACTTAATTTTTCTGTTTTACTTTGAATACTGTGGATGAGATTCTTCTGCTGAGGCTCAGATGTCTGGGTACTGCTGAAGCAGGCTGTGAAAAGCAGGACAGGATGAACAGCTCCCTGAAGGTTCCTGTTCCAGGGATGACTTGCCTCTGGAAAAGAACCTCTTTCCATGGATAGGATCAGCCTGGACCACTGATTCAGCCTATTTGTCTAACACTTCATAAACTTCCAAGCGTGTAATTGGAGGTATTTGCATATCAAATTCATCTCTGCTTTTTTCCTCCATATTTCATCCCCAGTCCGGTGCTTCCCATGCTAAATGGAGTTGCACTTTATTTCGGCTACAACCTGCTTACTCATCCTCCCTTTCCCATTTAACCCTGGCAGTTTTTCCAGGCTTCATCTACAAACCTGTGGTTCAGTATCAAGGCTGCTGGAGAGGCACCTGGAGTTTGTTAACATAGTTTGTAATAGAAATAAAAACATCCAGGCTAAGTTTTGGCAGCTGGGCTGTGTGAAAGAAAATACAGTGACCAGCCAGAGTTGATTTCTGGTGTTCTGTATATAGGTTGTGTTTTGGTAATCTTTATCCCTGAGAAGTTTCACAGGACTGGAAGGGAATACAAGCTTAGGAGGGGTGATTTGTTTAGTAGTTTTAATCTCTTAAAGTGATTCAGTATGTGTCAACATAGAAGTTGTTTCCGTAGCCTTGGCTATAAAGAGTTGGTGCTGTATGGACCCAGAAAATAAAATTTTCTTTGTGCTTCTCTTTGTGTAACAGAAGATTTACATTATGCTCCATATTGGAGTAACTTGATGTCTTTTTGAGTGAAAAAAGTGGGAAATAGTGATACGGTAATTCTCTTAAAGATTATTTTGATGCTGTCATTAAAATTTGACCCTAAATTTATACCATCAGAACAGCTGTATCAAGAGTCAATTACAGTGTGGTAGTCTGAAAGTGCCATTAAAATACCCATTAATTTTGTTAAATAAATAGGACTGTTTCCTAGAACCGGAAGGAGTAGATAGGACTTTTATCTTGTTGCTTGGAAATCTGGGTAATTTTTCAGGGTGGGATTTTTCAATTTCCTTTTAGCAAGAAAAGCTTACAGTGAAAATATAGGGGAAATGTGGGGAAAGAATAATAAGCAGCAAGTCACCTTCCAGTTTGTAGAAGAGGGAACTCAAATAATGAATGGACTCTTTTGTCTAGGCTGGTTTTCCTTTCAGGAGGAGGGAACTGTTCTGCTGCCACTTCGGTGGGTGAATGGTTTGTGGGGATCCAAGCTGCACTGCAAGGTGAATGGTTTTGCAGATAGAATTGTCTAGGAGGCGATTGATGCACCTTAAGCTTCGTCTCCAGATCCCTCTCTCCTCTCCAGCTGCTGCTGCTGCTGTGCAGTTTGGATATGCTTTTCCAGTGTTGTTCAGAGGATTTTCCGTGACAGATTATTCAGAAAGTCCAGAATAGCATAAAAAGGTCTGACAGCTTTATTTTTGTTGTTTTAGGTACCAGTTGATCCCTCTCTGAAGTCAGTGAAATAGCTAATAAAATATTTAGGTTTTTTTAGCTGTAGGGATGTTGGTATTAGTCTGTTTACAGCTTCCCCTTTGTGATGTGATATTGGAGGGCGTGATCTGTCATGTCTGGATATTTGGAACAGGAGAGGAAGAGGTGCTGACACTTGGCAGTTCTTTGGGGGTATTATACCTGTGATAGACAAAACTACTTAGAGAGGGGTTGTGTTAAGAGTAGGAGAGCATTTTCTTGTACACTCATCTAGAGCAGTGATTTGTCTCCAGCAGTGGCCACAGGTTGGTTATTGAGGAGCACAGGAACAGACAATAAGATCTTCCTTCTCCAGACATTTGTAGTGCAGGGGTTTCCTGAGCTGGATGTCTGTTTCCACAGTGCTTACTGGACTTGTCTTTTGGAATTTGTTAATGAGAAGTACTGGGAGGTGTAAAACCTAACACCGCAGCTTGTTCAATGAGGAACCATATTCTTTAGTATAGTTTAGAACCTGAACTCCATTTAAAACCCACTTCTTGAACTGGAGGAGGCTTGAATAATTCATACACACCATCCATCTCCATGACAATTACCATTTCCTAGAGCGCAGCCCGCTCCAAGTGTCGAGTCAGTTCAAAGCCTGCTGACCTGTACATGAAGTAGAACCACTTTCCCCACCTCCAACCATCCTGCTTCACATTTAATTTCATTGAGATTTCTCCTGAATTTCCCTCCTGCATTTCATTGATGTGTTTAATTGTCCAGTCAGTATTTGCAGTCCTTTTTCAGTTTTTCCTACTTATTTACTGCTTTCACTGCTGTGAACAACTGCAGTATCATCAACAGATGTTGTCATCTCACTGTTGAGCCCTTTTCATGTCATTTATGAATTCATTGAACAGTGCTGGGAACGGATCCCGGCTCAGATCTTCATGGAAAGAAGCGCTGAAATGGCACCGAGTCCTGCCAAAAGCAGGGTGGGTTTGCCGGCTGCTGCACGTGGCACAGCTGAATTTGTAGTAAAGTCACTGTGTTGTTTTGGTACACTTATAAGTTTAGAGTAATTGTAGAATACTTGGGAGGAATGGAGAATTTCATCTGTAAGATACAATGTCATTCTTTATCATAGTGTCATTAAGGTGGAAAACATCTCTAGAGTCACCAGGTTCTACCATCAATCCAGCACCACCACTAAACCATGTCCTCAAATGCCACATCCACATGTTTTTTGAACACTTCCAGGGATGCTGACTCCACCACTTCCCTGGGGATCGTGTTCCAGGGCTGCATATTTGTAATACCACATACGAAGAGTGGGGTGGGGAAGGGATTCCCCTTTTTAGATTGACTGAGGGTGATGTTTAATATTCAGAAGGGCCAGACCTTGCTTTCTTCACAGCATCTTTCACCTTCTGAGTGTTTGGTCTCAAAAACAACTGGGTTGGAACTTCCTGGTTTATCACTTTCTGCATTACCATAATACAGAAAATAATGTTGAATAAGGGAAATTAAGCAATTGACTAAATCTCCACAATCATAAATACATTGGGTTTAGATGATTTAATGTAGGGAGTTGCCTTAGCAGCAGACCTGTTGCTTGCTCTTGTTTCCTAACATTAACTAGCAAACATCTGGTGGATGTTTGGGATCAGATGGATCAGATCTAAAGGACCTGTAGCATAAAGTGATTTTTCTGATGGTAGCCTGTGGATGCAGCTTAGGGAAGTGTCCAAGAAGAGGGAATGTAGTTCCACTTCCCACGGCAGAGTCACACATCCTTCCAGCGACCTGCATTTAGGGGGTCCTGAACCACAGGCTGTGTCACAGCTCCGTGTTTGCTTCCATGGACTGGGAATGCACTTTGTTGTCCCTGATGTCCTTGCACAGGTTGTGTATTCACCTTGTGAGGAAGGCTTCACCTTTGTGGGATGCCTCTGTCTCTTGCTTGGGTGGTGCTTCTGTATCCGACCTCTCTTCAGTCCTTTCTTTTGGAATCTTGCTTGGTTTCATCCCTCCTCCTGTATAAGCTGTTCCCTGAGTCTCACCCTCGCTGTTCCATACCCTGGTTGCATTACCACTTCCTGTGATGGGAAACCAGCACTGTGCAGAGTTGGATATGAATGTGCTGCATTGTCCCAGTGTCCCAATCCTGCTTCCTCTTGCCTCCTCCGTTCCTTCCCTAATTACTCCTGAAATTCCATTTGCTTTTTCACTGCTCCTGTTATCATCCCCTGTGAGAACTGTGTTTTCTCAAGGCTATCTAAAGGGACTGAAGGTCTCTCCTAATAAGAAAAAAACTAATTGAGAACCCGTCTTTTTCTGTGTGCAGTTGGCTGATTTTTTTTCCAAATGCAGGGCTTTGGAATTAATTTACTTGAATTTCATCTTCTTTTTCTCTCCCAGTCAAGCTCTGTAACAACTAGTTGGGCAGAAAGACCGAGGATAACTGCTTTGAATCACTTACTGGTTTGTCTTTAATAGACATGTGACCTCACATTGTGTCCTTTTCAGCATAATTTATTGTTCAGCTAAATGAGAGGACTAAATCCAGATCTGTACAGGACTCTTGCTTTTGTGCATGTGTGTGTGTGAGTGGGTATGTTCTTAGCTTGTTAATTATCTGTGGGTTAATAAGACCTTCCTCTTTGCTGTGCTACAGCTGAATTTTCTTGAAGAGCTTTTGGAGAAGTTGGTAATTTTCAGGGATTCCCAATATCCAGTTAATTGGAGCTCCTTCAGAGCTCTCACATCTGTGACCTGCCTATTGCGGTCCATCAGCTGGTGTTTCCAGTGTTTTGGTTTCCTCAGAAGTCTGGCTGGGTACAAGTGCTCCTGGTAGGCTTTGGCAGTGAGGAGTTCTCAACTTCCCAGAGAGGATCCTCCAGGTTTTGGAGCAGCCTGCTCTAGGGGGAAGGTGTCCCTGCCCATAGCAGGGAGGTTGGAACAAGATGAACTTTAAGGTCCCTTCCAACCCAAACCGTTTTGTGATTCTGTGAAATGAGGAAAACCCCCAACACACTCAACAGAAGAACTTGGGTGAGATAAATCTGTCTTGAAAGGTCAGATTTAATTTATGTGTTAGCACTTTCTGATCATTCTGTATGGTCAGTGGCAACATCAGTCAAGCTGGTTTTGAGTTTCTAAGATGAGTTTGTGTCTGGACTTACTCATACACTATCAAAAAAAGGAAAGCCCAAACCCAGCCCTGAAGCGGATCTTTTAAGATATTAGTTGTTAGTGGTTGTTCATCCAAATGACTGATCTGACTGGCTGGAAATTCTGTGGTGCTTTACCCTTGATGTTCTGAGATTGCTGTGCTCAGGTTTGTGTGGGTGAGTGGACAGGCCTGCGTGGCTGTGCAGGCACAGCCCCCTAATCAGCCTCTGGGCTGAGGTTGGTGAACCTCTTCTGTTCCCTTTCGTTCTGTCTGTTGTAGCCTCCTCAGTTTCTGGCTCTGCGAGAATGCAGACCGGTCTAAAAGCTATGTAGATTACATAATGCGGGGCTGGGATTTATTTCAGCTGAGTGGCAGCTGATCGTGGTTTTAGCAGGCTTGAAATGCGCTCCTGCCCACCAAACCTTAGGGCAGGTGTTTGCTTTGACAGTGGCATCCACTTATCTCTTGTTACGCTAATTCAGGGAAAGACAATGTTTTCTGGAGGACTGAAGGATGCTGAGAGCTCACTGTTTATTTGTTCCCATCAAATAAACGTGGATTGAATACAAATGTTCATGGATGGTGTCAGGATGGAGAGGATGAGGGGTGTTTTCAGTTAATGTCTGCCAAGAATTAAGGAAAATTAACACAGAATTCTTGTGGTTTGGGAGAATACTCACTGGAGGAGTTGTCTGCTCCACAGATGAGGATAACTGGTTTGAAATGAGGGCTCACAGACAGTTTGAAGGGAGTTATTTCAATTTCTGTGGGATATTGTAACTTGTATTTCAGTTGCTGAGCACTTCCCTAGGGAATGACCCCCCCAGTCCTTGCCCAGGCAGAAATCTCACTAAGTGGTAAGGATTTGGTGGTACCAGGACCTGAAAAAACCCTCTGCACTGTCTTACGTGTGAGGCAGGACTACTCAGCAATCAGTAAATAATCAGGTTGGTGTTTATGCAGAGAGTTTTGTTTCCTTTAGGTTGTCTCTTTTCACCTTCTGTAGGTCCTGGGGTTATTTCAGGAATGATGTTCCTGGTGTTGTCTATTTTAGGTGCTTGATGCAGGATTTCAGGTTCTGCTGAGGTGCTTGCAGTGGCACAACATGTGTCTGGTTTGCAGGAACTCCCTTTCATGTTTCTAATGCAAATGCCATCTCTGCAGATCCCTGGAATCCAGGGTTTCACCCAGTTTGCATGGTAAAAGGTGCTTACCCCATCTCATCCCACTGGATTAAGATTAATCTCACCTGGATATCTGATTTTTAAAGTGAGATGAAATTTATCCCAGAGTCTCTTAGCTGCTGGAATAATTCCAAACAGCAAGTAGTAAGATCTTACCTTCTTCTTACCATCATTGTAAACAGAGATCTCAGGCATCCTTCATAGTTGGTATTTCTTGGTGTTCTGCCATAAAAAGCAGAACAGTCTAAAGATAATTGTGCAAAGGAAACTTGGTGCTGAGTGTGGAGGGGTTTTTGTGTTGGTAGGAGAAGATGAGCATCCTAAAGACTTCAGTGTAACTCACTTGAGAAAAAGCTTGATTTGATATATAAGCAGTTTTTTAGAATGATGCTGCTTCTCTTCCTTGAAGCTCTTCCAACTGAAACACACACTGCCATATGCTGCTGGAATGCCAGCACACGAGCTGGATTAAAATACAAATGAACAGAACTGCAGTTTGAGCCTTCAATTCTGCAGAGGGATCCATTTTGGATCCCCTTTTCACTCCACAAAAGACAT
The DNA here is from genome assembly GCA_035583155.1 of Acropternis orthonyx. Lineage (NCBI taxonomy): Eukaryota > Metazoa > Chordata > Aves > Passeriformes > Rhinocryptidae > Acropternis > Acropternis orthonyx. The sequence goes on from JAWWEU010000040.1 coordinate 2,472,685, forward strand.
AAAGTTAGTTTTACCACATGCCTGTGCAAAATACTTGGGAGGCTTTGGGTCTGAAATGAGGATGAAGAAGTTGAGAGGCAGAGAGAAGAAACTTCTCCAACTTTTTCCTAATAAAGGAGCTGGCACAGGTAACTTTCACCTGCAGCAAAATACAGTCATAAAGCACATTTTGTAAGCAGCTCAGGAACCTTGAATAATGCATCGGACATCCAGCCCTCTGGTAACTTCCAGAACTACAGCCATAGTGTCACAGTTGTCTTTGGTTCTGCTCTTTACTTACAATAACTTTTAAGGCATAAATATTTAAGCTTTACATAGAATCTGGACTTCTTAATGTGCGTGTTAATCTTTTTTTAAATCCGCCTGTGCATTTTAAGAGAATTTGTGGACCGTACAAACGTTCTTTAATTGAGAACAGATAGTTTAGACGCCTCATTTTTATATTTTATGTAGATATTTGCTGAGGAAAAATGCAAAGTCTCCCAGCTGCTGTTCTGAAAGTTGTTCTGGGCCAGAGTCATAATGGATAATAATGAGCAATAAATTGACAGAGCTGTATGTTGCTGTCACTGATGGGGAAGTGTTCCTGCTGATTTTATTCCATGTACTGATTCCATAGTGGTTGATGCCACTCAGGAGAAAACTCATGGGTTTCATTAAAGCCATAACATAATACTTATATTAATAAAAACATTAGGTACTTGTAATCTTGAAAAGGCTGGAAAACTGAATGCAAACCAGTACTTTTGCTTTGTTGTTTTGTTGGGGTTTTTTTATTCTTTCCCTGGATAAAGAAGACCTGTCAGGAATTCATGGAAACAAATAACAGCATTCCTGACCAAGTACTCAGACACAAATAGGCCACTAGTATTTCAATAATTGATAATTAATGAGACTTTTATTTATAACACGTTGAGCTCTTTTTACGTGCCTTCTGGGTTTTTTTTGGAAGGGGGAGGAATGTTAGACAAATTTCTGGCATTTCTGTGCTACCTTGGAGACTAGAAAATGTTTCATTATTGGCATCTGAGATTCTTATGTAACTTTGGTAATTCTGGGAACAGGAATTTCAAGAAAAATGCTGAGCAGTTCAAATCTTCACATAAAATTAATAGATTTAGAACCACTGTGCTAAACACTTCTGTGATAATTTCCTCAGAAATACTAGTATTCCAAGCTCCTGGAATGCATTTATTTTGCTAGGATTGCATCCTTAAGGAATTAAAACTCCAGTGCTGTGGAGTGAACGACGCCACTGGCAGTTGTTACATAAAACCAGTATCTTTGATTTTGCAGGATATTAAAAATGGAATAAAATGGGAGTGTGAGCAGTTGTTACCTCGTGGCATCAGAGCTGGTACTATTTAGGATGTGGATTTTGTGGTGCTTTACAGAGGCCCCAGCACAGGCCAGTGTGAAGGAATTTGTTCTCATCTCTTACTCCTGTCAAGAGGTTTTTTTATGTTTTCTCCAAGGCCTGTAGATCTAAGGGGACAAGCCAGGGAAGGACCATCCGGCTCTTCTCCTGTGAAGCAGCGTGGCTTATTTTTCCCACTCTGTTCAAAATTCTTTTATTATATTCAGTAGAGAGGGCTTGATTTTATCATTTTTTTTTCAGTATAAAGTGAAAATGATGGCCTGCTGCTGTTGCCTGCTGTGAGATTTTCCTGATTCTTAAGTTGATTAGAAGTTGCCATATTTCGTCACCTTTTTCAGGGCACAGAGTGTCTGACACAGGAATCCACAGATTTGGGATGACTCAGAATTAAAAATGAGTCAGTTATGCCTTATTCAGCTCAGCTTTATTGTTTTTAAAACACAGAATTAGAAATAAGAAAGCATTCAGAGCGTGTGTGCTCGTTGTGTCAAGGAGCAGTCTTCCCTGGACTGTTTCTTCTGATGCTCTTCATTTCTCAGGGTGCTTTCGTGGTGTTGGTCAGTTCATTCCCTTTGTTCTCTCCCTTTCCTCTTGGAGTGCTCCGAGCGAGGTGTCAGTGATGGGCTCTGTGCAGTCTGGCACAGCCACCCATGGAGGCAAAACATGTGTTTCTAAAAGAAAAAGCTCTGTCTTTCCCTGGATTGCTGAACCGGCTGTGCCGTCCTCTTTGGTTCCTCCAAGTTCCGTCTAAACCTCAGCCAAAAATCCATGGTCAGGAGTTGCAGGAGGGACAGCAGTAAAAAGTGTTTGGATGATAGAAGGGCTGGAAAGAGGGAGCTGTGTCATGAAAGGAGCAAGCTTGTCTTTAGTCACCTCTGTTAATTGCTTTTTTGGCTAAACTAGTGTCCTCTTGCGTAAATTCTCATCATATTCTAATAATACACAATCTGAGTAACCCATTTTTGGCTCCCCTAAATTAAGGTTTTACGCTGTCTTTCTTTTGTCTGTCTTCCATTTTACTTCTTGAAGTGCTGAGGTGCAGGAACAATAGTAAATCAGGTATTCTCCATGCTTGTATTTTTTTGCAGATACATTTACAAAGGAGAAAACCATCTTTAAAATGCCTCTTTCAAGGCAAAAGAACACAGTTGATCTTGGGGGAGCACACAGCAGTAAGCATTACGTAGCAGTAACAATAAAAATAAACATTAAAATTAACTTCAGTACAGTCTTAGGATTTCATAGCTAGCTTTCAATAAAAGGCAACCAGTGTTAGGACAAGAGGGAATGACTTGAAGCCAAAATACTAGATTTAGGTTGGATATTAGGAAGAAATTGTTCCCTGTGAGGGTTGGCAGGCCCTGGCACAGGTTGCCCAGAGAAGCTGTGGATGCCCCTGGATCCCTGGAAGTGTCCAAGGGCAGGTTAAACAGGGCTTGGAGCAACCTGGGCTAGTGGAAAGTGTCCCTGCCCATGACAGGGATTGGAATGAGATGATCATCAAGGTCCTTTCCATCCCTAACCCTTCTGTGATTCTGTGGAATTTTTAGGCTCACGTGCATGCCAAGCCTGTAGCCTTGTCTGGCTTTCTGTAGAAGATAAGAATTTTTCCACAGAAGTGCCTCTTGGAGTGCTGTGAGAAACTCTCCAGTCCTAAAACACCCAGTAATGGTAAATATTTAGCAGTTCTGTTGCTAAAAAGTGACAAGTTATTTCAAATTGGAGCTTTTTTGGCTTCCAGCTGTAATGTCTTGCTGTGCCTTTTCTCTCCAAGGATTGCGGGGCTGTTTGTTATTTGTCATATTCACAGAGTTCCTACGAAAACAAGGTCACGGACTCATCTCCTTAATAAAAGGGCATGTTTGGGCTGGCGTCACAGAGTCTGTGTCCCAGCCAGACCCCCTTTCCCCTCTGAACCCTTGCCAGCGCTTTGGCATCCTCGCAGTGTGGGTATCAGAACTGGACGTGAAGTTCCAGCCCAGAATTCAGCCTGATTTGTTGCACGACTACTGCAGGGTGATGTCATTCAGCCCAGCCCTTAGCACCGCCCTGCCCTGCACTGGCTGTTCGTACCAGGGTGATTCAGTATAATTCCTTCTGAGCCCTTCCATGGGTAGAAAGTGTCCAAGTCACGAAGGAATAGCCTGAATCCCTTCAAATATGGGTGGCTTCAGTTTGTTCAGGATTAAAAGGAGTTGCTGTCTTCAGCCAGCAGCTCGCTATGGAGTGTTACCATTTCCTCGGTTATCTACAAACTTAACTCTAAAGTATTTTTATAATTATTACATAGATTATTTATAAAATTACCAGGGTCCAATCCCATGTGTGTTCTTCCTTCCTGTCACCCATGCTCTAATAGGAAAGCCTGTCATCCACTTGCTTTGCATAAGAAAGGTGTTACCAGCTCTGGAAAAGATGAGGGGACTTGGGCATCCCAGGTGAATATTCTTACGGACAGAGTGAGTCATTCTTGTGTGGACTTTTAACATGTGGGTGAGTGAATCACCAGGTGTTGAACAGATCAATCCTTTTTAATAGGACACTAACAAGATAATGTTTTCTCGCTGAGACAACTTGTACCTGCCTAAAGACAACATTACGGAGGCGGAAGGACAGTGACGTTGTGTGCCTTGGAGCATGTTACCTTGGAAGATGATCCATGAAACAGCCCAGTGTTGCTTTCCATAGTCCTTGGAATGCGTGGGGAGTAGTGGCCTTTAAAGTATTGTAAAGAGTAGAAGATTTTGGGTGGAAATACAATAAAAAGTTGACAGATGGTTGCGTAAGAAATTGAGCGAGAGTTGGACTTCCTGATGTGGTTCTGTTATAAATTAGTTGTAGGTATGTTGCGTTGGTCTTTTTTTCCCCCGGTAGGTGATAGGACAGGAGGAAATGGCCTCGAGTTACACCAGGGGAGGTTTACTTTAGATATTTCAAAATATTTTGTCACCAAAGGGTTGTCCAGCCCTGGCACAGCTGCCCAGGGCAGTGGTAGAGTCACCGTCCCTGAAGGGATTTGAAAGATGTGTAGATATTGGCACTTGGGGACATGGATCAGTGGTGGCTTTGGCAGTGCTGGACTTGGTGACCTTGGTGGTCTTTTCCAATCTAAATAATTCAGGGTGAATTTGCACACTTCGTGGTGATGATCCACCACGTGTCAAGAGCATGGGAATCAGTAAAACCATGACTGCATGTGTTTGTCTCTTCTGAAGTGCTGAGCTCAGGGCCCACTTAGGTAGTAAAACCAGACTAAATTTCATAGATTGTCTCAATATTGGGGCTTTTTTTTTCAATCCACAGCCAAGTTCCACCGTCCAGAATTGTGCTTGGTGTTGGGTTTGACTAGATCTTGAAATGACAGAGCAAAACCATCTTGCTGTTGTGACTGATTGAGGGTAGGAAATGAAGCACGACATTTGGCCGTGGGTAGGTGGGGTTTGAGGGCTTCAGTAAAAACTCACCACAAGTTTACGTGAAAAAACTGGTGATTCTTTCCTAGAACTTGAGTTAAGGTTTAATTTTATACCAGTACTGTGAGCTCAGGCAATTTTCTTTATAGGTTTCATTATAAAGCACTTCTCAGTAGGTGTCTTTTAGAGGGATAAAAATTACTACAGAGAGTGTTGTCTGGCCAAAAAAGCCCCAATTTTCTGAGCAGCACAACTTTTCATCTAAGGCAGGGCTGCAGTCTGGAAATACTTATTTTGGTCACCGAAGTAAATTTGAACAGAGATAATTTCATTCCTCGCAAATGAAGGTGCAGATGCTTTTAGAATCTGATCAAATACCTGTAAGAAAAAGCATCTTCTTCATCCTTAGAGCCTTCTGAACAGGGATTTCATGTAGAGTGGAAGGGTTGAGCACCAGAAGTGCAATAATAATAAAAAAAAAGCAACACCACCCCCACTCTTCACACCCCCCCCTTCCCAGCTGTCGAGCTCAGTGAATTTCACACCACGGTTGCAAGGCCAGAATGATTATGAATTAGGGTTAGCACAAAATCGAGCTATTTGAAAATTTGTACAGCATTTTACTGTAATGGAGAGGCTGGAATTTCTCTGAAAAACAAATCTGAAAAATGCACAAGGGCGAGGAGGTCACGCTTTGAAAACCCAATTCATTGTGACAGAAAATGGGATTTTTAGGCTTGTATGTCAAACAGACCAAAATGTGCCTTGTCCCCTTGCACTTTGCCATTTCAGTTCTCATCTGTACTGCACTCCTTCATGCTAAGTCTGCCTTCCTGGTTGCAGTACATTAAAAATATTTCATATAACCAACATTTTTTGACTGTTGGGTAATTTTTGACCTTCATTCTGAATGTCCCTGGGCAAAGCCCTAGGCTGTCATGACCAAATTCCCAGGAGGTGCAGGATATGGTGAGCTTTTTTAAAATGCCACGCTGTGAAGAGGCTCTCTGAGGGAGTATCTTTATTGTGGTGCGAGGAATACACCAAGTTTTCACTCTGATTTCAGCCTCAGCATAGCTCTCTGGAGTTAGCCCAGGGCTATAACATGCTGCTTTTTAGGATTGTAGCACAGCCATTAATGGGAATTTGTTCAGAGTGGATGTGTATGTCTGAAGGAGAAAGTCCATACAAAATTAAAGCCTCCTGCTGATGATGTGCTTGGTGTGTACTGCTGTCCTTGAGCTAACTTAACTGGGTGCTGCAGGTGAGATCAGCACAGCAGGTCTTTAAATAAGTCACTCCAGCCCTGAACTCTGCATTTGATAAGGTTTTGTTGGCCCCAGTGGTGTGCAGCTGGTTCTCACCAGTGAGTTTTCATCTGTGTGCTCGGTGATTCACAGCTCTTGAGTACGGAGCAGTGTCTCTGCTTTGAGGATGGCAGAAGATAGGTGGCTTTCAGATGTCCTTGCAGAAGGTAGGATTTAATGGAAAGGTTTACAGTAATTGGTGATAAAGATAACAGTCCAATTCCAGGTCCTCAGTGCATGACCCCCTCGCTCTGGCCAGTGTCACCTTTCCTTATAATGGCAACTTTCTTTTCACATGAAAAGAAGTCTGGTTTACATTAGATACCAGGGAAAAATTCTTTATTCTGAGGCTGGTGAGGCCCTGGCACAGGCTGCCCCATCCCTGAAAGTGTCCAAGGCCAGGCTGTATGGGGGTTGGAGCAACCTGGGCTAGTGGAAGGTGTCCCTGCCCTTGTCAGGGGATTGGAACTGGATGATCTTTAAAGTCCCCTCCAACCCAAACCATTCTATGACTGTATGATTCTATAATATTTAATAATGAATTTTTTAAAGACTGTTTCTATTCATGGCAATATGAAGAGGTAGTGTGTCAAAGAACAAATTCTTTTATTGCTGTGAAGGACTATTTATAGGACTAAGCTCCATGCCAGTCACAGCTCCCTCCCTGCTGCCCTGTTTTAAAGGAGGTGTGAGAGCTGTGAATGCATCCTCTTCAGGGTTTCAGGAAAGCACTGATACTTCAGTTGACTGTGCCAGAACACCTCAGTGTATGCTATGATTTAGTAACATCCCCTACAGACAAGTCAGAGTTCCCCAAGGAATGCCAAACAGAAACCAAAACCAGTGTACAGGCAGGAAAAAAACCAGGATTACCGTCACAGGTCTGTCAACCTACCTTAATTTTCTCAGGTGTAGTGATGTGGCTTGGTGGCTTTTCTTCTTCCCACTCCTTTTGGGACAGCATGTTCCCCAGGGATGGTGAACAGGAAACCTGTTGTGTTCCTCACAGCACTTCCACACAGGACTCTCTTACCCCGCTCTAATTATGCTCAGTGTGGCAGCTACTCCTGGTAATAACATGCTGCACTTACGTTATAAAAAATTACTAGATTTTAGCTTTTAATTTATTTGCCCCCCCCCCCGCCCCCCCCGCCCCAATTTGGAGAGAACACTTAATGTGATTTCATACAATAAAACTAACTATGTGAGCATCTGCAGAGGTGGTTTTCTAAATTTAAGGTTTCCTTTGAATTTGTTCTTATCACAGATAGATTGGATTACTATGGGCTGTGTCAGCGTGAGTCACTTGTAAGTGCCTGTTAATCCAATAAACCTGAGCGGTTTCTTATGGAAATACTATTTTCTGATTTCTATTTATATGATGGTCCTGGCCTTGTTGAATCCACGCTGGAAATACCTCCTTGGAAAAAACTGATATAATTTTGTATGTTAATGGAAATTGCAGTGAAGCAGTAAAATGAAAAATAGCCTCAAGTAATTAGTAAATGGTTTAGAAGTTCTTTGTGTCAACTTTATTACATATTTTGTAGCGATGCTGCCTGAAACTAAAAATACTCATTATCAGTGGGAGTTGTTTTGTTGCGGAGTTGTTTTTCCAGCTATTAATGCTGTTTTGCTCTCCATATTGTGTTTTCACACTGTCCTGCAAATTTTTTTCTTCTGTTGTTGCCACTGCCCTACTCTGGGCTTTCATTTCCCACCCATAACGTACTCAACTACTGAAAACTAAACAGTTAAATAAAGAAAAGTAGCTGGTTTGAAATCCCATCTTAAGCCTTTTTCTGTTTTACTTGTGCAGCAACTGGTATTCAGTGGCAGCAGAAGGCAAAAGCTTTGCTATGGTTTGGAATATTTGCCTAAAATAAGAAGAAAAATTCAGGATAAGAAATGTTTTTCCAGCCTGAGATCCAGTGTGCCTCTGTACCCAGAGAGGCTCTAAGCACTCCTAAAAGCTGCCTGGTAAACGTGGTCATTTTTCGAGCTAGAAAGTGCAGAATATAAAGATTTATATTATACATTGGGAATTTCTACTGCTGAGGTGGGGAGGGGGGGGAGGAAATGCATTTACTGGAAATAGTTTGACAAAATTCAGTGTTTGTAACACGTGCAACAGCCCTGCTACTGTAAGGCACCACAATTTTCATAATCTTAAATTTACATGCGTGTACCAAGTTTCCAAATATCTTCCTCCTCTCTGTCTCCGCCGTTGAATTTTCTCGTGCGTGGTATGAGGGATGGGATGCTGAAAATCCCTGGATTTTTGATGTGTTAAGACAGACTTCTGTAGATGTTGACTGCCTACTTGATGACACGTGGAGTGTTTATTGAGCGTGTGCAGCAAATTCTGCCGAGGGAGCTGGATCTGTAGTGGAGGAGATGAGAAATTATAATTCCTTATCGTTTTGCAGAGGCAGCTCAAGACTGTGAGATTGAGATTTCAGATCTGGTTGTGGTAGTAGTTTGTTGGTAGCTACTCCAGGTCCTAATTAATTGGGATTTCAGCTAGTTTCACCAGATAAGCAGATGACCTGGTCTAGTGGAAGGTCCTGGTCTAGTGGAAGGTGTCCCTGCCCATGGCAGGGGTTTGCAACTGGATGGTCTTCAAGGTCCCATCCAACCCAAACCATGTTATGATTCTGTGGTCCAGAAGATGATCAGGGAGACCTGAAGGTTAACAGTGTCAAGAATAAAAGCACAAGAGAAAAGGGAAAACAAAGCTGTGCATCGTGTTGGTGTCTTAGATTTAAGTAATTTGAAAAGTAAAAACAAGGACGCAATTTAAAATCAACGTAAAAGCGTATTAGAATCATAAAATGTTTTGGGTTGGAAGGGAACCTAAAAGTCATCTCATTCCAACCCTCCTCCCTGCCATGGGTAGGGATAACTACCATGAGCCCAGGTTGCTCCAAGCCCTGTCCAACCTGGCCTTGGACACTCCCAGGGATGGGGCAGCCACAGCTTCTCTGGGCAACAGTTGGATAGGGATTATATAAAGTCTAAGGTAAAAAGACATGGATAACCAGCATTAATAGGGAACATGAAAAGACCTTGCAAATACATTGGAAGGTGGGAGAAGTCAAAGGAAAATGCACGTCTTCTCCTTAGCAGAGTGATGATAACAAGTAAGGGACACCACACTGAGTAAAACTGCTGGATGTAATTATGTTCAGTCATCTTCTGAAGGAATCAAAGTGCCTTTGGACTCGCTGTGGGAATAGTTTTGGTGGTTACCAGGTCTCATTTGAAAGCAGTGTATTGTGATTTTTCCCATCTGAGACCAGTGCAGGCTCTGGCATGTTACTGGAAAGCCATATGAGTGGGCAGGCTGACTGAGAGGGTCAGAGGCAAAGCTTCTTCAAAGATGGATACTTTAAAAAAAACAAGACTTTAAAAGTGTTTAAATAACTGTATTTATTGTAGTGGATTGGACCAGTTTTAGGTAAGGCCAGATTGCTGTATCTGACCAGAATGGGCTGTGTAGTAAGAAGAGCAGTGTGTGGACAGATGTAGAGGGTAAAGTTGTGGTATGAAACAAACCTGCTTAGAGCTCTTGCCCTAAAGTGAGGGATTGCTAAGATTTCTGATCCCAGACAGGTTACCCCAGGGCTTTCTGGGGGAATGTGAGACAATAAAAGTGCTGCTTTTAAAAGCAGTTGTGTTTTTTTTTTTTTTAATTTGTTTGTGGCCAGCACCGTGGTGCACATTGCCAAGAACTGGGTTTGAAGGTTCTGTTCCCTCCCAAACACAGACAGTATCCATAAAACCAGAAATGGGGATTTTTTGTGTGTGTGGTTTATGACCTTGTTGTACTCCCACAGAGCTATTCCGTGGCAGGAGAGGACTCTCACCCCAGGCACTTGGGCACGTGAATAAGGCTGAGTTCACTCTGTAGCTTTCCTGGTTTATGTGGAATCACAGAATCCTTTGAGTTGGAAAACACCTCTAAGATGACCACGTTCAGCCATCAGCTTGGCAGCACCACCGTGTTCACCACCAAACCCTGTCCCCAGGTGCCATATCCATGTGGTTTTTGAAAACTTCCAGGGGAGGTGACTCCACCACTCCCTTGGGCAGCCTGTTCCACTGCCCACTCCTGACCACTCTTCCCTGATACCCCATCTAAACCTCCCGTGGCACTACTTGAGGCCATTCTGTGTTGCCCTGTTGTGTTCTTGCCTCATTCATTCTTTATCAGAAGCATCTGTCCTGTTTGTTATCCTAGGAATCAATGTGAATGGAGTCCTTCGTGGAACTGAAAAGAGGAATTTGTTCCTACCCATGTGTGTTGGTTCTCCTGGCTGTCGGTCACACTCGGTGTTTGTGTCCTGCACAGGTGGATAAACTTCCCTGCAGGGCAGGGATGGCTTTAACCTGTTCATCTCCAAGTAAAATCAGCTTGAGCAGGACACTCAGGCTGAGCAGTGTTTGGGGCAGCAGTAAAGATTTCACTGATGGAGTATTTGGGAATATTAATTATATTGAGGGCAAAGCTTGGTCCTTGATTTTGTCCATGGAGCGCAGTGGAAGGAAGCAGCTCATGGTAGGTCAGCTGGAGAGAGGAAGCCTTGCAGCAAATACTTGTATGTGCAGAGCTCCAGTGTGCACGTGCGGGGGCTGTTGAGCACCTTCGAGGAAGGGCTGAGCCTGCTCTGCAGTCTGAGATGTCTCTCTCCGCTCCCAGGAGGAACATGCTGGTACCTCCAACCAGCACTGCGTATTCCCAAATTAAGGGTTCCCTTAATAGGTCACTTTGACAACAGCAGCAGCCAACAGCATTACAGTCTGTTCCACAGGCTTCGTGCAAACCTGATGTTCCCGAAGTGCTGCATACTCAAGTGGAATTACATTATTTTCTTCTGGGAGCAGGAGATCCAATTTCTGTGCCATTTCGGGAGATGGGTTCGGTACTGGCTGTTTGTCAAACATTGAGAGCACTGCAGAGAGGGAAGCGGGTGGAAGGAGAAAACCAAAAAGTAGTAGCAGAAGATGCTTTAGTTAGTTAAGTACTTCTCTTGTAGAAGAATTGTTTCCAGGACAACAAGGTTGATGGAGTTATAAAGTGCGTGTGTGTTTTCTTTCCTCTTCGGCTTACTACTAATCACTGAGGTAGGAAAACCTCTCCCTGTGCTTGAGTTGGTACGTGAGTTATTTTTAGTCTGCACAAGGTTGTCTGCGTGGCTCTTTTCAGCTATTTAGGAGATACCTGGTGTACAAGAGATCTTACTTGCTTTGTTGTTATTAAGATCACTTGGTCATAAAAAAAATCAAAATCTGGACTATGAACAGCTCCGTTTGGTTTGGGGTTTTTTTGGTGTGTTTGATTTTCAGAGAAATAAAACAGCTTTGTGCTTTAAGTTTCAAGCTGGTGGGATGTGAGTTTCTTTCACTGTTTGTACAGAATTTTCCCTCTGTTGGTATAATATATATTTTTTTCCTGTATATACTAATGATATACTGTCATGCAAATGAATTTGGAATAAATTAGAGTATTAATTTTCTCCTGGAGTATATTCAGCTGTAGGACTCCATTGTGAGATCTATTTTCAACTGGAGTTTGGAATTTGGAATAAGAAGGCACTGAATTAAATGTAGTTGCCAATTTTAAAGGGGCACGGCTCACATAAAATCACATCCATCTCTGAAATATGGGGATCTATTTAAAATCTGGAGGAGTATGATGAAATCTGTACTTGTGTGGTTTTCCTTTGTATATTTGATTGTACTCTGAGTTTAATTTTTTTCTGGATTGTTTTTTTCATGCACAACAACATTCTGAGAAAGAAGTGTCTTTTTTTTTTTTTTTTTAAATCCCCCACAAGTATTGACTCTGCATTTTAGAGACAAAAAATAACAAGTATAGTGGCCAGGTCATTAGTGAAAAACACACTTTGTAAAGCTCTATTGTTTTGCTAAATTAAATAGCTTGAAGTTTAATGGTGCTCCTTATAAAGGAGTTTGGTGATTTCATACCCCCTAATGATATGTGTATTTATGTCATATTGAGATTTTAGGACTCAGGATTAAGAAAACACTTCTTGTGCATAGTTGTCTGATGAATTAATGAGATAATTGGCTTCCTTCTGAAGGCATTGGGGTTCTGCTGATGCTGGAGGTTGGGTGCCACTTGCCAAGATCTGTGTGATCACTGCTGTGAACAATTAAGTTTTATTCTTTGGATTTGTTTTTCCATCCAATTTATGATCCTTTATTGATTTGGAAGAAAGCGGTATGATGTGGCACGAAAAGTACTGTTCTCAGGTGACTGATTACTGCACCATCTCCTATCCCGGGGCTTTCTTACTTCTTGGAAAGGGAAGCGAAGCAGTTTGACAAATCCGTGTTGGCATTTGCTTGTTGCTTTGTTATTCCTTCCTGGCTGCAAACGAGAGCCGGAATTCTTCCTGACTGATGTTCTCCTCTTTCCATCTCTCTCTCTCTTTCTTTTTCTTTAAAATTCCCATTTTCAGCAGAACAAGAACAGCACTAACCTTGAGTGATGAGATGTCCCTGTGCTTCATTTTCCAGTACTTCCCCAGTTACTTAGTTTTGCCTTTAGTTAGAGCATACCAGTTCTTCACGGGAGTTTGAGTTGTTCTTCCAGGTTGCAACTTGTCCTAGTAAGGGAATGAGGAATTTTTTTGCCGCTTGTGCTCGAAGTTTGCTAATTATGTGGTTAAACAGAGAATGTAGCATCAGAGCATTCTTTCTCAGGACAATGCCCTCATAACTCTACTTAGGAGATTTTTTTTTGTATTTTTTTTTGGTTGCTTCCCTTTTTTTTTTTTTTTTTTTTTTTTTTTTTGGGTTTCAATTCCCAGTAAGGTGTGAATATACCTTCTCTGGTTCCACAGATAATCCAAAGCACAGAGCAGGACATAATGGCCAACCCCTTCAGTATCCATCTCCCACTGAAGTGTTTGAGGATACCTGAAACTTGGGGCAACCGGATACAACCCCAAACCAAGGGGCAAGTCATCACATTTCTGCATTAGGTGCTGGGTGCCAGCAAGGAACAGTCACAGATCTAAAAAGACCCTACAAAGATACCTTTGAACGATTAGATATTTTCTTCTTTTATGTCTATTCACTGTCTCTTTGGCTACGAGGAATTTCTTTGGTCAAGTCTGCAGTAGGTTTTGGAATTTATTTCTAGTTCTTCAGTGTTATGCTCGAATCACCAGGCAGTCTCCATGGGTCATCTTGATAGAGCAGTGCCATGTAACAGAAACACTCTGGCAATCAAAATCAGAGAGAAAGAAGGATGGAAATATTTTCCAGCGTTTACTAAAAGCAAACCGTAAGCTTCAGACATTAATTAGCAATGTAATGAGAAACTTCAGTTCAGGCAAAAGTGGTTTTTTTAACAGAATTTGTCTCTTTTTTTTTTCCCTGTGTTGCAGAAAAACGAACGGTGGCTGAGTTGTCCAAGTTGAACCAGGACGATCTAAAAGGTAAGCCAGAGAAGGATGCTCATCTTCCTCTTCCACACGACTGTAGGTCAGTTGTTCTGTAAGACATCCATTTAATTAAAAAGGCAATTAGTTGTCCTCGTTTCCTGGATTGTGAGTGCAGTCTGTAGGACTGAGTTCCCTGGTTTGGAGCCACGTGAGTTGTTGCATGAGGTGGATCATTTTTCTCCCCTTGTCATCACTGTGTCAAGGCATGAAGGAGTTCAGGGCTGGGTTGCGTGCTTGCATAATTACTGCTGTTGTAACTCTTGTGGTCCAAGGATTTACAGAGGAGAGGTTTGAAGGCAAGGAAGGGTTGGAAAGGGATTTTGGGCTCCAAAACTTAATATCAGTTGGTGTATTAAAACCTTCCTTTGAGCCTGCTATATTTTGACTATTTTGAAATATGTTAAAAACATTTACTTGAATATTGTGTTTATGGTTTGGTGGCGCTTTGAGAAGCCTGGTCTAGTGGAAGGTGTCCCTACCCCATGGAACTATAGATGGTCTTCAAGGTTCATTCCAGCCCAAACCATTCTGTAGTTCTCTGGTTTAGCACAAGATTTTTTTTCCATTTTGGTAAGGAAGCAGCGTGTTTGTCAGTGGTGATTTGCATAGCAAGCCTTGTAGATCATCTCTCTGATTCGTTTATAGTAGACAATGGCAAATTTTAAAGAGAGATGCTTTTAACTGTCTCGGACAGAGTGTGTTCTGTGCAATAACAACATCTACATTGCAACTGTAATAACAAAACCCAAGATGATTCTAAAGTTGGTTTCACACCAGCTAACAAGTGGACTCATTAAAAGATTGTGTGAGGTTTTCTATGTATTGTTGACTCAACCCTAAAATACCTATAACTCTGCAAAATGTGTCTCAACTTGTTTACTAAGCGATAAGTGTATTTTTAGCATATAGGTTTTGAAATTATTGGTGACTCCACTTTGTCAAACAGCCCTTGTGAGGTGCTTTGGTTATTTTTTTATTATTTATATGAATGCCATTTTTAATTTGTACCTGTGTCTCTCTCTCTGAAAAGCTTAAGTAATTTTGCAGACTTGCTTTCATAGACACTTCAAAAGAAAAAGAAAAGAAAAAAGTGTAGTAGAACTTGTGTCAGGCATCTGCAATTCCTTCAGCATCATGTTTTCCACACTGAGTTAATAGCTGTTGAGTCTCCTCAGATGTCCCTGTTTCCAAGACCTGTTTTATGGTAATATATCATCTTGGCTGTAAAATTCTTGAAATGATTCAGTAGGATGATTGGTTCCTTAGCACATTCCATGAAAGATCATGGATAGAAATGGAAAAGTCTTTAACCAGGTCAACTTTTTCCCTGCGATACATGTAATCAGTGCTGGAAGTGATAGCAAAGTCACCAGCATTTGTTCTGGTGAACTGCTCTTGTCCAGTGCTCCCTATTTATCTCCTGGTAATCTGAAGTAAGTTTTATGTTAGGGATGCTAAATTACATTGAGAAATGCCAAGCCAGGTAAAGAATAAAAGCTGTGGCATGGTGTGATGCAACTTTCCACTTCAAAAAAAGGTCTGTCTCAAAATGCATATTAAAAATAACAGTGAAATTAACAAAGACAACCTTAATTTCCTCATCCATTTGCACAGGAGGGTGGGAATGGTGCGATCTAATAAGGGTAGAGTGTGATCTAATAAATTGTCAGGTGTTTGAGGATGGTTAAGTTGTAGTACCTGATCTGTCAGTCTCTAGAGGGTGGTCAGGTATTATATAACCTGTGGGGCTTTCTGACACCTGGAAAAGGCTGTTTAAATTGGGCATTAGATAGTGGGAGCACGTAGGAAAGGAAGTCAGCCAAGAGTCCACGAGGAATTCTGTACGTGAGGTCTCCAAGGCAATTTGTTGCATTGTTCACCTGGAACATCGTGTGTGCAAAGGAAAGGGAGATGGGTTTTTGGCTAACCCCCTGCACAGCTGGGGTTCCAGGTAAAAAGCCAGCAGGTTAGAGAGGGATTCAGGGAGAGATGGCATCCCTTCATCTTAGAGGTTGCATCTTTGTGAATTACTGATGTTTTCCAAGTTGAACGTAAGGTATGGTTGCCCAGAGGTTGTGGACTCCCCATCCCTGGGAGTGTCCAAGGCCAGGTTGGATGGGGCTTGGAGCAACCTGTGCTGGTGGGAGGTGTCCCTACCCATGGCAGGGGGTTGGAACGAGACCATCTTTAAGGTCCCTTCCAACCCAAACCATTCCATGGTACTGGAATTGTCCTTCAGGTTACTCCACGCCGAGGGAAGCAGTAAGTTCTGGAGTTAGTTCTTCCATGGGCATTTCCTTAAAATAATCAGGCTTTGTGATCTGGGATTCTTGATTCTATTTCCTGCCTCGGGGCAGGAAATACAGCTTTGCAGTTGCCCCAGGATTTATAGCAGATTAATGTATTAAATTAGATTAAATCTCTTGCATTTGTTTTGGAACAGGGAAGGAACCTTGTATTCTTAGAGGTCTCAGCTGCCAAACGGAGATATTTCTGTTTAAACTGTGTGTTTTAATCAGATGCTTTTACTGTAAGGCATAAACCTTAGGCTTTTCAGTGATGTTCTTTAAAATGATCCAAAATGGCTTTTGTTGTAGTCACAATAGGGAATAACCTCTGCATTTAGAAGGTGGGCTCCAAGATTCTGTCTGCCCTGTGGACTCTTGGCACGGGTATGTTGTGTCATGTCAGTGTGTTCATCCCAGTTCATGTCTTACAGGAAAAGCAGTAATCCCAGGCACACAGACATGTTCAGGGCTGGTAGAAGTATTTCCTGTCATAGTCCTGCTTAAATGGTTGGTTGTGTGAAGATGGAGGTTGGTCTTAAGAAGGCACCACATTATTAGAAGCTTTCTGCTGGCTGAGTAAGAGCTCTGCCAACTCATGTACCTTCCACAAAGCCACTTTGTGTGCTGTGTTTGTCCCTTGTAGCTCTGAAATAAGGGCACCGTGGCTACTTCAGAGCTCAGACACAGTATTATTATTTTGACTCCAGCAGTAAAAACTCAATATCTGACCCCAGGAGACAGCCCACTCCTTCCACATCTGTGAGCAAACAGGTGTCTTGGAGAGTATTGCCCTTCACTCTGAATGAGAAGGAGGGTTTGAAGGGAAAAGTACAGGCAGCAAGGGTAAAGAAAGCCATTTTCCTCTTCAGGTATCCCTTCTGAGAAGGGCCACAGGCATGGATGGTGTGAAAGGAGACAAACCCCAAAGAGGTCAGTGTTGTTGGAAATGTGGGGAGTAGCCACTGACACAGGCCATGGGTGTTCAGAAAGAAACTCCCCATTTGACAGTTCCGTATTCTGGATGACTTAGAAACATAAAAACACAACTTGGTTTTAAAAGAGGGCTTTTAATTTATGTCAGATGTGAAAGTACCTGTAAGTTTGATGTGTGCTTTGCAGGAAGAGAGGAGCATGGTAAGATTAGTTCTTAGATTTCCATTTTGTGAGTTGCCTCTGTGGCTTCATGTAGAAAACTCTGGCACCACCATTTACACTGAGAAATTTTGGGGTGTCCTCGGTAGGAGCAGTCCTTGTGCCACATGAGTAGGTGCTGGAGTGGTCTGTGTTACTCTCTGCACTTCTTGGGGCTGAAGGATGGTTTGTCAGTGTTTTGGATGAGTGTTTCATCTCAGCCTGCAGTGAAGTGTACCTAGAGCTGAACAGATAATACATAAAATACACTATTCATGATGTTAATGCAGGAAATGGAAACATCATAAATATATATAGATATATTTAGTAGCATCTTAGCACTTTTAATTTTCATACAGTTTCCAAGCAGTGTTTTCTCTTCCCATAAGATAAAAAATGAGTGCTAGTTCAAACCTGTATTCACTGTGCCCATAGGAAAAAGAATTTGCCTTTAGATGAAAATTTAGGAATTGCCTTTTTTTTTTTTTCCTGTTTTCCTGGTTCTGAAATACTAAATCTTCTTATATTGTATGTGTCCAGAGGAGGAGATAAAGGGTGAGGTACCACATCCGGAAAAAAAGGGAAAAAAAATCTGTGGAGTGCAGAATTAACACTTAAATCCATGTGGAAAATCTTACTGGAGTGCAAAATAGGATTTGGTTTGGTTTTTTTTTTTTTTTTAAAGGAAAGGATGGTGGGACACAGAGATGGAGCCTGGAGATGTGTGTTCTGTTTGTGCTTCTCATCTGTTGCATAAGCTTGGACAAGCTGCTTTGCATTTTCCTGTTCATTTCTACTGTCAGAGACCTGTGTGTTTTACTTGCTGTTGGTAAAGCAGTTCGGAATCTTCAATTAGTATTTTCATAGACTTCTGAGCTCACTTAAAATCCCTTTCCTCCTCTCGTGCCTTCTTAAACACAAAAATAAACAGATTTTTTTTCCAAATGGTACTGATTGACTGATACTCTGGAACTGCTTAAGGTAGGGTTTAACTGGTGCTTTCTGTTGTTTGAGCATCCACTGAGCAGCTCCAAATGGAGGGCCCTGTTGGGTACATCGCATCTCTAATTCTGTCAGGGACATGGTCTGCCAAGAGGTATTTTCTTCTTCCTTTTAATCAGCAGCCTGGAATTTCAAACCTCCTGGTGTAACAGACGTTTGTAGACGGCTTTACATTCCCGTTGGCTGATCCTCGAACATGAATCAGCTGGAGCTCAGAGCATCGTGGATGGGTGGCTGACTGAGGTGGCACTGGAAACACAGTTTGTGTCACCAAAAATCACACTGCCAGGCTCTGGGTGTACTCTGCAGCATCCTCAGATGTGTGGCACGGTGTTCCTGAACTCCTCACCACCTCCTGGCCCTCGGAGGTGCAGGACTGATGTACCTGGACCAAACTGGAGCACGGCACGTGTGAACCTCAGAGAGCAGGGAGTTCCCGTCTGAGCTGCTTGCTACAAGTGCAAGAAGTGAATTCAAGCAGGAATTCACACTGTGTGGGTGCAGTGGTTAACCAGGAGAATGCACTGATCCTGCGCAGCCAAGTGTTCCAGAAAGAGTTTGGTTTACAGAGTTAAATCATCACTCGTAGGAGAACCCGCTCAGCAGTGAAAAATCCGTACCCAGAAGCAGCTGCCACACTGCTGGGCAGTTTTGCAGTCTCCATTAACCTTCCTGGTGTCCTGGCAAGGATCCCACGTGTGGAGATGAGGAAGGGGATGGTGTAAAAGCAGAACTCTTTGGGCTTTTTGTTCTGCCTCGATCCGTCAGCCTTCCCGCGGCTGTGCTGTGACAGAGCATCTGCACTCCACGTCTGGAGACACGGGGAGAGTGAGCTCCTGAAGGGTGTTTGCTGATGGCTGTGCTTTGGTTCAGGGGTGTTAAAAGCCCTGCAGGCTGTGTACAAGTGAGCTGTAATTTATTTTAATTAAATACAATAGCTGCATACATGCTGCAGAAGGGATAAGACAGGGATTCCCCACCTCTGATTTATCGCCTTGCTGTTTGGATTTCTTTGCTATTGTCTTCCCACTCACAGATTTATGCAGAGATGTCTCATCCTCTCCCTCCTGTGCTGTCAGCAATGGGATCTGTCTTTTGAAATGCAGCAAATTTTGTAGCATTTTTCAGGTTTTGAGAAGCCTTTCCTGCTGTAGGATAGCAGAGGCATCCCTGTCCTTCCTGACACACACACCTATGCAGCATTTACTTTAAATGGAGGGCTACAGGAAGCAAAACCCTCCTCCCTTGGGAGCCTTCTCATAGCTGATCTTCATTTTTTGAATCAGGGAGCTGGGAGTACCCACCCTGGGGCTGGCAGGCAGCCTGGCAGGAAGCCGGACAGACTGGCCGGCTGGCCAATCTTGTTGCCTTTTATAGAGCTTTTTTTGGTGAAATCAGCACATTTCCACGCAATCGATGCTTTGCAGAGTGAAATTGTTGTGTGTCTGGGAGGTTTTTCAGCGGGCTTTCGTGTGAGATTGCAGCTTGTGCCTTTGGGAAGTGGTTGACTAATTTTAATAATTACTTGAGACGATTTTGTGAGAAGAGAGATGTTGGATTTCTATAGAAGAAAATCCTATTGGAAGGGTGTTCTTCAGCCAGTGTGAGAGATTGCCTAATGCTTGTCACTGCTCAGGTAGGTGAGCTGGCTGGCAGGGGCAGTACATTCCCCATCCACAAGTCTTGCATAACAAGAACTGTTTCTGATCAAATTGCTGCCCAGTATTTTCTCTTTTCTTAGAACGGCTTATTTGGAGTGAATCCAAACCATGCAGGACCTGGATATCCCACCTCTTTTGGCAGGGCAAAGTAATAGCAGTGAGTGGGGAAATACAACCTG
>JAWWEU010000040.1:2493192-2574550 GCA_035583155.1 Acropternis orthonyx
CTGCCTCCTTGGAAGGTTCTTTGCATTAGGAAGCACTTTGAGTTTGTGAGTCTACAATGAATCCCCAGTTAGCAGTTACTGTGAAATTATATTGAAATTAATTTCAAGTCAAATCAGACTTTGCTTAAGTAGTTGCTGCTTTCAGAGGAAACCTGAGTGTGGCCTGGATTCTCAGCAGCAGCTCATGTTGTAGTGGCCTCTGAGTATGTCCTTAGAATGGATCTGATGTTTACACAAACATTACAAATCATCTGTGTAATTTCACATGAACCACTCTTAAATTGAATGCATCCACTAGGGAAAGATATATTTGAAAGTGGAAAAGACTTTGTATGTTTGGGGTTTTT
This sequence comes from Acropternis orthonyx, assembly GCA_035583155.1. NCBI lineage: Eukaryota > Metazoa > Chordata > Aves > Passeriformes > Rhinocryptidae > Acropternis > Acropternis orthonyx. The sequence continues at coordinate 2,493,540 of JAWWEU010000040.1, forward strand.
TGTTGGCTGCTGGAGCTCCAATATTTGCACAGTCACTGTGTGAAAGCTGAGTGCATAAATCCCATTGGAGGGAAACCCACATGATAACCAGGAGACCCAGTAAAAAACTAAATAGGGAAACTCTCCCATTGTGTAATTAGTCTGAATAGGTTACTTGGTTTTTGTGTACGTGGAGTGTTACCTCAGGATCCCATCCAGATACACAATAGATCAGTAGTTCCTCAGAAATTGAAGGAGGTGTAACCTTACAAAACCTGTATAATAGAAAAGTTTGGCCTTTGTATCCAGAGGCTAAACTGGTTAAGCAAACACCGAATATTGACTTGATTTTTTAATCTGACTTCTGAGTTTGAAACTTATCTCTAGCAAAATGAAACATGCCTCTTTTTTTAAAACAACCCGTTTATCTTCTTCCGTCAAAAAAGTGTGTGTGCCACGTGCAAAAGGTGACAATTTTAACTCGCTCTGTGCCCCCTGTTTGCTTCCTGTGCTCTGCTCCAGTGCTCGAGGTGCATGGGGAGCTTGAGGTCTCCTAAGGTGGCTGTGTTAAATAAAACTACACTGAGATTCAGGAATTCGGAGCCTACGGGAGTCAGCTCTGCAAACTGGTTTTTTCCATACACAAAAAGTGTGAGTCAGTTTTTGCCAAATGAGTCAAATCTGTCCTCAGATTCATTTGAAGGTGCTCTAATGGGTGTATAACTCAGGCTTAGTGTTAATGCTTAGAAACAACTTATGAAGCTGATGGAGTTTGGAGTATCCCTGAGAGCGGGAAGGGGCACAGGGTGGACAGGGGTGATGGGGAAGCAGCTCAGGTGTGATTCAGTGCCCTGAAAGGGCAGGGAATCCTCCTGCAGCATGGAGGGGAAGCAGAGATTCCCTTTAGTTCACCACTGCTGTGGAAGTCATGCAGGGACTGACATACGGTTAATGGGAGTGTGATTTTCCTTGGAGATGCTGCTCAGGGTTGGTCCTGAGCCTGTCACCCCACTGACACCAGGATGAGGGTTATCCCTGGGCTTTAACAAAACTGTGGCAAAAGCCCACTTGGCTCATCCTTAAGAGATGCAGTTGGGCTTCCAGACACAAGCCCTCTCCCACAGCCTTCCTAAGACCTTCCTGGAAACAAATACCTTTCCCTTTGCTTCACATTCTTTCCCTTTATCTTCACCTGGCCAGCATTCCTGTGCATAAAGCTGTCCTCCCAGGTCAAGTGGCTGGAGCTGCCACCCTTTACCAGGATGTGACTCCTGCATGGTTTGCTGGCTGTGTCATGCAGCAACACTCCCTTTCCTCAGAAGGAATTTTTAAAGGACCATTAAACTTTGAGGCACAGGCACCTTCAGTTTGTGTTCCTCTGCTCCCATGTTTAACCCTCCCTCTGAGAAATCTCTCTTGGGATTGTGACTTTTGGACCAGGAAATGAATTTGATGGCTCCGTTCTCAAACACTGGTCTTTGACTGGCTGCAGTCAACATCCTAATATTGTCCTCAGAAGAGTGACTAATCCCTCCTGTCCTCAGGGAACTAGTAGACAGGCATGTGTTTATATTCCCTATTCCTGTGTGTAAGCAACCTAGAAAGAATTTTTCAGATTGGCCTTTTTTCCGCAGTTTTTTGGTGGGGACCCAGAGGAAATGAGTGATGGAATTCCAATGCAGCAGTTGAAAGATTTTTGCCATTACTTACTTGTGGTACAGAGATGGGTTGGCAGCATCAGATACGTGATATGCACAGTCCCTTGTAGGTCTCTGAATGATTTTAATTCTTCTCATAATTCAAACCAGCTCTGAGTTGTCTTCAGTCTCAGTGAGGAACGTCATGCTCTTAGAAATTTATTTGGTTTAGATCATTCAGATCTTTATTATCTTTTATAAGTGACTTTGATTTATAAAATGATGATTGTGGAAGACTGGAATTCAGTGGAGTCCAGCAAGCAATCCTGTCACTTCTTTTCCTTTTTTTTCCCCTCTAGTTTAATTCTGGCAAAGTTTTGTGAAACTACAGTGTTTGAAAGGGGATTTTACTCTGTGCTCTTCTTAACTCCTCTTCTGTCTAGTTCCTCACTTGAATTCCATCTCTGAGTATGTGACTCCATTACCCTCCTTCATCTCCAGTCTGCCAGTAATCTCTCAGTTAATTTGCAAGGAGCTGAGAGCAACAGGTTTGAGATTTTTTTTCATGCTGAGATTTCTTTTTGGGAAACTCTTGTGTTCCAGTTGGAGAAAGTAGCTTTTGCCTAAGGGAATTCAGAAGTCTGCTTCGCTGTCATGCTGACCTGCAAAGCTGTTTCTCTCTCTGATGTTCATGTAAATTTTTATTCCTAAGGATTTTAACACGATTCACCATCGGCAGTTGCCTGTCTCTGACAGCTGCTCAAGAATATAGTTTAAAGTAAGCCTGTAATTTTTGACACCTGTGGCTGAGTAAGATAAACCCAGTCCTGATCCACAGCAGTAATCCAGTCACTGTTATATGAATGCAGAGTGTCCCAGGAGGTGTTTTGTGTACGTGAATGCTGTGTCCTATTCCCTGCAGATGGTGAAGGATGCTGGAGTGACTCCAGGGAACACAGGTTGATAGTTCAGCACTCACTTTTGTTCAGGATTTCTCAAACAGAACCACTTCCTGGACAGTATGATAAACAGTTACTTTAAAAAAAAAAAGGAGAAAAGAAATATTTTTATCTTGTTTTGAATCTTTCTTGGGGTTGCTGCCACACATGCTGGAAACAGATCTGACTGTTTTGAAGTACAGGAAAATACCTGAGGGTCTGGTGTTTGAAGACTATCAAAAAACACTTTGTGGAGTGCCAGTTGTATTTTCAACCACATACATTATTGCTCATCCCTTTACATGAAGCGTGGCCCGTATTCTCTCCTGACTGTTCAGGCAGCCCAGAGAAATCTTTCATTATTGCTTTTTTAGCATTTTACTACTTTTTTATTCAATGCCAGTGTCTTCATTGAATCTGTGCATCATTTTTAAGCCTACCAATAAATGACATTCTGCTGAAACACTGGACAGTATCACAAACCCCATGTATAAAATTCACCCAGTTGACTGGTGTTTTGCTGCTGCACTTGGTGAAAAATAAGAGATGAGGTTTCTGACTCTGAGGAAAGTGAATTGCCATAGTGGTCCTGTTTGTCTGCTCACATGATGATGTGTGTGTGTTTTACCAAGTGTTTGTCAAAAGGGAGCGGAGTCCTGCAGTATTTAAAAGAGGGCATCATCACATATAAACTGAGCTCATACCACAGAGTCTTTTTTTCTCTCTCCTCTCTTCCATTTGTAGGTCAGATGATTCAGGTTTTCCTCAGTGCTTTTTTACCCTTTAGCCATCTGATGGAGCTGCTTGGGGACAGCAGTGCTGTGAGGCCATCACTGCAGAAAATGTCTCTGCTGGGAGAGCTCTGCTTCACTGTCTTAAAATGTTTGCTTGTAGTTTCTTATCCCTTTGCTACTCTTCATTTTTCCTTAGCACTCAGGTAGCATCCTGGTAAAAATTCCTTTTTAGTTTCTCTTTGACCCCTAACGCTATCCCCTTCTAGTATAAAAGTGCTTGTGTGAGATAGCGGGGGGGGAAAGGTCTGTAGCTTATGTAATCTGCCAGCTTTTCATGGAAATGTAGATTTAATTGCTGGCAACAGAGCTAAAAACAGACCATTATTGTTTCTCATTGTCACTTGAGCAAAAATTGCCATACCTTGCTGGATGTTACATCATAAAGCCATAGAATCCTCTTATTTTTTTGTCCAAATAATAAAGTGAATGGCTGTTCTAACTTCCTTTATGAAATACAAGAGTTTTCCATGAACTTGCAGACTGTTTTGCCTTTTAATATTTGGAAATAGAATTTTTTAAAGCGTTCTTAGGGGTGTGCAAGTGTACAAGTGTGTGCAGCTCAGCAGTGAGTGGACTGTTTGGAGGCAGAGGGATGGAGGAGAGGTGGCAGAAACATGTTTGAAAATACCCTACAAATAGTTCGTGTGGTTCTTGTCCAGTACAGAAACTCTTCACTGAACAGACCTGAAACCATGGCTAGGTTTGCAAAGCTAAATTCTGATTTTAAAATGGCTTTATGTCTTTACGGAGACTAAATACTTTATCCTGCTTTGAACAGCATAAATCTGTCAAAGCAACAGAGTTAGAACAGATGCCCATCGCTGTAAGTGAAAGCTGAATTTGGTCCTTCTTGTTCTCTGCTTTTTAGTCATGTGATAATCTTTCAATAAATCATGTACTTGCAAGGTTTTCTTACTTCCTGCTTTTGCCAATCAGTATAAAATGCAGATGAGCCCAGCTTCTGGTTTGTTAAGCCCGAGCAGAACACCCCCTCCAAGTCCCCTTCGCTCACACCAGCCCTGTTTTTCCCCCCATTTGAAAACAGGACAGCGAGAATGACAAACTTCGACTAATAAAGGGGAGTTTTTTTGGTCTCCTCCCTTTCTTATTCTGACCTGTCCTTCGCTTTCGTTATAAAGTGAACGTAGAAATTACCCTGTGGGAGTGGTGAAACTGCAGCAGAGAAACAAAAACTATTTGGATTCATCTGAAAGCTGTTCATTTGCTTGCTCCTCTTTTTATTAACAGCTCGAAGCGTGCAGCTTGTCTGGTTCTGACTGCGTGTGTGTCAGCAAGAACAGAGGTAATTCTTTGTGTGTCTCTTTCCTTCTAATAGTGCTTTAATTGGACTAGGAAAATTAGTTATATTTTCATGATAATCTGTTATTTTAACTATATGAATTACGTGCATACAGCTGCCTGATGGGCATGTTCTATCAATCCCAGCCAGCTCCTTTTCCAGTAACTTTCATTTTTTGAGCAGGGGAATTGGGCTTTTAGATTCAGATCCATGTTATGCAGGTGAAAATCCCAACTCTCTCCACTGGAGGTTGCAAAGCAGCTTCCAGCAGATATCAGCAGCTGAAATTCAGTGTATAAGGGGTTGTTTTTTTTAATCATCCACACATACCATGATGAACATCTCTCTGTGCTGTAGGTGTTGCCATCTCTTTCTGCGTCGGGGAAAGTACATTACTGTAAACTAATGAGCAAGTCTGCGTCGCTGTTTGCTCTGGCAGGGGTAAGATATTTTTAGTAAGTCATTTCAGAAGTGCAGGAACTTCCTGATACTTCTTCCCCCCCCCCCCCCTTGGTTAATTCGCCGCAAACTGAAAACGCGGGATTGGCAGCGTCTTAATTCCGAGAGGATGGTTCTCACAAGGCTCGGGAGGCGCTCCTGGTCCCTGGCTGCGAGCGCAGGTTCTTGGAATTAGGAGGCCGGTGGTATGTTAATGACCAAAGGAAAGTTTGGTTTGGCTGGTGGCTGAAGCAGCACTGGCAGAAAGTCGCCTTAAATATCGCCGAGTAATTTTATTCTCTTTAACGCCTTTGCGAGGTTTTTGCACGGGGGAAGGAAGGACAAGAGGAAATACTTCAGATTTTGCTACCTTGGGTAGCTGCTTCTGGAGCTCTTCCAGAAGTCTTATTGGGTGTATTTCTGTTTTCTTCACGTGAAACGTTTCCCAGAGTGTTAATCCTAGAAAGTTTTGGGTTTTCACCAACAAACATGCTCAGAGTGCGTCTGCAAAGGGAAGCGGTGGCTGAATGGAAAGGGGCAAGGTGTTGAGTTTACAGAGACACCAAAGAAAGAAAAAACCCTCTTTTTATGTGCCCTGGTTTTAAAAAAATATTGCTAAGTGCTTAGTAGTACATATAATTGTCACTTCTGATGTTTGTGTTAATTTAATGGTTGAAATACAGGTCAGTTTGCGTCTGAAAATGCAGATTTTTTTTTTTTTAAGTGCTCCGTGAAATCTCTGTGTGTCAGTCCCGAGGACTTTAAAGAACAGCAGGGTCAGCTGTGTTGAGCAGGAAAAATACACATCAGAACCCAGACGATAAAGGTTAAAATTAGAGTTCTCTGCCTGTGATCTTGGGCATGTGTTTGCATTCTTCCGTGTTGCAGTTTCCTACCTGGAAAATTAGGATTAATAAGGATGCTTAGGGACATGATTTAGTGGGAGACCTGGCAGTGCTGGGTTAATGGTTGACTTGATGATCTTGGTGGGATTTTCCAACCTTAATAATTCTACTTCTCTTTCCTCTTGTGAAGGAAATGGAATTCATTCATTGCCGTTGCAGTCTCAACATAACCTGTAAGAACTGAGAATTGCTGCTTCCAGGAATTCTTCCAAGTGACTGTAAAGATGTGACAAACAAGACGTGATTAGTTGCAATTAATGGTTAAACTCTTTTCCTATAATAGCTCATGCCAGTACTCCAGTTGCTTCTGTTGAGTTGCAAGCTGATTAAAACCTAAAATTAGGTTTGTTGAAGAGCAAGAAGAGTTTACATGCAGGACAGTCATTACTATTAGCTAAATAAGATTTTATTTAAATTAAAATTATGCAGCAGTGCATGGCAGGAGGGTTGGAACTGGGTGATCTTTAATGTCCCTTCCAACCCGACACCTTCAGTGACCAACCCAAGACAGCAGAATTCTCACAGATGGATTTGCTGTCGTGGCACTTGTGTTCAGTGATTAGCTGCATGTTTGGTGTGTTTTTTTAAATTCTTTGTAATGAGTATTTCTCCAGACTTCAAAAACAGCTCAGCTGTTTGAAATTTGTCTTTCAGTCTCCTTGCTCGCAAGTTTAAGTGTGTTAGCACAGATTTACAGGGCGTATGAAACTGTCAAAGTAGATGTGCAGTGTGCAGTAGGTGACCAAGGTGATACAGTCTCTTCTTGCTCTGTTTCAGTTGGGGTTTAAAGTGGTAAATCAGTGAATTGTTCTTAAAATATTTGTACTTTTGCCATCTATTTCCAAGTGGTCAAGGGAGGAGAGGTTGTCCTTATGGTTGCTGAAACAGTGGACGTGAGAAGAGCAGGGTCTTCCACCCCATTCTTGTTCCCTGGTTTGCTGGGTCGTGTCTGGGACAGACTTGGTGTGCCTGTTGTCAGGAAAACGAGGGTAATATTCAGAAACAATCAGAAATTGCTCAGTGATTTTAAACCCCAATGAAATCAAGAAGTGGAAATGTCTCTAAAATTTTCTACCAGAGTTTTAGCTTGTAGAACCAAAATTTTGCCCCTCCATGCAGCTGAAGAACCAGCCTCTTTCTTGTCCGTCCTTTCAACCTTCTCTTTAACCACAGCACACATCAAAGTATTACCAAAACCTGAGCGTAAGAATTTATATTTGAAGAGCATTATTCGTGGATGACTTCATGTTTGTTCCAGTCTTCCTTGTTTTCAGGTTCTGAAATGCTTTTGTAACTTTTTCCATTCCCATCCCTGCCTTGAATCGAAGCCATTTTGAAAAACAAATTTTGAATTATGTAATGAAAAATTCCCAAATTTACCTCCAGCTTTAGCAACACTTTATGCTGCAGCTCTTTTACCCTAATCTCCAGAACAGAGCAAATGAAAATAAACAGAAGCTGGCATGTTTCTTCTTGTGCAGTTTTATTGGTGTGCATGTTTGTTCATTTGTCTGTTCACTTGTAGAATTCCATGATCTTATAAAGTGGTTTTGCGGTTTGGTCTGAATTGGGGAGGCTTTCCGATTTTTCACATTTCAACCATTTCTGACATTTTAATGCAGTAGAAACAATGCAGTGGAGGAGCCACAGTTCTTTTGAAAATAGCCATTAGATACACTGGTGCCCCGTGTCACTGCTTGGAGAAGATCTTAAGAGTTTCTTGATGGTGTTTTGGGCATATTTTGATGAAACATTTCACAGGCAAATTGATTTGTATTTGTATGTTCAGTTGTCCAGGGCTTGTTAACAGATGGGTTACAGACATATCCCAAAATGTGGGGTTTATACACATCTCTGACAAGGGTGACTACAGCTGTTGATGATTTTTATGTGTAATACCTGGGATGCTGCCTTCAAGGGTTTACCCCTTGCCTACAGTTGCACTTCATGTTGTTTCCATGCTTTGTATTAAAATGGGGGAGAATTGGGCAATATCTTAAATGTGGGATTGAGCAGCAACATGTTGAACGTGGTTTGATCAGACCTGCTTGCATTAATTTAATGGTTAAATTAAATGAATGCTGGGACATGGGTTTGAGTGTGGTGGCACAGCCACAGCTGTATTTTCTTTTAAAGCAGCACACTGGAACAACAATAGCACTGCAGCAAGAGGTCACGTTGATCTACACTGGAGTTCACTGGTCCTGGGATTCTGACTGAGGTCAGTGGTGAACTGAAACAACCTTCCCAGCATTTGCTTTCCCTGTTGACGGTGCCAGTGGAGAAGCTGGGAATGGCCTCCTGGAGTTTTCAGGGAAACTCATTGTTCACACAAACCCTGAGAAGGAATTCCCCTTCCTTTTTGGGCTGCTGGGTATGCAGTGAAGCATACAGTTTGCTTTTGCTGCATACCATCTGCATTTTATTTTTGTTTTGTTTACTGACTTCCCACCCTTCAGAGTCTCACTGCATTGTATATTCCACCTTTGTTGGCAGCCTGGCATTGTGTTGTGCAAGTTGCTGATGTTTGGAACAGAGGTAGTCATGGAAGAAATGGGAATTGGTTGAAATTTCACCTGCATTGTGTCTTCAGGAGAATAGACACGGAGTGCTTTGATTGTTCTGGGGCTGCTGTTGTTTACCTGGGGTATGTGTGGCTGCATCCCTTGTACTGTTTCTTCTCTCCTGAGGATGGAAGTGGCTTCTTTCTTTGTCTAAAGAAGATCTAAAGCTGGTGCACTGCAAGAATAACCCCAGCCCCCAGGGTGCCACCAGTGTCCTGCTGTTTGAGCTGGAGTGCCCTGGGGTGCACGGACAGGTCTGACAGTGACGTCTGTCATACTTTCCGTGGTGGCTTTGCTGTGGCCAAACCCCAGAACAGCCTCGTCGGGTCCAGAGTGAGCAACCCTGGTGCTGGAGGCTTTGTGCAAGGACATAAACTCCGTGTACAAACCCTTGAGGCTCCAGTGCTGTGTTAGAGGGACACGGCTGGATCTGTGCCTCTCTCCAATGCCACGGCCAATAAAACCACCCCAACATGCCAGGAGAGCTGGCTTTGCAAAGAATAGTATTGTTATTGATAGTTTTTCATTAACCAGGTTTCTCCAGCTTCCTGTTATCAGACATATTTGAGAGTTGACTGTGCTGTATTGTATCAAAGTTCCCTTCTCCTTCTTTTCATGGTCCAGAAGTTTGGCCTTTCCTTTGAGATAGCATTAAGCTGTGTATTCAGTATCCCTTGTGATCCAAACACGGCCACGTTGCTTTGAGACACAAACCTTCGGTATCAGTGCGGTCGCTGTATGAGCCTCTTCAAAGCTGAGTGAGATTGAACAATTGGTTCGTGTTCAGTGAGCAAAATTTCCTTTTTCTGTACAGAATTTGCATCCAAAAGCAGTGTAATGATAGGCCTGGATGACCACCTTTAGTAAAACAGTCTCCTACCAAGAGTCCTTGCTGTTAAGTAAATCAAAACATGTTATTTCACCTGGTGGCTTGTGGAAAATTAAGTATAAGTTTTATAGTCAGATTCTCTGCAAATGCTAAATAGCATGTCACAGTAAAAAAATTAAATTTTTTATATGCTGCTAATGCTTTTTTACGGCGAAAAAAGCATTCAGTGGGTTTTTAAATTTGTATAATCCTGTAGTTACCGGTGCATTTGACTTCCATGGTTTGGATGACAAATCTACTGATAGATTTTAAATCTGAAGAGCCTACCTAGACCCAGCTGGAAGGTTGTTGTGTAGAATATTTCTCAAATTTGCTGTCACGGTTGCAGAGTAATCCGGATTACACTGACTCTGAAAAGGAAACAGATAACACAAAAGGCATTTTGCTGTCAGTCGTTCTGGAGTGGAATCCTGTCCTTCCCTGCAGAGTGCAGTACCTTTGTCCCCGAAATTCTGCTAAATGATCCTTTCCTCTTCATTTGCATGCAAATCCTGAACCCTCATACTTGGATACTTGCATGTTGAAACCTGGGAGAGACCTTCTGTGACCTTAACCTTCCTTGCCACGGAGAAGAGCCGGCACATACCAGAACACTGGTGGAGAGTTCGGGATGTGATGGCCAACGTGCTTGCTGTACTGGGAATGAAATCCGTGGGCTCAGCTGGAGAAATTCACCCCAGGAGTTCCGGATCTTCTCTTATTTCTTGTGGAGGAACATGTGAAAGAGGCCTGGTTCTCAAAGGATTAAGTTCTCAAGGTTTTAGGAGCCATAAAGCAGATTCATTCAGATGTACAGTGGTGTGACCTTTAACGTGTTACGTAGTGGGAGGGCTGCTGGAGGCTCAAGCGGAGGCTGAGTTGAAGTTGGGTGACAACATTGAGTTAGGGCTGACCCAAAACCTGCACTTGAACTCTGGGGAATAGAACAACCCACCGAGAGCAGCGTGGCTGGGAGGAAGTGCACAGTCAGATTTTCCCTCATACTTCAACACTCAAATGTGGATAGTAAATAAGAACACACTGTCTTTTTCGGGTGACCTTTCTTTAGCAGTGTCTGTCTGGTTGCTCTGTATCCTTACTCTGCGTGAAGAGGAATTCACAGGGAAATAACTGAGGTATTGCCGACTGTGCCAGAGTGAATTTGCTTATAGAGACACGTGAGCATGAGCTGTGTTATGAAATGGAGCAAGTGGGGCGTAGGGAGTTTTTGGATCCCAAGATGAGAATAATTTCAGAGAAGTATAGACAAGTTTGAAGCATTACCGGTAGAAGTGAAAGTTGGTAGGTCCTTTTCTTGCTGCCACCCAATTGCCTACCTTTTGGCAGCAGAGAAGAGTTTTGTTTTGGTTTGGTTTTTTCCTCCATGAGACCCAAAAAACATGAACAAGCCTGCATGGATTTTTATAACATGATACTCACATCATGGGATCACAGAATAATTTAAGTTGGAAGGGACGTCGCGAAGTCTCCAGTCCAACCTCCTACTCAGGATGAGCTTTCTCTTGTCGTTTCCTTGGTAGTGTTGCTGGAAATGAACTAGTTGTGATTATTTAGTTGTTGTAGTGAAAGGCTATCGGGCAGAATAAAGGCCACCAATCAATATTGTGGAAGGAAAACAAAACATTTCCAAAAGCAGGTGTGTGTTTTTGGGAGATGAAGGCAAAGAGGGTAAAGGGAAGGTCAGAGACAGCAATAATGAACTTCTTTTATCTGATCATCCTTGCATGGATTTTCGTCAATTACCAAATATGTCTTTAAGTAACCTGTAAGTGGTGTCAGTATTGTGACCCTTAGCCCCATCTTTATGATTAATCCAGGCTTGGACCCTGCCCAGGTGCAGGATTTGTGCAGTGGGATGGCTGCAAACAGAGCTGGGGCAGCATTGGGAGACTGTGAATGGCAGGAGGACACACGAGTTCCCCCGTTTCAGCAGAGATAGGCTTTGTACTGTGCTCAGCTGGACTGCTCTGGAATTACTGGAAACATTTGGCACCTCCTTATCCAGCAAAGCATTTCAGTAATCAACATGAAATTAAGATGTTGTGCATTGGGGCCTTAAATTTTAGTCACACTTTTTAAATTCCTCTACGAACTGAAAGAACAATAAAATAATTATCCAAGTTTTCTATCTCTTTTAAAACATGGATTTCCTGACTTCGTGTTTAGTGGAAATAGTCACTCCCATAGCAGACTGACTTCAAAGAGTTTGACTATTCTCCGTGAAGACTGGGGACAATTATTGCTGAATTTAAATGATATTTGAACTGAAGATAATGTGACACAAATGTAGGACCTGGAAAGAAGTGGAAGGCTGAATTTTTTGTGTAACTAACGGAGCTGGGAAGACAGGGGAGAATAATTCCTGGGTACCAGCTGAGGCCACTGGAGGGACATGGATACACTTATTGAAAGAAAGAATTATATGACAGATGTTAGAAATATCCAGCAAATTTGGGAGAAGAGTTCAGATAAGCTTTGAAAAGGAGGAAGTTGTGCTTGTTAAAGGCAGTCCTTGCTGTGAGTTGCGGGTCTTGGCACTGCTTGGCACTACAGCTCGTCCAGGGAGTATCTTGGCACAAGCTGGGCTTGACCAGGAAATGATTTTCTCTGGAGCTTAGTGGGGAAGCAGCTTCGCTTCCCTTTGAAGGCATGTCTGGAGAAGGTGTATCACAAATGACTCTGCCTGAGCAAGTTGATAAAAATGTGTCTTGGTGACAATAAATGTTTTCAGCTTTGCCCTGAGCAGCCTCTGGCTTTGAAGTTCCTGTAGTTCCATTATATGGTGTTTGCATTGCTGGGAGAAGTATCTCAAACAGTTTACAAGGCAACTTCTATGTTCCTGAAAGCTCAGGAGGTGAGAGATGATATTTTATATAAAAATGAGGACTCTGCTCTCCAAACTAGATTTTACAAGGTAAAACTCTGGTTTATCCCGGTGGGTTTAGTCCATCTTTTCCTGTGCAAGCTCAGTCATTTTCCAGTTTCAATAAAATGTTTGTCCCTCCCAATTCAGGCTCAACCTGCAGAGGAATTTTGCTTCTTGTTCCATTGTCGCATCACTGGACGGGAAAGAAGGAGAATATCTAAAACTCTGGTCTGCGGATGAGTTCTGGGAGCAAGTAGAGGTATAAGGGGGCAGCTGAGAGAATGGAAGGTTTTAGTCTTACTAATTATAGTGGTAGTGAATGGGCTGTGAATAAAGGCTTCATTAAAAAATACTCTAAGTTTGCCCTCTGAGGTGTAGGAAAACTGATTGAGAGATGAACAATGCAGAAGAGGCTTGAACTTTTGGTGTCTGAGACATTTCTAGTCAGGAATACACAGGCAAGGGTTTGGGAGCTGCTCATTTATTTATTTATTTATTTTCTTTTTTTTTTTTTTTCCCCTTTTAATTGCATCTCTTTGCCAGAGCTCTGCTTCAGGGAAATGTGTCCCGTGACGGAGTTGCATCTGCAGGACAGTGGGATTCACTTGTGCTTAAGGTTTCAGTGTGCTATCCTTCAGCTCTTCCATGGACAGGTGATCACAAATGATACCCCTGTTATTTGGCACACAGGTGTACAGCAGGAACAGGGTCGATAAAGGGAGTGTTGTTGAAGCAGTGTGGAAGCAGGTGCCTGTTTCTAACCATGCACCTGTAACAGGTAGACACTGAAATTATGATGGATAATGGCAGTGCAGTGTTGTTAACAAGGTGTTCTGCAATTAAAAGGCAAATTTCCCTTCTGACCTTGGAAGCAGCTGTTGCCATTCCGCAGAGGGATGTTGGGGCACAGTTTTTAGGAATCATCTACAGCCTCAAAGGAAATGTTCAAACAGTGTAGCAGCAGCACTGAGCAGGTCAGGTGGGAAGCCAGGACTCTGGCAATGCAGAGCCTGCTTTTTATCTTATTTCAGCACATCACTTGATTTCTTTGAGCATTAGCCTCGTGTTTTTCGCAAAGTAAATCTGAAGGTTTCAGTTTATCACTGTGACTGAGGAAAAACAGCATGGGCATATAGGGATGGGAAGGGTGAGTTTGCCTGTGTGTTGCTCATCAGTGTAAGAGTAGCATGAAGGATCACTCTCAGATGCAGCAGATGCTGAGGAGCCCACCAAATCCATGAGGCTCTCTGAAGTGGAAGTAAACCACAAGTCCTTCAGGTAGCTTAAATGCTTAAAAAAAGGAGATTTGCTAGAGATTTCTCAGAATTAAATGAAAACTTCACTTTCTCCGACATTTGTGTGGAAGGAGATGGGGGTACTTCAATAGCTGTCAGCCATGGGAATTGCAGGTAGGTAGGTGGATAAACGGGGACAAAAGCTGTAATTACTGCCTGCTGTTTGGAAAGCACCCTGGTGCTCTCCAGGCCTCCCGGTGCAGCAGTGAGATGCCAACCCACTGCAGAGAAGCCACAGCAGGGTGCCAGCGATTCATATCCACTTTGCAGAGTGGCTTGGAGATCTGCAGATGATAGAGCTGCTAAGTGTTGTTATGAATGATTCAGAGCTTCTGGCTCCTATTTCCATACATGGATCATCAGACTGTCTTTCTCTGCCATTTGAAAATAATTGTCTGAATGGCCTGAATCTCTCCAAAGTAGCTTGAATGTGTGTTCAGGCGCTGGCGTTGGAAGTGGAGTCTTTCATCTGTTACACTTAAGGTTAATTTTGCTTCTTTAATGGGATTCTCTTTACCCGAATTTGCATGATCGAGCTTGCAGTCTGTTGGAAATGATGTTCTCTTCCGGTGGTTAATTTTGCCCGAGCATCTCCCAGTATGTGTTGGGAGACACGTAGGTGGCCGTTCGTGTGCCATCCCCGTCCACGGACACATGAACAATGATGGGTTTGTTCGGTTGTCGCTCGAACAATCTTTGGGAAAAGCTCCGTCCCGCCTGGCTGTCAGTTCTGTTGTTGTACTTTGTTCTTGGTGACATCACTGGTGGCAGCTAAATAAAGTTTATTAATTGTTAGATGCTCTTTGACCGAGGATGTTGACTTTCCTTGGCAGCCAGTCGTACGCTGCTGGTTTTCCAGAGGAAGCTGCTAATCTACCATACTACAATAATTTAGTTATGAGGGTTGGGGAGAGTGGAGTGGGTCTATTCTTGTGGATGGGAGATAAATAAAAGAGAAACGAAGAGCTGGAGAAGGACTTCTGACAAGGGTATATAGTGACAGGACAAGGGGGAATGGCCTTAAACCCTCAGAGGGCAAGGTTAGATTAGGTACGAGGAAGAAATTCTTTGAGTACGGTGAGGCCCTGGCACAGATTTTCCAGAGAAACTGTGGCTGCCCCATCCCTGGAAGTGTTCAAAGCCAGGCTGGACTGGGCTTGAAGGAACCTGGGATAGTGGAGGATGGTTGGTCTTTAAGGTCCTTTCCAACCCAAACCACTCTGTGATTCTGTGAATTGCTTCCACATTTCGGGGTCTGATTCTGCACAGGCAGCAGAGAGCTCTGAAATGGCAAACCCTCTGCTGTGCTCCGGGTTCCTGCGCTGCCTCCGAGGTCAGTCCTAGCATGGGGAGCAGTGCTGTATTCCAGGGTCACCCCCTTGCTGCCAGCTCAGCCGGACTCCAGCCGAGCCTGTGCCGCTGCCCCGGGACACACACTGAGAGCTCACGTTGCTTCCTCAGAAGTGATCCCTTTGGTTCCTTCGGAAAGCTGTTTATATACATGCATTTGTCTGCTGAGGGGGAGATGAGCGAGGGCAGCGAGGTTAAGGCAGCGCTGGTGCTCGTTCCTCCTGCGCTGAGCACAAGGCTGAGCGCGGCCGCGGAGTTTCCAGATAAGGTACAGCAAATGCAGCCGTGCTGCAGAGGCCAGAGCAGCGTCATGAGTTTCAGCACCGCTCATTAGTAGCCACATCCTTGTGGTTGTCCTTGGGATCCATCCTCTTTGCAGTCAGCTTTGTCGTGCAAGGAGAGCCCAGCCCTTGATGCTGTGCTGGAGGCACCGCCTCGTCTTCCCCCCCACGCTCTCCTTTCATGACCGTATCCTCTCCCAAAATGCACTTAAGAGGCAGTAAATGTGGGGGGCATTGAGGTGGAGACTTAGAGATGAACATAGGTGAGAAACACAGTCCAGAGCTAGTAGTGCACTTTGACCTTCCTGCCCTTAACCATAAGATTATTCCCCCTTCCTCATAAACATCCCTTTATTAATGTAAGAGGATATTGCATGGTGAAATCCACTGCCTTCTCTTTAGGTTAATGTGTTTGCTTTCAAATTATTTTAAGAGTGAAAATGGATCAGTTGCTTTCATTTTGCCCATTGGCCAAAATTCTTCGTCCGTCTCTGTGCACTGGGGCCAGTGCTGCAAAATTTCGTGTGCAAATTTGAGGAGGAAAATTCTTGAACAAAAACTGTGAGGGGCAGCACTCTCATTTGTGGTTTTCCACTGAAATTAAGTACATAAAGTTCACACCACAAATCACTATCTGAAATCTCCCAGGTTTTGTACAGTCGTTTAAAGCAGAATTTGAGAACTGATTTCACTGTATCTCATCTGACAGATCTGTGAAGTTCCCGGCTTCCCTTCTGTGAGGGAAAACATCCCAAGTAAGTGCCTGGAATAAGTCAGATGAATCATGTCATGGAAGTGACAGTGTCTTTTCACTGACTATAAAGGGGTTCCCTGTGACTAACTCAGACATCAGCATCTGTGCTGCAGGTATTTAAATAGAAGTGAGATTAATCCCACTCACAAAGTATTCTACGTGCTTGCAGTTGAGATACAGCGTATCGGGTGTTTCATTGGCTTAAGAGGAAAATCTGAATCACAATTCCAAGGATTTTTTCATTTATAGATAAGTCGGCATTTTTTTCCCCACCAGGTTTTTGCAGTGGTGCTTTTGATTACACTGAGTAATTAACTTGTCCTTCGATTTACTTGTGTTTCTCATTTAAAAGCAGTCAATAAACATGGTACATGGCTGCTGGGAAGAGGTTCAGCATCATTCATGATCAGGGACAGCTCTTCTTTTGTGCAAAGGCTGACAATTGGGACTGTTCAGCCTGGAGAAGACTGATGAGATCCTGAAGTCCCTAAAGATGCTAAAGGAGAGCTGGAGAGCGACTTTTGACTAGGGCATGTGGTAACAGAACAAGGGGAAAATGGCTTTAAATTTGACAGAGGGCAGGGTTAGATGGGATATTGGGAAGCAGTTCTTCACTGGGAGTGTGAAAGGCACTGGAACAGCTTTCCCAGAGGAGTGGTGGCTGCCTCACCCCCAAAAGTGTTCAGGGCCAGGTTGGATGGGGCTTGAAGCAACTTGGTGTATCGGAAGTGTCCCTGCCCATGGCAGGTAGTTGGACCTGGATGGTCTTTAAAGTCCCTTCTGCACCAAACCATCCCGTGATCCAGTGGAAACCCCTATTTTGGGTCAGCCTAGAGCTGTTCCTTTTGGCAGCTCTGAAAACTGAGCTCCAACTGCAGCAATTGCCATAGTTCCACCAAAGTCCTGGCATCTCTGCATTGGCATGTCCCCCCAGAGGCAGGAGCTGCACCCAAATTGTGGGCTCAAGGGGACTGCAAAAATTCAGGTGAGGTTATTGTGTCATTGTGTTGAACATTGGATTTTCATGAGTTGTTTGTCCTTCAAAATTCGAGGCCTTGCTGGAATATTTCAGCAGGAAGCTACAGCCACATGTTGCTGTCTATGAAGTCTTTGTTGGCAGAGTCTGCAGACATCAACACAGAAATGTACCCTGGTGTGTTTGGAGGAATATTTGCCCAGCAGGTTCGTACTGTGTAAACATGAGGATGTAAATACACAAGCAGTGCCAGACAGATGGATCACGAAAGAGCAAAATTCCCGGACAGCAGTGTAGGATGGGTGATGCTACTGCAGAGCTTTCCTGTGCGCCCCCAGGAGTGTATTCTGGGTCCTTCAGTGAGGTTGATGATGATGAGGGCAGTTCATGTCTCTGCTGGTTAAGTTGGAGCATCTTTACAGAGCTAAATCCTACATAAGGGAAGGAGAACAATTAATTCTTTTTTGCCACAGTGCTGGGGCTGAGCTGTTCTTTCTTGGAAGAAGGAAGATGGTATTTCTTCTTCCATCTGGACAAGAAGCACTCTTTGGCATTGCCCTTGGGGGTCCATCAACAACATCTCTTTCCTTCTCCAGTTCCAATTGACAGCTATTTTTGCATTGACACGAGCGCCAGTTCCAAGGACTGAGTCAGATGTTGAAGTGCTCATAGTAAATCGTTAATCCTCGTCTACTGAAGTTGCACAGGGAGGGAATGTGGGGTGTGATGCCATGACAAGTACCAGCTCTGAGTGCCCACAGTCGTTACGTTGGTGCTGAACCGACTTGTTCTTTTTTGAGGGAATGTTAGTTGGTTAGTTGGAATGTTAGTACATGCTTGTGCTAATACACTTTCAAAGTGGGTTGAGTTAAATTAAGGAACTGGCAGCAAAAACAAGCCAGAAGCCTTAAGGAAGTGGTGCTGCCAGGTTCTGGCATCCCTGCCAAGGCCAGTACACCAGGGCACAGGCAGGTACACTCCAAAACGTGTCCTGCACAAGAGGTGACTCGCCCACGAGGCTGACTCAGTGTCATGGGCTGTTGTGTGTTTGCTTATCTGCCGGGGAGGTCTGTGGGACGTGAAGTGCTTGACACTTTCGGAGAAGTTACATCTTGCAACAGCAAAATGCGCTGCTGAGGGTTGGGCACATCCACCGGCATTGTTTGGTGGTGGCCTGAATATCTCCCTCCCATCGGTTCATGCCAGTGGATGTGTTGGAGAGGCTGTGAACGGTTTTTGGTCTGCTGAGCTCTTGGCGATGTGCAGAGGGCAGAGCATTGCTTGGCTCAGGGTGGGACTCGGTGTTGTCCTTCCAAAGGGTCAACTCTCACCCTCCTTTCCTGTTACTCTCGGCTCCCTCCAGCACATGCATTCCAGTACTCTCCTAAGACATGAAGTGATGCTCCGAGGCCACGCTAAGGTGAGAGCTGGAAGTGCCGGAGCTCAGTTCTCCCAGGGAGTCCTGCTCCCAGCTCGCTGGTGGAGCGTGCAGACCTTCCCGTGCAGGCATGTTTCTCCTTGCCATTGTCCGCCTATCTCAGTTCTTTGGCTCCTGAGATATCATTTTACCTGTACTTTTCCATCCCAGGCAAGGACAAACATGGTGTGATGCAGAGCTAAGACCCAGGTGCCAAGAGCGTCAAACGTGCCATCTAGTGGTATGAGCTTGGAGCACTCAAAATACAGGAAATCCCCCCAAAAGTCCTCCCTCCT
Organism: Acropternis orthonyx; assembly: GCA_035583155.1. Classification (NCBI taxonomy): domain Eukaryota; kingdom Metazoa; phylum Chordata; class Aves; order Passeriformes; family Rhinocryptidae; genus Acropternis; species Acropternis orthonyx. The sequence continues at coordinate 2,512,219 of JAWWEU010000040.1, forward strand.
CCAAGTACTCGTTATTTCTGAAGTGCTCCTGTGTTTTTGGGCAGAAAATGAGTGTTTATGGCCCCTGCTACCCTGTCGGGTTTTCTGAGTGTTGGGGCACTGAGCTGTTCAAGGATTTCTTAAGCAGAAGGAGGAACAGGGAGTTTTTAAGTCTGTTATTTAAAGTTTATGCTAAGAGGTCTGTACCTTCATACCAAGAAAACAAGAGTTCATGCTGTTAACTGCCTCCCCTTGGAGGAGCTGAATCAACTTTGCAAACAAAAATAAATCTTAACTTAAAACACCCGTTATCTGGGAAGGAGGGGAGAGGGAGGTAACAATGATGTGCTTGTCTGTAGCCGTGCAACAATTCATCATCAGCGCCCTGTCACGAAATGCCCTGTGTTTGTGGATCAGTACTAGGACATACTCCACCCCAGCTAATAACCTGAAGTACTTCCAGCTTCCTCCCCGCTGCAGAAGGGAGCACCAAAATTGCAAAAGGCTCCGAAAAAAAAAAATCTTTCTTAAAACCTACATTCATCACCAAGATAAGAATAGGCCTTACAGTGAGGAGTGTTAAAAGGCATGAGGTTTGTACCACAGTTTGGCATGTGCATGCAGTGAATTACAGCCTGAATTAAATCTGTCTTGTGTGTTTGTCTTTGCTGTTATCTTCGGTTCAGGCTCTGGCGCAGAATTAAAGTTGCTCAGGTTGATGTTTATGTGTGCTTGCTGTTCCCAGGATTTTTACCTAGAGGTCATCGTGTCCTTTTCTCTCATTACCAAGAAATTTGTTTGCTGTTTGCATTGGATTATGTGATCCATCTGTTGTAGCTACCAGAGTAAGTCAGGAGAGCAGTTCCATCCTGCCTCGTGTGCCCCTCACATCATCCTTTCCATGCCAGGGTCAGAATTCATCTGTTCCTATCTTCTCCTACAGCTCTAGAATTTATTTGTGAACGTGGCTTGTGTGCAGGCCCATGAGATGAAATACCAGAAATTGTCAGCACTGGAATGACAAACTTAAAATTCTATGGCAGATAAATGCCTGTAGAAGGAGCAAGAATTGCCAGTAAGCAAAGTAGGAAGAAAGAAGTGTGGCAATGCTAAATGTCTGCTTACACAGCTTGGATGAAATGCAGAAAGAGGATGAAGGAAAGAAATGGAAACCCAGACTTCCAAATGCCCAGAGAAGACCTTCTCTCTGCAGGGTGAGGGTGAAGCTGCTCTTGCATATTGTCTCATTCTGAATCTTTGTGTTTTGTGAGCCGCGGCGTGTTTCAGAAGTGAGGGTGAGAGGGCACCACTCAGCTCAGAACTGTGTAGAGGCAAAATTACAGCACAGTGCCAGGCTGTGGGGATAGGAGGAGAAGACAGAATATAAGCCTCCTGCTTCCCAGGTAAGAGACTGGGCAGTAGGAAGGTGCAGAAGGGCAAGTAGCATCTCTTTCCCAAAGAAAATTGTTGTGTCATGCTTTGTGCTGAACCTCAGTGTAGGACTGTGGACCCCTCTGAAAGGCTGGGCCAAGGTGTCTGCGGTCAGTCCTATAATGATTTAATCTTAAGCAAGAAGAGGTTTAGTTTGCATCTGGTTTAGTCTTTAAGTGCTTCTGCATGGAAACACAAAATGGGAAGTGGGCAAGAAGAAAAGGCCCTGGTGTTGTTGATGAAGAGCTGTGCAAAGTGCATGTGCTAATCTAGTGGAGGCTGATTTATTTATTTGGATGTAGACACCTAAATGACACTGAAGTGAGTGTTTTTGTCTCGCTGGCTGTGTCTGTGCTGCCTGTACCACTCAGGGAGCCACACTCTCCTCCCAGGATGTGCTCAGCCCAGGCAGGGTCCCTGCACCAACACAGCATGGAGACCACCATAAGATGTTAATCACAACCTTCCATTTTTGTTCAGTGGGGGGGGTTTTTTGTAGATTTGTTTGGTTTTTTTGTGGTGTTTTCAATTTTGAAGCTCCTGGTGCTGCAGTTACCAATCTAGTGGTTTTATTCTGAGTACAAGAGCTTGAGTTTTAAGACCTGGTCACGTACCCAGCTTTTGGTCCTAAAGGCTGAATTTGACTTTGGTGTGACTTCACTCTCTGGTAGTCTTGCAAAGTGCGGATCTTGCTGGAGCAGTGCCAGAAGCCTGCATGGGGACATGGGAACCAAAAACCTGGGATGGTTCTACCTCTGCTGCAGGATTCTCACTCGTTCTGGAGTGAGCCATCCCTGCAAACCCTCCGGGCTGTGCTCCCTCCTGATAGAGGCCACAGGGATGTTCCAACACGGATCTGCTGTTGCCCACAGTCCAGAAAGCTGTGTTATTTATTAGACAGAGTGGACGTACCTGGCAGGAAATACTTGTTTGTACTAGTGGGAAGCAGCATTTGACTTTATGACGGCAACGCAGGTCTTTTATTAGTAAAACTTAATGTGTAACAGGATAATTCCGTTGCACCTACTACTATACTGGCATGATTTTGTACAAAATAAGTTTCTTGTTTCCTTGAAGGCCTTACATAAGCCTTAAAACTGGGAATGGATCCAGCGTGTTCGATCACAATAAAGGAGCTGCTTCAGAACAGGCTCTTCTTTGGAAATAGCCGTAAACAGGTTTATATATAGGCACTGCTATTATACACAAAACTTGCTGAAGAAACGTTTCCCAAGATCTCGTGGTTTTGCTGTATGCCATGGGGACTCTGCTCAGGCTAATCCATGAGCGAACTTGTTGTAGGAATCCAAGGCAAGGTTTAAAACCAAAGAATGTCTCTCAAATCTGTGTCTGCTGAAAGGGCTGGGTGTTGAATGGCTCTTTGCCGTTTAAAAGGCATGTGATAAAAAGGCTCGGAAACTTGGGCTGGCATCCTACGTATGCAAATGCGGGTGCTGTCCACGTTATATTTGGATTTCAGGGTTTTTCAGGTCCATTTCGAGGCGATGGCTAGCTGCCTTACGTGGTTTGATCACTGGCTTTCATCACCCGTGCCCAATTATTATACATGAGATCCATCAGCCCCTCGCAGCAACAGTTCCTGCGGCTGAGCATCAGCACGGTTGGGAACAATAAAGGGCTGGTATTCGGGACTTTCTTTCCCTTCTCTCGGGCAGGACTCAAAATTACTCCTTTGCAGAGCTCCCCGATGAGGTTTGTGCCTCGAACAGGTACATTTCCATCTGAGCAGCCTGAGGATGTGGAATTTGGGGGGATTTGTTTGCTGATCTGTGTTCAGCATCGTTTTAGTTGTGTGTTCCGGTGCAGTTTCGGATAGGTACAGGACAAAACATGGAAACACTCCTGCCTTTGTGGTTGGTTTTTAAGGATAATTTGCCATTTTGTTCCTCGCCTCCTTCCTAATGAGCTGAATTGTTAAAATATGTTAATGTAAGGAGACACAGGAGAAAGGGTGAAGCAATACTCTGACACGTTGGATAATTAGATCATCTCCTGCGCAGGAAAAAAAGTCAAGTACGAAACAGGAACAAGAAGCGCCTCCCTCCCCCCCCGTAGAGGCACCAGGTCTGGCTCTTGCTGCACGCAGAAGCAGGTTAGACAATTAGATCTTTAGTATTAATTAATTTTTGTGAAATTCCTGAAGGTTCAGAGCGTCGTGTGGAGTAGCTGTCTCGTTTGTGTCGGCTGTTTCTTGGGACAAGTTGGGAGCCTTGTTTCACAGGGCTGAATCTGTGAGCTGTGTGATGTGTGATGAAACAAAACAATGTCTGTTTCTGGACTGAATCTGTGAATGCTGGAGTGGTTAATCAGGACTTCAGAGGAAAATACTTGGGAATTTTTGTCCTGAATAGGTGTTGGCTCAAGGGAGTTTTGTAAGAGGCGTGGGACATTGTGGCTGCCTTTCTGCTGCTGGTATTTGGTGTTTTGGCAGAGCGGTGCTTCGTATTTCTCATTTATTTGCAGTACTAGTTGGCTAGTCACTAAGATCCCAGCCTGGTGAGAAGCGATGCTCAGGGCGGGCTGTGCCAGTACTCCGCCTTTACTCGCAGGAGTAAGCCCTCTCTGAGGGTTAAGTTTACTTGTTTGATAAACATAACACTTTGCTTTTGTTCTCTTAATCACTTCCTTCGAAGAGTTAACTTCCTAAGCAGCCACAGATTAGTTCTCTCAGTTGTTTTAATTATTTTTCTTGTCACGCACCGTGAAGGTCTCGTGTTTGTGAAATGTCTTCTTTTATTTTTGTCCCCCCCCTTCCATGGCAGCCTCGGTGACGCTGGCACTGAGAACCCGGCTGAAACGCGCTCTCCCTGCGCTCCTGTGGCATTTATTTTTATCCTGATTTTAACCCAAATCCCATTCTTTTTTCAATGGGAGTGCCACAGAACATAACACTTCCCTTTCAGGGTGAGCTTGAGCGCTCCAGAACGTTGTATTCCCGTAAGGGGTATGCGAGAGGCTGTAGCAGAGGCTTCCACGTGCTCCGTGCTGAGTAATTTCCTTTTGTATTGCTGACAGGTGACTCAAAGCAGGAGGGAGCAGATGGCAGCATCGTTAGCTGGTGGCCACAGCCTTCCCAGATGAGTTTTGGAATTTCCATCAAAGTCGGGATTAGGCTCAGGATGTGCCGGTGGCACGGAGCATCCCGGGGGGAGCGTGGAAGAAGAGGAAATCATTCGCAGCGACTCATCTCGTGGTTGGGTGAGTCAGGGGTCTGCTGTTGGTGGTCAGAAAGGCACGTGGCTGACGACACCGTCTTTGTGTGCTCTGCAGGATGAAAACTGTCTCCGAAAATTAATTCTCCCTGCTTGATTTGTCCAGTGAGTTATTTCCAGAAAGGAGTTACTATATTTTCTGGAATGACTGTTGTGAAATTCTTTCTCTCTCTCTCTCTTTTTTTTTTTTTTTTTTTTTTTTTAATACAGTGGGCAAGTTTTCAGCTGGTGATTTATCAACAAAGTATTTTACAGGATCCTGGTTAAAAGCTCATCTTAAAAAATCATACCCTGTGCAATAGGGAAAGTAAAAGCATCTCGGTTTCCAAGTGATGAAGGAATAACCTAAAGAGCTAGTTCTTGGAATAGTAGCTCCATTGGCACTCGTTGGTGATTTCCTGTGCATTTGCTGCAAGAATTGCTCTGTGATGTGAGTAGGTGGTACTAAAGGGTTATTACGAAACCAGTTTCCAACCAGACGTTTTGAGTCATGGATGGGGAAGAGGGATAGCAGCTCCGGAGCTTTCTCTTTGTTCAAGCAGCGCTCCCGAAAATGCACACGCAGGATATTCTGTGCCTGCACGGAACGAGGCAGCCCAGGGATGGCTCTGGGATCACGTGGAGTGCGCTCTCTGTCCCAGGGATGGGAAATGGGATCGTGGGCTGCGAGCAGGCAGCGGCGTGCAAGGTGCACACGGAGCAGTTTTCCCGACTGTCTTTCGATTGTAAGTATTTTCTCCTGGTTTTTCCCAGACGTGGGAGACAAAATGGAGTTGCGTCAGGATGGATGCCTGTGCCAAAATGAGGTGGTGGTTTGGAGTGCCTTGGTTCTGTTCTGGAAGCAGAGGGGCTGCCACTGGCAGGAGACAGTTGGCTTCCCCATCAGAAAAAGAGGAGGGAAAAAAAAAAGGAAAAAGGGGTGTTAAAGGGAATTGGTCTGGCTCCTAAACCGAAGGAATTGTTGACCCACTGACTCAGTTCTGAAGCATTAGGGAAGCAGTCTTCCTGTGGTTTCTTTTGTTGGTGGCAGAGTCAGAGCCGGGCTGTGAGCGTTCGGGTGTGAGGATCAGAGGAGAGACAGCTCTAGGACCTGCTGCTGTTGTGGGATTTCCTTGGTGCCAGGGAGGAGCTGAGGTGCTGATGGCTGAGTAACACCTGAACTTTATTTCTGATGCCTCTCCCGATAATGCTCCGGTGAGTTTATGTGCTTATTTTCGGTGCTTAGATGGTATCTTGCTAAACGTGATTGAGAGAAAGCTCTTCAGCAGCTCTTTGGAGAAGTGTTTTCATTTTTTCACTGGAGCAGCTTTTACAGGAAGCACTGGCTGCCCTGCCACGGGTTAAGGGTCTGTAAATAAGGGGGAAACTTTCTGGATGAGGGTGACAGAAACAATCAGAAACTGCTGTTCTCTCCCACCTTTAACCTACAGACCTCTGCTAAGGTTGGTGCTGAGCAAAGGGGATGGGCCAGCACATCGTCCTGGAGTCATGGCTCAGCTGTAATTTCCCTGTTACACTGAATGAACAAGGCATCAGTCTTCCTGGATTTCACATGAAAATCAGATGTTCATCCCTGGAATTAAAGCTAATGATACTTTTCCTAAGATATGCCTAGAATAGAAACGATGTTATTTTTAAGTGGTTCTGCAAATGCCAAGAAAAAAGATATCAATTAGTGGTTTCTCAAAAAAAAAAAAAAAGCCCTAAATCATTAACATACTATTGGCTGGAAGGAATCACGTTGGCTGACGGAATCATGTTGGGTCTGGAAGTCGTGCTCCCTGAATCTGCTGTCGATTCTGTCGCTGGATTTGGGAGGAATTTTTTGGAGGGGGAGCTTCTTGGGCAAGTCACTATTTATTTTTAGTTGTCAGTGGAATGAGGGGAGTGATATTTAACTTCCCTTCAGTGCTTTTACCAGCATGATCACTGTGTTTCCCATTTAGAGAGGCTGCTGATGGGGGATACTGTGACTCTTGGATTTCCAGAACATTGTTTGGAATCCACGGATTACTGGGAAATGGGGAAAGCAGAATAGCGATTATTGAGTTTGTGATGGGTTCTCCAAACACCAGCTGTAGGAATTGCAGGTGCTGTGCCCTAACCATCCTCCACGAAGGGAAGAAGCCGCTGCTGCTGTTACTCCCTGGGTGGGTGATACCAGGATGTCTTCCCTTCCCAAACCCAGTTGTGGTGCAGCTGTAGGGAGGCAGTCATGGGTGTTTTTTTTCCCTTCTTTTCCAAAACAGCAGCGGAGAAGGCTGTTCACCACACATCCCTCTGGAATGGAAAATAAACCCAGTGGCTTAATGAAAAAAAAAAAAAGAGAGGCAAAAAGGAAGGTTTAGCATCATACTGGGTTTCCTTTCCTTAAGTGCTTCCTTTGGATCTTGGGAGAAGAGCTCAAGAGCAGGGAGCAGTTGTACCAAAAGGCGTGGGAGGCCGGTCAGGGAAGAGTCACTTGGTTGTTATGTGGGTGTGAAAAGCCTATGAAAAGGAAAGGGTGGAGGAAAATATTTTACTTGAATTAAACAAATAGAGGAGAACGTTATATGAATTAGATACTCAGAGATAGATTTTTTGCCAAGTATTTTTGTGAATTAACTGCATATCTCCTGAAAATCATTTATTTAACCGTAACCTTATCAGAATGTTCTCAGGAGTGAATTTTTTGTTTTAAAGCCAAAAAAAAAAATTTCATTGTTTTCTTATCACTTCAGATGAAAAGAAGGGAAGTTGCAAATTTTTATTGCCCCTGAGTTGTTAACTGTTAAACCTGTATTGAAGCAGCAGATCAGATTTCCTCTGGCTCATAGCAGAGCAGTTTCATTTGCTGAGAAACCCCAAGCAAGTCCTGTTTGAGGAGAAGTCTTAGATCTTCAGTTCATTGTGGTGTATCCACCTGTGGGACAGGAAAGCTGCTGCTCTTGGAAACCACCTCCTCTGGGGATCAGGCTGTTGCCTTTGATGCAGTGCACAGGGGTGGTTTGCATCCAAAATAATTGAAAAAAATCATATTTTGAAACCTGCTTTTTTTTTACATAGAATATACTGAGTTGGATAAATACGCAGTATTTCCATTTCTTTGGAGTTTTTAAAATATCACCCAATATTCTTGAAATAATCTGAATTACGTGTTGCGAAGGTGACGTTTTCTCATGCCTTTTGTTGTTATCTTGAGCCAAAAAAGCAGCACATGGAGACAGTTGTGATGGCTTTTTGTTGCAGAAGCAGAATATTGCTTATTACAGTAGTTAGTCTAAGTCTCGATGTTGCAAAAAACACAGGCAAACAAAAAAAAGTCAGCAACCAAAAGAAAGTCTTTATCATAAATGGCAGCTTTTGAAACACGAGCCATAAATTGCATGTAAGGAAAATCTTAGCACAGTCCAGAATTGGATGCACAGGTGTGTGGTGGGATGTCTCATATTAAACCAGCACAGAGCTTGATGTTTTAGGTCTGAGCAGTGTTTTGATAGTGTTGATTTGTACTGATGTCTGAGGGATTCCCATGTGGAAGTTCACAGGCAGTTGTTTGTTTTGTAAATTTTTTAAGTAGTTTTTTAAATGGCCCGTAGCTATCCAAGTGCAGAGCTTGCAGCTGAAGTTTGTGTAGGAAATGGTGAGCTCAAAATTGGACCTGGAAAAAAAAGGAGTGGGGAAGCACTTCCTCTTCCATCACTCCAGTGGAAATGGTAATCATGGAATCATAGAATGGGTTGGGTTGGAAGGGACCTTAAAGACCATCCAGTTCCAACCCCCTGCCATGGGCAGGGACACCTTCCACTATCCCAGGTTGCTCCAAGCCCTGTCCAACCTGGCCTTGGACATTTCCAGGGGCATCCAGGACTGGGTATGTGTCTGCTGCTGAACTGGGCCACCTCTAGGCAGTGCTGCCCATTCCGTGGTGGGACTTTAGGGATTCTGTGGGGCAGTAAATGGACACTAACAGGCAGTTTTCATGTGGAAACAAAGTTTGGGCACCTGAGTTGTACCTTTAAGAGGCCAAGTGGCTACAGAAATTCCCTGTATGGCCTGTTATTACAGGCTCAGGTGAGAGTGGATATGCAGCTCTATTGCCAAAACATGAGGTTGGCAGAAGTGAGTCATAACTGGGAACATCTTGGATTTGCTTTTATCCACCAAATATAAAAATACTTCCAAGAATACGGGTAGGAATATGCTGTTCTCCTGTTAGGGCAGAGCTCCCACTGGCTCTTAGGTGTGTTTACACAGCTCATAGGATGTATTTTTGCAGATTTAGTATAAAAGGAGCTATGTATACATTTTATCTCATCTTCAGCGCAGTAGGCATGTGCAGTTCCTGGAGATGGGACCAGAATATAGGGCTCTGCCCCTTCTCCCGGGAGTCTCTTTCCCATGGAGTCATACTTGCCCTCCAGGGCTTTCTCTTTATGGCTTTGTGAGTTTTGAATTCCTCTGTGAGCTGGCCCAGCTCCAGTGGGAGGGCAGAAAGCAACCTCAGCCCAAGCTCTGCTTCAAATCTGCTGGTTCAAGGACTTTGTAGGAGGTGGCATCTGCAGGAGGAAAAGTGCCCAGCTCTGGGAAAAGTGTCGAGCTTCCCAGGTGAGCTCTTATCCATTGGGTTACCGTTTAAAGGTGACAACATTGTCTTTTGTGGACATGATTTTAGATTGCAGTGGTTGTTGGATGTTGTTTTGCCGCTGATGTTTTAGTGGGAGCAGAGTGTACCCGTTCTGCAGGTTTCACACATGAGTTTCAGGGTCAGCTCCTTCCATGGTCATCGCTGATGACTGGTGGGGCCTTGGTGGGAGCCAGCTCAATTCGCTGATCTGGTTTGAAACAGAGACTTTCCTTCTCTGTTTCATTTTCTCTTGAGTAATGAGAGCTGCTCATGGCATGGCTGCTGGTGCTGATGAGGAGGTAGCAGGAACTCATGGCCAGAAGCAAAGGAGGAGGTGAGACTGTCACTATCAGTGACACTCTGTGAAGTTCAGTTCAACCTGTTCAGGAAACCTCACCTCCCCTGTCTCTTCATGGCAGTGGAGCTCGAGGAAGAGCTAATTTAACCTTCCTCTCCAAAACAAGCAGTTTGTTGTCTAGTCTTTCCTGTTTCCCTTTGGTATCTGAATTTTAGTACATAAGTAGACCATGTGCTCCTTTTTATTTCTGTTTTCTGTTCAAAGTACTTAAGAATAGGGTCAGTAACATCATGTGGGAGCAAAGAGAAGTCCCCATCCATTACTAAGTTTCCAGTCATAAATCATAGAATCCCAGAATGGTTTGGATTGGAAGGGACCTTAAAGATCATCTCATTCCAGACCCCCTGCCATGGGCAGGGACACCTTCCACTAGCCCAGGTTGCTCCAAGCCCCATCCAACCTGGCCTTGGACACTCCCAGGGGTGGGGCATCCACAAGTTCTCTGAGCAACCTGTGCCAGAGCCTCACCACCCTCACAGTCAAGAATTCCTTCCCAATATCCCATCTAAACCTTAAATCTTACTGATACAAAGAAGTAATATAGAAATAAACTTAATAGAGCCTGATAGGCTCATGGCATTTATCAAACTGGCATCTTTTCAAACAGCATCACAAGTTGTTCTTCTGCTCATACTTTCCCCCAGATTCGCCTCTGTCTGTAATCCCACAAATGACACCTTGTCCCAGTCAGACTTGGGATAGAATTTGCATTGGGCAGGGGAAAAAAAAAAAGGGAAAACACCCCCAAACCCAGCTCTGTCCAGGAGGTTTCAGGACAGTGATGGTTCAGGCAATCAGCTTCCAGCAGGCACAGCACAGTTCTGCGTGTTGGGAAGGATTATCTTCCTACATTCCTCTGCTTTCTGCTCCTCTGCTTTGGAGGCTTTTCTCTTCTTTTACATCTTTTATCTGTATCTTCTTTATTTTCCAGCTTCTTGTTGTTATAATCCATTTTTCTCATACAACTTGCTGCGAACATCAGAGGTGTGCTCATGCCTTATGCCCTTCTGTGCTTTCTTCTCTCCGCATGTGTGCTTACCTAACAACTTCAAAATAGCAAACAAAGCACATGATCTGAGAAACAATCTGGTATTTTACCCTAAGGGGAGATTTTCTCAGCACACAAATCAAGAGTAAATAGTTAAAAATGCCGTATAATATAGATGCAGCCACACCAGCGCTCTCTCTCACGTATGAGCGGGGTTATTTGCATGCGTAAATCGACAGAGTTGAACTCTGCATTATCAAACCCACTGTCAGAAGTTCACCCCGGGCATTTTGCAAGAAAGATGATGATTGTCTCTTTAATTACTTCAATTCTGCTTTGCCTGTTTAGGAGAGCTCCCCACAACCCTGTCATTACTGCACGACTGGCAGTCACGTCAGGCTCTCTGCTGGCACCACTGGCTGCAGCACCCAGCTACAAGGGCCTGCTTTTAATTGAACACTTTCATTATCACACGCTAATCAGACTACTGAGTTGCTGCAGAGGGTGGCCACCCCTCTGCTAAGGGCTCCTAGGGAATTACAGAATCAGAGATGTTAGAGATGGAAAGTGCATTAGATCATCCAGACCGTCGTCGTGCCAGTACATGTTTTCTGCTGTGTGGTTTTTGGGTGGTTTTATTCTCCCTGCAGTTCATGGCTAGAGATACTCTAAGAACTTGGCCTTCCACTTCGATCTTCCAGAATCTTTTCCACAAAGTTTGATGGGGAGATTTTTCTTTTGCCTAATATTTGCCCCCAATTTTTCCATTTCTTTATTTCACTGTATTATTTCAAGTCTGCTTTCTCATCTCTCAGTAATTCTCTCTGTGCTGTTAACAGCCCGTAATTATCAGTGGAATAGTATTATGTCCTCTTGAATATATTAAATGTATCACTTATCTTAAGTGCTGCATGTTCAGTTTTGCAGGATTTGGGAAAATTCTACTGATTGAAGATAGGTTTTAAACTGAACTGCTAATAGTATAATTTCTCAGACACATATTATAGTATAAGAGTGGTCTGTTCTGGTGTCATTTGAGAAATTGTTGAAAATTACCTGAAAAAGCCAATTTGAATTGGAAATGAAAATGTTTTCATATGGAGGAGATACAATTTAAGTGATTTTCAGCACTATTGTGGCATTTAAACTGCGGGAAAGTGATGTGTGCAGTCAAGTCTGCAGAGGGCATTACAGGGACACCGAAAAAATTAGTTTTCTGTTAGTGACAGAAACAGTGGATGTTGCAGTGCAGTTACTGGAGTCTTCCCCAACCCCCCATCCCAGCTTTCCATTCACGTGCCCCACTTCATAACTATTGTTTCTTCTTATAGTTTTATTTGTTTCTGTGGGATTCGGGGTTTGCTTGTTTGTTGTTTCTTCCTCAGGGCTTGGTCTTCGCTACCAGAAGCTTTGGGTCCTCGAGCCGGTCTGTCTCGAAAGTTTTGACCACTAAGAGCCAGATCAATATCCCCTCCAAACAAACATTCCATGGCTATAAAAAGGACGCATGAGCTTTATTTTAGCTGTCAACCCATGAGAGAGACACAGGGTGGTTGGTGAGTCCCTTTGGAGCTGCCCTCTGGCTGCAGTCTAGTGCCTTTACCCCAGCCCTTCCCTGGCTTCTGCAGCATTATGTCTGTTTCTGCTTTCAGAGCATCCCCGAGGGTGAGGGGGTTGGGTTGGAAGTCTCCAAAACAGGGGATTTACAGGGTGGGGGTGTGTTGGGTGCCTGCTGGAGACAGAGCTCACCTGGATCTGGGAGAGGCAGGACCAGCGCCTGCACTGCCCAGTCCTTCTGCCCACCATCCATCCTCACTGGGCTGGAACAAAGCATTTGGCTCATCCAGAAGGGATGGCAGGAGAGGGTTAGCAGTGATTGTGGCACGGAGAACTCGACCTCATGGAGCAACAGTCTGCCTTTTCCTCAAACTCCAGCAAGCTGGATGCCGGGTGGGGATGTTGGTAAGAGAGGCAAGGATGGACAGATCATGGGAGGCAAAGTTACTCTTAATGGGTGGATTGAAGAAGTTTGAGGCTCAGGTTGTGTAACCAAACGGGGAGATGAATGAGAAACATGCAAAATGGGTGGGTTACAGAGTGAGTAAGGGAAAGTGTGAGTGGGTGGGTAATTAGACTGGCAAGTGAGAGAGGAGGTAGGAGGGGGTGAGTACATGGGTAGGTACATAGTGAAAAGTTGGAGTACTGTTATGGGCCGGCTCTCTGAGGATACCTGAAAGACTGGGAACAAACACCCTCCTCGAGACATGCAGAGGGGACCAACAGCCAGCACTGGGGTGTGCAGGTGAGCACACAGGCCCTCCACACCTCTGTTGCTTTCTGGCTTGTTGGGATAGCACTTGATTTACTCTGCCCAAACTTCACTGTGTCTGGGCATGCAACAAACAGCAACCCTCACCCTTGGTCAGCTGGCTGGGTCCTGCTGGTGTTCCTGCAGGAATATGTAAGACCATGATTATTACTTGCACGGTTTTTTGGCTCTAACAAAGTCACAGGGAAGGCAAATGAAGCACAGCAGAGACTTTTAGTCTGTCTGGATGGTTGCAGTTTGTAGTGGGCTCTCCCAGGAGCTGCAGTGACCTGAGAGCTGCAAGTGGAAAGAGTTACCTGACAAATAAAATGAATGAGGATGAGTGATAGGCTGGAATTACAAATCTGCAATGCATCAGCATAAGGACATCTCCCAGACTTGAAGTTCCTTTCATTTTAATGAATGAGATGAGAAGGTAAAATAACTTTAAATCATTACCAAGCCCTGACTGACAAGGCTTTTATTAGGTTCTTTTACTGTAAGTGCTGTAATGCTGGACATATTTCACTGTCATTAATCCAAACCTGTTTTTAATTACTATGGCAGAGTTACAGCCCCAGCTGTGACCTCTCTGTAGCCGGGTACAGTCAGGCTGTTGTTTGAGGTAAGGGCTCTACTCTCCTGTTAAGTTACATTAAGTTGTGCACGGTACATATTCAGTATTTACTGTATTAGAGCAAGTCCTTTTGAAGTCCAGATAGTGGTGAATGGCTGCAGGAAGTGACAGGCCTTACCTTAGCTGCCAAAAAGTTGTGCGATTATTAAGGAATAACATGCAGTGTTTTTCTGGAAAGTCCTCCTAGGAACCAGTCCCTGCAGGTTTTCATCAGTAGCCAGGTAAGGTGCCTCACCACCCTTCCTAATTCCTAATATAAACTTACCCTCTTTGAGTTTTAAGCTGCTCTGTCTTTCCATGCCTTCGTCCAAAGTCCCTCTCCAGCTCTCTCGGAGCCCCTTTAGGCGCTGGAAGGGGCTCTCAGGTCTCCCTGGAGTCTTCTCTTCTCCAGGCTGAACACCCCCAGCTCTCTTAGCCTTTCCTCCTAGGGGAGAGATGCTCATCTTGAACGTGGTCACCTGTTGCAGACTGAATTTCCCATAAAGCTTGGAACTACAGCCAAGCCAGCCCGTGCAGTAGTCAGTGTTTACTCATTTTTTTATCTGAGACAAATCCAGAAACAATTTGCTCTACTTGGGCAGATGTTTCTTACCATTAAAGTGGAGCAAATCTCCTGCTGATGTTCAAATGCTGTAGTAACTGTGCACAATAAAATCCAGAGGAGCCTGTGGGTATGTTTAATACAAGCCTGTGGGGTTGCAGATCTGTCAAAGGCGCAAATTTGCATTCCTTACATAAGCAGAGATCCTGGTAGTGTTTACATGTGCTTTGGGAGCTGCTGGGTCAAAAACTCTGCTCTCAGTTGCCATCTGTGGGTTTGCACGGACAAGGTTAAAATACTTACCATTGCAATCCTAACTAGAAGTTTATTTACTCTTATTCTTGGTATTAAAACTTACCACAACAATGATAAGAGCAGCATGAGACCTCCTTGGAAGTGTGGACAGATTCTGAGAGTACACAGGAATGAAAGCCTTGACGTATCCATCTGGTTAATTAATAGTTTGTTTTTGTTGCTGACCCAGTTGTGCAGCATTTGCAGTAAGTTTGCTTCGTCTCTGGCCATTTTTTTCCACATGGGTGTGGGCTTCCTTTTCATTATGTTGTTTTTCTTTCCTTTTTTCTTCCCTAACACAGCCACTCCTTTCATGTTAAGAATAAGAAATGAGCTTCTTGCCGAGCAGAAAAAAACCAAATTTATTAAACATTTCAGTTCTGATCCCTCTAATCCTTCATTACCTGTAGGGGCAGGTGCAAGAAATTACTACATGAGAGGAGGTTACTGACACATGAGAGGAGGTTACTGACATTTTTCAAGGGTTGGGATTACACAGGAGAGTTTATTTTAGATCCTGTGGAGAAAGTTTTGAACAACATGGTCAAAAGGTGTGTTGATGAGAAACACATCCCTTTGCCTTGGCTTGTTTCACTCAATTCTGCCCCGTAGAGCTCTGAGCCCTTCAGCTTGTATTTTAAACACAGCATTGACACGGGCTGGCTGAAGGCATAGAACCACAGAATGGTCTGGGTTGGAAGGGACCTCAAAGATGATCCTTTTCCCCCATGCCATGGGCAGGGACACCTTCCACCAGCCCAGGTTGCTCCAAGCCCCGTCCAGCCTGGCCTTGGACACTTCCAGGGATGAGGCAGCCACAGGTTCTCTGGGCAGCCTGTGCCAGGGCCTCACTCACCACCCTTGGAGTAAAGAATTTCCTTCTAATATCTCATCTTCATTCTACCCTCCTTCAGCTTAAGGCATTTCCCCTTCTCCTGTCCCTCCATGCCCTTGTCTGTAGTCCCTCTCAAGCTCTCTTGGAGGGAGTGCTGGAAGGCTGTTACAAGGTCTCCCTGAAGTCTGTACATATTACCTTGTTTCCTGCTGTTATAAAATAGTTTTTATTTCTGGAGATACCATCTTCTAATACTTTCAATGCCCAGAGTTTGTTTGTTGCTCAAGAGAAAGTGAAGGGAACCACTCACTTGATCTGAGTAAACCAGAAAGCAGCAGTTCCTGGCTGTATTGGCTGTGGAATGCGGAGATTGTGTCTGTAGGAAAACAACCAGACAGCTTCAAGAAGTAAGATTTTTATTTTTTTTTAACATGCTGAAACCATTTAAAATTGTGTAAGGGGATAGGGCAAGGAGGGTGGTAAAAAATACATCACCCATCCCTTGTGATTCTGTGGTTTTGTCTGAATAGTTTTTTTGTATTCCCTGCAGTCAGCCACGCATTTCAGTTGTGATCGCTGCCCTAAGACTGTGGCTGCGTCCAAGATGTCTCATTTGCTTAATATTAAAAATATGTATGTGTAATAACATTTTTCTGATGGTTCCCTTCTGGAGGATACATCACACACCTTCGTATTAAAATTCACAGCACCCTCTTTACATATTACTGTGCTTTGTGATGGAGGCTGTGCATAGACTTCCTAATTTGCGATTCTGGTCTGAAAAATGGTTCAAAGCAGCTTGTTAGTTATTGTCAGAAATAAGTTTTCACTCTTAGTCTGTCTTGCTCAGTCTGGTATAACCAGTATATTTGTGAGAGGCAATTTGTCTGCTTAAAAAGGTTATGGTTCATTTGCTACAAGAAATGCTGAGCAACTGACACATAGGGTTCTGAAGATGTTCTTCCTCCAGTCCTTCAGGAGATGTCTGGAATCTTTAAGGTTTTGGTCTAAAATATGTGCAGAACAAATTGTAGTGATATCACGGGTGTGAATTCCTGTCAGAAATTGTGTATTAGCAAGGCTGTGTTCTATCTTGAATTGAAGTAATAAAATGGTGTCAAAGAAAAGGGGCGCAGTGAATTGTTGGGTTTCCAGTATCCAGGGAAATGAGCTCCTGAGCTGCTTGTGTACTGCAGATATATATTTGATGATACATCCTGAATAATAAATCACCGTTTTAAGTGTATAACCATCCTTTAAAAGATGTGATTTTTCAACGTGCTGAGCAGCAGACGAGTACCTGTGTGCTTAATTCCAGCTTGTGGTGACATCTCCTGGATGCTGAGCACTGGGAAAATTTCACCTGTTACTTGAGCAGTGGATTGAGCTTTTCCCTGGTCAGTGGCGTAGTAACGTGACAAACCAGTCCAAATCTGCTGTCTCTCAGACTTGTTTTCTCAACTGTTATAAAATCCATGCTTTTCAAATTGCTTTCAAAACATAACGATGCGAAATTTGAACACTCTTCTCTAAATTTGACCTGTATTTACATCAGCGAGTCTGGAAGAGGCCCATCAGATGATTTCCATATTGTTTTCAGTGTGTGTCTCCACTTTATTATTCTGAGAAAATTCGATGCATCTGCGGCGTGCATGGTGTGCCTCTCTGATATGCAGATGCAGAGGCTCGCCTATCTCGCGGAATCAGTGTAGCACCCGCTCTTACAAACGCCCTGACAGTGTGCAGCCTCCTATCTCCGAGCCAGATCAGCCTGGAATTGGACTCAGTCCAAAAAGCAAAATGCTGCAATCAATCTACTTAACTGTGTCAGCACTGGGCTTCGTTTCTGTTATGTGGCACTGCAGGGAAAGGAAGTGGGAAATGCATCCAGAAACGGATTCCTGAGTCACGGAGGACGGCGGAGATGGGTGCTGGTAATAGGAGGTGCTTAGAGGTTCCCATTTTTGCAGGCACTCTGTGGGCTGAGGGATGTTCTGAGCCCTGGAGACACTCAGGAAGTCACTTCATGACACTGTGGATGCCACGTGACTTCCTTGTGTAGTCTCAGCCCTTGTCTGTGGAGTGGCAGTGACAGAACGATGGGGCTGTGCCACATCATCCTTGGCCCGTGGTCCTTCGTGTCTGGAGCCACAACCCTTGGTACCAGTGGGGGGATTTGTGGACTCAGGCCATTGGTAAACCATGCTCTGACTGCAGATGTGTCCAAACTGGGCCGACCTCTTGCCTAAGACCGTGCATTTCCTTCCCTTCCGCTGGCCCCGCCGCTATTCCGGGCTGTGGGCTGGCACCGCTCCTCATCCGGCGGGCATCGCTCCGGGGGCAGGTGGGCTTCCTGCTGCCAAACCACCTGCTGCACGGCTCACCCTCCGTTCCTGCGGGCCTCCCGCTTAACTCCCTCTTCTCTCACTCCCTTCTCTCCTAAAGTTTGCTCCATCCTGGGAAAACCAGTCACCCAAACTCTGGGAGGAAGGACCCGCATTCTGGATGCTGCTGGGATCGCTGGGGAGTGTGGTGTGTACTGCACAGCAGCAGGGTCACTTCGGGGTTATAGCACTAAATCTTTCAGAAGTAATCACACTTTAGGAGTGATTTAAGCTCTCGGGTTTCTGGGTGAAAGCCAATTGCCAGGGTTTAATCTGCACCCTAAAGCTCTGCTGGTAAATCTGATGTGTCAGTTCTGCCTGCGTGTGGGGAGAGACACAGATAGCAGAACATCTTCCCTGATAAAGAGCAATGGGACCTTAAATGTCCATAACAGAAATAATAAAAACATTTTAAAGGATTGTAAATTTATTATTGCAGCAGAATGCATGGATGGGGTTTGGCTCTGATATAATTATCTTTTTCATAATAAATTGGAATGCAAAGGAACTTAATGTGTTCCTGCAGCTCCAGCTCTGTGCAGAAGAGAATCTAGACCCAAAGCCACTAACATTCCATGACTGTGATTACAGCTTGTTGCTTGCAATTCCCATATAAGTTTCAGTGTGATGAGCACTTTTATTTACCCATTAAGCTGCTTTTTCTCTGTAAATTAGAATTTTCGGTTATGTTTTGCCATAGCTAACTAGTAAGTAGTGAGTTATTCTTTTAGGGAAGTAGGGAATAATACGTATCTTGAGCCAAAATACTATGGCACCTAAGATAATAGAGTTTCTGTTCTTAATTGCCAGTTTCTGTCTTTTATCGTGTCTTGGTTTAAAAAAAAAGAAATCAACAAGCCCATTGTGATGCTTTTGATTAGGCTTCAACAGAGATAATAAAAGTGTAGTGTCCCTTTGTGAAAGGAGTTTTTAATTATTGTTAATTGTACTTGCCAGCTTCATTTCTGAAGGGAAACGGAGGTGACCTCATCCTGAAAGTTGTCAGTCTCATGCTGGTGTCATTCACCGCCTGGAAAAGAGGTTGGGGTTTTGTTTCTTGTTGCTTCTTTTAATGAGGAGTTATCCGCAGGCCTGGTGGGCCCTGTGGCTTTGGGAATGCTGTCCAAAGTCTGCCTCAGTAGCAGGCTTGTCTCTGAAATGTTGAACTGCAGAGCTGAGTTGTGTCTCAGGAGCAGGGGATCGGCAGTCACAGACCTGGGATGTGCCCGTTCTAGTAGCATCTCTCGCAGCACCAGGACCAAAGACTTTGGGGAGGGGTGATGGACTACTTATAGAGGACAAACAAAGATTCAATGACTTGTTCTTTTTCTTTATACTAACTAATCTGCATCTTTTGTGTTTCCATTATGTATCTAAAGACTTGATTTTTTTTAACCCTTTCCCATCTTGGACTTGCAATATTCTTGTAAGGTCCCTGCTTCACCTGTGCTTTGCATTTAAATGGATGCCAAGAGAGATTTCCTCAGCCTTTGGACTCCAGACCATGCAGGACGTTGGGGGCTCTGTGTCTGTGCATCAGCACAAGTCAGCGTTCAATTGTGGCCATAATGTAAAAGCCAAAATATTTACAATCATTTTAGTTCATTGAGCGTCTCCACATGCCAGGAGAAGGATGAAGAGGAGTATGTTTTTTTTTCCTCTCTTCACTATTCTGTATTTCTTAAGCTGTTACCTCATTTCATCTTAAATGAACCTTCTCTAAAATACCCTGAACTTTTCAATTCCATTTCAGTTCACCCAGTGCCATCTGCCGTGGTGTCTGCGATGTATTTCGGTCCTGACGAAATCCCCCTTTCTCGTCGGTACCTCCGCACACTGTCGTAAGGATGATGTGACAAGCGAAGCTGGCAAGTTGTTCCCACCTTTGTTGCCAATTATAAAGCAGTGTAAAGAGGCAAATTCTGACAGCCTGTGTCCTTGGAGGTGTTTGAATGCCTAACTCATAGTGAAATCATTAGCAGTGAGGCTCTTGAGCATCCCCATGGCTCTGGGCTGGGGTCTCTGCTCACCTTCTGCTCCAGCAGTTTCTCCCTCACTTCAGTCACTCTTCTGTCTGTCTCAGATGGGTATTTAAAGCTGCAGATTTTTCCTCAGTAACAAAACCACTGACTTGGAGATAGACTGAGCACAGGGTACCAGCAGTTCCATCTAAAAAGGGAATAAGCATCCAGCTGGTTTGTTTTTTAGTCATGGAGAAATGTGCAAGGTCAGTGAGCTTGGTGCATGTAATGGGTCTCCTCACCACTGCCAAATGTGTTGGGAACTGTGGTCTGGAGCTTCCAGTTTATCTCATTCCTCTGCTTTCTGCTGCCCATTAAGAAACAGAATTAAAATCTCAGTGGTGTGAGATGCTCAGGCTGTCTGAAATGGTTTCCATCCTGTGGCTCCCAGATTTTGTTCAGGCAAAAGGAGAGGAAGTTTTCCTGAAATAAGACACATTCTTCAGTAAAAACACTGAACTCAGATCACCTTAGACTGACTTGCCTCAGTCCTTCCTTTGCTGTCTGTAACATGAAGATTACAAGTGCATCTTAAATGATTGTTCTGAAAACTGTGGTAGTTTTTTAGCACTTCTGTAGTCTTACCAAACTATATATTAAATACAAATATTCTCAAACCTGTTCACCTCCCAGGGTTGAATTTGGTGTCTTGTTCTGGTATCTTGTTCTTCATCCTGAACAGAAACACAAGAGACAGGAGTCTTGTCTCTCATTCTCACAAACCACTGTAAAAACTGTGGCTGGTCAAGGTATTCCTTGAATCATTGCTCCATATAGTTGTGTAGTTGTGAACTCCCAGGATCAAAATGGGATAAAGAACCTGTTACCAGCAGCAGCAAACATGACACAGCTCGTTTCTCTCATGCCAGATGGTATTTTGATGTTGGATTCTGGAGGTATATGTTTCATGTGGGCAAAACTAGGTTCTTGATTTATAAAATAAAGCTACTTGAAAACTACTCTAGGGCACAAATAAAAGACTTGAAAGAATAGCAGAGGATTGAGCAACAGGCAAAGGACGTGTTGTTTCCTTTAAGAATTCTTACTAGAAATGACGTCACTTAGATAGTTTGGATGTTTGTGAGCACTACAGGGCTTGGAAAGGGAAAGCAAATCGGAAAAACACTGGGAAGCTGAACAATTTGTTTTGTTTTATGACTCCCTGGTAGTTTAATGAGGGAGCTATTACTCATGCGCTGTCACTGCACATCTAGAAAATTCCTCTGGGTTTAAAAACTGGCAGGAAAAAGTAGTTTCCTAAAAAACACTGAATTAATGAGATAAAGCCCATTGCTCAGGAGTCCCAAACAGGAGAAGGGTCAGAGGCGGAGCTGTGTGGGGCTCAAGGTGTGTTGGAAATCTCCACAGAGGATTTCAGAGAGCAGATAGAGCTGGCAGGGATTCAGAGAAATGATGCAGCAGATTTTCTCAGCATCTCTCTCTTTTAGGATGCAGTAGAATGGATTTGGGAAGAAAAAATGCAAGTTTAATCAGGGCATTGCAGCCAGTCCTTTACATCTGAAAATACCTGGGACCTAGGGTGTTTAAAGAAGGGGCTTTGTACCCATGGGCAATGGTACGAGGCAATTTGTTAGTCATATTGACACATGAAGTGAGGGAGATACATTTAAGGAGAAGAAAAAGAAGTGTTTGTTGTGTGCACTTAATTATACAGCTTTAAATGAATTTTCACAGTTTCATAACCTTGCATCCCTGTGGTCTGTCGGACTTCTGACTTCCTGCTTGGAGCCTGTACTGTCTTGTAGATCTGTGCAGTGCAGTTTGCATGTTCACTTCCATTATTTTAGCTGGTTTAGCCTATCCTGTCACATCCATACAGGACACACGTTGTTCCTCGCCTTAACTGGAAACCTAATACAACTTCCATGGCCCTGAGGGCAGGATGAGGGCTCTTTGAGATTGGTGGTTCAGGCAGTACAGTAAGCAGAGGGCTGCTCCAGTCTGGAAATGCAAGGGAATATTCCTCCCCAACCCCCTGACACAGTTACTCCCTCGTAGCATAAGTTACTGTAATTTCTTTTGCCAAAAAAGCGCTGATAAAGCAGAGGCTGTGAGGAGGGAAATCCGCAAGGAGTCTGGAAAGTGTGATGTAAGGATTAGTAATAGAATTAGCGAGCTGCTGTAGCAGTTTCTCTTAAATTACAGTACCTCAAGCATAATCACAGTCATTCCTTGTCTTACTGCACTGCTGTGCTGTAGTCTCAATCAGTTTTGCCTTCTCTCTGTGTTACTATACTTGTAAGCACTTCAAAAACTCTTTACTTATTTTTAATCAAGAATATTACCAGTTTTCCATGGAAATACAGAAGTAGCCCAGGAAGGGTTGTGTGTTTTAAGCTGCAGATGAAAAGGATGCTTAGCTCTGTCCTCCTGTACATGCAGCATACGCCCTCTTTAGAAATATCCAGTACTGAGCTGGTTTTAAATTTTTGTAAAGCACAGAGATGCCCAGTTGATGTCTCCACGCTGGATTCTTGCCCTTGGGTGTGGAGCCCAACTGCTTCGGGCCAGAATTAGGAAATACTTCCTCCATGTGCTGTGAAAAACTGCTGGATCACAGGGCAGAGCTCAGTTTCCACCAGAATGGGACAGAATGAGACTGGAAAGGCTGGAGAGGGGACACTTCTGGTATTACGAAAATGGCAGGGGTGTGGATGTCATGGAATTTTGGAGTGAAAATAATCAGCAGAGAGAGGGAGACACTACAGAGGGAACTTTCTTGGGATGCATTAGGCTGGGATTTGGGCATCAGTCACTCTGAGGGGGATGTGTGTGGCAAGGAGCACAGGGAAGCTCAGGCTGGCTCTGAAACAGCCTGTTGGGTACCAGGAGCTCCACAGCCAATGCAGGGATGTCCAGCCTCACGTGCTGGATCTGTGACCCTCCAGTTTTCCAGAGCAGTGCGAAGCTGCAGGCTGAGAAGGCATGGAAAGGGGCTCTCCTGCTCTCCCTGTGGGTGCTTCAGCGTCCAGTGAATGTAGGGAGCACCAGCACTCCTGTGCAGCTTTGTTCTCTGCTGCCAGCATGGGTTGTGGTGGATTTCAGGCCCTTTCAGGGGACTTGGTGCTGTTCAGGCCTCTTTCTGCCTAACTGGATTGCAGCAGAGTCTCAGAGGCAGGTTCTCTCACTCCAGATGGGGCACCTTTGACCCTGACCAGCAGGGTCAGGCTCTGGTTCAGCATGTGCGCTGATGCCCCAGCATCTCTGCTGAGTAGAGAGTTCCATCACTCTGGACTCCAGGCACCTAAATTTGCCAAAACTTAGCCAGAATCAAGACAGGCCACGTGGCTGATGCCTGCAGCCTCCCATTCCTGTGGCAAGGGATGCTCCATCCATGGACAGCCATGTCTCCTTGCCTTCTTCAGCGGAAGGAGTGGCCTTCACAAAGCTCCAGTCCTGGGTGTGTTGCACCAACACCAGAAAAATGCTGTGGCTTGTTACTGACAGAAACGTAACTTAATTTTCCTGGTAATGAGGGTTTAATTGCAGTCCATTCACATGATCATGGTTCAGCTGATGTCCCACCTTGGCTGAGGGTGCATCTCTGCTGTTCCCTCCCTGTGCTGGAAGGAAGCTGGTGTGTCTGAGAGGTAGATCTGACCTGCTGTGGGGCTGCTCCCACCTCTGCACTGCTGCATGTGCTGCCTGACACCACCATCCCATGCCTGTCTGAGCTCTTCTCCCAGCTCCTGCCTTACACCTGGACTTTGGAGTGCAGGTGTATGTACACTCCACCTTCAGGTGACTGTCAGGTTTGATATTTAAAGCCTTTCCTCTTCTATTTTTCCTTCAACTTGCCTCCATCGAGGCCTGTGCAGCTGGTGTTGCACAGCACATACTTCATTATCCCAGTCATCGCTTCGACCGTGTAATCCTTTTAACCTTCACAGTGGCTACAGTAGGAATTATGGGGATAATCCTGAGTGAATTTGCTTGGCCACTATTAAAACCACAAAGAAATCCAAAGTAGTTCAGCGAAAAAGGAATCTCTTGATGAAACTATTTGCGAGGGACTGAAAGGGGGGAGTGGAAATTGAGAAGGCAAGTCCAGCTGCAGTGAGATGGCTCTAGGGACACCACCACGGGCTGGCAGCTGCCACATTCCTGTACCCACCATCCCAAACCTGGTCTAACCACGAAACACCAAATGCAGAGCAGCCAGCCCTGTTGGGCATGGAAGGGATCTTGCTGCCAGATGCTGTTTTTGTTGTGCACTATCTCCATAGGTTTTGCATCTGTCATTTCTGCAGTTTTGTTTTCTGCCTTCAAATTCCCTTTTCCTTATCGTGTCTAATAAATTAAATTGAGTTCACAGAATAGTGCAAAGTGACATTAGGATGTGCCTGTTAGCAGAGGAGAATTAATTAATTACACGCCGTGAACTAACTGAACTCATTCAGTAATTGATGAATTAACTTAATATGTGTGTTACAAACAAGAGAACTTGAATGCTGGCAGAATGAAGAGTGAAATCTCTCATTGACTAAATCGCTGGTGTTTCGTTGGGATTACTTTGCCTTAGTCTAGTACTGGCCACATTCTTAGAAGTAGGAAGTTCCACCAGTCATTTGCAATTTTGAGCTCCCCTCTGTGATTCCATCCTACACCACTCCCAGGCATCTCCCTCTTGAATTCATTTGAAACTTGAAGTTTCTAGTTGCTTTTTTTTAACTAAATGTTATAACTCATTCTTTATCCCTCCCTTTTTTCCCTGGTCCAACCTCCAATGGCATCAATCCTATTTCCAGCTCGAGATTCCATCCTGACCGGATGTCTGTAATTCTAGGGGGGGTTGTGGTCTCTTCTAGTTGTGTTTTTAATGTGCACAATGACATTCTCTCTGTGCACATTCTGCATCTTCTCTCTTCCCAGATTTCCTTTGCAAACACGGATTTGATTACTTTCTCTCTTCGGCCAAGTTCCAGACTTGCACCTCTGTGCATCATTTTGTTTTCCTTCCAGGATGTTTGTGTGGCTTGCACAGTGCATGTCCACAGACAGGAGTTTTCTCCCGTGCTAACCCTCTGTAAATGCCACAGAAAAAAACCTTTTATTTAAGCCTCTCTTTTAAAACTGTATCTTCCTATGCAGCCCAGAGTAGAAAGGCCATTGGGCTGTTAATCAGGTTTTATTGTCTCATTATTCCATGTACTTTCTCTTCTTTTATGTCTCTTCTCCTTTTCTTGCCTCAGGCAGTAAACTAGAAACCAAACTCATTTTATTCTGTTTTATGTGAATCTTCGAGATCGGTGTGCCTTGGTCCGTGGCAGGGACTCTGCCCTGTTACAGCAGTTGACTTCCTTGGAAGTCACTGGGAAGGTAAATACCTACAGTAGCTTCAGAATCTGCACAAACTGAGTTTCTCAGGTCTCAAGGGAAATCAGACCTTCAGCCATCCTTTAATGGTCGAGTTATGAGAGGCTGACCTTGTTTGGAGCTTCCAAAGGTGGAGCCAGTTGTGGGGAGGAGACTAACAAGACCACAAATACTGGATATATGTACATTATGCTTTTCTGATGGATAGGGGCATACTTTCCTGATGCAGCAGAGTTGTTTAATAGCTGTTGTAGATTAAAGCAGAAACTATGCCATAAATCAGAATTATTTTCAGAATCCAAGAGCCCCTTTTCCCATCCCTTACTTGGCTGTGGAGCATTATGTTGTCCTCTAATTAGCTCTGTAATTTCCATGGCATGTGCCAGCATCAGTGCTCATTATTGAGGCACATTGTCTGCTTTTATCCTGATGATGTGACTGTCCTGTAACACAAGTCACATGCACAAATTGAGTAGTAACAGGGGCTCAGGAGTAAGAATCAGTAAATATTCTAAGCTGTGCTTGGTTGTGCAGCTGTTATTGATTCCAGCACTGCCAGATGCTCACCAGTTGATCCAGATGATCCTTGTTCAGCATGCAGTGAGGAGCCCTCTCATCTTCTGGCTCTTCCAGTCTCTAGCACAGCTTGCAGGCCCATTGATTAGTCCCTAAAATCTTTATCTTTACCAATAACCACGTGAGCTTTTAGTATTTTATGAAGGGGGGAAGCTAAAGTGGAAAGGCACACACACATTTACATAAACCATTTTATACATTCCAGGTGCTCAGCTCACAGAGGTGTCCTGCACATGCCAAGGGAAGAACGTGTTGTTTGAGGGAAAACCTGTTCATAAATCTGTGCAAACTGAAAGGTAAATAATTGCTGTTTCCAGTACATTGATGGAGTAAGATCTCAGCATTGGTTATTTCTCCTGCTGTGAAATACATAGTATGAATGTATCTGGCATGTATCACATTCGTCACTGTGCAGCAGCAGAATGTAGGAAGTGGATATCTTCAAAAAAAATCAATTAATGCTTCACAGAATATCACAGAATGGTTTGGGTTGGAAGGGACCTGAAAGATCATCTCATTCCACTCCCCTGCCCTGGGCAGGGACACCTTCCACTAGACCAGGTTGCTCAGAGCCCCATCCATGCCTTGTTACGCTTCTTCAGCATAACAAAGAAGGGTGGCTTGTTTTGCTCTGAAAGTATTTCTGACTTGGATTTCAGGTTTTTTTGCAGTGTCATACATGATGGGTGGAGTAAATAATATTTGTCTTTGGCTGAAAGATCCTCTGCAGTGTGTTTGTGAGACATGGGAATTCAACTGGGGTTAAAGCTTGAAGTGGTCTGATTGAATTTCCTGTCGTTCTTAATTGTTATCTTTTTTTCTGTGTGATAATTTGAATTTCACTTCCTCTTCAGTAATCATGGAGTCTTCCAAAGTAGCCCGAGTTTGTATTATATCAGACAAAAAATACAGACTAATAAATGTTCTTGTGGTGTTTATTGTTATTTTTAAAAGATATGTAAGGGCAGTTCTTTGCACGTCACTTTTCATCCTTTGACAGCCAAACTGCCACGATGATTTATGGAGCAGCATAAATTAATCCAGTGCTGGAGATAAGCAGAGAGGCAACAGCATTAGTGGGTTCCTGCTTTTAAGAGCTCACTTTGTAGGGACAACACCTGGCACGAGGATACAAACAGTAGATGCAGCTTTGGAGTGCTCCATGATGGGCATTTTCTGCTCAGGGATGGGATTAGCACTTCTATTGAAACTTATATAACAGCTACAGTGCCAGGGTGGTTGCTAAAAATGATGCTCATCGCTCTTAGATCCCAAAAGCTTTAAGTCAGAAGAATTATTTTAAGCTGAAGAAATAATTTTTTTATCCCTAATGGTCATTGTTTTTTGGTTTATTTCCCTCAGATCCCAGTGAGATGCTTTTAAATATGTGAGGCAGCAGTGGGAATGAAAAAAAGTGGTTTTATAATGTAAAGACATTGACAAGCAACAGTGAGTTTTGTTGTGGGTGGCTACTTCGTTATCATATCTTCATTAACATACCTCAGAAGCAGCAGGGAATTGCGTTGTTCCTTATGGCTGTCCTGTCCAATTGCTAAAATCTAACATCAGCTGCCTCTATCCAGCAAACTGCGATCCCTTTGGGAAAAAGCTCACTGCTCTCCTGCCTCTGTTGCCCCAAAGGTTGGTGTTTGACAGAGGAGCTGCTGTGGTGGTGGGCACAGGGTGGGAATGTGGGCAGAAACAGAGCGAGGCTGAAGCCACAGGCTGTTCCTGCTTCCTTAGGGTTTCAGTAGCCCCCTCTGGAATGGATGGTGACTGATTCCAAGGAGTTACTTGTTGTTACATATTTGAGGCAGGTTATTTTCGCCTCAGATTCTCACAATTAACACAAAACAACAATACTCGGGCAAAAAGGAGAGTGGAAATCTCAAAGTGATAATACTGGTACCGGATGGATATAATTCCCTGCAGAGCAGCTTGTGCCCGTTGTGCTGGGATTTGGATGCACAGAAATCTCCCTCCTCCCATCCAAACTGAAGTCAGTTTTTGGTAATGCATAATTCATATCCTGAAGCCTTTGTCACAAAAACATTTTACTGCCTTTCCCCCAGCTTGATAAGCCTGCTTTTGTATTTTTAGGATTTCCTTTGCTCTGCTAATCCCCAAAATCAGCCTGGAGAGGTTTCAAAACAGAGTTGGGAGTAAATCTGAGGCACCTTCTACGTCAAGGATATTGCTGTATGCAGCAGGTGATTCTCTGGCACCTGCAGTATATGGATTCTGCCTCCACAAAGAATTACTTCCCTGAGGGCTCACATTGCCATGGACTCGGTGCACACATGGACTGCACCTCAGGGGAGTCTGCCAGGAGGTCTGGATACATCTTTGGATGTATCTTACAAGGAGTGTCTGCACATAACGCTTCGTTATGAAACAGAGAGCAATTTCTTTGGATGATTTTTGAGGTTCTAATCAGAAATTACTCCTCAGAGGAACATGATACCTGTATGTAGTGCTGGGGTTAGTGATGCACTTTGATTGCCTGTTCTGACCATAAATGCACTCGTGTAAATTCAGATTGTGAGGAGCCATAACGTGGCTAAAAGGCTGTTGTAAGATCCTGGAGGAAGAGAAGAATGGTTCTCAAGTTCTGTTTTATTTCTTTGCAGCACAGCACAGAGGGGACTAACTCAAACAGCATCTTGTATTTTTTCCTTCCAGACTCTGAGGACAAACCTGTCAGTAATGAACTGTTCAGAAGTACATGGAGAAGGTTGTATGTGGTAGAGGCTGCTTTTCCCAAGGTACAGCACATTCATGTCCTTCCCTGGTGTCAGCTGTTGCAAATACCTTGTGGCCATCAGACCTTTCCCATTCAAGGCTTTGAGAAGCTTTGAAATTAAGAAGTTAAATGTCCTGTGTGTGCATAATGAATAAATTGGATGTTTCACTAGTGGAAAATAACTGTTCCTATTAGAGGGCCATGTGTCTGTTCCAGAGAAATGATCCCCAGATCTCTTACTGAGTGCAGCTAAACAAAGCACAGGAAGAAATGGGAAGTACTGTCATCATTGTAGGAAATCTTTTCAGTATTGGTTTGTCATGCCATTAATTTCCTCCCAAATGACCCAAACAGTTTTTGTTCTCACCTGTTTAT
The DNA here is from genome assembly GCA_035583155.1 of Acropternis orthonyx. NCBI lineage: Eukaryota > Metazoa > Chordata > Aves > Passeriformes > Rhinocryptidae > Acropternis > Acropternis orthonyx. Next base: position 2,540,865 of record JAWWEU010000040.1, read on the forward strand.
ATCAAGCCACTCTAAACCTTCTGATCATACTAAATTCCAGCTGTGGAGCCTTTGATTGTTTCTTGCACATTACCCATTTTAAGGTAACAGAATTGTTCAATGAGAAAGATTGAAGTGGAAAAATTCAGGCAACAGGACTGTGGGGAAAGCTGGGCCTTGGGTAAAGGCCCAGTAAAACTTGAGCAAGAATCTCAGAGTTCAGTGTATTGATTTTTGCTGTGAAAGTTAAAGAACTGTGTTTCATTGCAGGCTGAAACTCATCAACTCCTCGTGACCAGCTGAGCAAGAGAGATGGGATTTGATGCTATCCAAGGTGTAATTCCACAGTTCATGTCTTTTGCTAGTGCCAGCTTAATAAGTTTCTGCCCACTCCCAGCCATTCATTTCCAGCTCAGCAGCAATGCAGTGCCATCTCTCCCCTGACTGAGTGGAAAACCAGATGGCTGAAAACAGTCAAGAAAAGAAAGCCTTTATTTTTTTTTTTCTTTCCTTTGAATTAGAATCATTTGAATGATTGTATTGGTACAACTGCAGGTGACATAAGCTGCAGCATCAGAGGCAGCAGTGAGCACTGGAGGGTGTCCCAATGCAAAGTGATCTTGCTGTCAACAAAAATCTGCTCTGGGACCATATCCTGGATGAGGGAGTTTAACCACCCACAGGATTATTTATTGAACTACTGCTTTTCATTTATTTTATTAAGAAAGATTAACATCATCTTGTTTGGGCAGGTTTATTTTTTTTTAACTTGAGGAGATAAACCATCTCTGTGAGAAGTCAGTCAGCTTTGTGGACAGCCATGAATGTCAATAAAGTCTTGGCAAACACAGTAGGTATTTATTCAGCTTTGCAAATCAAAAACATTTTTCCTGCTTGTTTAGTGAAGGGAACAAAAAAAAGACAAATTACAGAGCGGATGAGCTCTCTTGATAGTTGGAATTCATTAAGCTGGTGGTGAAAACGCTAGGGGATTGATGGTGCAGAAAAAGAAAAGATGAAGCAGCTTTTCCCCAATAGCTGTGGTTTAAGTTCACGTTGAAAATTACAAAAAAAAAAAAATCCCTTCAAGACATCTGTAACTGACTTCACAGTCTCAGTTTCTATCTGGGCAGACAGTTCTTTTCTCACTGCAGTTAGTATTAATTGGTTTCTCAGCTGACATAATTTCTCAGTGGTTCCTCCATCTCCATCATGCCATTGGGTGTGTGCAGCAGCTCATAAATGAGATCCATGGCCAGGCGTTGAGTAGGAAGTTCTCACAGTCCCTTCCCGTGCTATAGACAGAGCCTTTCTGCAGACTTGTCAACTCTGTCATCTTCCCTTGGCTCCACATTCTATTAAGAAAAAAAAAAAAAAAAAGGAATTTAAGAAGTTGCAGTAAGTTGAGCAGTTTGTCAGATGTAATGTTCTCACAGGCCATTGTCTGCAAATTACAGGCTGGCTCGGTCTTTCAGACGGATCATAAAGCTGTCGTAGGGAAAGCTCCAACAAAATCCATTGACAAGGCTCCCGTTGTGGCAGGGCATGGAAAGGAAACAGTAAGGCTTATTTTTTAATGAATTTCCTGTACAGGATGGTTAGTCCTCATGGAAGGCTTTCCAAGTCGCACCCAGTGCATGTTCTCCCTGATTATCCCTGATTAATCTGATAAAGTGCCCACAGTTGTCATTTGCAGTCACAGATGGGATCACAGTTCTCATATTATTCCGACTGCAGGAATTCTGCAGGAATTGATCAGTGGAAGAGAGGCTTCCCTGACATGTGTTTGAATGCAGCTAACCACCTGTAAATGAGTACAGTTACTCAACAGCAAAACAGAACTATTGTAAACTTTATTCTTGCAGTGCTTTAATTGCAGACAAAGCTTTACTAGTGCAAGTGATCCCATCAATGTCAAATAAAAACATGAATTGCAAAGTGTTTCAGATTAGGGTTTAAGTCACTGGCATGTCATTCCCATAATTTTCTCTGGAGGATTACAGAACACTTAATTTGTAACTACAGAAACAAAATTGTAATCAGATGCTCTTTCATCTACAATTTTTATCTAAGTCAGTGAGTTCTGAGTTTGCTCTTCCTATTTCCCAAGCTCTTGCCTGTAAGCATAAAGACATTATCTCCTCTGTTCCTCTTCTTCCCAGTTCAGTGAGAAAGTTGCCCTCAGCTCTCGTGATCATTAAACCTAGGAAGGACAGAGCCAGTTCAAGATCTGAAAATGTTCTGAAACTTCCAGGACCTAATTAGGAGGAGGCATCTTGGAGCAGCACAATAGCTCTCTCTGTGCAGTTCATTTGTTTTTCCAATTTAGAAATGACAGTTTACAGCCCTAATGCGAGCGTGTTTCTCATTAGCCGTGTTCTAGAAACATGCAGAGTTATTACAAGTTCTGAAAGATGCTTTCTTCAATAGTGCAAATGATATTAAATAGCAGAATTTGCTCTCTGGGTAGTCAGATGGAGATGCTGAGCTCTGCACCCATCCTGGGGCATGTGGTGAAGGCAGAGCCATGTGGCTGGACCTCGGCTTCAAATCCATGGATGCCATGAATGCAGCTGTATGGGAGAGATGCTACAGCAGGATTTAGCCTGGTCCAGGGAGGATCATGGCTGGGAAGTGCCATTGCTTTCCTTGTTTTCACAGATGGATCTCAGGTTTCTTGGACTTTCTCACAAAGATTTTCTTGGAGAGCACTGTGTTGGCTGTGCTGCTGACAGATAACCTTGTGAGAACTGTCCACACTAACTTGATTTTTCTCCTTCAGCCACGTAGAAGTTTGGTTTCTAGTCTAAGCTGGTTGGTTTTGCTGTCCTTGTGGTAAATGAAAAGGGAGCTGCATCTTGGGAGGTGATGAAACTTTAGGAACTGATGTAGTTGGTCTTTTACATGGTATTCTGCTCCCTGAAGAGAAAGAGTTTGAGATTATTTGTTTGCCTGTCCTCAGGACTCCGCAGATGGGCTCTCATCTTGGGGGGTGGTTTAGGGTCTGGAACAGAAGTTCTACAAGGAGCAGCTGAGGGAGCTGGAGGGGGGCTCAACCTGGAGAAAAGGAGGCACAGGGGGACCTTCTGGCTCTGCAAGTCCCTGCCAGGAGGGGGGTGTTGGGCTCTGCTCCCAGGGAACAGTGGCAGGACCAGGGCAGATGGTGTCAGGCTGCACTAGGGGACGTTCAGGTTGGATGTTGGGAAAAAATTCCTTCACTGAAGGAGGGGTTAAGCACTGGAACAGGCTGCCCAGGGCGGCAGTGGAGTCACCATCCCTGGAAGTTCTCAACAAACAGTTGGACCTGGCACTTCATGAGGTGGTTGAGTGGGTGTGGGGGTATTAAGTCAGAGGTTGGACTTCATGATCTCGGAGGTCTTTTCCAACCTAAATGATTCTGTGGTTCCATTCAACTAAAATTAGCTTTCACATGGCTTCCAGAGGCTGCTACAGAGCACGCTGAGTGTAATGAACTGCAGGAGGGGAGAATTAAGATGCTTCACTCTTGCTGAAAACCCTGCAGCAAGGCAAAGTCCGGGGCTTTGGCGTGGCTGAAGGAGGCACTTTGGTTGTGCCCACACTTCAAAGCAGCTGTGTTGTATCCGTGGGAGGTTCCCAGGCAAGCTGTGTGTGCTCGGGGCAGAGCGTGGGGACACGGGCACGAGCACAGCTCTGTCCTGCCGCTTCCTGCCTGCTCTGCTCCACACAGCCACTTTCTGGACAGAAATGCTGCGCAACAAATCCAGTGCTGATGTGGCCTGGCATAGCGACAGCTCTTCCAGTAACTGCCCGCTCTCCGAGGCCCAGCCTCCTCCCTTGGGTTGTTTCCCTCAAAACATTGCCGTTCTGCACCCCGATGGGGCACACAACCTCTTCATGCCTCCCTCTGCCACCAAAACACTCCTTGGTGCCTCCTGTGCCGCTGCCCTGGGGGCAGTCGGTGCGTGGCTGGGGCTCTGATGGACCTGTGGAGCTCTTCCCCAGGATGTGTCGCCGGGAGCGGGGCTGTGCAAATGCTCTGGCTCGCTCGACATCGCCCTGCAGATGTGCTGCTTCGGCTCTCAGGTTTGTTCTGCCAGCTGAGATGAGGAGCTGCAGACAGGTTATAAAAAAAAACCAGCTCTGCTTGAAAGGGAGTAAATTGCCTAGAACACCCTTCAGTAGCGGGTTTCCAGGAAAAAGCCCAGTGTCAGACTTCTAGGAAGCAGTGCTGGCTCCGGGTGGTGAGTGCCAGGTCTGAACAGTCTGTAATCAATGCAGTCCTTAACATTAGGTTTGGGCACACACTTTCTCCCTAATTTGCAAATCCCACCTCAGCCAGGGCTAGCAGGCAGGTGGGAAGCTTCTCTAATCTCTCTGCATGACCTTTTGAATGAATATTCAGCTTTTAGGCATTAATATGTAGCTTCTGTCATGTGCTGGTACTTCAGCTGCCATTGTTGAAATGAAGACACGGTAACATCTTTGCAGGGGAGCTGTCACATGTGTTTTGCTGTCACAAGAGCGAGCTTGCAGCTGCACTGCCCTTGCTGGGGTGTCTGGAGGTAGTCGTGCTGTGGGCAGAGCTCAGCAGGCAGAATGTGTTAATAGAAAGACAGCAACACAAGTAGGATGAAGGGTCTTTCATTCCTTGTTTAAAGCCTTGTACATGTTGTTCAAGCTTGACTGACAAAATTCTTCAGAGTGAGACACTGCTGCAAGCAATTCTCTTGCTGTTGGTAGCAATATAATACAAACCAGAAGTGAACATTTGGTGACTCAAACAAAAATCAAGGGTAAGAATAAGGAAAAAAAAAAGCATGAACTGTTTAATAGGAAAAATAAAACCCAACATGGCTAGGTATTCTTCTATGGCATTTCCAATTTATTGTTGCAGGAATATCCTCCCAGCCAGACACAAGCTCCCTCAGGAAGCTGGTTTCATATGGTGGTTTAGATTTAACTATTCATTGTCTAGCACCATTTGAAATCAGTGTTCTTGGAGGAAGAATGCCTGCCTTCGTCAGGGATCCTTGGAAGCCTCGGAGGAAAAGAAGAGGTCAGAATCTTGTGTGGTTCTGCTGTTGTAATTAGCTCCACCACCAAATGAGGTCCCCTGGGACGGCAGGGGTCTGTGGCCCAAGTGACCCTTGGGAGAGCAATCAGTGTGTGATGTCAAAGGCAGAAATTCTGCTGTCAGCATGTTTATAATATTTGTAAGTGGTGAAGGGCAGCTTTGGAACCGGAGGGGGCTCCTGAGGCAGAGATGCCACCAAAAAGGGTAACACAGAATTCCAGCTCAATACTGGAAGTGTTGACTTTAATGCACCAACTAGCAAAAACTAGCACAACTAGCTCATACAGCACAGTGAGGGATAAGGAACGGAGCTACATGTGCTCCTCTTTGTTTTTGACTCAAAACCCTGTCTCAGCCTTATGTAGATACATTTTTGTTAGTTCTTTATCAGCCTTGTAAATACCTTGTACGTGTATCATACAAGACACAAAATAGAATTTAAAGGAGGTAATTCTGCATTTAAGCACTGGGAGTTCTGAAGGCTGGTTGCATCCCCAGCTGCGTGTTTGCTTTTTGTTGTGGCACGTTTGGCAGATGAGAATATATTATTTTGTATGATTTGACAGTGTTCAGGTCACAGTTTGATAGCTGGATGTGCTCATCGTAGCTGATGGAAATGGCCAGCACCAGCAATTGGTAGAACTGGACCACACGTGTTTGGTCATGTTGTCCAAGTCTGCTGAAATCTGGAGAACTTAAAAGTTTCAAGATGTTAATTTTTAAAAGTATTTTATTGTATTAAAATATTTGTGTAGCTAAGGGTTGATTGTGAAAGTTTTTGCTGTCTGAACCATTGTTTTCTCATCAGCATTTTAATGTTCTTAATATGTTAGTGAATGATGCCACAGAGGTAATTAATTAACATTTTTCAAGTGTTTGGGGATTCTCCAGTGTAAAATACTACGCAGCACTTCACTCTTCCTCCTTGCAGATCTCCGTAACCCCTTTAGAGGATGACTGATTTCTTTTGGTGTTCAGAGTCAATAGTATTTTCTAGCACCATTTGAAATCGGTTATAGTGATTGGGGAATTGCTCCTTGTGAATTTTTATACAGGAGGCTCCAGAGAGAATCTTTAATGGTATTATCTAGGACTGAAAACAGGGAAATGTGTTATTTTAGTGAAAGGAGTTGCTGAATGCAGAAATACTACAAGTTTAAACTCCGGTGTTGTAAAGTGGTTTTATGTAGCTGGAGAATTTTCATAGGAGAAAATACAATCTCTGATAGATGGAATATGTAAAATCTGTGACATGAGCTCTTGGTTTAAAGCTCTTTGTGTAATCTTCTGTGTAAAGATGATACTTGGAATGGTTTGGAAAGCCATAAGGTGCTGAGAGGGAGGAAGATAAAGGGAGATGGTTTTCCCAATGAGAAAAACCAGTGTGGACTTGAGATAAAAGAAGAATATCCCCACGCTGCTGGTGTAATGATGTGTGTGTGAGGTATGAGGAAATCAAAAGGAGAAGCAGTTCCCGTGCTCTGGACATGCTGAAAGCGAGATCTCATGGAAGATCTCATTGCCAGCCTGGGAGTTCTTGCATTCTCCTCTGGTATACTCTTACCAGTGTAAGCCATAAAAAGCTTGAGTCATCTTTCCAAGGGTGTTTAAGAAGTTTCCTCTGAAAAATTCAGCTCTTCAGAGAAATCGAACTGGCCAGAGACAGAGTCGAAGGTGGGTCATGTCCCCTGTTACAGCAGGACCTCATTATCCCTGAAGATAATCTCTGAAAATCATCTTTTAAACAGCTTCTCATACTGCATCCAGCTTTTTGGGAGTTAGTAACACAAACCAGCCTGCAGCAAGGCATCCCTGTAGCAGGGGATGTTTTCCTGGCTGTTCTGGTGAAATAAGAAATGTACTGCTTTTCCTGTTACTCCATATGGGAGAACTAAAGAAGAGGTTTTTGTAAGCAACTGGAGCAGCTTGTGAGTATTCACAGGCATTTCTAAGGTTGTGGCTGGTTGTTGGCAGCAAATTTACCTTTGTTTTCTCCCCTCCATCTTTTTGTCCCTGCTGTATTGCAGGGGGGTTGGAACTAAAAGATTTTTAAGGTCCATTCCAGTCCAAACCATTCTGTGATTCTGTGATCTGCTCCCATTACTTTATTTCTAAGATAATCACAAACCAAAAGGGACTTCATGTGATGAGTATGTGACCTTTTCTTGGTCTCTCACTTCCATCCATTTATGAAATCCACCCTTACGATCCGTCTTCTTCAAACTCTGAGAAGTGGGTAGTCCTGTGTTTAATACAAAAGACTGTAGCTTTTAGCCCTTCCATTAATACAAAATTTAATAAACTATGGAAAAAGTAGTCTGGCTGGCAGCATGGGGGTTTTGCAGTAGTATGGTGGAGGGAGGTGACACCTGCCCAACATAGGTATTTTAAGGGGTTTGACAGATGTTGTTGTGGAGGTTAAAAATTATACAGGATAAAGTGTTGCGTTCTGGATGTGTGACTTGCAAGTAATCACCATGTTTAAGTACATCCCCTGCCTAAGTAGCTCCCATACAGACTGTTGCTTAAATGATTTAAGTCCTTGAAGGAGCAGATGGATCTGTTTGGAGTTTTGCTGCTTATACTGTGTGTGTAGGATCAAAACATCTGGACTTCAGGAAAATTCTTAAAACAAAATCCCATCCTAAGGTAAGAATCAGTTACAAAGTGGCTGTACAAAAACAGGTGATGATTAACAACGTTTTAATTATTTCTGTTGAAAGGTAAGAGGTTTTTAAGCTGTAGTAATGTCTTATGTTTGCACCATACAGTGATTAAAAACAGCTGCCAAGTGCTTGGGTCTCATGAAAGCATTTTCAGACATGAATGTTGTTGCTTGTATGCCCATGTGCTCACACACAGGGTTGTGTCCTGTTCCATGTTGGGTCTTCCCTACAGCAACAGGGAAAGAAAGGATGGAAAAAGGAAGAAAAATGCTGGGTGGTGGAATGAGAGGGAGAGAAAAACATAATGTCTGTTGGGAATTTTTGAAAGCGCACTTTTTCTATTAACGAGTCATGAAACCGTTTTACTACATAGAGCCTAAATTTCAACTCTTACATGGATTTGTCTGAAGCTTTCATGATCTTGCATCCCAGTCTCAAAATGTGTGCCTTCTGCATAAGGATGTTCTGTGGAATCCATTGTATATTGGGAATGTGGGGTTCAAATACCCAGTAGGAGCTTGGGATGATGGTGGAGAACTGCTTTGTTTCCACAAGAAAGAAACTGAGGGTCAGAACTGTAATTTTCAGGATAATACATGCATTTTTCAGTGTTAATTGATGAAGCCTGCAGGCATAAGATGCTTATGAAAGAGTGGAACAGTAAAGAAGACAACACGGTGATACTCTGCAAGATGCTTCCTGATTTCTTCTAGCCAATTTGAGAACTGGTAACCAAAAATAACCTGCTTGTGTGGGATCTGTGGTGTCCTTAGCATGCATTTCCAGTGCCTTAATGGACAGCAGAGGGATGAGGAGGAGAAATTTGGGGACTGTGGCTTTTGCTGGGGCCTGGGTGAGGCCTCCTGGGACCTTCTCTCCATATGAAACAGCAGAGGCTTGTGCTGGCAGAGCTTAGCTCTGCAGTAAAATGGGCTGTTAAAGCTCACAGCAGTCTAAAGGTGCCAGGAGAGCAAATTCTTGCTTGTTTGGGTAATCCTAATGGAAACAGTGTTAGGTTTTTAGCCATCCTCTCTGATAAAGGAGGTCCAATGGGGACAGCAAGGCAAACTGCAGAGAAGCAGCCTGAGTTAGGCTGTGTGCGACGGGAGGTTCTCACTGCACGGGTGTCATCAAGGCAGATCACAGAGAGCTCTCCTGGTTTGTGACGGTCCATCAGACTGCTGGATTCTCTCTTCCAGCTGTGCCTGTCAGATCCTGCCACGTGCACCTCTGCTGGAACCTCCAGAGCTTTTGGGTTCCAGGCTTAAAAGCTAGAGCAGCTGCATTCTCCTACCTCTATTGTTGAGTAGGCAAGAGGATTTTCTGTGTGTTTGTGGTTACAGACTTTGGGTCAGAAGGTATTCTCTTTCAGCTCCGTGAAATTAGAGACAACAAATCTTCTTTCTTAGGTGGTTCTCACTCTTTACTTGCTTTCCAGCAGCTTTCCAGCAATATCCATGGAGAGACGGGTGGCTGCCTGCTGTGCTGCCTGAATTGCTGGGGATTTAAATCACCTTCCATGCAGCTTCTGTCTGTGCTGCCTTCTTGGCATCGTCTGTCTCTTCCAGAGGATTCCTTTCTGGAGAACCTGGTTTGGCAGCAGATGATGTGTCTTCAGTCCTTGGGAGTCCATAGAACCATTTTCTCCTTGTCAAAGAAGTTTTTTAATGGCAACTTGCCGCAAAAAGGGGAGGTGAGCCTTGGGATCACAAGGATTTGAGTCCAGTATCTCGGTGTGCACAGTGTTCATGGAATCATAGAATGGTTTGGGTTGGAAGGGACCTTAAAGACCATCTAATTCCAACCCCTCTGCCATGGGCAGGAACACCTTCCACTAGACCTGGTTGCTCCAAGCCACATCCAGCATGGGGGCTTCTCTAGACAACCTGTGCATCCACCACTCATAGCCAAGAATGATCCACGTGCTGCTGCACTGGAGAGTTCTTCTTGGGCTCTGCTTTGCAAAGCAACTAATGTGTCCAGCCCTGCACATTTCTGGCAGGATTCCAGTCTGTAAAGTCCAACACTGGCACACACTTGGAGCAGTCTGGGATGAAGTGGTTGGGAAGGGATGTCCAAGCACTGTGTGGAGGAGCTGACTATGGTGCAGCTTTCCAAGCAGTGCATGGCAGTGCAGAGTGTGGACATCATCAGGGAATATAAGACATTCCTTTTAACTTCATTTCTCCAAATGCCACTACTTTTTGTACTACTATAAAGTTAACTGCATGTGGAGGCGTTAACATAAAACCCAATGGGATTTATTTATAATTAATGGTTTTACTTGGAAAATACTCAAATGCCACCATTCAGGATAAAATCCCAAAAGAGATGAGAAGCTGTAAAAACCATAAGCACAGGTGAGTTAGCTTTTCTGTTAATAACTTCCAGAGGACCACAAAAGGATTTTCTCCATTAGATTTTGCCATTATTTAATCTTCAGTCTTGCCTGTCCTTACTGTGGAACAGACTGGAAGGAGAATGGCTTGATGGTTCCCCAAATAGTTCTTCATTGCTAGAAATGCCGTGGGGTGATGGCATTGCCTGTTGAAAGGTGCCAGAATCCTTGTAGATCAAAACCAGCCCAAAAATCACATCTGGGAAAATGTAAATTTTCTCAGGAAATTCGTGCAAATCATCACGGACTTCCAGACTGTCAAGTGAGTTGTCATGTAAAGACTCTCCACTATGTTTCCAGTGTGAGAAGTGAAATCACAAGAGTTTGAAAAAATAGAGAAAACACCTTCAGCACAAGTAAATTTTCAGATTTCACTATGCGAATCAAAATTCCAGTCGGAGAACTTTGGAGTGAAACAATGGTGTAAAAAAAATCCCCACTTTTTAGTTGACATTAGCCTGGGAATTTTGAGCCACTCATGAATAATTTATAAACCAGCCTTCCCACGGATGAGCAGCAGGACCAGAGGGTGGCTACGTTTGTCACCGTATTAAGATGTTTTCTGGCAATGGTGGAATTTTTATGGTGTTCTTGCTCATAATGGAGCTGTTGCTTAGCTTTTAATGTCCCAAATGTAAACAGATCTGAGGAAGCAGATCGTTAAAAACGTTTAGAAAAGGGCGAGTGAAAAAGCGAAGTACTTGTGAGCTGTGTTCCAAGCAAAGCCTATAAATCACTGGCGTCGGAATTAGGCTGCCAGCCCAGAAATGGCATCAGGAGGAATAATCAAAAGATTGATTTTTTTTTATTTTTTTTTTTTTCAAACGGTGGCAAAAGAGTGGAGGGAAGAACCCAAGAGTCTGGAGAACCTGTCCTGTGGTCTGTTTTCAGTTTTAGTGCTCTGCTTTAGCAAATTCAAAAACTGAATCCGATCTGCTTTTCAGTGTTTAGCTCCACAGTCTCTGAAGCCCTGGGACCAGTTGACTTCACTGCGAATGCTTAAATCCACGCAGAGGTTTTTATGCGTAGGAGGAACTCAGAAAAAAAAGGAAAAAAAAAAAAACCACCACAGTTTTCATTTGGATTTGAATCCACAAAGCTGTTTTCTAAACTACGTTTGGGTTTGCAACGTTTGAGCCTTCAAGGGTCGCTTCAATAACCCATCGCTGTCTCCTCGGAGCAAAGCCGAGGATCCTTTGGGGTGTGTAGGGAGGGTGGAAGTGCCAACTCCTGGAAAGCACCGGTGCAAAGGGGTAGGTGGGGGCTCGTTCCCCCAGCGAGGTGCTCCTTGGCTCCTCTCTCCCTTCCCGAGCCAGCCCACCAGATGTGAGATGCTGCCTTTGGCCCGAGAAGCAGAGGGAGCTGCGTGGTTTGCTTCGTCGGGAGAGGCCGTGGGTGGAGAGGAGCTGGCAGGGATCCCAGGAGCCGTTGGGAAGAGGCTGCTCGCGGGGGAGAGTGAACTCACCACCCACCTCGGATGAAATCATGGAGTAAAGGCTGGTGAGGAGAAGGAGATCTAAAAAGAGGGGGACGGGTGAGGAAGGGTGCTGGACCAGCAAGAGGACAGTTCCCGTGCTGGTGGGTTCAAGGAGGATCTGGTTCTCACAGAGTCGCTTGTAACAGATACAGAGCTGGTGCAAGGGCAGGAATTTGTCACAGGAAGGTTTGATCCAGCAGCATAGAAAAGCAGAACTTTGATACGTGACCCGTTCAGTGGAAATTTATTCATACGTATCTGAATGGAGGAGCGATTGCTCCAGGCAAGCTGCTGCCTTCCCAGCCTAACCTCTAACCAAGCTGGGACCAAGGAAGGTGCATTCCTGGAGCAAGGAGAAAGAGGAGCACTCATCTGGAGCTGGCTGGTTTAACAGTGTTTTTAAGGGCTGCTGGCAAAGAGAGTTTGAAATGCCACTTTCCTTACCCAGCATTACTTTGCTGTCCCAGCTATATGGGCATGTTGTCTCATCTTCAGTGTGCAAAACCAACACGAAAATACTCCAGTGTGGCTTCCTGTTGCACTCTGAGACTGAACATCACCCAATGTGAACTCTTTGGACTTTTCCCCCCTCCTATTTATCTGATTTATGATAAATTACACCACTCATGAAAGTAGCTGTTTAAATCCATGAGAAGACCTTCGGTGTCCATGTTTTCCACCTGGGTTTCTTTCCAAGCTGCCTCACTGCAGCTCATCCCACATCATTTCTGGAGAGCTCACGCGGGAGAGGAACCAGCTGAAGAAGCAGACGTGGCACCGGAGAGCATCGACATGAGCTTTGGTCCAGTGCATCCTCTGAAGGCAGCCTGGGATCTTCTGGTGGGGTTTGTTGGATCCTTTTTGCTCTTGGGAACACAGTTCAGGGCAAAACCATCATGGTCTGACTTTGAGGAATGGGATTCTCTGCACTTCCCTGTCTGCTCCAACAAGCGGAAAGTGATGTGTAAAACTCGTTCACCCCTGTCAGCTCCAGTGGGTGCAAAGTTGTAATCGTTTCAGGGAAGATGCAGCCAAAAAAAAAAAAAAAAAAAAAAAAGAGAAAAAAAATTTCCCCAGCTCATTTTCATTTCCCAGAAAACCAGATGGATGAATCATTACAACAGCAGCTATGACAAGGGACCAGACAACAGACTGAGCCCGAAGCCCAGCCCAGTCGAGGCAAAATGAAAAACTGTCCTAGGATTTACCAACCCTCCCTCCCACATGTGTTTAAAGGAACAAGACTCCATAATTAGGGCATGTGGATTTTCCCCTTCCTCCTGTGTCCCGCATCGCAGCAGGGGCAGCTGTTGCAGAGACCACAGTCTAACAAATCCAGTGGTACATGAGCAGTGAGGCCCAGCGAGGTAACGTGATGGTGTGGTTGGTGATGATCACAAAATAGACTCACGGAATGGTTTGGGTTGTAAAGATCCTCTAGTTCCAACCCACCTGCCGTGGGCAGGGACACCTTCCACTAGACCAGGTTGCTCCAAGTCCCATCCTGGCCTTGAGCACTTTCAGGGCTGGAGCATCCACAGCTCTGGGCAACCTGTGCCAGGGCCTCACATCCCTCCCAGGGCAGAATTTCTTCCTGATACATAGTCTGACCCTGCCCTCTGTCAGTTTGAAGCCATTCCCCTCTTGTCCTGGTACTCCAGGCCCTTGTCCCAAGTCCCTCTCCAGCTGTTTTGGAGCTCCTTTAGGAACTGGAAAGGGCTCTAAGGTCTCCCAGAGCCTTCTCTTCTCCAGGCTGCACAGCCATAACTCTCTCAGCCTGGCTCTATGGCAGAAGTCCTCCAACCCTTAGAGGTTCTGAGACCTCCTCTGGACTTGCTCCAACAAACCCACATTATTCTCATGTTGGGGACCCCAGGGCTGGATGCAGCACTGCAGATGGGGTCTCACCAGGGCAGAATCACCTCCCTGGATCTGCTGCCCACATTCCTTTTGATTCAGCCCAGGACACGGTCGGTTTCTGGGCTGCCAGTGCCCATTGCTGGGTCATGTTTAGCTTCTAATCCACCAACACCCCACGCCCTTCTCCCCAGGACTGCTCTCCATCCATTCTCTGCCCAGCCTGTGCTTGGAGTTGCCTGAGCTCCTTAGACCAGAGTGAGCAGCCTCACTGCTTTGTGACTGCGTGCCAGACTGCTGGGAGAGTTATTTGCAAGATACGTAGACGTGCTCTTAATATAGTCGAGCAGTACTATGCGTAAAACTCATCAAAATAACACCAGAAGTGACAAGGTTGAGAAAGCATTTAAAAGTTAAGAGACGCCTGCCTTTGGGCTGCCCACAGAACCCCCGTGGGCGCGTGTGCCGTGGTGCATCCTTGGTTACACAACTGGGAGTTATTTTCTCCCAGAGGACACTGCCCCACTCCCTGCTCACGATGGTGGTACTCACTTGCTGAAAAGCCATACAGGGTTGGGTTTTTTTCTTCATCATCATCTCTGCAGCATCCAAGTGCTTTGGCTGAAGCAGTTGCTGTGATGACATCGTTTTTTTTCTTGGTGAGGCTCTATTGTGGTTTCTGCGTTACAAACAAAGAACGGGAGCACAGAGAAATGAAGGTCAAAGAATCTATTAATTTTGGGTGCCCAATTTGAAGTAGCCGGTGCAAGATATTGAGGACACTCTGTCCAAAGCACAGATTCCTCTCATGCCTTTCTTTGTTTTCCTCCAACCCCCTACTTTGTTCCTTGCCTTCTTCCAACTTCTGCCTCTTGGGCACTCTAATTATGATTTTTAAATTCAAATGCTGCTCTTAGCTTTCGAGTGTTTTGATTGCTGGCTGAAAAGCTGTAGCTGAGCTCCTCTCTGCAGTAAATGTTCCCTTTCTCTGCAAGGTAAACAAGGTCACTGCAGGTAAAAAGCCACAGGTCTGGGAGGAAATAACAGCACATCATTCACTCAGCACTCAGGAGCGATGTGGAGGTCTCTTCACCTCTCTTACCCCCCGCAACTTCCATGGAACCCATCGCAGAGAAAGGACAGCACAAAGAAGCTGCATCTCTAAGAGACAAACCTGGGGTTTACCTCAGGTGCTCAGGCCTTGGGTCCATCGTTGCTTTGGCAGAGGCGGCTGTGGAAGAATCGCTTTTAGGGACGCAGAGAGCAGACCCACAGGAGGGGTGGGAGGGCAGAGGGAAGCCAGCGGTACCGAGCGTGTTGTTTGTTGTGTTGGGAATAGCTTGTACTTGTGGGACTTGGTTAAATGCCAGGAAAACCCTGAGGGTGAGGCTGCAGCGCTCCTCGTGAGATGTTCCAGCCCCTGGAGCCCTTGGGAACAGCAGTGCTGAACACTGTGTGCTCTCAGCTGCCCCAGGCACAGCCGCGTCCATCCGCACGAGGACACGTGTCCTGGGCTCCCTCCAGGAGCTCCCAGAACATCCACCTTTTATTTCTGCCTGCAGAGTCCTCTGGCCAGGCAAGTTTTGGGTGACTTCGTCCTGTGTCCCATGTCCGAAAACACCCTCCAGCCTCAGCACCTGGTGCTTGGCTTTGGCAGAAGGAAGCAGTGGGACAGTGATGGGAGGATTTTGGAGGCTGTGTTAGCCAGTGGCTGGTGAAGATGCAAAGGATTTATCCCAAGTATATGACAGGAGCTGAGGACATGAGCACAGCACCAGAGAGCTGAGACCTCAGAAGGCCCCTGGGGTGTGGGTTTGAGTAGGAGGGAGCTGAGAAGGACCTGGGGGCAGGAGGAATGGTAATTAACCACAGAACAATGCCTGGCTGGCTCCAAAGGGTACCTAGCATTCATCTCTCAGGGCATTTCCTGCTACTGCAGGGGATTCCAGTGCTCCTTCCTGCTTCCTTCACCTCTGGAGCTTTGCATCACTGTTGCTGTTGGAAACACCATTATTTCATAAGCAGGAGAGCTCAGGGCTGCAGAGACAGCACGAAAGCAGCTTGAGGACACTGGGAAGCAGGAAAACCAGTTATTTTTGATCAAACTTGCACAGAAATGTTGAGTCCAAGGAACATCTCAGGTCCAGCCTCCCACTCTGAGCAGGACTGCAGCCAGGCTGGCAGCCAAGGTCTAGCCAAGTCCTAAATCCCCTAAATATGGGGTACAGCTCAGGGGGTCTCTGTCCCAGGGCAGCACTGTCTCACAGTGAGAGACTTTCCTACATCCAACATAAGCCTCCCAAGCCCCAGTTTGCCACTGGTGCCTCTTGTCACCATCTGGCACGAGAGACGGGAGTTTTATTGTGTCTCCACAACCAACTTTCATGCCTTTGTAGCCAGCTGTTAGCTCACCATCAACTCCTCAGCACTGTGCAGGGCTTCCTCCCCACTATTTGCACAGTTTGCTCATAGTGAAAGCACAGAAACCCACCTTCAAACCCTGCTCTACTCCCCCCAAACCTGGGCTGCAGCCAGAGCATCCATGGGCACACCTGCAGGGGGGTGAGTCAACCCCCACCAGCATCTCTCACGGGGCTCAACCCCGGCTCCCACGCTGGTGGCTTTCTGTGCATGTGGAGGGGCCCAGACAGCAACTTCCAGCTCCTTCCAGACCAGACACCTCCAGACTGCAGAACTGGGGAGACAGGAAGCCCTGGAGGGGGCAACTGGCCCAGGTTCCCTGGTAGACCCAGCCCCATCCAGAAGAGAAAGTCGAGAGCATCATACCCTGCCCTCCTGACTGGATCAGAAGGGGGTGGCACCAGGGCTGGGCCAGGGGAAGGAGTTGGACACACCATTCATGTTCTCCTTGGTAGGAACCATCCTATATCCTAGTTCATGAGGATGAAGTTGTAAGTCAACAGGAACAACTTCAGAGTCATCGCCGGGGGAAAGAGCTGTCTGGGAGGAGAGATAACAGAGTGCCTTGGTGGTCCTTCCTCGTCCCCTTCCTCTGTGCTTCAGGCTGCTGATGTAATTAATGCTCTTTTCTGTCACTTTTAATTTCACAATGAATATGAACAAGGCGAGCCCAGATGCAAATAAGAACAGAGGCCCTTCTGCAGAGACCCCAGGGGAGGCTGGGACCGCCACTCACTGAGTCACCTCCAGCCCCCGGGAACCCCGTGCGGGGCCAGGAGGGGACCGAGGGGTGACAAGGCACAGCTGCCGACTTTAAAAAGAAGTCCTTAGTTTCTCAGTTTGGTAAGGAGAGGAAAATAAAAGTTAATGCTGCGACCTAGTGGAGAAAAACCAGCTGTGCGGGCACGAGGGCAGAGCTAATCCAGGCGCTGGGAAGAGCAGAAGGTTGTGGAATATGTGCCTGGTGGAGGCTGGACCGCAGCAAGGCGTGGTGGTGCAGCTTATTTTTTACAGGATTCCAAACCTGAGAGCATGTTCTGTAACAAATTCAGTTTTCTAGAACGTGCCCAGCTTAGCCCTG
Organism: Acropternis orthonyx; assembly: GCA_035583155.1. Taxonomy (NCBI): domain Eukaryota; kingdom Metazoa; phylum Chordata; class Aves; order Passeriformes; family Rhinocryptidae; genus Acropternis; species Acropternis orthonyx. The sequence goes on from JAWWEU010000040.1 coordinate 2,557,800, forward strand.
AATGATCTGAGTCTTGGAACGAGGTGGTCTTTAAGGTCCCTTCCAACCCAAACCATTCTATGGTCCTGTATTTCTCTATTCTCGTGGAAAGGCTGTAAAAGTCCCCGTGGCCCACGTTAAACCTGTCACAGCACCAGTGTGACTGTGGACCAAGTGTCCACCTGGGATTGGATCTGTGCTCCCAGGTATTTCATCCAGCCCCAGAAGGAACTGGAGCAGAGCCTGTTTGTTGGGCAAAAGTAGGGGGGGAAAGTCATTGGCAAGGGTGAGATGAATTTCCTGGTGCCTGCAGCTGTGTAAACCTGAGCTTGGCATGGTCTGGGACTAGATCCAAGACTGGAGCACCTGGGCCCAGCAAGTGGAAAATCCCTAAAACACAGAGTTTGGGTCAACAATCCCCCAGATGGGAAGCATGAACACTACCTGAGGTGAGGGCTACTGTGAGTGAGTGCCAGCCAGGGCAGAAAGAGCATGTGGGCAGAGGCACAGAGATGCTGTGCTCAGGCTTGGGGTCCACACTGCAAAAAGGGGGCTGGAAATTTGGAAGGATTTCAAAGGAGAGCCCCAAGAGCGAGGAAATGTTGGGAAAAAAAAACTTTCAGAGGGCTAAAGCTGAGCTCAGTGTGTTGCCAAGAGAGGAGGGTCAATCTCTGCCCACCACCATCACCACACGCCATGTCCAAGGCACCCCAGTCCTTTGTTCTTCTGGTGGGAGACCTGGAGAACACCCAGTAACTAAAACCCTCTGCTGAGACCCTGCAGGAGTTTGTACATCCAGAGGAGTTTGACACAAGTGAAGGATCAGGGGAAGCTCCCTAGGACTGCTTGGGACACAGCCTTCTATCTGGCCAGCATCACCCTTGTGCCGAGGGTGCTGCAGAACTGAGACGCCTCTGGGATTAAATGACAGCTGGGCTGGGGATTTACAGACCCACATTTTGGCTTTAGAGGCTGCAGTTGGCACCAGTCTGCCTAAATCCCCCCTCCACCTCTCTGTGGCTTCATTGACTCACAGACAGGAGCTCCTTTGGATCCAGTGGGGACCTGAGCCCAGTGGTCAAAGCCAACCTGGCACCCAGGACACCTTTGTGCATGTGGCATCAGCTCATTTAAATCACAGCTACTGATATTTAGTCCTTCTGAACATAAAGAAGGCAAGGGATAGGCTGGATCCTGCTGTCTTGTGTTCTCAGCCTGGATCAGGGAATGGCTGGCAGCCCTTAAACCTGGAGGTACCCAGGGTCATCTTGCCTTGGCTGGGCATCTCACCCTGTTCACCCCACATGCCCCGCCTCCAAATTTGTGCTGTTCTAAACCTCCCCCACACTGCTGCAGCCCTTCAGGCTGGGGTTGTCATCAGTGGGGCGCACTTGGATCATTCAAAATAGCCAAGCATTGCATGGAGAAGGAAGCAGGGAAAGAGGACGGAGGAGTATGATCGGGAGTAGCAGCAGAAAGAAAATGAGGAGGAGGAGAGACATGGCTCTGGGGGAGCAGAGAGGAACACACCAGCTCGAGGCAGCTGCGAGGAGCCCGACAGCTGGAAGCCAAAAATAACCCTCAATGGTGAATCAATTTGCTCTGAGGGACGGGTGAGTCGGGGGAAGCAGCAACAAGGGGGAGAGGATGGGGCAGGAAAATCCACAGAGCAATGAATCACCTTCTTGAAAAGCCCCTTTTCCCGAAACAAGGCGGTGATGAAGCAGAAAAGCAAGCAGAGACAGAAACAATCAATTAAGAGGCAGAGAGAATGAATAAATATGCAGGAGTGGCTGACCAAAAGGCAGGGAGTCAGTTGGTAGGTGGATACATCACTAGTGAAAAAGTCATGGTTGTGAGAGACACCTGGAGCAATGATCCATGAACATGTCCACAAAGCAAAGGTGCTGCAGGGCTGCCGTGGGGACCTGGAGCATCTGGGGATGCTCCCTCTAGATCTGGGTGCCAATCCCCAAGTGATGGGAGGACAAGGAGTTTCAGGCAGGGAAGCTGGGCTGCAAGTGTTGAGCTGGGCAGAGGAGGTGATGTTGGGCACTGCCACTGATGGGTGGTGAGTCCCATGGACTGGGATACAAAGCCCCCTAAGCTCCAAACCACATTTTTGGGGCATGGGATGAGACGTGCTTGGAGCATTGCAGGCAACACAGATTGGGATCGTGGTTTGGATCATGGAACAACCTTGAGGATGGATAAAATATAATAGCAAGTACATTCAGAGGTCTTTGAGGAGCAGTCTGACTGTTATGGCTGCGAATATATAACAGACAGAAATGACGAGAGCCTAGAAAAATTGTGGAGAGAACAAATTTCTTGAGGAAAGTTCTCTGCACAGATTTGGGATTAATAAAATCTTTAGAGAGACGTAGCAGAGATTTCATCTTGCAGAAAACATGGATTTGTTATTAAGCCATGGCTGCTTTTGGCCACTGTAGGAACCACTGTATGAACCCTGTGTAGAGGAGCCAAAAGAGCAATGAACCATGATTTAGAAAGGAGTTTTGGGTGTTTATCAAAAAAGAAAGAATTTGGGAATGCTTTTTCCCAGCTGAGTGTTTCAGCCACTAGACTGGAGTCCATCTCTGTCCCTCCTTCATCCTCACCCAGGTCCCCATGGCTGCTCCATGATGCTGCTTTAGGAAAAGGATGGGTTTGGAGGTGGAGTCATATGCTTTTGGGAAGGGGTCACACCTCCTACCCACTGCCCCCACCTCGTTCAGCTCCTCTCCAAATCTGCATTTCCCTGTTCACCCTCCAGAGGGGCAGGAGCATACCAGTACCGTGCTGGGGGAGAGGCTGTCCATGAACAGCCACAGGCAGAGGGCACAGACAGAGAAATGAAGATTATTCATGTGAACACCAAATCTTTCATGTCAAACTCTACACAACTCAGTGCGGTTGGAGATGCTCACACCCTCCCACCCGTGGGGCTGGCAGTGAGAGCTCCAAGCCCAAGGGCCACGTCTCTACAGACCAAAGGGAAGGGCAGTCATCCCTGCAGATGCAGGAGCTGTGCCTCCTGCTTCCCTCCTGCTGATGTGAGGCCACATTGTCACTAGAGGGAAGCAGAACCATGTGCGTGGGGCTGGCATCACCAGAGCTGCTGTGGCCCAGCAGCGTGGGGACAGTAAGCAGAGGAACCCACCCAGAGCAGCCTTGAGCTGGAGAAAGGGGTCACCTTCCTCCCCTTGGGCTGGGCAGAGCTCCAGAGAAGGGTGGTGGGTGAAAGCCACAGGGAAAGGGAGCAGCTGATGCTGGGCCACATCAACCAGATATTGCTCTCCAGGGGCACATCTGGGTTCTGTGTCCCCACCCTGCAGTGCCTCTCGCTGCTGGGGAGCTGACACTGGGGGCTGGAGTGGGGTCCAAAGTCACCCCATAGTGCAGGATGAGCTGGGAATTTGAGCACTGTTGTCTCTGCCAAGGAGATGGCGCTGCTCCTGGGGACGGTGGGGACAGCTCATCACTCTGCCACCACCCTGCCTGGAGCATGGCCCTCCTGAGATGGGAGAACTGGAGGGATTTGGGGGGCGGGGACAAGGGTAGGGGAGGCACGAGGTGGCAGGAAGGGCACAGGTCCCAAACTGCCCTTGGAGGGATGCCCACGGTGTGTGTGCTTGGCGTTGGCGGCGCTGCCGGTCTGTGCCTGCCGGGGAATGTGCAGGACATGCTTATGGAAAACACACCACCCACGGGAAAGGCTGGTCTCCAAACCAGCTGTTCTGGGACCTGGAGACTTTCTTCTTTATGAAGATGAGCAGCTGAAATAGTAATTTTCCCTCTTCCTCCCTGGAGATGAGGAGGATTCCCCTTCTCTTCTTGTTCATTGAACTTGACTCCACTTATATCCTGAGCTCTCCTGTGGGGCTGCCTTGGCCACAACCCACCTTTAGCCCATCCGCGTCTCTGGGGGAAACTTCCCCCAAGCATTTGGCAGCTGCAGATCAGGATAATTTCCCGTCACATTTGGAAATAAATGCCTCCTGTAAATTTCTTCCGTTCCCTATTGCTCCTGAGAGGTTTCTGACACAAAGTCAGCCTATTCACCAGCAGCTGCCAGGAGTTTAGTTCAGTAACAAATCTTGCCACACCAGAGCTCTGCCCGTGTCAGTACAAGCCTCAATCATTGTGGTTCTCCCAATTCAGGTCGAGGAGCTGGGAAATGCCAGGCCTTGCTGCTTTGGCCAGTACAAGGCTCTATCTCTCTGCCAACCTGACAGAACAGAGGTGGACTCGCTGATTTTCTCAATGCCATCTCTCCTGCAGAGAAATTTCAGGGCATTTTGGTAACTCGACCATGCCAGTTGTGGAAAATTGCATTGATCCAGGAGACGGGGCAGAAATATTTATGTGGTGCCTCTGGGTTTCTGTGGGGAGGTGGGATGTCAGGAGAAGACACAAGCTAACAATATCAGCTTGGGTAATCAGAAATCATGTTTCTCAGGTAGTGGAAGGAGCCTCCCTCTGGTCCCAGCACATCACACAGCAGCCTTTGCCCAGGGCTGTGTAAGCCATGGGGCAGGTGCAGCTGTGGGTGCAATTTAGGGGTGTCTCCATGGGGAGCCACCAGCAAGGTCATTCTCATGCACCATTCCCATGCTGCCAGGTTAAATACGTGATATTTAAATACTTTACAACAACAGAAACCTTCATTCTACTGTGCTGTGAAATCACAGAGCCACAGAATGATTGGGAGAGACCTTACAGTTCCAGTCAGTTCCAACTAGCTCCCAGCCCCCTGTAATGGGCAGGGACGTCTTCCACTAGACCACGTTGCCCATAAACAGTTGTGGTTTGGGGTTTTGTACCTCCAAGTGTTTCTCTTGCTGCTTAGTGTCAGAGTTAGTGTTCACTCAGCTCATTATTAGGTGCAAGGAATGAAGTGGAGCTGTTCAGTGCTGGATTTTTGTTGTTCTTGGGCTGAAAGTGGTGATGCCACAGGTGGAGAGAGCTGGGAAACAGCCCAGGCACTTTTAGCTGAAGATGATAAATTTGCACTCATACTTTCTGGTGGCACTTTCAAATACATGGCCAGAGTAGACGGAGTTGGGAGAGCAGCTAAGCATGGAGGGGACGGAGTATCACCAAGATAAAGGGGGTGATAGCAGGTTTACATTACCTGAAACATCATTACAATGAGGAAATATCTGCTATTAAGTATTATTTTGGCAACAGGAGATAAAATATTAGCTGGTGTTAGATCTTGAGCTCAACAGCTGAAAGTTACTGCCAGCAGGAGTAATTTGGGTGAGGAAGGAGAGACATGTAGGCAAAAATGGCTCGCCCAGGAGGACAGAGAAGAGGCAAAAAAAATGACTGCTGAATAAAGTGGTGTTGTATTTTGTTTCTGAGAAGTGGAGGTCCCTGGAACTCGATGGGGGGAGATTATTGGCCACTGGAGCAGCAGCAGGCCAGATGACAGGCACAAAAAAGGATGTGGTATTATGATGACCCAATGGCAACTGCGAAGTGAAGAACAAAAAGTGCTAATGAATGCCTTGTTTTTAAAAGGAACTTTCTTTTCTCCCCATCACTGAGAACTTCCTGCAGCAAAAACAAGTGCAGCTGCTTTCTTTTTCTTTTTCTTTTCTTTCTTTTTTTTTTTTCTTTCAAATTTGCTCTTCGAGAACGAGCTGGTAAAAAACTGGTCCTGCAGCACCCTGTGTACTCACAGACTCCTGTGGCAAGGGTTGCTTCAGCCAGGCCCGACTCACCAGCCAAACCAAACCCTTCAAGTCTAACTCAAGGCCTGGACGGGCCAAATTGGTGCTTACGGTTCCTACCAAATCTCACAGTCCCACCCTGTGGAAATCAGCGCTGTGCAATGCCGTGAGTACAGATACCTCCAGCACCCCAGCTGGCATCAGGTCCTCCTGTGGCTGGAGCTCCAGTAAAGGCTAAACCAACCTCTAATTGGCCCTGAAAGCCAGAGAGACCTGCTTATGTCCTGGCCATGCCACTGGTCACCTATTCCTACCAAGGCTGTGGGCCATGGATCAGGCCAGCAGAGTTGGTAGGGACAACTTTTCCACTGGTTTGAGTTCAGGCTGGGGACAGAGCTCAGCATTTGGATGATAACATGCCCTCTGCACCCACTAGCTGTGCCCTGGGACTTCTTCTCTGCCTCTGTGGTGCCTCTGGAGCTGGTGCCCTGTGATATTACCCCAGGAATGATGAAACATCTGGAGGTGGTTCATCGAGAGGTGGGTTCAGATGACCAACCTCAACCATTCTGTGACTTTAAGAGTCTCAGGTTCACTTACTGTCCCCTTCACTCCTGACATTGGCTTGTTGGGTTTGCCACTCATCTGCTGCAGTAACTCATCTTGTTTGGTTGACTCTTTTCTTCTTCTTCTTTTTTTTTTTTTTTTTTTTTTTAAAATGAGGTTTCTGGGCTCCCGTGAGCAGCAGAACTGAACATCCGTCTTCACATGTTCAGCTCCCCTGTTTTGTTTCATTACTGGAGCCTCAACCTACACAGCAGCTCTGAAATGAAGGGAACACACTTTAATCCAAGCTGTGGAATGTAAAGGAGGTTGGTTTCATGGACAGCTGTAAGAGCTGGATTCGTGAATGGGTTTTGCTCTTTGTCAGGCCACCTGGGTCTTGTTCCTTCTTTTGTCTCCTGTTACCTAGGGCTAACCAGGAGGATTTTGCAAGGGTAAGATCTCATCAATGCATATAAATATTTTAGAGGCAGGGTTGAAGAGAATGGTACCAAATTCTTCTCAGTGGTGCCCAGTAACAGAATGAGGAGCAATGGCCCTAAACTAAAACATAAGAAGTTCCACCTCAACCTGACAAAGAACTTTCCCTTGAGGGTATCAGAGCACTGGAACAGGCTGCCCAGGTTGGTCCTGGAGTCTCTCTCTCCGAAGACATTCAAAACCCACTTATGTAACCCGCTCTCAGCAGGAGGGTTGGACTAGATGGTCTCCAGAGGTCCCTTCCAACCCTAACGATTCTGTGACTCTGTAAGAAGATATGAAAGTTCAGCCAGGACTGTGCTGATGGACCTATTGCTAAGTAGCTCCACTGGGACTCCAAGTCTGCTCAGATATCATTTTCACATGGGGGGAACAGCAAGGAAAATTAGTCCAGTGGGTGATTTTTCAGGTGAAGGGCTGCAGCTGATGCTCTTCCATGGCCAGGTGCTGCTGTGTGTTGGTAACTGCAGTTACAGTCCTTTGGATTTGAACACACACCACGTAGCCAGACAGAAACCTATTACACACATGATATAAATGTGATTCCCATGGATGATCATGGATAACCAGCCTGGCCCCGGCATCCCCAGGGCATCCCTTGGTACCTCCAGAGACCACTGTGGGGTCCAGAGGATGCAGTGCTGAAACAGCTGCAGCCTGCCTGGGGCAAAGCTCAAGGTCAGGCATCCATCCAGCCCCTCTTCTCTGCCAGGTCCTCAGAAAGGAAGCAAAAGGTGTTTCTGGCCAGAGAGGTGTTTGGAGGGGAGATGTCTCTTTAGGATTTGCCAGTTGGGGAATTGCTGTAGATGTTGCATGGGTTTGCCCATCGCTGACACTGCTGCAGCAGAAAGCTGCTTCGAGGGAGTGATGGAAAACAGCACTCAGCGTGCCAGGCATGCTGCAGGGCTAACATTTGCCTGCCAGTCCATCTCCCATCTCCAGGAATTCTGGCTTTTTATCTGTTCCCCCTGGATCTCCCCACAGTGCCCGCTGGGCTTCACCTGCCCAATAATATTTGAGCACTGCTGCTTTCTCTCTGTAGTGGTATTCCCTCAAAGGGACAGAATTGCACAGAGGTTGCTTCCAAGAGTGATTAGGGAGTTGAAGCAGCCTGACAAAGCAGCTTCCTGGCCTCACTCCCCACCCCAAGCAGGGCTTTGCCTTGTCAGAGGTGGCCGGGCACGATGCCCGTGAGCTGCTCACCCAGAACCCCTGACCGAGGCAGGGTTCTGACCCCACAGCTGCACTGGGGCATCTTTACAAAAGGAGAAATTGCTGTTCTCTAGAACTCCGGGTTAAGAAATTTTTGTCTGACCTTCTCAAGTTCTGCTTTTCACTTTTGCATGGTAAGCATCTGTGCTGGTGATCCCTACATGCTCCCAGTTCAGCACGCTCCCCCTGCATGACTAAAGCTCTTTCCAGCTCAGAAAACACAGGAGACAAAACCTCCCTCCACTTCCCATCCGTGGCCAGTATTTGCCCTTGGGAGCTGTGCTGGCCACTGAATATCAAAAAGAGTTCAAGTATTCAGAGTGAGAACCCTTCTGAGGCGGTGCTGCCAGGACAGCGTGTTTGACAAACACTGTCAGTCCCAAGTCACCCTCTTCCCCCGTGCACACCCAGCTGTCACAGACCTGTGTCACAATGCTGGGTGAGCAGCTGCTTGCAGGACATCAGTCACGTCTTTGTGGTTTCCATGGAAGCATATTCTTCCTTTTGCAGTGGGAAGCCCTCGGGAGATTCTTCTGGGTGTTGAGTTGCAGCGTGGTGTCCTGTCAGCCAGTCAGTGACTCACCTCCCTTACAGTGCTGTAATACCTGCAGGTATGCAAAACATACAAAAATGTGTTAATAAATATAGAATCACAGAGTTACACAATGGTTTGGGTTTGAAGGGACATTGAAGATCATCTTGTTCTAACACCCTGCCATGGGCAGGGACACCTTCCACTAGCCCAAGCTGCTCCAAGCCCCGTCCAACCTGGCGTTGAACACTTCCAGGGATGGGGCAGCCACAGCTTCTGTGGGCAACCTGTGCCAGGGCCTGTCCACCCTCACAGTAATTAATTTCTTCCTAATATCCAATCTGAATCTATCCTCCTTCATCTTAAGGCTATTCTCCCTTGTCCTATCGCTGTTTCCCCTGCAGAAAGTCCCTCTCCAGCCTTCCTGTAAGTCCCCTTTAGGTACTGGAAGAGGCTATAAGGTCTCTGCTATAAGATGATTTACACCCTCTGCCCTGCAAGTGATTTGCACCCATCCATTTCCCCCTGCTCTGATCGAGAAGCCTCCACACAGATGCAGTAGCTTCTCTTACACACTCTCCGGCCCTTGAAGAGCTTTGGGGTTCCCTCCCTTCTGCTCCTCTGTGAGCCTTTGGTTTTCAAATCATATTCCAAACCCCTTCCCCCATCATGGATGTTCTCATCCCTGCGTCAGGGAGCTTTACTCATTGTGGAGAGAGGACACCCAGGACGGGAGGTGTCCAACGAGTGCTGCTGCCAATTCTTGCAGCCTCTCTGGGTTTGAATGCCAGATATTAGCAGGAGTGCACGAGTGTGGTTACACTCAACTGCTGTACAGTGTGTCCTACAACATAGCGTTGCCCATTACTGAGGTGGGGTCATGGATAATTCAGGGAACTCATCCTGCCATCCTGCCTGGACACCCAAGCTGTGAGCTTCCCTTCATTCTAAATCCATTCTTTTCACCATTGCCACTGTTCAATATTTTCAAGTGTAGGGAAGGAAGTAAGTGTGACCCACGTGTATCTCCTGAGCTATCCCATCCTGTGGGAAAGTTTTGTCTCCCAGTGGCTGGGTCCTTGGGATCTGCTTTTGTTAATGGCATCCACCCTTGCTTCCTCCTCCAAAACCTTCTTATTCAAGGTTCTCCCTGTGGTTTTTTTACCACTTATGTTGTTGGTTTTCTTCCTCAAAACACTGACAATGCAACCACTTCCTGATCTTGTTCCTTGTTAGTGTCCCAAAACCACAGCTGTTCTTCTTCCCCTTTCTTGCTCTTCCTGAACTTTTGTCCTTTCCATTTCTCATTGCCCCTTTTCATTTAAATGAGTTTGATTTGAAACAAGCATTCCAGGAAGGGGTTAGAAATGAATGCTCTGTGGTTAAAAGTCTTGATTTTGAGGGTCTGGTCTCTCTCCAGAAAAGGTGGAGCCCAAATCTGCTTATGCTGTCCCACCACAAGTTGGGGCAGCCGTGGTCTGCCTGTGGTCTTCATGAAGATGGAGACTGTCTTCCTGTGCTCCTCTCTAGTGCCACTCTGGGCTCATCACTGGGGGATGCTGAGCTGGGTTCAGGTGTAGATGACACAAGTGTCCAGATCCCAGGGCCAGGTACCTTCTGCCTTGTGACAGTCGGGAAATCCCTACAAGTTTGGCTCTTGGATTGTGGCTCCCTTTCCAGGGTGACTGTAAGTGTTGCCACTTCAACATGGAGCTACTGAATTAGGTGGTTTGACATCAGACAGCTGCCTAAAAATGGCCAACCTGCTTTTGTTGGATCCCATTTATTTTCCTCTGCAATAATGAGAACCCACTGGAGACCTCTGGGATAAAAGGGTAGTTTACCCACAAGCTTTCTCCTAAAGGTCTCTGCTCCCTCCACCTATGGATGCCTCTTTTTTAGGTGTCCCAGTCAAACTTCGATGACTCCTGGATTGGTGATATAAAAGGACGACTTTAACAAGAGGCACTTACCCACAAATGGGGTACCCTACTCACCCACCATGGATTACAGTCTTTGGTGTGCAAAGGAAAGAGAGGAGAAAGTAACACCAAGGACTGGTGACTCTGGAAGATCCAGGCAGTCAAAAGAGTGGGTAAAATGAAAGAAGAAAGCTCTGACTCAGAACTGCCCTTCACTGCTGAGCATTCCCCAGGGGGCTCAGGGACAGCAAAAAGTGTTTTCATCACTGTTGGGAGGGATGCAACTGAGCTGAAGGACTTTGGGGAAGACTTGTCTTCACTTCCCACTACTAAAGACCGAATCTGCAGGGATGTGATGGCAACTGCAAAGACAACAAGCTGAAAGAATCTGACAGGGATTAATCGTGCTCTTTCTAACATTTTGGAAGGGTGTTGGTGAGAAGCAAATCAGATGTTTAATCAGGCAGTTGTTGGAGTCTTTCACACCTTCAGGGCACATTTTCACTAGTCACTAATTTTCAGGGTAACTGAGCAAGATTCAGTTCTATGACTTAGTGCTGGGAGGAAAACAGCTCCAAAAAACTGAGTGATTTGATTCAGGCGCACAGTAAATCAACAGCAAACTCAAGCACAGTTGTAAGGTTTGAGACAGAGAAATTGTTGCCCAGAGAAGTTGTGGGTGCCCCATCCCTGAAGTGTTCAAGGCCAGGTTGGACAGGGCTCTAGAGCCACCTGTTCCAGTGGAAGGTGTCCCTGTCCATGGCAGGGTGGTTAGAACATGATGGTCTTTAATGTCCCTTCCAACCCAAAACATTCTGTGATTCTGTGATTCTATTTAGAAAGGATCTGGTCTCCTCCATCAGCTCAGCTACCAACGAAGGCACTGAATGGGACCTCAGGGGACTGTGTGGAAACCCATGTTCTTCCACTCTGGTGTGGACCATGAAGGGCAGTTCCCTGGGAACACTTTGCATCACTTCCCACAAATATCCCAAGGGATGGTGTCAGCCTCTGATCTCTCAAATAATGCCAGGAGAGACATGATCCAAAATCTTTGTAAAGGAAGCACTGTGGAATCGTCTGTCTCTCCCTTACCCATGAGGTCTGTTACCGGCTCATAGGAGGAAACCAGACTGGTTTGGGAAAACCTGGTCTTGGCAAATCCCCTCTCTCCTGCTGATTTACAGGTGCTTGCAGAAAAGTGGTCTCAGTGCTTGCTCTGGAATGAAATGAAGTTCATCCTTCCAGTTTATAGGTTCCAGGATCCGTGTTTCCCTACCAACCCCTTATTTTTAAAGATAAGCATGACTTTGCCCCTTTTCTTCATGGGGAAAGCATTTTCTTACCCTGCTCAGGTTCACCAAACCAACTTCTAGTGAGTTTTCATAAGTATCTCAGAGGAATCCCTGTGACCAAGGCAAGGTGAAGGCATCTCCTGCTCCTGGGTACTCTCAGCTTTGTAAATGTCCTGGTCAAGAACCTACTCTCTGCACTGAGCAGAGTTCCTTGTGGTCATATGATGGTCAGAGCACCTAAAAAGAGATCTTCCATTGCCCCAGATCAAATCTGTGTTGTGTTTTGGCCTTTCTGATTTAGTCCCAGCATGCTCAACACAAGGAGGCTCATCTCTCTGAACCTGACCTAGTTTCTACTTTCTCTATGCCACCTCCTGATGCTGAGGTCAATGAAGACCTCGAGATTTACGTGACCTGTATTGATGCTTCTTTCCTTCATTTTTGAGCTTGAGACCTCATTATCGCTCATTTTAATTTATATGGTTTATTTTTAGTTTTAAATTAAGGAACGAGTCGAGCATGCAGGCACATGTGTGTTCAGCACTGGAAAATCTGAACTTCAAAACTCTTCCAAAACACTTTTAAAGAACAGAAATAATGGTTAGTCATAAAATTATTCACTAAGGGAGAGAGCAGATTTTGTGAGTGAAAATAAAGGGTGAATTTGTGTGTTGTTTCCCGTGTTGTTTGACTTGTGTAAAAAATCTCTTGTTTTGTGGAGTTGTCCTGAATTGCAGATTGTGGTACAGGAAATGGCCGCAAGTTGTGCCTGGGGAGGTTTAGCTGGGATATTAGGGAAAAATTATTCTCTGAAATGATTGTCAAGTGTTGGAGCAGACTGTCCAGAGCAATGGTGGAGTCACCGTCCCTGAAGGGATTTAAAAGCCACATGGATGTCGCACTTGGGGACCTGGATTAGTGGTGGCCTTGGGAGTGCTGGCTTAATGGATGGAATTGATGATCTTAGAGGGCTTTTCCAACCTAAATAATTTTATGGTCAGACTGACCACCTCCTTAATGTGCTGATTCACTGAACAATAAATCAACCCCTCAACAATTTCAGTAACAAACACATTTAGGAATTACAATAGGAATAAAACAATAATACAGCAGGAAGAGCAGCCAGTTGGGTAAGGCAGGTAAGGATGTGCTGCCCGGGCATGTGCTGGAGTCTACAACAAAGAAGTTTTTGTGAGTACATGGCACAGGCAGCTGCCAGGAGTGATGTACCCTGGACAGAATTGAGGGCTGGTGATGGACTAAATGTCCTTTCCAGGTGTATCTGCTGTGCTGTTTGAGACACTCCCAAGCTCCCAAGTATTTTTTGTCAGTCATATCGAGGTAGGGAGGCTGAGGCAGAGGCAGAGGATTCAGGAGTCTGCAACGATCCTTCTGCAAGTCTCTGTCAAAGCTGAGGTTAGAGCTCAGGAAACCCTGGCTTCCAGCCTGAACCAGGCGAGGTGTTTTTCGCAAGAGCAGAGACAAGTCAAAGGAAGACCAGGTCTGACACTCCTCATAGAGAATTTCCCGCGTTCACAAGTTAAGCGCACACCATCTTGCTTTGCAGGCGAAACCTGCAAACCTTGCTGACGGGAGTGGCTCGGGTCAAAGATCAAGACCTTTAGTGCTCCAGGGTGAGGATCCCGGACAGCTGCCTCGCTGGGCTCGTGTCAGTCCAGGCCGAAACTGAGGTGCTGCAGCCTCAGCAGCTGCTGCGAATGTGGAAGTGTCGTGGCACTTCCTACGCGCGACCGCTGAGCACCGTCGAGCACAGGATGAGCACAACCTCCTTCCTGTGGCGGGGTTGTTGACACAGCTTTGCTTCTCCTTAAAAAAAAAAAAAAAAAAAAAAGAGAGAGAGAGAGAGAGAGAGAAAGCCCCAAAAATATCCCTGGTGCAGGGAAAGCCCCTTCAGCAGCCAGATATCTCCCCGCCGTGCAGAGGCACATGTACCAAAAATAATTGGTGGGGTTTTTTTGGAAATAAAACCTGGTTACCCTGTGTTTTATTGCTCATGTATGTTGCTAAGATCCTGACAGCTTTTGGGATGGGAAGACGGGACTTTCAGGCAACATAGTCGGGAAACGAAAAGTTCAGTTTTTAATACCTAGTGTGTTTTCTCCTTGGACATCACCAGGCAGAAGGTAGACTAAGAAATTCTCCATACTGGCTTATTTTTTTTTTATATCTAGCTTATCAATAAAGTTATCTAAACCTATTGCAACTAATTGCGATATTGAAATTGAAAAATATTAATTGCAACACACTGAAATTTGCTTTCTGCTGGAAATCCAGTCTGTGACTGGCAGAGAAGTCAATAAAGATGTGAGCTTTTACCTGCCATTAGTAAATGTTATTTACCTGCCCTCAGGGACAGATTGTTTCTGCAGGTCAATTTGTTTGGATGACTGAGAATAAATAACATGCAGCCTCTTAAAAGCTGCCTGAATGGATGCTAAATGAAAATAATTTGGAGCATGAAGGAGTACTTTGAGGGTAAATAACATCTTTAAGTCTGTTCCTCTCTTTTGTGAATGTTTGGGTGATTTCCAAGAGTAAAAATAAGATTTCAATGCACAGGATGACACGAGGAGAAAGACTCTCAGATGAGCAGAAGACTTTATGCCATAAGCACTAACAAATAATGCCCAAATAGCTGGAAGGCACCTGTGATCTTCAGGAGAGAGGAACTCTGTAATGGAATAATCAGGCTGAGCAGTTGCCCCAGGTTATAATAAAGAGGGATGTTCCCTGTTTTAATCCTGCAGAAGAATGATATTTGGAAAGGTTGATATTAACTAACCCCAATGTGCCTTCCAAATTATGTATCCATGGGGAATGGAGGGAGGGCTGGAGCACCTCTGCTGTGGATACAGGCTGAGAGAGCCTGGAGAAGAAAAGGTTCCAGGGAGACCTTAAAGCCCCTTCCAGTGCCTAAAGGGTCTACAAAAGAGCTGGAGACGGACTTTGGACTAAGGTCTGGAGGGACAGGAGAAGGGAGAATGGCTTCCCACTGCCAGAAGGCAGGATTAGACGGGATATTGGGAAAGAAATTCTTCCCTGTGGGAGTGGTGAGGCCCCGGTGTGCCCTTGCTGCTCAAACAAGTCGTGGCTGCCACACCTCTGGAAGTGCTCAAGGCCAGGTTGGAGAGGGCTTGGAGCAACCTGGTGTAGTGGTGGAATGAGATGGGCTTTAAGGTGCTTCCCAACACAAATCCGTCTGTGATTCTACGATTAGAATATCCAGGAGTGGTGTACAAAGCAAGTCACACTGTCAGCGCTGTGTTTCCTGTAGTGCATCCTCCAGGGTACCCCGTTGGGGCTGATGATAACAGCTCTGCGTTTATAAGAAACTGTTGTTACCACCAAAAAAAAACCTGCAAATCATCAACCAATGCATTTTGTGCTGATTTCTGTGATTTTGGTCTGCGGCTGACTGAGAAACAAGAACCAGGACATGGAAACCAAGTGCTAAACCTGGTATTTTTGACCTTCTCTTGCTCCAGTCTTGCCTGCATTGACCTGTATTTTGGTCTTATTTTGAATAACTCTCCAGAATTATTTCCATAATGCCTATGGTTGCACAAAGATTTGCCTTTTACCAGCTGAAGTTGGACTTGACTCTACATTGACTCCATCCCCCTGCCCTTCTTAGAGGGGAAACCTTTGTGCCATCCCCTGTAACCATGGAAGGGTGTATTTTCAGAATCATTTAGATTGGAAGAGATTGTCAAGTTCAACCACATCCAGCACTATATCATGTCCACTGTTGCCAGATCTACATGTATTTAAAATCCCAGGGATGGTGACTCCACCACTGCTCTGGGCAGCTGTGCCAGGGCTTCACAAAACCTTCCATGGAGACATTTTTCCTAATATTCAACCTAAATATCCCCTGGTGCAACTTGAGGCCAATTCCTCTTGTCCCATCTCTTGTTACTTGGGAGAAGAGGCCACCTGAGCCTCCTTTTTTCTCCAGGCTAAACACCTCCAGCTCCCTGAGCTGCTCCTCATCAAACTTGTGGTCTCAGTCCTTCACAGAGACCTTTAGTTTTTGCAGATACAAGAGTAGGTGGCAAATTCCAGGTCAGTCTCCTTATTCGTTGCTCCTGTGGGGTGAGCATCCACATGCTGAGCATGAGAGACACGGATTTGGCTCCTGCTGAAGTTACAGAGGCAAAAGCAAACAAACCCCAAAAGATCATCATGGAAAGACTGAGGCTGGAAGGGAGCTCTGGAGACTTTCCCTTGCAGCAGATCTAGTACCAATCCAAGATCAGAATGCTCAAGATTGACTCCATCCTTTGCTTTATGGTGTTTCTAAGTGTTCACATTGGACAGCTTGATCAAGTCCATCTCTTTGCATTCAGTACCTCCACCCTGAGGCTGATGTGCATCGGGTTTAGGGTCCCCACTCCCAGATGATGCTGGTGGCATTTGCTCTTGCTTTGTCCAGGCGCAACAGTCTATACTCAGAACCAGAGAAGCTGCCTTCTCTGCCTCAGAAAACCTCCCCTGCTGACAGCTGGGTCCTGGCAGTGGGTCCTTGATGAGAATATTGTGTTTTAGGGAAGTGGCTTCATCATCAAAGAGCCAGATGATGTGAGGGCTGAGCTGGCCACATGCAGGTTTCTGCTTTTCTCTGATGGGTTCCTGTCTGGTTTTGTTTGAGGGAAGTCTTGGTTCATCACTGAAGAATGTCTCCCATGTTATGGTTGATTTTCTCACCCTGTTCCAGTTACACCTGCAAATCCATCCACCCTCCGTGTTCCCATTCCCTTCTCTCCCACTTGGAAGGTTGGATGCTGCCCATATACAACACTTTCAAAACCACATCAGTACAGAAACCCACAAAACAAAGGAAATACTGAGTTTAGCTTACCACAGTTGATGACTCACTGCTGGAAATACCCATTTCAAATTTTCCCATTTGCTTGTTATGGACAGATGTACATTTTTACTAGAAACTTGTTCTCTGAATCAGATTCTGCATCCGTAGCATCGCGACTCAGGATTTTCTCACACATCCTATTGGCAATGGCCATGTTCCATGAAATGGTCTCTCCAGCAGAAAACCAAGCCACAA
>JAWWEU010000040.1:2581889-2599755 GCA_035583155.1 Acropternis orthonyx
AAGGGCTGCTCTTCATCATGAGCAACGAGGCTGTTCCTCAGGAGTCTGGTCTGACAAATTTCCGCTTGCAGTCAACAACTTCATTTCCATATGGAGAGAGCCAGCAGTCAAACTGGAAATCATGTTGTGACATAAGTACTAATTACCCTCGGCATAACTAATGAGCTGTAGCAAAGGCTGTATTTATTTCAGAGGGCCAGCCCTGGGCTCCAGAGTGGTTGAAGCGTGGCTCTCCCGGTGGGGTGGCTTTGTGTGGCTTACGGAGGAGCTGGGTTTGTGCAGAGACCATTGGATATGATCAGTCTCTCCTTGTGGACAGAGATGAGCTGATGGGATCTCATCTGGTTGGTGTCTTTTCCCCAGAGGAGTCTGAACCCAGTTTCTGGAAGTGTGTCCTCCTCTTGGCTCTCTGAGGTATGTGGTGTGTTTTCTGTGGCTTTTGGGCTGTGGAAAGACTTAAATGTACAATTCTCAGGATCAGAGAATTTGGCCATTTGCTGTGTTGTTATAATTTTCCAGTCTCCATCTGAGTGTGACAGGACAGGACAGGGCAGGAGGTGGAGAAGATGGGAGGTGAATCTACTGTAGGATCACAGAAATGCTGGTTGGCAACATCAGCTGGAGGACTCTTAATTCAACTTCCTGCCTGAAGCAGAAGCACTGTCAGCTCTAGACTGGTTTAGCTGTGTTTTCATCATCCAGCTAAGCCTTGAGTCACCTCTGCAATTCATCCTTTGTCATTTCCCAATAACCAGTGGCAGCGCTGTACTACCTGCCTAGAGGCATTTTGTATCCTGCTGTGCAACCTGCACCTTCCAAGCCACCCTCTGGGGCTGCTGCCCTTTGTTATGGTACCTGGATCTACCACAGAGAGCTTGGCTTTGTTGTCTTTGCCTTTTTGAGTAGCTGTAGGCTGTTGTTAGGCTGCCTTTCAGCCTCCCATTTGCCAGACTCAACAAGTCTGGGATTTGTGCTCCCTGCCTCTAGACCATCTTGGCAGCACATCTCAGAGCAGCTTCAAACCAGCCAGATCCCAACAGGATTTGGGAGACTACATACGTGGTGAAATCCTGGCCCTAATATACAAATGTCTTTCAGGAAGATAAATCAAAGGAGGCTTAATAAATAGGGTCTATTAATAAGTAAAGATATTTAATACTCTTGAAAATATATCTGTATGAAACCACAGCATAGATTAGTTTCTGCACAGATTAACATGTTAATGAAATCAAAGTGCAGTTGTGAGTGTTGCTGTATATAATATAGCATCTTAAGGTAAGAAATGTGCTGTTCTCACTGCACGGTGGAAAGAAAAGGAAATTCCACAAATTCAGGCTCCAGAATTGTTTTAATATCTTGGGACTTCCATTTTACCTTGGGAACAACTGCAGGGTGTGAGACATGCTCCAGTCAAACCTGCTACCCTGTGAATTCTCTTGCTGTGAATGAGGCCAGCAGTTGATTCGAGCAGTGCATGAGCTTGGTGCTGCTGCTTTCCTCCAGAAAAGCTTTGCACTGTCCTGCAGATGAGTGACCTGCTGCCTGTAAAGGTGAGCAAACCTGAAGGAGGGGGAATGGGCTGTGCTCCAGGAATGAAAGGATATGATTTCCATACCACATTGAACTGAGCTTCTTCCTGGCACTGTGGGAAAGAGCTCTGAAACCTGGAGAGGTGACCCCAGTGATGGTGTGGCTTGGCCTGCAATGCTTTTCCAGATATCTCCCAAAAACAGTCAGTAACAGAAAGGGCAGATTTGTTGCACAAAACCTTTAATTACCTAAAAGTCAGACATCTGTAACCAAACTATCAGCCTGACTGTCTTCATACACAAACTCATCTCCAGAGTCACCTTTCTCTCTCCACTGACTGTAAAGGGCAGGTTTGGAAATCTCATTTTCAAATGCCTGAGTTAGGATTAATGAATCCCATAAACAGAGATTTTAGGGATGGGCATCTCTTATTATTTCTTCCTTTGTAATATTTTTCTATAAGATTATTTTAGGGTTTTCAGCAACTCTTTTTTCCCTTCTGCATCACTGCTTTTGCCATCTGCATTTTATCCCTTCTCCCAGGCTAACATCCTGCGTTTTCCTTGCTGCCATCTCTTCATCCATCTACACCCAACCCACAGAAGTACTGGGGGTGTGTCTGTGACAAG
Organism: Acropternis orthonyx; assembly: GCA_035583155.1. Lineage (NCBI taxonomy): Eukaryota > Metazoa > Chordata > Aves > Passeriformes > Rhinocryptidae > Acropternis > Acropternis orthonyx. Next base: position 2,584,049 of record JAWWEU010000040.1, read on the forward strand.
TGGTTTTGTTTATTGCCTAATCCTCCCCTGGAGACTCTGTGTTGCCACATGAGAATCAGAAAGTGAAAATAACAGACTGATTTTTGGTCTCCAAAGCTGAAAGAAACTGAAAAAGTGATATAAACCACAAGGAACCCGACAGCTCTCAGCTGGTGAGTGTTTGTAGCAGGGTGATGCTTCATTGGTGACAAGAAGACCCCTCTGTCACCTCAGTGTTACCTGCTCTGCGTGCACAGGGACTGTGACACTCGGTCTGCTGGAGTTAATATAACCAAAGGTATCCAAATCCCATGCCAAGTTTTTCAGCTAAAGTGTACAATATCAAAAAACCCTGTCGATTCTTGTGAAGAATGAATGGATTGAACACATTTATCTCCAAAATTCAGGGGTTGCCATAAGCCAGCATTTGGAATGTTGGGTAGAATGGCTCAAGAAAAATAGTTTAAAATGGATAATGTACATCCAGTGTCCTTGGGGGGGATTTAGTAACACAGTCAATCTCTTATATCTTCACTTTTTCCTTGCATTTTTCTCCATGAAAGTGATACTTCTTATATTGCCCTGGAAAAGAGTTGTGTTGTTCACATGAGAGATGGGTCATATTCCCTAAGGGAGAGCTGCATGGCAGAGGTATTTTAGGATCACTGGGACACAGGGGAGGGACAGACGAAGCAGCTGTTGCCTCTCCTGGGAACCTCAAATCTTTGGTCAGATCTGGGTCAGTGTTTTAACCATCACCTGAAGCTCACACTCATTCAAACTCTTGGCAAAGGTGAAATGTGGCTGCCTCATCCCTTGAAGTGTTCCAGGCCAGGTTGGATGGCACTTTGAGCAATCTGATGTAGTGGAAGGTGTCCTTGCTCATGGCAGAGGGTTGGAATGAGAAGATCTTTAAGGTCCCTTCCAACCCAAACCATTCTATGAGTCTTTCTATGATTCCATGAATGCCCTTGGTGGTGCAGCAGGAAGGTGAGACTTGCATGTCTCAGTATCCTGGTTGATGCAAATTATGCTGGCTTTGAAGTGTCTACATCCCCTCTCTGTCCTTGCTCACATCAGCAGAATACCTCCCAAAATCACAGGTGGCACACAGTTCAGTGAGGCTGGAATGTCCAGTATCCAGACACTTCCAGGTCCTGCTGTGGCCACGGGATCTTCGCTGCCCTAGAAGGAGAGCAGTCCAGAACAGCATACATCTCCTCCATCTACATGCCCAAGTGACATTTCTCTTTCTTAGATATTTTCTCATGCCCAGCTGGCCTTTGCTGCTCTGATTTACTCTGTGCTGAGGACCTGCAGGCGTCAATATCCTTAGCATCTCTTTAACTGTTCACTTCCTTTTTCCATGGGCACTGAAGACTTAAGAGAAGGCTTTGGTGGCACCTCATTTTTTCAGGAGAATCACAGAACCATTAGGTTGGAAAAGATCTCCAAGATCATCAAGTCCAACCTTTGAGCGATCCCCACTTTGTCAACTAGACCAGAGCACTGGGTGCCACATCCAGGCATTAAGGTAGAACCACTACACTTCTCTGGTCCAAAATCCCCTTTTTTCCAGTACTGCAGTCACAAGAGGGTTTTCCACTTCCCTGCAGTTGCTCAGCTACCTCCCAGCTCACCCTGCTTTGAGCACAAGCTTGGACTGCTGCCTTTAACGTCTGATACAAGCAAAATCGAGCTGTAAATCAGGAGAACATCCACATGGAGAAGCCAGATCTGGACTTTGGTACACTTGCCCTAGAGAAGTGCTACAAGTCCTGCTTCTTTTCAAGCCTGACATGGAAAGCTTATCAGAAGTATTCCATCTGCATGTCTCTGGGCTTCCAACTGGGAGAAGAGTGGAGGATCCAATAGGATTCTTTACAGGTTGAAGAAACGGAGGTTTGGCTTACAGAACAGACCACATGGGAGCTGGATCAATGGGCACCAGAGCTCATTGAAAATCACTCACAGCACTTTTCCATTCGGGAATTACACAGCTCTGGACAACATGTAGGCACTGTCTACACTGACATGAAAGGCAGAGCAGTGCCAGGTATTAAGAGTTAGAGTATAATTTTTATAAAAGTCAGTGAAATGGAAATCCATGAGCTCATAGATTGCAGCAGTAGGATAAAAGGTTAATTGTTTCTTATTATTATTTCTGATTATAACAACCACCACATTGTTCCAGTATTCCTGAATTTTGGAAGCGCAGGAAAATCAGTCCAAATTAGTTGTGAATGAATGAGCAATGGGAACATTCCCCTTCCTCTTCCAGCTGTGTCCCACGAGCACAAAAATTACTCCAGACCATGACCAGCTCTCTCCAAGTTGAGTGTCCCTCTGCATTTGCCTTCTAGGAGAGCAAGAGCCCTTCACCAGAAATCCTCCCACGATGCTGTGGGTGCTGCTGCTGCTGCTGCTGCTGCTGCAGGTCTGGGCGAGCTGCCTCTGATTGGGACACAGCGAGGTGGTGACATCCTTTGCAAAGTCATGTCCTCAGTATTTCTTCTGGGACACTCCCCCAAACGATGCCCTGGAGCCAGAGAAGCCAGCCTGGATCTGCCAGTGCTACAACAACAGTCATTTACTGTGCCACCTTGTACAACAGCAACAGGAGCATTCCCGTGTCCTCTGCCTACATCTACAAGCCTGGACCTGGCAAACGACCTAAAGGGTGGCTGGTTGAGCCCCAGGTGAGTGTCCTCTCCTACAGCGTGTCACCCTCCAGTCATTAGAAGGTGAACTGCAGCATTTAAATAAGCACTTGTATTTCCTCCCACCCCCTACACACACCTGCAAATGGACCCACTGGATTCATCTCATATAACTTCAAATATTGTGACCACAACACCTCGCTCTGTGTATTGGGGTTACAGAAGGCAAACACTGGTGTTCCAAGAGTGTGGTACAGCTGCAGCAGCCACACATGGAATCAGGGAATGGGAGTGGAAGGATATGGGGAGAGCCCTGGGCAGATGTGGGGTTTGGAGAAGACAGTAGGAAAGGGAAGCAGATATGGCAGGGAAGATGTCTCACCAAAATCACCTTTCAAACCTAGGAGTGGCAAATGCTCATTGTCTCATGTATCCACCCACTCAGGCTGCAGGCTGGAACACAAAGGTCACAAGTCAAAACGAGAACAGTAGGATTCTGAGCTTCTTTTTTTTGTTTGTTTTTTTTACAGCTCTTGTGTTTATCCGGGAGGGGCAATTTCTCTCAAATTCATTCATTTACATACACTGATATGACAAAAAATGTGTACTTCACACTCAGAGACTTATTACAGGGAAACCTGCTCCATTATTCCCATTCCCAATACTAACAGTTTTCCCTCCTCTTTACCTGTCAAGCTGATGGGTTCAAATTGTCCCAAAACTATGGAAAAAGGATCTCCCCTCTTACATGACTACGATGGCAGATCAGAGAAACTCAGCGAGAGCCAGGCTGGCCTCCAAGACTACAAGAACCTGACGAGTTTGAACCAGGGCCATTTGAACCTCAGTGGCCATGTCCATGACTGCAGAAGCAGCAGGATGGCTGCCTTCAGCCCCACCAACATAGTGCCCCAGGATGAGTAACTCAACAGAGGTTCCTGGAAGAATTACAGCAGCAAATGATGATCAGCAAGACCCAGGGCTCTAACACCACCTATGTCACCATGGATGCTGTGACTGGGAGCATACTGCCAAGGAATAGGCCTGGGAATATTGCCAAGACAGAGTTAATAAACCCATCTACATCTGCTCGAGTTCCTGCTGCAAGAAGAACCCCAATGACTTGGAAGTTTGTGTGGTTGTTGCTGAGAACAACAAGAACTACATTCAGGAACTCAAATTGGGCCAACTGAAAGCCACAGTGACACAGCTCTGTGGGAGGGGACAAGTTTCTCTGTTCCACAGCGACTGTCCCTGGGAATAAGCCTCACATCCTCGGTGTGAAAGGCTCATGAGCTTTTGCCACGTGTCATAGAATCACCATATCACAGAATGGTTTGGTTTGGAAGAGACCTTAAAAGATCATCAAGTTCCAACTCCCCTACCATGGACAGAGACACCTTCCACTAGATGAGGTTGCTTAAAGTCCTGTCCAGCCTGGCTTTGGGAACTTTCAGGGATGGGGTAGCCACAATTTCTCTGGGCAAGCTGCAACAGGGCCTCACCTCCCTCACAGCCAAAAGTTCCTTCCTAACATCTAATATAAACCTGCCCTCTGTCAGTTTAAAGCCATTCTCCCTTCTCCTGTCACTCCATGCTCTTGTCCAAAGTCTCTCTCCAGCTCTCTTGGAACCCGTTTAGGCACTGCAAGGGGCTTAAAGTTGTCTCCAGAGCATTTTCTTCTTCAGGCTGAACAGCCCCAGCTGAACAGCCTGTCTCCACAGCAGAGGTGCTCCAGCTCTCAGAGTACCCTTGTGGCCTCCTCTGGACTCCACCCCAACAGGTTTGTGTCCTTCTCATGTTGTGGGTCTCAGAGCTGGAGGCAGCAATGCAGATGGGGTCTCACCAGAGAAGAGTAGAGGGGGACAAATGTCCTGTGCAGTTTCCATCCTGCTTCCTTCTCTGGGGTCTTTCCAGCTCTGTCCCCTGGAGTAAAACCTCCACTCTGACCAAAGGTGGAAAGAGATTGGCAAAACCTCCAGCTGGTTTGCTTTGCTGCCCAGCCTGGCACAGACCTCTTAGGGATGAGTCCTTGCCCTGACACTCCAGAGAGTCCAGCTGGCTAAGAGCCCATGGACAAGCAAATCAGAGCTTCTCGCTGAGACCAGAAGGGCTTTGTCTTGTTTCCCTTTTCCTCCATGCCTAGATACAGATTTTAGTGCCTTCCGCTCCCCATTTGCTGTCCCTGGGAGTGTGCTGCTGACTTGTCCCTCACCTCCTTAGGAAGGCTGTGGCACTGGGGAGGCTCAGGTTGCCCACAGATGTTGTGGAGTCTCCACTGCTGGAGACCAGCCCAAACCTCACTACAACATTCTTTCAGGTAGCTGTAGAGTGCAATGAGGTTCCTCTTGAACCTCCCCTTGTGTAGGCTAAAATCTAATCCTAGTATCTAAACTAAACCTGCCATCTGTCAGCTTAAAGCAGTTCTCCCTTGTTCTGTCCCTCCAAGCCCACATCAAAAGTTCCTCTCCAGCTCTCCTGTACCACTTTCAGGTAGTGGAAGGGGCTCTAAGGTGTCCCCAGAGCCTTCTCAGACTTAGGCTGGTAGCATGACTAAGTGCTGTCACACAGCATTTGCAATTAGGCAAGGAAAAATACGCAGCCTGACCATATTAATTATATTCTGAGAGGCTGCAGAACAGCAGACTGTGAACATCTGGGTGCAGTCAGAGACAGGCCGGTTGATTTAAATTCACCAGGGATGTTCTGCTGGGGACAGTGGTACATGTAGGTGCTGCTGCAGCAGCAGCTGCAGCCCGTGGGGAAAGAGGAAATGGACAGGAAAGTCACCAGACCCGTTAACTGCTCCTGACATGTGATGCTGCAAGACAGTAAACCAGGGAAATATCCTGAGGAACTTGCAAATAGCAACTGTCTCCCCATTTCAGGGCAGGCATGAACAAATGTCCTTGAGTAACAACAGAAACCCCTTCTTTTCTGTGGAATTCCCTGTTTGTCAGAAGGGACAGGTTTATGACTGGGTCTATATTGCAGTGGGACTCCTGAGGGATCAGCCAACTGTTCCTCCAGAGAGAAGAGCAAAGGAGCAGTTCAGCTGCCTGTTCTGAGACTCTGATTCAAGGTAAGCTCTTGCTCCTTTCTCACCATTGACTCCAAGAGTTCAAGTGTTTCCTTTACTTTGGAATCAATAGATCAGACAAAGCAGAGGCTGGAGTTGCTGAGCTCCAACATGTGCCCTCCAAGGAGAAATGAGAGTTTATGCATGCACTGAATTGTTCAGCTCTAATATTTTGACTTCAGGAGGGCAAGGACAGAAGGACTGATTTGGGGAAAAAACTCAAGCCAAGTCACCTGGAAAATTCACACCAAACTGTTGAATAAGAAGGTGGGGGGAGCTTATTGATTACTAAAACTCTACCCATGACCTTGCAAAAGACCTCTGGACAAACACAGATGCTGGCTGCAATCCTGGAAAAACTTGCTGTAAAGCCTGTTTGGGAAATTTTACAGCTCTTCCTTCCTGGGGATCCTATATAAGCAGCCAGTCTCAGACTGCAGCAGAGGCATTTCAAATTCCCTGCCACTCTGGGGCTGTAAGCAGAGTCCTGAGCTGCACTTTCCCACGGTAGGTTGGTTTCTATCTGTCTGATATGAGGTTAATTAGATATATTTTAAGCTCGTGGAAGGGGTGGTGTAATAAGACTTTTGAGGAACTTCCGTGCTTGATTTGGGGCAGAGATGGTCATGCTCTGCAGAGCACTGTAAAAAGCCACTGCTTGTGGTTCATGTTCTCAGTTTCTGGCCAGCTCACTGGTCATCAGGTGCCTGATGCAGGGCTGGCAGAGAGATAAATGACCAGATGTGTTGAGTCAGAGCAAGGGTGTGTGTAGCTCAATATCCCACTGTCAGCTGTGACCCAGGACCCCAAGCTGAACCACTTTGGGTTCAATATCAGACCTGAGTGGAAGAGCTGCATACCTGTGTGACCCTGGATGGGAGCAGGGACTTGCAGAAAGTGCAGCATCACTGTTATTTCCCTGCCAGATGCCCCATGAATTGAAGCCCAGCTCAGCACTGCAGGTGGCTGAACAGAGTCCATGTGCAGCTGCAGATCTCTGCTGTGGGAAGACCCTCAGAGAAGAAGGGAGCAAGAATGGCACGAAGCTGAGTCAGGGGAGGTCTAGGTGAGATACCAAGAGAAGGCTTTTCACCCAGAGGGCGGTCAGGCGCTGAACAGGCTTCCCAGGGCGAAGGTCACAGCACCAAGGCTGAGAGAGCTCAAGAAGCATTTGGGCAACACTCTCAGGCACATGGTAGGATTGTTGGGGTGTCCTGTGCAGGGCTAGGAGTTGCACTGGATGACCCTGATGATTCCCTTCCAACTCAGGATATTCCATGACTTTATGATTCTATGATAATACTCTTTATTAGTAGAAGTGTGGCAGGTTAAGGTACTAGGGTGGCTGGTGACAATATCTGACTGCAAAACTGTATTCAAAGCAATACACTGGTTCAAAGCAATGTATAACAAGCTCTAATCCCCAGCAAAACCTGGCTGGAGATAATCATTCAGCACTCACAAAGCACAGTTCTTACCCAATAGGTGTCCCTATGGGGGAGAAGGCAGGTTCAGCCTATCAACTGACCCCAGAAGTCATGATGGAGTCTTCCCTCACTTCTTCCCATTTTTTAACTCACTTTTATACTATTTTGTTACATTTAGGTGGAGTTGGAGTAATTTTAGTCATATATATTACCCAGTGGGGGGTGGTTGTACCCCAGGGGTGGGTATCTCAGTACAGTACCAGAGTTACCTTAGGATGGGGACACTTGATAGTGCAAAAAGAGTGATTTTACTACGGTTGCTGATTTAACAACAGGAAGTCTTCCTCTTCCTCCCTCGGTTTCCAGCTGCTGTGCAGCTTTATCAGCTACAACGTACGAGTGAGGTCCCTCCCCTGCAAGGCTTTTGACAGAGCCTGGCCATGATGTCTCCACTCTGCTCCACCCTCTGTTAAGTTCCCTTAGGCTGTGCTGTGTGTGGGAGGCCAGATAAGCTGACTGTGTTTCACTAGGGAGTAGCAATCATATTTTCTCCTGTTACTTCCATACCATTATCCTGTTACCCCAGTCATCCTCCCACACACCATTAATGCCCTGCTGATTTTTCCATAACCAGAAGGACAGAAGTTACCTCCTCCTTGATCTCTCATAGTCCTCTCTTCAGACCAGTCCTTTCCAAGTTGAGTGTCCCTCTGCATTTGCTTTCCAGGAAAGAAAGAGCCCTTCCCTTGGAATCCTCCCACGATGCTGTGGCTGCTGCTGCTGCAGGTCTGGGCGAGCTGCCTCTGGCTGGGACACAGCGAGGTGGTGACATCCTTTGAAAGTTCATGTCCTCAGTTTTTCTTCCGGGAGATCCCCCCAAATGAAGCCCTGGAGCCAGAGAAACCAGCCTGGATCTGCCAGAGATACAAGAACCAGTATTTCTTTGCCACCTTGTACGACAGACAGGAGCGTATTCCAGTGTACTCTGCTTACATCTACGAGCCTGGACCTGGCAAACGACCTAAAGGGTGGCTGGTTGAGCCCCAGGTGAGTGTCCTCTCCCACAGCATGTCACCATTCAGTCACTAAAAGATGAACTGCAGCATTTAAATAAACACTTCTATTTCCTCTCACTGGAATCTGTATGGGACTCATCTCGTGTTACTTCAAACACCTGCACCATGTGATTCCTCTGATGTGTCTGAGACATCAGCAGGATGATGAGATGAGATGAGTCACATCCCAAAGGTGCCCAGTTTTCTGTGTTAACCTGAGAGCAACATCAGGTCAAATGACATGACATTACATTACAAAGTCAAATGACCCCCCACTCTGTGCCCTGCTGTGGTGGGAGACCAAGCAATGAAGAAAAGGCATCCAAGAGCAGCCAAATTTGAGGGACCACCAGTCCTGCTGGGCTCTGATCTCCATGTTCCCTCAGCTGTTTTGTGTCCCTGACAGAGATTATTTCCTTCCTGTTAAGAGTTAAATAGGCTTTGTAAGTGGCATGAGAGAAGTGAGGAGAAACTTGGAATTGGGTGAGATAACCTAAGGAAAAGCCTCTGCACAGGCACTCAGTGATGAGAGGGTTTGGTTAACACTGGAGAATTTATTGAGTGAAATTTCAGGCAGTGACAAGTGAGAAGCATCAGTGTCAGTCCAGTCAGAAGAGCGTGATGTCCACCTATGGATAGATGTCCCTGAGAAGGGTTGCCTCAGACTTGGTTCAAAAGGATACACCAGACACACAGTTCCCCACAAACTACAGAGTCCTCCCAAACCTCCTTCAGACAAACTTCAGACCTTCAGTAAAAAAGGCCAAGAAAATTATGAAAGAGAGGAAATTCACATCATTGCTAAAGAAATGAGCCTCAGAAGAAAGCCATATGCCCTGTTCCAAGTGGAAGGCTCAATGTTTCCTTAAAGATGAAACGAAATGTGCTCTAGTTATGAATTTAAAAATAATTCTCATTTTTTATACACATGAACTTGAGCAACTAATATGGTATTGCACCACTGTAGCCTTTGCATTTAGGGGGGATAAAAGTGTACAGTCACAGACTCATGGAATGGTTTGGGTTTGAAGAGACCTTAAAGGTCATCTTATTTCAACCTCTCTGCATGGTCACTAGACCAAGTCACTCCACACCTCATCCAACCCAGCCTTTAACACTTCCAAGGATTGGGAATCCACAGTTTCTCTGGTCAAAATGCTCCAGGGCCTCACCACCCTCACAGCGAAAAATTTCTTCCTAATACCTAATCTAACCCTTTCCACTGTCAGCTTGAAGCCATTTGCCCTTGTCCTCTAACCTCGTGCCCTGGTAAAATATCTATACATCTTCAGGTAAGGAGTAGAGAAGGAGAGGAGGAGACAGGGCTGAGCCCTTATCTCCTCCTGAAAGTTCTATGAGCACCACAGCTTTTCTGCTCATCCTCTTCCCATCTGGTCCACCTTCAAGACACCCAGCCTTCCATGAGGTTATCTGAGTGCTTGTTTTCCCTAAGCTTGGAAAGCACATATGTGTTGGCAGATTGGATTAAAAAAGCATGAAAACCTTTCATAGAGACTGAGAGAACTCTTGTGGGAATGGTGCTGAATGGAAAAAAGGCCAAGGCAGATGTGATTGTGATTAGATGCAGGGGATTAAGTTTGGATCTGATTAGTGGGAGTGGAAGGAAGTGGGGAGATGTCGGGGCAGGTGTGGGGTTTGGAGACAGGTGAAAAAGGAGCCAGATGTGACAGGGGAGCCGTGTCACCAAAGTCACCTTTCAAACCTAGGAGTGCTCATTGTCTCATGCAAACCTAGGAGTGCTCATTGTCTCATGCATCCACCCACACTCCCACCACAGGCTGCAGGCAGGATCACAAAGGCCACAGGTCAAAAGGAGAGCAGTCAGACTCTGAGCTTCTTTTGCTTTAAAGCCCTTGTGTTCTTCCAGGAGGGACAGCTCTAGGATTTCTCTGGGATTCCTACATTTACATAGACGGAGATGGCAAAAAAAATGTGTTCTTGACACCTGGAGACTTCTGCTCCAGGGAAATCTGCTCCATTACTCCCATTACCAATACTAACAGCTTTTCTTTACCTGTCAAGCTGATGGGCCCAACTTATCCCAAAACTATGGAAAAAGAGTGGACACTCATAAACCATTACAATGTGAGCTTAGAGAAACTCAGCGAGAGCCAAGCCATCCTCCAAGACTACAAGAACCTGACAGGTTTGAACCGAGGCCATTTGAACCCCAATGGCCACCACCAGGATTACAGCAGTAGGATGGCCACCTTCACCCTCACCAACATAGTGCCCCAGGATGCGAAACTCAACGGCGGCGCCTGGAACAACTACGAGCAGCAAACGATGATCAGGAACACCCAGGGCTGTGAGACCACCTATGTCATCGTGGGTGCTGTGCCTGGGAACAACTACATTGCCAAGGGAAGGGTTAATAAGCCCAGCTACCTCTGGTCAAGTGCCTGCTGTGTGATGGACAACAACCACAGGAAGGCTTGGGGGGTCATTGCTGAGAACGACCAGAACCAGGTCCAGCTCCTCACCCTGGGGGAGCTGGAGAGCATGTTGACTCAGCTCTATGGCAGGGGACAGGTTTCTCTGTTTGACAGTGAGTGTCCCAGGGAATAAACATCACATCCTGGGTTTAAAAGGCTGTGGAACTTTCACCACGTCAGAGAATCAGAGTCATTTGGGTTGGAAAAGACCTTATAGATGATCTGCCTAGTTTTAGCCCTCCTGCTGTGCACAGGGACACAGGGATACCTTCCACTAGACCAGGCTACTCAAAACCCTGTCCAACCTGGCCTTGAAAACTTCCAGGGATGGATCAGACACAGCCTCTCTGGGCAAACCGTGCTGGTGCCTCACCACCCTCACAGTCAATAATTTCTTTCAAATATCTAATCTAACCCTGCCTTCTCTCAGTTTAAAACCATTCTTGTCCTGTCACTCCAGACCCTTGTCCAGCGTCCCTCCCCAGCTCCCTTTGAAAACCCTTTAAGTACTGGAGTGGAACTAAGTTCTCCTCATAGCCTTCCCTCCTCCAGCTGAACAGCCCCAGCTCTCTCAGCCTGTCTCCACAGCAGAGGTGCTCCAGCTCTCAGAGCATCTTTGTGGACTCCTCTGAATTCCACCTCAACAGGTTTGTGTGCTTCTCATGCTGTGGGCCCCAGAGCTGGAGGCAGCACTGCAGGTGGGGTCTCACCAGAGCAGAGTAGAGGGGGACAAATGTCCTGTGCATGGCCTGCCAGAGGCGGCCAAGACCACCCAAGACCCCCAAGGTCCTCCAACCCATTTCCAGAAATGTCTGACAGAACAGACTGTGCACAAAAACTACTTTGCACAGGAAGCCAGAAATCTGTTTTCAGTGCAGGGAAACTCATCTACAGAAAGGTACCCACTGCCATGTGCTTTTAGAGTAGGTCAGGAAATACCACACGAATTTCTATGTCAGGTGTGTAACTTACTAATAAAACATTGTGAGCTTTTGAGAAACCTCTGACTTTTGACGTTCCTTTCGACCACGAGCGTTTATGAACCTTGAGTGTTCCCTTTCCTTTATGGTGGTGTTGTGGGCAGAATGGGAGCTTCAGACAATGTTTTTAGAGAACCACCTGTTGAGTCATGAGGTGCGGAAAGGACCCTCTTGCTTTCTAGACTCCTTTTCAGAGAGCAGTCGGGGTGCTGGAAGCTGGACCCAGTCTTAGCCCCAGACTTTGTCAGTTTTTTATATTTAAAGGATTACAGAGGTGTAATTGAACCTTTACACAACTTTGTCCCACAGGATTGAGGATGGCAAACCGGGTATGTTTGCATAAATAGAAATTATTTATTAGGATAAGGATTAGACAGAAAGATCTTAATTAGAATTATTTACTATGCAGTATAGAAGATATAACTATTGGTATAATATAGTGCATTAGGGAGCAAAATTGAAGCAATTCTATTAAAGCAGTTATATTAAAGCTAATAAAAGCTAGTAAATTATTAAGTAGAGATTGATGTTACCCGTACCAACAACCCCGGGCAAATCTCTTTCACTCAACTTTGAGGAGTGACCTTGAGGGGCGTCCCCACTCAAGGGAAGAAGCTCCACACATGCTCTTCAAGAAGGGCTATGTTAGAAGATCCTGCATTAAAAAGTGGGACTGGGCTTTTACTGTATGAAACAATGAACTGTCAGTCAGATGTCTCAGATGTCAGTCAGACCAGCTGTGTCAGCTCAGCAGCTTTACATAATTTTTTAGTGGTATCACTTGTTTGCTCCTTTATCAAGTACTTGGCCACCTCCCTCTCAGTCTCAGGATGTTCAGCTTTGTGACTGATGATTCCAGCTGACTTCTTCATTATTCAGCAGTAAGAGCAGCGTGACTCCTTATTCTCCATTCACCACTGGGAGCTTGGAAAAGAGGCTGCTGTTCAAGTGGTTTTACCTCATTTCAGGCAGAGCATCCCATTTTTGGCAGGATGTCATGGTTTAAGGGGTGCATGCAGGATTCCATCACTCTACCCATGAATCCTGGGCAGGGAGGGCTGGGAGTGATCCAATGGATATTAAACAGCCAGGAGAGATCTGAGCAGCTGCAAGCCAAAACGGTCCAGGAAATGTCAGTGCTTGACTGCTCCCTGATTTTGTAAAAACTGAGATAACATGATGCCTGTCTGACTTCCCCAGACAAGGAATGGGCCAGTGGAAAGAGGTACAGCCCCGAGACTGTGGTTAAATGGAAAAGTGCAGTGTTAAGGGAACAAAAAGTATGAAAGGAGAAAGATAAGGCAAATTTATGTGCAGTTTTGGGAGCAGCTTTAGCAGCTGCCCAAAAGGAGAGGTATGCCACCAAACAGGCAGAGGGAGAAATGACTGGATCTCTGCAGGGTTTGGTGGGAGGGCTGCAGTTAAATGAGAAGAGGGAAAGAAGCCTTTGGGAGAAAGTGTTGCTTGCTGCTCAACGCGACTGTGACAGGGAGAGCAGGTGCTGCAGGTGCTGCAGGTGGAGGTGTTCCTTGCCAAGAGCAATCAGGAAAAGGCAAAGAGTGTTGAGGCAGAGGCATTCCTTCTCAGTGAGCGTGGGAAGGGGCTGCAGGCAGAGGGGCTGCTTGCTGCTGAGCACGAGTGAAAGGGGGAGCGTGACTGGGGAAAGGACCAGTGGGGCTGCAGAGGGAGGCTCTGCTTGCTGCCAAGGGCAGGAGGCTTCAGGCAGAGCTTTGGGATGTAGCTCAGCAATTCATTTATTCTGACCCTGGGACAAGGAAAGCAAAGAAGCCAAGGATTCAAGGGAGGCTGTAAGGATTATCCCACAAATACATTCTGACCAACAGGGCCAATTAAAGCAGCAAAGAATATATATAGGGAAGAAGAAATACAGCAGAGTGTAGGAAGAGCAGCACAGCTCTGCTGAGCTCCGTAAACAAATTAAACACGGAGAAGGAAGAAAATAATTACATTTTATCAGTAGTCTTCTTAATCCCCACCTTAAACAGGGATTGTGTTTATGTAAATTTCCTGGTAGGTATTGTTGACTTGCTTTCAAAACCTGCCCCTTGAGAGCAGGAGCTGAGATACAAGACAGGAAGGCTCAGGCATCAGATATACTGATATACAAAGGAAGTTTTGACGAGTCAAAGATAAAGTTTTGTGATACATTCCTTGGATAACTTCATTCTCTGATCTGCTTCTGAACCTTCTCTGCAGATTTATGGAAAAATGACTTTCTGAAATGTATCCAACATATTCAGTGTATTCAATAGAATCAATGTATGCAATGTGTCAATCAAAAGATCAATATGTGCCACATAAGTTATTTCCTGAGTAGTCCACAATAAAAATTATTTGCTTCAGTGCTGAATTGCAGGATTGTCTTATATACAAACCACAAGTTGCTTCTTGCTGAAATTTCCACTACTAATAATGTTACAGTACCCAGGGCATCCTGGTACGAGGCAGGGTGTCCAAATCCAACCTGAAGGTGCTGTAACATATATTAAAGTGTCCCCATCAGAAGCCATTTCCTTCTCCTATGACTGTGCATGAGCAAAGTGGATCAGGGTGCAAACACTTCATACAAGCTGTGTCACTTCCAGAGGTACCAGCTTGAGCCTGAGCCTCTCAGCTCAGCAATTGTTGTTCATCATCCTACAGTGTCTCATTGCTCACCCAGGACCAGTGAGAAAGAACAAGATGTGGCTGGAGAAGTGGCCATGAGGAGATAGGGCAGCACTTTCTGGGGACAAATATCCTGGTTGTAGTTCCTGGAGATAAGCACAATACAGTCCAGTGTAGGTACAGGAATGAGGCCAAGCAGGGGGCATGGACTGCAGGGGGAGATCAAGACAACCCAAGGCCACGAAAGCCCTCCAACCCAATTCCAGAAAGGTCTGACAGAACGGACTGTGAACAAAAACTGATTTGCACAGGAGGTCATAAACCTGTTTTCAGATTGGGGAAACCAATCTACAGAAAGGTACCAACTGCCATGTGCTTATATAGTAGGTCAGGGACTGCCACACCAATTCCCATGTCAACTGTGTAATTTAAGAATAAAATCTGGTGATGTTTTGAGAATCCTCTGACTTTTGTCACTTCTTTCTACCACAAGTACTTACAAGTCTTGAGTCCACCCTTTCATTTAATGTTGGTGTTGTGGGCAAAATGGGAGCTTCAGGCAACGTTTTTAGAGAAGCACCTGTTGAGTCATGAGGTGCAGAAAGGACCCCCTTGCTTTCCAAACTCCTTCTCGAAGAGGAGTCTCGATGCATCACGATCTAATCTTAACCCCGGCCTTTGTCAATTGCTTGTGTCTAAAGGATTATACAACCTTTACACAACTTCATACCACAGGACCAAGGATGGCAGACCAGATGTATTTCCCTAAGTAGAAATTATTTATTATGGAAAGATCAAACAAAAAGATGCTTTTGCTTTTCCAGAGAGAAACAGTCTCTCATTAAACCCACATGACAGACTGTGAGTTGGCTCCTCATGCAGCTTGCCTGGACACCAGGCTGCTGCTGCCCAATGCTTCTCTGACCTCATCAGCTGCCTTGTCTGCCCCACAAAATCTCCCTCACTGACAGCTGGGTCCTGGCAGTCAGTCCTTGATGGGAATATTGTGTTTTAGGGAAGTGCTTTCTTCATCAAAGATCCAGCAGAGGTGAGGTCTGAGCTGGCCCTGTGCAGGTTTCTGCTTTTCTCTGATGGGTTTCTGTCTGGTTTGAGGGAAATATTGGTTCATCCCTGAAGAATGTGCCCATTGTTATGGCTGATTTTCTCACCCTGTTCCAGTTACACCTGCAAATCCATCCACACTACCTGTTCCTGTTCCCTTCTCTCATCCTGCTGGAAACACGCATTTCAAACTTCCCCATTTGCTTGTTATGGACACAAGCACTTTTTTCCAGGGAACTTGTTCTCCTCATCTTTAGAAGTGAAAAGGAGCATTGAATTCTGCACCCATTTCAGAAGCACAGCGCAGGATTTTCTCACACATCCTATTGGCAATGGCCATGTTCCATGAAATGGTCTCTCCAGCAGAAAACCAAGCCACAA
>JAWWEU010000040.1:2599855-2675378 GCA_035583155.1 Acropternis orthonyx
TTTGTGTAAATATATGTATATATACCAGTTTCAGTTTTAAGGTTTTTTTCCTCACTTCTTTTAACTGAAACTCTGTCGCCTTGGGAGGTGGTTGGCATTTTGCCAAGAGTCAAACCAAAACAAGCTCCTACTCATGTGGCACAAGGGGAGTTCCTACATATTGCACATAAAAATTTCTGTGTCAATGGTGGTGCCTAAACTTTCTATATGAAACTATTATGTGACAGATACAACTCTTAAAATGAAAGTCTGTGAACTAGTCCTAGTACACACCTCTCTTTGCAAAGCACACATCAAACTCACAGGTACTTTCACATGTGACGTAAATTAAAAGTCCTCTTTTAAAACCAAGTTCTGTTCTTATGTTTATATGTGACAACACTGTCAAATGGAGAGTTTCTTTTTGAATACACACTGTCTGTGTCAGTGGCTACTCCCCACACTTCCAACAACACTGACCTCTTTGGGATTTATCTCCTTTATGCCATCCATGCCTGTGGACCTTCTCAGAAAAAAAAGGGATACCTGAAGGGTATCTTTACCCTTGCTGCCTGTACTTTTCTTTTAAAACCCTCCTTCTCATTTAGAGTGAATGGCCATATCATAGAATTAGAGAATCACAGAATCAATTAGGTTGGAAAAGACCTCCAGGATGATCAAGTCCAACCTTTGACCAATCGCCACCTTGTCAACGAGACCACAGCACTAAGTAACATGTCTAGTCATTTCTTGAATACCTCCAGGGATGGTGACTCCACCACTTCCCTGGGCAGCCCATTACAGGGTTTAATCACCCTTTTTGTGAAGAAGTTCTTCCTGAGGTCCAGTCTGAACCTCCCCTGGGGCAGCTTGAGACTGTGTCCCCTTGTCCTGTCACTGGTTGCCTGGTAGAAGAGATTGAATTCCACCTGGCTACAACGTCCTGTCAGGGAGCTGTAGAGAGCAATAAGGTCACCACTGAGCCTCATTTCATCCAGGCTAAAAACCCTCAGCTCCTTCAGCTGCTCCTCACAGGACACACCCTCTGGACCCTTCACCAGCTTTCTTGCCCTTCTCTGGACCTGTTACAGCACCTCAATGTCCTTTTTGAAGTGGGGAGCCCAGAACTGGACACAGCACTCGAGGTGTGGCTTCACCAGTGCCAAGTACAAAGGGCCAGTCTCTTCCCTAGTCCTACTTGCCACACTCTTGCTGTTACAAGCCAGGATGCCATTGGCCTTTTTGGCTTCCTGGGCACGTCTGGACTCATGTTCAGCTGCTGTTCACCAGCACCCCCAGGACCTTTTCTGTTCGGCCACTTTCCAGCCACTCTGCCTCCAGCCTATAGAACTGCATAGGGTTATTGTGGTCAAAGTGTAGGACCTGGTCCTTGGCCTTTTTGAACCTCACCCACTTAATCCTGGCCTGTCAATCCATCCTGCCCAGGATCCCTCTGCAGAGCCTTCCTACCCTCCAGCAGATCAACACTCCCACCCAACTTAGTGTCATCCATGACCTCACTGAGGGTTTACTCAGTAAAAGACGTATTACAAATAAGTTCTCTTGCTATGGGAATAAAAAAAGCCATGGGAAATATAAATATCAAGGCTACAGAGTGAGAATAAGTCAACAGGAACACAAATCAGTGAAAGAATGGCATACACACTCTATCTCAAAATAGAAACCAAGACCCCATAACTTCTGAATTATAAGGAAGGGATCCATCCCATTTGGGTTTTGCCATATACCATGTCAGCATCTGTAGGTAATCTGGTTGATCTGGAATTGTTCAAGACAACGCAAAGAAACAGGGGTCCGTAGACCACAAGTCATTTGACATATACAGGGGAGGGGGGGGGTGTGTGTATAGATGTATGTGTGTATATGTGACATAAATAAATAAATATGCACATACGTATATTACATAATAATAATATATTTATTATTATATATAATATATATTTATTATTATATATATTTAGGCAATAGGGACTTGTTCCTCCCCACTGCCTGCCTCAGACACAGATACTTGCATTCAGGCAGATAAAACCCATCTTACCAGGCTGAGTTGGCTAAAAACAGGCAGGAGAGTATTCAGACTTCAGCAACTCCCAGGAATACAAGTACATGTCAAGCACTGTGTGTGTGAGAGCCTGTCCTCAGATGCCTTTGCTCTGGGTTCTCTTGTGCTCTGCAGCTACAAAAGGAGCTGTCAAACTAATCAGCTGCCACAATCTGCAGCATCCTTGTCTGAGCTGGAGGAATAGCATAGGAACTGTTGTGGAAGGGACTAGTCCAGACTAGCTGGGAAGAGCAGGGTGATGATGAATGCGTGTATATAGTGAACCATCAGGGAGTCCAGTCAGATTTTCAGCTTATGTGCAGGGGGTAAATGGGTTTAATTTCTGAGAGGAACAGTTTGAGAAGGAGAAAAGCGTGACTGCGTTTGACCCATCTGAGTAGGGAAGGAGTGGGGGGACATCAGGTGTCTGGCAAAGCAGTTGTTTGTGGGGAAGGTGTGTGGGCTGGAATGGTGGTGCCATCATCTACCATGCTTGGGCAAGTGGCCCATATGTACGCTTGGGAGGGCTGCAGGTATATTAGCAATACATCTGCTATATGCTAGGAAGAGGGCAAGGGCTTTTGGGAAGCAGTTTCAGGCAGGGTTCTTTCCCCCATCTGTCAATGATGGGGTGCTCTCCTTCTACCAGTACCCTGTAGGTGAAAAATCATTCTGCCCCTCTAAGAAATAAGCTGTAATACTTTCTGCCTCCTTCCCACGCTGGATTTGAGTGTGCAGGCTTCCTCCTCGTTTGCCACTGCTGATCTTGGAGTTGCTGGAACAATCTGATTTCTTCTGTGGCAAGTCATCAGTTTCACATGTTCGCACCTGAACACTGCAATTCCATCAGAAGTCTTCTCTACAACAGGAAAAATACTTTACTACAGAAGGGAAGAAGTAAGTTTTCTATGGCTTCTTCTATATTTATTATGAGAAACCATAAAGGACTTTCTGCAGAGGACACCACTTAGGATTTCAGTTACTGTTTCATTTCTTACTCAGTTACTATGTTATCTGGTATCAACTATTTCATCACTTCTTACACCACAGGGCCAGTGAAATGTAGATAATTTTTGACACTTTTTCACTTACAACATTTTCAGAAATCCTGCAATGGCCCCAAATCCTACAATCTGCACCACGGTTGACCATCCTCACTAAAGCATGTTTCAAAGCATTGTCTACACTAGATACGGCTTTATCCTGTCATGAATTGGAAGAAATCCACACTGATGTGGTTTCACGAGGTCCTCCCTTCCTCCTTTATAAGGAAAATCCTCATTCAGCGAAGAAGCAGAGCAACCAGTAATTAGTAAGGAAATGGGAAAAGAAATGGGGACGGGGATTAGGAAAGAGGGAAGAGAAGAGAACTCTCAAATGTCAAAAAGGGACATCTTGGCTTAACAAGGCTGGGGAGCCTGTGAACAGGAACAGCCTTGGTGCATCTCAGAGTATTAACAAACAGTGAGGAGCCCAGACTAAAATAGGTTTGAAGCACAGAGTTGACACGACTCATAAATGAGGGGGATGAAGTAAGCAGAATTACGTGGTTGTGGTTGGTGATGCTCGCTCAGGCTTCCCACAGGTTAGCTAAAGAGAGAAAGACTGACTGCATAAACGACCTGAAACCAACAAATTTGCATAATTAGCCTTAATTTCCCCATGGGGTTAATTTTCCACCCATTATTTGAACTACCATTCTCAGTTCCACAATGGCTGGGACAAAGTGTGCTTTTTAGAATCATAGAATCACCAGAGAATGGTTTGGGTTGGAAGGAACATTAAAGAGCATCTCATTCCAACCCCCTGCCATGGGCAGGGACACCTTCCATTAGACCAGGCTGCTCAGAGCCCCATCCAACCTGGCCTTGAACACCTCCAGAGATGGGGAGCCCACAACCTCTCTGGGCAACCTGTTGCAAAGCTTCTTGCTTTAAAAAAGCTCTGATTCCTTCTTTTCTTGTGCCAGTAGTTAATAGCTGGACCAGACAACCCAAAATCCAGGGTCACTTATTCAATGCCAAAGAAAATATTCAGAAATCTAAGCAGTACAATAGGGTGATAGCTGAACCAGTTGATAACTCTTCCACTTCTAGGGACTTTCATTTAGATCTCACATTTCCCTCCTTCCATCCTACTTACCATATTGTCTGCTTGGTGAGTCACACAAAGACAGCGGGAATGATAAGCAGAACAAAATAGAGAGCTGTTAAAACAGAAAATCAATCTGGTTATGAAAGAGAGATATGTCTTCATCTCAGATAGCTTAGAAATTTAGTAGTCTCTTTAGAGAGTTGTATTTTAATCAACTAAGGCCTGGACTTGTGCTATTTTAGTTGGTTTTCTCCTAAATCTGTTTAATGTCACAAAGTGAAGACAGAAAACTTGAGCTAATCAAAGAATACTGGAGTAGTGCACCTGGAGGAAATTAACTTAGAAAGGTTATACACTTCACAGAACTTGGTCAATAAAGACTGTTTTAACTAAGAGGTAAATTAAACAGAGAATTGTTTAAGTAGACAACAATCCAGATTTACATTAACCAATGAAAAAGTGTCTTAGTAGGAACTAGAACAATCACATAGGAGGTTAGAGGCCAGCAGGAATTAATCACACATGCCAGGAAACCTGTCAACACGATGAGGAAGATGCAAGGAGCCTCTCAATGCCCCTTCCCCACATCCTTCCTGGAAAAAGGGACAAAAGACGGCAATCTTGCTCCATGGAAGAACAGCAAGAAGCAACCTGAGAGCACCCATGATGCAAAGGGGGAGGGTAAATCTTTGGGTAGAGCTTTTGAAAGTCACCCTGCATAAATACCCCAAAAGATTGTCGCACAGGTGGACGTGGATGGCAAACTATTCCCCATGTCCCCAGTGGCTGCATTAAAAAAGAATGTCCGATTCAATGACTCTCTGTGGTTGGGTTTGACTCTTTGTTTCCTGGTATTATCTTAATTACTGCAATTATTACAACTGGAAGAAACAGGCGAGATCTGGGGTAGGGTCCCATCTTGCCCCTCTGCCCAGAAGAAAGAATTTTTCCGTGTTGCCCCATTGTTTTTCTCCCAGGAGCAAACAGGGCCCAGCCAGAGAGGACTTGGGCAACTAGAGGCTGACCACAGCCAAACAGCCAGGGACTACTGATGTGGTCTCAGGAGTAGTTTGCAATATTCCTCCTTCCCTCCCTTTATGTCATACCATTATTCCTCCTCATTATAATGTGCACTACGGTAGTCAGCAGACTCCAGCTGGAATCAAGAGCCCTTGTGCAAAGTCTTGAGCACAGACACAGTAAGAGACAATTTCTATTTCAGCAGCTAATGGCTGAATGAAAGTTGAGGAAGGGGGAGATCTAAATGCATCAGTTTAGCTGGAAGGAAATGGGGGGTTTTGACCATTTTTTCTTTATTCATCTGAAAATGTGAAATAAACACATCATTTAAACATTTGCTTTTTCTCCCTGCTTTTCTTTTTCTCCCAGTTGAAGTGATTCACTGAAAGAAACAGGAAGTCTCAAAGAAGAACCTGAAATTGCCTTCATTTTTAAAAACTAGACTTTGGGTTAATCTGTTTTGGGTTTTGTTTTTTTTTTTTTACATCCCTTATGAGTCTTAGAAATCTTCTTTATAAAAAGCTTAAGTGCTTAAATCTGTTTATACTGTCTTTAATAACTTTTCACCCCACACATGGACATGGGCGTGTCTTGCAGTATATTTATTAGCTTTTCTGACAGAAATTGATCTCTTTGGTAGAACAGCAAATTGAAAGGCAAAACACCTGCCCTGGGTGATGGTCTTTTAACAAAACAACATAAACGACATACCTGTCACTGGCAGCGTCACTGATGAGGAAGGGGACGGATGAGTCGAACCTGTGAAGAGAAAGAAATTCTTGATTTTTGCATTGATTTTCCCTTCTGACAAACAGCATCAGAGCAGTGGGGAGGACAGAGTCGGGCAAAGAGCCAGCTTGTTCCAGGATCAAAGCAGTGGTCAGGGTAGAGTCTGACAGCTCCCCCTCCGCACAGAAGACTTAATAATTGCCATGTTTGTTTCTTGGCCATCAGTAGATGTTTCCAGCCTGTATATCAACATATATGCTGATCTGATATCTGTTAATGGTGGGTGTGAAGTGAACTGGAATGGGATCCATCTAAGATCTTTATTTCATATGAGATTAGGAAGGATGACTTTCAAGGTGCCAAGCTAGGATTTGGAAATATGGTTTCAAACAGGACATGTTTTTGCCCAGGAATGTAAGCCAGAACTTCCCTGGTGCAAGCAATTCATGGAATTTCTCTCTTATCCTGGAAAGGAAGCTCTCAACTTGTGCTGGTATAAGATACAGAGGTTTTTAACAGGAGGTTCTGTAAGAGTGGTCGGTTGATAAATCTCTTTGTGCTGAATGCTGGGGGAAGAACTGAGAAAGGGGAGGGTATTCCTTATCCAGCCTCGCTAGAGACATCACATCATAACATATAGAAAGGCAACACTTTAGGGGAATAAATATTTGGTGCTCTGCTTGACACCCACAGAGAGCCCCAAACCCTCTATCACAGATGAAATTTTGCAGTTAGCATGAAAGACAAAGTAGGATGCAGCTGTTTCCTCCCCAGAGGTGTCATCTCCAGCAGTCAGAAATGACACCTCGGTGTTGGAGCTCTGAGTTCCCTGATCTCTCCAACCTGAACCCCAAGCAGGTTGTTCTCTAGGACTGATGTGCTGAGCTGGGGGTTCTGGACCCTACACAAACAGGTCATGACAGTGGTGTGATGCAATTATCAACCATCTCACCTGGCTTGATAGTCTCTGGTGGCCACTCCTTGGTGTCATTGGTGCATCGCATGTCAAGGGGGGTCCAGATGATGCTGCCGTTCACCTTCTTGCACGTGCTGGTGGTAGAGGTGGGAGGTCGCTTGTCATAACCACTCTGGCATTTGAAATGTAACTCTTGTCCCACGTAATAGTGTTTCTTCAGTTTTAAGGAGGCATGTGGAAGAGTCTTGGGAGGACCACAAAAATCTGTGGGATCACAAGGCAGAACATGGCTAAAGCAGACAGATTTTACACACTGCTTTTGCTCTTCAAGATTATTTGTATTCTTACAAAATATAAACAAAATATAGCAGGCCTTCCTAATTCTTGGATAGGATATAAAATACTCATTTGCTTATGCAATATCACTTGTTCAGCGAAGATATTACAGCAACTGTTTTTTTCCCCTCTGTCTACAAAATAATTAAACATTACTCATCATTCTTACACTGCTTCCATGGAAATCAGCCCATTATTGAATGGGCTTTTATTTACATTTTTGAGCAAACTCTGAAAGGTCTTCTTGTTTCTGGGGGGCAGGGCTCCTTGTTTTAATTTCTGGCTTCTGTGCAAATTCTAACTCTACTGTGAGAGCTGTTGACAACAAAATTGTCTCATCTGTGGGAGAAGTTACACTTGCTGAATTACAGTAGGATGAATATCAGAGCAAATTCAGAGCACCCAAACTTTTAGGGGTGGGATAGAACTGTTTCAGTTCTAACTTGCAAAGATAAGCACAAAAGATCATTCGCTAGAGCGACGCCCAGATCTGTCTTATATAGACTAAGTCATTAGCAAAACACCTCTACAAGGTGTTACAGTAATGACTGTGCTCCTACTTACCTTTCCGGTGAAACTCTGGAAAGTCTTCTTGCTTCTGGGGTGCAGGGCTCTGTGTTTTACCCTCTGGCTCCTGTGTAAAATGCAACTCTGTCGTGGGACCCATTGACTGCAAAATTTTCTTGTCTGTGGAGAAGTTACATTTGCTGAATTGCAGCAGGACTAATACTAAGCCAGAGCACCCAAACTTTTAGAGTTGGAATAGAACTGTTTCAAGTCCTAACTTGCCAAGATAAGCATGAAGGATGATTTGCCAATGTCCAGATGCATTTGATGCCAACTAATGCATTGGAAAAAAACACCTCTATGTACAGAAAAAGGACAACACTCACCAATGCATTTAAATCCGCTGTAGGACCAAGAGGCACCGTGGTGTTCCCTCTTACACTTAATTCCTGGGTGCTCACCACTGAGTCTGTCATAGCCACTGTCACATTCATAGTAAAGCTCAGTCCCTGGTGCATACATTTCAACAGTAACATCAGCAAATTCAGTTCTTGGAGGAGCTGGGCATTTTTCTGCAAATAGAAAGCCTGAGAATCAGGACAGCCTGTCATTCTACTTCATTCATCTCACATCTTTCTGTCTTCTCAATACCAGACATGTCCAGCAGATGGGCAATATGAAACACAGCCATACTGGAGAGCAGCTAGTGGACCAGAGTGTGCAGCCCTGAGCCTACAGAGTGAGGGACAATAAGCTAAAATAAGTCATCAAAATTTGCAATCATCTATAAGCAAACATTGGGAATGGCTGTAGCCTCTCAGTTCTGTCTGAGCACACCAAAGAGCAGCTTACTGCGACATAAGTTTGCAAACCTAAATATAACTTGTCCCAAAACAAGAACACAAAATGTTGTATCATCAGCAAATCACATTTAAATATGCTTCTTAATCAGTTGGAATGAATTAAGTTAGATCACTTCAGTGCACTTGAAAAACTCACTGAAGCTGAGCTGGAGACTCAGATGTTGATAAAGGCGTGGCTTAATGATTATTTAAGGCCTAAAAGTTGAGAAGTGAAAATATAAAACAGGCTGGTGGCACCAGGGCTGGCACTCTGGATCTTTGGGTGCATGATCTGTGGCCCTTTAAGCTTATGCATCATGGTAACAGCTATTATGAGGAAAAATTCTTAGCCATCTTGTCCTCGCATTTTCTGCATCTGTAATTCATGCAGCCTTAGCAACCAGTGAGTGTGACTGCCAAAGGTCCCTGAATCCCTAACAGCTGTTTATCATTGGTGTCTGCCCTTGACTCCCAAAGTGCCTTCTCCTTGAAAGACCAACAGCAACTCAACCAGCGACTCCCAGCCCCAGCCCTGCAATGCCCTTTTCTTTCATTTCCTCCCTTTGATACTTTCTGCCCTTTTTACTTTTCTTTATCTTGTTGATTTAACAAAAGACACAAAATTTGAAGAAGGCAACAGTGAAAAGCATGTGAGTGGCTTAAAAGCTAATCTGCATAAGGGAGGTTTTAATTCCCTTGTATCTTTGTGCTATCAAAGAACTCGCCTTGTAAACATCAGACTGTGGCTTTGAGAGAAGCTACTGCACCCGAAATAGTTAACCACATGGTTTACCACAGACTGTCAGGGTGATTAAAATTAAAGAGTTATCAGATTAGCAGCAAGTTGAGATCACGTACTCTCACTTTCCCTGAAAGCTAAAAGCATGTTTCCCTCAAGACTTCAAAAGCCTCTTTGAAGCAGACTGCAGATGTGAATCTCAGCACGAGGCACTCAAACCTACAACTCATTAGTCTCTTCCTAAGAAAACCCACAACGTTTAACCTACTCATCATAAAGGGCAAACGTTGTTTTAATTGATGATCAAATGAAGTTGGGTTCTTCTGAACTTGCACACATCAGACAAGGACTGTGCAGAACTGGTGCACATGGGAGGCAGCAAGCAAAGCCCACCATGCTGGATCAACTCATCCACGTTGCCCATGGACCACACACAACCTTCCTAAGATTCAGCCTTTTAATTCCATCCACATCACTCAAATCCTTCTCTTCTCACATCTAAATAGCTGCAGTATCTGCTTGTTTGGCCTTTACCATATTCCTGTCTCTGATTCAGGAGGAATTTTGAGAGACAAATTTCCTAGAACTCATTGTGACTCGCTGCATGCCTCCTTTTGACTTCTAATTGCTTCATTGTCATATCAAATATTTTGCTTCCACTTTCAATAACCTTCTCCTTAGCAACCATCATAACCTTTCAAATCATTGGCTTCTCTTCACATGCTTCTCACCGATGTGTTTGATATCAAAGAACTTTGGGTTTTCTGTTGTACCAGTCCTCACACTGGGAGGAGTTGGGAATGAATATGGATATTGCAAAATACCCACTGTCATTATTGCTCTTCATTGCCTCAAAGTATCTTATACATCTTTAGAGGTGCTTCTCTTTTAAGTGGTCTTTATCATCTTTCAAGAACAGGTAGGCACCCAACATGCAACCCATACAGCCTCCCGTCACGTAGAAGTAGGGAGAGATAAGGTCCCCTCTGAGCGCACTTTTCTCCAGGTTGAGCCCCCCACACTTTCTCAGCTGCTTCCCACCAGACTTGTGTTCCAGACCCTTTCCCAGCTCTGTTCCCTTCTCTGGACACACTCCAACCCATTAATGTCTTCCTTGTGTTTCATGTCATGGGACCTCCTTGGCATAATATGGGAAGACTGTGCAGAGAAAAACCAGACCCGGTGATGTCTTGGACTATATTCCCTACACAGGACGACCTCTGGAGTGAATCATACCTAAAACTTCATTCCATCTTTGTGTCCAAGGAAACCACATGGTTTGGCCCTAAAAAAGTCAACATCCTTGCCGTGTGGGTGGGAAAAGACCCAAGGAATGGGAAGAAGCCAGGGAACTAGGGAATGGCAGTATAGATGTACGACTTCACTAGATTTTTTACTTTTAGGGGACATGAATTTTGCCTTTTTTTTTTTTTTTAATGCTGATCCGTGGTTGGGAATTAGTCTGTCAATTTGTTTGAGTTGGCGTGATACAAAAATATTCATCTTATAAAAAGCCAGCACACTGGGGCAGAACCTGCCTCACAGCCTGTGGTGGCCCAGTTTTGCACAGCTCACCTTTCCCTGGATTTTGCATCCATCCCAGCTGCTCCAGGGCTGGACTCCTGCTAATATTGGTTCAAAACACTGCCCCCACAAAGCCTTCAGATCTCTTGAGGGTTTGTTTGCCTCCTCATTTTCCCTCCTCACACATTCTAATTTTTCATGCCCATGATGAGACAATTAATGTCCCTATTTTTATCTCTTTAAATCCCGATTTCCACCGTTCTCTCCTTTATTCGTAAGATTCATCGGTCCCTACTCACCAATCTCATCTCCCACACCCTCAAAGTGCTCTGGGACTCCATTTCTCTGCACTTGGAGGTACTAAATGGGCCAAACAGGGAGGCTGATGTAATTTTGTTCATGGGATTTACCCCCTTCTATCGGTAACAGAATTGTGAGAACACATAGCTCTTCTCAGGCAGAGGGGAATTTCTGTTTCTCCCCATATTAGTGGATCTTGGGTGCCTACAGTAATTCTGGGAATTCTGGAGATGGTTTCAATTATAATCATGAAGCAGATGGAGACAACCCTTGGAATTAGACTAGTGAATTCAGACAACAGACATCCATGAAACACAAAAAGTAAAAAGTAGTTCTTGCTTCTGCTGGAGTGCTCCCAAAATTAAGTTTGATAAGGTTTTTGAGACCTGCAAGCCTTATCATCATGAGCCAAAACATAGGTGGGATTCCTGCTTTTCCTGCTTAAGCTACAATGCCTGATGCCATTTGAGGTGTCTCAGGGCCCCTGGGACCTCCACAGCAGCTGTCAGATATCACATAGGAGTTACTGGGGGGAAAGAAACCCAGTAGCTAAATCAGCATCCGTTCTTTCAGCACTTGGGTTTCTTCCCTGAGGTTTCCCATTCAAACACTTTACTGACCCGACCACAAAACTGCTCTCAGTACATGTGCTGGCAGTGTTAGGACTTATGAAGCTCTCCTGCCTATTTCTTTTCCATGTCTGAGCTGGCAGAGCAGTGTTAGATGAGGCACCAGAACAACACCTTCTGTCCACAAGAAGTGAATGCGGAAAATCTATAACAGGTATTTTTAGCATTAGGTAAAACACAGACGGTGAGTCACGCCACGACAAAATGAACTCAGAATTTCCTCTGTCACGTGGCTGTGTGTCCCCAGCACTGATATTATTCTGACGTGAAGTTAAAATGTCAAGGTGCAAAAATAGGATGATTTTCCCTTAAATACAAAGGCAGTAAGACCAGATCAGTAGGAAACTGTATGTTCTGAAGATCTGGGTAGAAGCAGAGAAGGAATCAGGCACTTCACACACCTGCCCAGTTCAGAGATGAAAAGCACCTCTCCCCAGAGACACCAAGAAATCAGACCAGGCCAAAATGAAGATATTTCCCCAGATGTGCCTGAAGAGGTAAAGCAGCCCTGGGGATTCATGTGCTCTCTAAATGGTTTCTTGAAGATGAAACTGGTATGAGAGCAGAGAGGGAATTGATACTGACAACTGGACTGAAATGGTAATGAACTTCTTCTAACTTAAAAATGTATTCCTCAAGGGTCTGTTAACAAGTAAGCCTCAGCTCTGCAGGATTCTTTACCCTCCTCTTAATGTTATTTATTGCTTATGTGGATTTGTAAGCTGGGAATAGATCCCAGCTGTGGGGCTGGAATGCAGACGTCAAGTTTATGGTAATTTTTCTGAGGGATTTTAATTTCCTATACCTTAGGTTACACAGAGATTATCTTACAAAATCATTTGAGCAGTAGTGAGTCTGCAGTGGAAGTCACAGAAATACAGTGCAGATGAAGTGAGCAGGCACAACTTTTAATGACAACAGCTGTGGAGGAGAGAACAGCTTTATGGGGCAGGACATGGGTTCGAATATTCCCAGCAGCGGGGAAGAGGCATGTCCTGTTCTAAGGACTAGGCAGTTAAATGCCTGCTGAGTTTGCTGTACAAGATGTCTCTGTTGGAAAGACAATATAAAATAAACTGGAATATGAGCCAGCAGGAGCTGTCCATTAGCTGCTTGTAGGAGCATAGAAAACTATGGGAGTTTGGGAGAAATGCATTTCTCTTATCTCTTGGCTTAATTATGCTGACAAACTTTTTGCCCCTGACCCAGGCAGTGGACTTTAATGCAAAAAAAAGATCCATATAAGCAAGGCCAGAGTTGGTTGAACAGTGAACTAAGCTTTCTTGTGCTAAGCATAATTTAGCCTCAGGAATCTGCCTTCTTAGCACTTCTGTAAGTGGAGCTGGGCAGAGCTCTCTAGAAGACAGCAGACACCTAACTTAACTTCTCCAAAGCAAAGCTTAAAGGTGCTTCTCTATTTTTACCAGCTACAGTGCTGGAAGAATGTGCTTACATGCTCACATTGATAATTAGGGTGATTTACCTAATGTTTTGACGAATCTCATGCCTGCCTTAGAAGGGAGGCTGAGCTGGGGGCTTGGACTGAAAATGTGGAATTGGAAGACCATTAGGAAAGAGGGAGAGTACTTCCTAAGGCAGGGAGAGGGAGAAAAACTAGCCTGAGCACAGTGTGCTGCATAGGAAATGTACGAAGTGAATAATGGGGAACATTTGTGTTTGTTTCTGGGTGTTTATAACATTCTTGATTCTGTGGTAAAGCCACAGAGCTCAAACTCTTTAAAGGCAACCACAGCACATGGTTTGGTAGCAGAACACAGAGTTAGGTTTGAGAATATCATACATGAAAGCCTTGTTTTGGTGTGTGACATTTGGGTTTTGAATCGATTTGGCTACATTTCTGCTTAAATCTGCAACCTCAGTAACACCCGTGTCTTTGGTATCTTCATCTAAAAGGAAAAACAAATTACTGAGAAAGAAAATTGGCTTTTTAAAGAGCAGCAAAGATTCAGATTCTTTTCTTTGTGGGACTTTCTCAGCCTTGCCATTCACAGGGCTGAAAGGGCAGTAGAGAATATCCTCTCTGAAAATAACTGAACTGTCTGACAAGTGTGTGTCCCTGTCTTGGGTAACAGTGAAAAAATGGTCTGGCGGGGCTCTCTTGATTTCATATTTGGCTTTAGGACTCACCTCATCTGCCTTGTGGACTTTGCATGGTCATGGAGCTTTTCCGTACAGCTGTCAAGAGTGTGATGGAAGCATTCTGTACATGTAGATGATTTTTTTTGCCTTGTCATGCATGAAATATTTTTCCACATAAAGGGGGCTGTATATTCTTTATCTGAGGGCTTGCACTTTGCAAACTGAGAACATAAAGGAAAAGCAGCAGATGCCAGAGGGGTGTCATTCTGTCACCCTGGCAGAGCTGAGAACAGGGAATCAAGTGAAGAAAGACGTCATGGAAGGACTTTGGAAATAGGAATTTTGGAGAAGAATTGGAGGAGAAGGAGCAAAGACTCAGTAAGGCAGGTTGTTCCAAGATTCAGGACCAGGGTCAGGGGATGGAAACCATGGGTAGAAAATATGGCAAAGCTGGGCTTTTATTGCAACAGGGAAAACAGGGGAGACAAAGCTGTACATTGAGGAAGAAAGGGAGACAAAAATTGCAACACTCTGAAGGCATTAGTGAGCCAAGTCAAAAGCAGTGGCTTTCTAGAAGTAGATAAAAAGTGGATTATTTTTCTGCAATAAAAAGATAAGACATAACACCTCATCTCATTTCTCCAGCTGAAGGAAGTAGTAGACACTGCAGGAACCTTCTCTGTAAAACTGCTTTTCCTCGGTAGGATCACAATATTTTAACAACTTTCTAAACTTTTTTTTTCTACTGTAGCTGTATATTGGGCCCTTTGCTGAGGGCCACTGTAGCTGAAAGGTTTATAAAGGTATTTGCTCTCTGGTTCACCTTGCAAAAAACACTTGCATGTGTTTGACAACTTTAATGTATTCTGCGTTGCATTTCAAATCCATGGGAGACAGCACTAACATGCAAGAATAATGGCAAAGAAAGTCCTCTCATTTAAACGGCTGAGATCTGGTACCCATCTTGTGTGAACGAAATTCATTTGAATGAAATTCATTCTTTCGTGAGTTTTAATCCTTTCCAGGTTTAACTTGCAAATCTATTTGGTGTGTTCCTGTAAGATGAATAGTAAGATGAAAAGGCTGTAGGAGCACAGACCAGCTTTTACCTCGTGTTTGACCCTCACTTCAAGCCTCATCCATGCCAGCAGCTTCTCGGCACTGCTGTGCAGAGTAAAGGAGATAAATGTGATGATCTTCCCAAGAAAATCAGCATTACTCTTCTTCTCTTTAGCACTAAGGCACAGTTTGATTTTTATTAAATGAATGATCATCCCATGCCTTAGTTTTCCCAGTTGATTATTAGAGGACTGTGCCCTCTCAAAGCACTTCGATATCTACCAGTGAAACTGTTTTGTAAAGCAAAGGCTTTTTATATTCTTTTTCCTCTAATTATATTTATTCCTAGTAGTGCATTTTGCCAGACAGCATCTAGGGCAGGATCTATTTACAAACTTGAACTTGCAGTGCTGGGATGAGTTGAAAAGACAGAGGCAAAATAATAAGAAAAGCACTATATGTGCTGAGACATGGTTGGTTTCTGACCACTTTGACCAATCCTCTTTCCCTTTGCTTCACTCATATCTGTTCCCAGCTCTCCTTGTTTATTCCCCTATGGAATAAAAAGCAACAGGTCTTACAGCCACAATACATCAGGTTTCTTTACAGAGAGAGTAATCAGGCATTGGAATGGCCTGCCCAGAGAGGTGGTGGATTCACAGTCCCTGGAGGTTTTTAAACTGAGACTGGATGTGGCACTCGGTGCCATGATCTGGTAATCACAGCAGTGTTGGGTCAAGGGTTGGACTTGATGATCTCAGAGGTCTTTGCCAACCCAATCAATTCTATGATTCTCTGTGACTGAAACACTAAATTGGTGGTGTTTCTCCCTTAGCACATTATTTGCAGGCAGAAATTCCAAATATATATATAAATAACATGTTTCAACATTGAGAGAGACACTGAAAATAAACACAGGAAGCTGAGGAAAGAAGAAGAGCTTAGTGATACAGTGAAGAATGCAATGCTCTGCATTTATTCATTCAGCGAATTAAATCACATCAACCAGCACAAAATGCAACTGCTCAAACACCCCTTGCTTTTTTTTTTTTCCAAAAAAACAGAAAGATTTCTGATAAAAGAGCCTTGCCAGCAAGAAACTTCACAACGTGTTCCAGGCACAGTAATACAGAAAGTGTGATGTGGGGGACCTGACTCATCCCAGAACCGATCCTATCGACGCATCTCTGGCTGAGCGTCTCGCAGTGATGCTCCTGCTCTTGGCACTGAAACACTTGCCGTGGGCACTGGCACTTCATTTGGCAGGGAAAATGCCCCATGAAGGAGAATGTACAGCATTTACTGGCAAAACACTTCAACCAGGGGGAAAAAAATCACCTGGGGGTTAAACACTTGTGAAGGTCCTTCCTGCATTAATGAGTTCAGTCGTTAGCAACACACTCCTCCCTTGAGATGGCCAGCCCCGAGTAAAACTCCCATGCGTGCTAAAGATGATCCATCAGCAGTTACAGCACCAGCATATCTGAGAACCTGCCTCGGGCTGTATGTGCTCATGCCTCTCAACCTGGACATCGTCATCACAGAGTCACAGAATATGCAGGAAATATCACATTTATGGTGCACTGAGATTGGAAGATTTTTCTTTCTCCCTTTGAACAAAGCAGTTTAAATTCAAAGACACTATATATATAGATATATCACCAGACTGTTTCTCAATGCACACTCTTGCCGCAATAAATAAGCCAAATATAAGCAGTGTCACCATTTATAAATGTGTAAAATTATGCTGAATGAATTAGCTGCCTCCATTCACAGTTTATAGGTGTTACTGGCTGGGAGGTAAGAATGAAAAATATTTCATATCTATAATACCTGTAGCAAATTTGGATGGTGCTTTTTAACCAATAGCATTGTCATCAATTTTACCACAGAGGTACTGACATTTCAGTGTCTATTTTTATATTTGCTAAAGTTACAAGCAAAATGGAAAAAGCAAATTCAAAGAGCTACCTACGGCTGCTTTGATCTGCCCACTGCTCCAATGATGAGTTGGAGGATACATACATTACTCAGACACAAAAAAAATACCCTGCAAAGCTCTGGATTTTCTGCAGTTGATAGTTTGTGGGCACAAAACCCATTTCTCTCATTTCCTTAGAATAATAAACTCCTTCAGCTCTGAACACCTTTCCTTAGCTGAAAGGAGTCAGGATGATGCAAACATCCTCCAACAGCCACCACAAAAAAAACCCAAATCACATTTTCCCTCCCAGAATAGCAAAAATAGTCTTTTACCTCCCTTGTTCCCCTTGGCGAGTCCAAACAAGAGCCACATCCACAGGCACTTGCGTTCCATGGGACTTGTCCACGTCTTTTCCGTGCACCACTGAGGACGGTGAAGTTTCTCTGAAGCTCAGAGCTGTTGCCAGCCAAGCCAAGGAGCCAGTCACTGCCTGGTTAGAGCAGTGAGGACCATCACCCCGTGTGTGCAGGGAGCACTTTGGTCAGAATAATAGTCATTTTGCTGCCTGACTCCACAGGAGAGAATAAAGGCTGCTCTCTGTTCAGGTATTAGTAGCTTTTATCCAGGAAATCAAGCTCAGTGCTCGGCGTGGCGGAGCGTGCCATCACACGTAGGAAGTGGTTTGACACATCAGAGCTGCTGACTCCAGAGCTGTTTCACTACAGCTGAGGTCAGTAGAAAGGGGTAAGATTTTAACAGCTTTGTGCAGGCACTCAACTCCAAATCTGTGGCTGGATGGACATTAGGGAGGCACCATTGCTGTGGAATATCTGTCTGGTGCATAACAATGCACCTCAGGCACCATCTGTGGGCTGTACCTACAAAGAAAAGTGTCCATGGGCTGGAATTTTGGCTTTTTGGGGGTCTTCAGCTAATGATGATAAAGCCATACTGCGTTTATTTTTGTTGTAAGCATGTTTGCAGTTCCTCTGAATCACAGCTGAGCTTCTGAAGGATGGACAGTTCAAACAAACAAACAAACAAATAATGAGGATAAGGCTGGCAGGTATGGAAAAGGTTTCCCTTTTTCCTAAATTGTCTGGGTGTGAAATGCTTCAGTGAAATTCTTCCAAACATCAGCAGAAAACTGGAAATGATCAAGGAAGTGGCAGACTTTATGTAGTTTTTCTTCAGCCACTTCCACAGGAATTATTTCCTGTTAGTATCTAGAGAAGCAATCAGGATAGACTATGGAAAACACAGATTGAAGCTATCTGTGGTATTCTATCATCATTACTGCATGCTGGGCATTTATCTCTCCTTTATAAATCCTTAATAAATTAAATCTTCCTAACAGACATGCTAAGCAATTGATGTGATACATTTTTAAATGCTGCTACAACTGCATCCATCAATCTCCTACCTCTCTCCTGATGAATCTCCCTTTGCCCTTTTCATGAAAGATTTTGTGCAGCTTCACTGATGCAGATGACAAGTCCTCTTGGAGGGTTTGTCAGCTAGGACACTTTGGCCAGGAGATTACCGCCCAAATCCCAATGCAACAGGGCATGGAAAACCACTAAGGTTTCTGGAGCAACTACTGTGGGGAAAATGCTCTGCTCACCCTGGGGATGCTTCGTGCTCCACAGATATTTACTGACCTTGCTTGAGTATCAAATCATCCTCCATATTTAACAGCATAGTAGGAAAAGCTCATACCAAAGCCCACTGAATGACTTAGTTTTACTCCTGAAAAATGTCTGAAAGTCTTAGGCCCCAGCTCTCCATGTTTTTCCAAGATGCCTGGAGTTCTGCAACTGCCTGAGCCCTGTGGTCACCTGGGCTGGTAAAACATATTTTTTATGTGGCCCAGAAAGAAATCCTAGACTTTTTATCAGAATTTTCCCTCTCCTTACTAAACATGGGGTCTGTTGTTTGGAGGTGCACGGATTTACTCCCCAATAGCTTCTTCTATTTCTTGCCTGGCCAAACTATTTAGTTCCATAGCTAATTGCATGATGGAGACAGACTTTTTCTGCAGTCCTTCAGCTCAATCTTTCCTGTAGCCATTTGCTTTCAAGCAGCAAATCTCAGTGTAGGTGGGTAAAAGCCACTAAGGTTTTATTAGAAAGGGTGAGCTTTTACCCAGCAATGAACACAAAAGTGCAGTCAGTTGTGCTGGAAGGAACGGTGACCCCAGGTGGCTAATTGCTACAAACACAGTTTTCATGAGAAACACCCATAACTCAGCATTTAGACCCTTTAAAGGTCAGGAAATAAACCGGTTATGGCTTGTGAGAGGAATTAGTCAGGTCAGCTTTGTGAAATAGGTCAATTTGGTGAACGATTCCAGGAAAAAAAACAGTGCTGCTTCTAAAAGGAACTGACCCAAAGCAGATAGCGGCAGAGAAGAGGAGCTTGAGAACAAGGGGGAGAGGTATCCAGTCACGGAAAAAACCCAGGGGTTTATGAAGGAAAAACATAACTAGTGTTATAATTTAGATGATAAACATGAGATGTTGGCAACAGAATTAGGTGTGGCAATAAAGGAGGGGACGTGCTGTGAAAACTCGGTGTATACCTGGAAAGTGGTGGGGAAAATTAAAGAAAAAAAAACCATCTTGAGCATCTGGGAAGGTGTGGGAGGAAAAGAAGGTGCTGGTGTCTCTGTTGCTCGTTGACTTTCTTCCATTGATCACCAGAGTTTTGCTGCTTGCAGATATTCTCTGTTTCAGCAGAGAGCTGGGAGGAAAAGAGCCTGTCACATAGCTCAGGCCACCACAGACAAGATTATAAAGGTTATTTTTGTTCAGTGCCACAAGACCACAAAAGGTGCAGAAGTGGAGTTGTCAGGGACTAAACCACAGACACAGCTCACAGGTCCAGCCCTTTTTGGTCTAGGTCTAACAAGGGCCTTTTGAAATCCTGCAAGTGCTTTTAAAACTCTTGGTGCACAAACTCATTTGCTCTGGAAGTCTGTCCTCTCCTTAAACAGCCAGCTTGAAGAAAGGACAACACTGTGATCTTACTGCAGCTCTTCTCAGTTCAAATCAGTGGTAAATATCCACAGAATTCACTAAAATAATCAAACTCTGTGTTTTCTTCAACTTTTTCTGCCGTGAATCACTCTTACACAAATCCTCTAGTCAAGGGAATAACATTTCATACCAAACTTCCTAGGGAGGGTGTGGGAGTGGCTTTAATAGCTAAATAAACTGTGTGATCAGTATATTGCTTATATGTCCTCAAAATGATGGTGATGGTGGTTGTAAACTCACATTACGCACAAGGGCCACAGATAAGGGCCCTTCCCAACCTCCACAGCAGCATCCAGCTCTCCTGCAAAACAGAGGAATGAGGAAGCCCCAGTTATATCAAGTCCTTGAAATGATCATCAGAAAATTTTCATCCAACTTAATTATTTATAATGGCCAAACTGGTTTTAATCACCTTTTCTTTCCCATAAAATTGAGGCAGAACGGACAAGAGGCACACAAATTTCTCATCTTAAATGAGGCATATTTGCAAGGATTTGGGTTCAATTCAAGAGGGAGTTCTATAGTCAACACAGTTGTCAAAGTTCCCCCTTGAGTCAATGGAGAGTCAACAAGAGCATCTAGAGAGTGATTCACCTCCTCTTCTGGACATCTACATCCACCAGATGAATCACTCTTCTCAACTTCTCTCCCTCCCATCAACAGAAAATGGTTAAACCAGCATACCTGGGTTAAACCAAACATGGGTCTTTGAGGCAGCCACAGCTGGATGAGACAAATCCATCCTAAAAATCCCTACTGAACTTGGAAATCGAATTTAAATCACTTATTTAGTGACTGAGAACGGTCTTTCCAGTCAAACATCCTGGGCGTGGTTCATTATACTCTTATTAACTATTCCTTTCACTGAGTTCTGTGATAAATATATGAGGACCATAAAACTGAAAGAGGCCTTGCAAATCCAGTACTCAGTGTTGGGCTATATCCACCCAACAAATCCTGAGTGGTTGCTGTCTGGGGTTAAACCACGACACTGGCACTGTGTCATTTCTTTTGGCTGTTGGTGCTGTCCTACAGATTCATCAGGTTAGCATGCAGTGACAGCCAAAAACCCCCTGGTGTTTTCCTATGGGAATCAAACATCAAGCACATTATTATTACAATGAAAGAGTGTCTAACGAGCACATCTGGAGGAGACTGAATTTATAGTTTCATTCTCCTCAGACTCAGTGTCCAGCTGAGCTTCTGGCTTATGTGAAAAACTCTTCATATATTTATTTAGTTTCCATGTAATAAGTACTGCCACAACTTCCTTAACACTACAGTGCCTAGATTAAGTTCTTTAATATTTTCCCATCCAAATACAACTGAATAGTACAAAAAACTTCCTTCCTATTCTAATTTGCAATCACCAGCCCTTTGGTCTGAGCAGAAAAAAAATCAGGAACTTAAAATAAACTGATAAAGGAAGTATATTATTGCATGATCATATTTGTTCCTTCTCTCCTCCCTTTTTTAACAGCAAGTATAGTTAATCAAATATATTTAATTCTGTAAAGTGCACAAGTCTGAAGACAGTCTCTGCAGAAAGCTCCTTACCCAAGGCACCCTGTCTCTTCGCTTGATTTGAGTAAGAATTTTTACATTATCTGTGAAGTTATGGAAATATAACCTAGAATTACGAGGTGAGTACAAAAGTGATTGAAAAAATCCCTTTAAGTGCCCTTAAAATGGTTCAGAATTGTGTCAGATGAAAGAGCATATTGGGTGGCACTGAATAACTGTCAGAAGAGAAGGATGCATTGAAAGGTGGTCCCCAGGTTATAATGTGGGTCTTTGGTTATTCAGTATTTTCAACAGTTACCTGGATGATGAATATAGAGAAACTTTACTGCATTTGCAGAAGACTCTGCACCAGGAGAAATTATGCATATATTAGAGGGCAGGCAAGAAATTCAAAGTGACCTCAATACACTGGACCAAAAAAAAAAAAAAAATTAGGATGCAGTTTAAAGATTAAGTGCAAGTTTTATACTTAGGCAGAATAAAACACCCTGAGAAATGGAGTAGTGGCATCACATACCTGATCATCAGAAAATGAACCAGGGCTTTTATGCAGAAGACCAATTGGAAATGTCATGGATAAAATAATTAAATCCAATTCTGAAATGTCATAACACATGCAAAGAAACCCTTCTGTGCCGAGACAATGAAGCCATGGATCGGATGCTGTGCCCAGTTGTGGGCCGCTAGAGATGGAGAAAAACATGCAGAAGCACAAGACAGTTCAGAGGAAAGCAATGAGAATGATAAGGGGGTCCAGAAAGCCTTTTAAAAGAAAAGACTGAACTACTTGAGACTGTCTGAGGAATGATGATGGAGAAGGGAACAAGATAAGAGCCTTAGCAGGGGTAGTGATGGAGCTGATCTAGGCATGGACTAGATGACCCCTCAAGGCTTCCAGCACTTGTGTCTAGGGACTCAGAAGGATTGTGCTCTTCCTCCTCTTTAGACTCCCAGCCCAGCAAGCTGCAACCAGTGAGAACACCTGAGCTGGCCACCTGAACTCCTTTTATCACCAATGAAGACAACTAGGGCAGGGCTGCATCGTAAAAATTATTTATATAGGCCAGATATCCTTTATTAGAGGCATCAAAAATCAGGGGAGATGAACCTGAACCTCCAACAAGTTTTAAGCTGCAAACTGTTACATTATGTGATTCCCATCCCAACTTTGGTCCTTATATTACCAAGTGAACTTTCCATGGTTGAAAACCACCACTAAAAACCTTTCTGCTGCCTGTCATAAGGCACTTTTCTACATCTTCTTTAGCTTCATGGTCTTGGTAGATTCTTCTGTTTAGGAAGGCAAGTTCAGTGAAGGCACAGTTAATCTTGGCTGCACAAATTTTGTTGAGTCAGCTCTGAATTTACCACCTCATAGGAAGTTGATGTAGGTGTTCCAAGAACTTGGGTTAAATGGTCTGCCACAGAAATTAAACCGTTGCATTTCAGATCTCAGATCTTAATCTAGTGCCTTCCCTTCAGAGTGAAAAAAACCTCTTCTGAACAGTGTGGATTTTGAGGATTCCTTATAGAAATACAAAAAAAAGAAGAACCAAATGCAAATAGTAGTGGTGGGAAGTGTTTAAAGAAGTTCTTGAGCTTCAAAACACTTGGAAGTTTCTAGATCTAACCACTAACCAAGAAATGTTGGTGTTCAAGTGAGAAAATTGGTGTGGTACTCAGGAAGGAAGTACAGAGTGCAAAAATGAAAAACTGAATGTAGAAAACTCAGGATGAATTTTTCTTCAGCCAGGCAAAAGAAACAGAAAATAATGAGAGTTTTTCCTTCTTCAGCATGAATTATTAAAGCTGACCCTTTTATTCAGTGCTGAATAAGGGATCATGCCTTGAGTTTTTGCCCCTAATGAGGCTCAGGACTTTCTCCAGCATCTTTTTGATGAGTGCCAAAGCCTCTTCTTACAGCATCAAGAGCAATCCTTCAAATTATGCCAGAGTAACTCATGCTTTGTCACAAAAAGACATCATGATTTGGGACATCATTTCAAAATCATGATTTCCTGTGGTTGTTGTAGGATTTGCTCTGTAGGGCAATTTTCTAATGCACGTTCAGCTGTTCTCAAATGCTGCAGTGACACCAGTATTCAAGGGGTTGTAGATGAAGGCAAACTGAAAAGGGACAACTGAGTATTGCCCTGGATAACAAGGGAGCATTGGTGTTCAACAGAGCTGGACATTTGAAGACAGAAAATTATGGGTGAGATATTAAATAAATAGCTAACTGGTAGGTGTGCTTTTCACTGGGTTAGATCTCCATGGTCCATTTTGTTGCTGTTACTCTAGTACCATTTTCATGGACTGGGCACTATTTGTACAGTGGAGAAGGATGGGGTTGGGATGGAGATTTTGGGATTAACAGATCACAGAATTATAGAATCACATAATGGTTTGGGCTGGAAGGGACCTTAGAGATCAGCTAGTTCCAACTCTAGTGCTGTGGGCAGGGACACCTTACACTAGACGAGGTTGCTCACAGCCCTATCCACCTGGTCTTGAACACTTCCAGGGATAGGGAATCAATAGCCTCTGGGAAACCTGTTCCAGGGCCTCCTCACCCTCACAGTAAAGAATTTCTTCCTAATATCTAATCTGACTCTACCCTCTTTTGGTTTATGGTCATTCCCCTTTGTCCTATCCCTCCATGCCCTCAGGAAAGGTCCTTCTCCAGCACTCTTGTAAGCCCCCTTTAGGTACATGAAGGCTGCTCCAAGGTCTCCCCGACCACGAGATGGTGGATGTTTGATATGTAAAGCCCTGAGTAACCAACTGGCCTGTTGAGGATTTCAGAGCACTCCAGCTCAACTGCTGAGAGGAGAAAAGAATTTAGGATCAACAAGGTAGTTTTCATCTCTTCTCACTTAATATTAGCTGTTGGTGTAGACACAGACTTCTGAGCTGGTCACCTGCCCTCACAGTGAAGGGAGGGCAGTAGTAGCAGCTCAGATGACCTATTTTCGATGTCTGCATTAGGGTGAGATGAACTCCACTGTGAAGTGTCTGCTTCTCTGCACTGGCTACAACCAAGTACAATACCCAAGGCTATCATATTTGGTTTGAGGACATTCACCAAACCTCCCAGCTGGTTTTCAACTGTGGCAAAAAAACTCCATCTGCTGTAATTAGCAGCAAAAGTTGCCCTGCATTGGTTTGATGTCTATAAGTCTCCCAGTGCTTAGGGACCTTGGAATAAATAACCTCTTTACCATCAGATTTATCCCCTTCACTCAGATGAGCTGCATATTTGTTTTCCTGGGTCCAGACCGCATCACCAACACCCTGGTCTCTCTGGCTCTCTGTGTTGTGTGCACAGGTTATAAATGCTGGAGCACAGCAGGTTTGGGGCTGACCTGTGGGCAACTTCACACTTGAAGGGTAATGCAATTAAAGGTGTAAGGAATGAACTGCAGATGGAAAATCTGTAATGTGGAAGGGTCCAAGGTGTCCACACTGGTCCTAACACCTGTGCTGTTCAGGGCTCTGATGATCAGTGCCTCTCTGGTGCTTGGAAGAAGAAGGAAGGAGAAAGGTGACCTAAACAGGATTGAGCTGACTGTAAAACATGCTAATGAAACGCAGGAGTTATTTCCATAAAGCAGTTCATATTTCGTGCCCTGTAGCTGTTTTTCCAAGAAAACAGCAGCTATTTATCAGGCTGTTTAACACAAGTACGCTCACCCTGAGGAAGTTCTCCTTTGACCCTCATGAATTCTACTGTCCACACTCTGCAGCCAGAACTTACTTTGTCACCTGCATCCATCCAGCCAAGGGAACTGGTGGTTGGCTTTGGAGGTTGCAGAGGAATCACTTGTGTGGGGCAAATAGCTTCAAACTTCCTCCTAGAGATCAGGACAAAGCTTATCATAACTCAAGAACATTCAGTGCCAAAAAAGGCTCCTCACCTTGAAATGCTGAGCTCAGACAGTGAGTGCAACCAGCTTTGAAACTGATTGTTTTCACCAACTGCACAGGACACGTGCAAACTTTGCTGGAAATCACCTTCATCCAGCAGAATCCCATCATGTGTGGGATGGTCTTGTGCTTTGAAAGGGAACAGTGACAGTGCAGGCAGAAAATCAGAGATAAAAAACAACATATGGGATATTTTATACCTCTTCTGGCCGTCTATAGATTCCTCTGAGTACCACAGTTCATCCCTTTGGAAGTCCCTGTCTACTTTGATCACTGCACATTGATAACCAAAGACAGCTCTGAAGGAGAATATAGTCCTATGAAGAAAGCATTAAACAA
Source organism: Acropternis orthonyx (assembly GCA_035583155.1). Taxonomy (NCBI): domain Eukaryota; kingdom Metazoa; phylum Chordata; class Aves; order Passeriformes; family Rhinocryptidae; genus Acropternis; species Acropternis orthonyx. The sequence goes on from JAWWEU010000040.1 coordinate 2,625,444, forward strand.
TCTTATAATTTTAGGCTCTGTCCTAAGATGAATGGTTCCAACTGCTAAACTTATTTCTAATTCCAGAGATCAATGTTTCCTCATCTGAAGGGTTTGAATTGCAACTGTGTCTTACTTTTAATATAGAAAATTATTAAAGAAGTGAGGATATTTGGGGCAGAGGGGTTGACATGGCCTCATGTCACACAGAGGCTGATGTCACCTGTGTTGAAGCAGTAAAGAGAGGACTATTCCCAGGATCTAGTTCATATCAGCCAGACTCTAACTGCCCCTCACTCAGATGCCCTCATGACCATCTTCATTATATCTGTCACCTGCATGATTACAAAGAGCAGCACTCAAAAACCAGCTCATTAGCCGTTCTCATGGTGAGCAAACGGAAAACCTGAAATATTTGATGTGACTAATAAAAGCCAGACACTGAGCCTCCTCAATTTGGAGTGTTTGCTCAGGTCATTTAAAGTTAGGAGTGGAAAGTACTCCAGATGCTATGCCAGATATGTGCAGCTCATATGCTATAAAAAGAGTAGATAGAAAATAATATGAAAATATAAATTATAATAGAATGATAGTATCTAGCTGCTTGGTTGTTTAGAGTTCAAAGAGTATCCACCAAGATGATTATATCATCTCTCTTAAGAGGGATAAAGAAGATGAAAAAATTAAATATTTGCACAAAGACATTAATTGCACCTGTTTTAATGCAACTGATTTTACATTCTGGTTGCCATGGCATCCCAAGAGGCCACGCACAGCCAAGCCCCAGTTTCTCATGCTACCCAAATAGTGACATTGTCAGAGCAGAGCTGCTGGTACTGACTCACTGCCACAAGCAGTGCTGTGAGCTCCCCATGGTGGCACAGCCTGGCTCTGCCCTTGGAATGTTCCATCCCAGCAACACCCAGCTCCAATGTGGGTCTTTAAAATGAGAAATCATAACCAGCAAGCTCTGCTGGCAAACAAGATGAACTAAGAGAGGGACCTGCTGCCAAAGGCAATAAGCATCAGAAAGATGAGTCCAGAGGAGACAACTAAGAGCACCGCATCCTAATTTTGGCTTCTCCACTAACTCCAAACGTGGCTTGTGGAAGTCACTTCCCTAACTTTCCCTTTGCCCAACACCTGTAAGCTCTTGATAACAATAAATTCTTGATAAAAATCTTTGGTTTTGACTGCAGAGGTGTCTCTATATTTGTCTGCTTGATGCCATGCAGTCTTTGAGCAAAGACAGCACTTTAACAGTTTTAGGATCACAGGATGGTTTGAGTTTGAAAGGACCTTAAAGATAATCTGGTCCAACCCTCCTGCCACGAGCAGGGACACCTTCCACTAGACCAGGTGGCTCAGAACCCCATCCAGCCTGGCCTTGGACACTTCCAAGGATGGGGTAGCCACAGCTTCTCTGGGCAACCTTGCCAGGGCCTCCCCACCCCCACAGGGAAGAATTTCTATCCAACATCCCATCTAACCCTGCCCTCTGTCAATGTGAAGCCATTCCCCCTTGTCCTGTCCCTCCAGACCTTTGTCCCAAGTCCCTCTCCACCTCTCCTGGAGTCCCTTTAGGCACTGGAAGGGGCTCTAAGGACTCCTCAGAGCCTTCCCTTCTCCAGGCTGAACAATAGTTCAAAGCATCTCCTCCTAATTCTGAACAGCAAGAAAACAACAGAGCACAAGCTTAGTCAAAATGTTTCTACCTTATCTTTAAAAAGACAGAGAGAAGAACTTCATTTGTTTTTGCTTCAGGAAGCTCTCTGCACCAACAGAGAAGAAAGTCCCTTTCTAAAATAACAAGAAATTCATTAGCACTTCTTGTACTTTTTTTAAGGTCACCATTACAGATATTTTTGATAGCACATCCTTTAACGCACATGTGGTCTGCTCTGATGGTGGAGATAATGCTGTTTACCTGAAGAGCAGGTTTAGTTTCTTTTTTTCTATGTCTCCCTTGTTTTTCAGGAACAGAAGGATGGACAATGCTCACACCAGGGCATTGCTCACTCATGGTGGTTATGGTATTGGAAAGAGCATAGAAGTTAACACAAGGCACATGGTGAGCATTGTCATAGTTAGCAAGATGAAAGCTCAGTGTTCAATTTTCATCATTTGCCTTCCATGATACAGTGATCTGATCCATGGTGGGATCAGCTCATGAAGGACTTTAGGGGACTCTATCTCTGGCTACACTGGGGAGTCTTTTAAGAAACGTAAGAGTACACAAGCTGGGCAAGATTACCCATTGGTGTAGTTCAGTATCAGGCCTTTTTCAATAATCAGGATAATATCTGAAGGAAGAGGCAAAAAAATCCTACCAAGACAAACACAGAATAATCAGCTTTTGTCCTTAATGTTGTCTTAACTTCCAGTCATTGAGTTGTTTTATAACACATAAAAGTTTCTCTCTCTTTCACAAGATGTATACTCTGAATAAACACACAGCTTTTTGTTTCTTACTAGAGCAGTATCTTGTGAATTGCAAAGTTACCAAAAACCTCTAGGAACACAATTATTTTTTAATATAAAATGAAGACTATGAACAAAAATAAGTCCTGGGATATAAAATGGAACATGGAACGTGTACCAGTAAATTAGGAAAGTGCTGTTCCATAGACTATCTTCCAAAGAAGTGGACATGCTTGAAAATGTGCTGGACATCTCAGTTTTAGAAAGCTAAAACTGGATGAGATTAATTGTATTATAATTGTATAAGACCTCATACCTGATCCTAAATGTCCATATATCCAATATACATTGTCCTCTTATGAGGTGGAAAGTGTAATTTCTAAACAGCTGGAAAATGCTGCCTGAGCCTGAATTCTAAGCCAGAGTTGTATACTCAAAACAGACTGGTCAAGGATGAGGACCTTCCAGTGTACCTGTCTCTGTTTGCAGCACACACCTCTGTGGCAGAGATACAGTCTTGGAGGGCTGATGTGTAAGTCCTGTAGGGCTACCCTAAACCAGCAGTCCTTCATTCAACAGATTCTGAACATCACAGCTTTGTCTTAGCTTCAAAAATTCATCTAGAATATCAATGCCATTGGACATCTTTTAGGGCCAAGGATGCTGCACACAACCCATGTGGGAGAAATCCGTAGAAAAAGACAAAGACTGTGTCCCAGCACAAAAGGCTGTACATGTGGAAAGTAGACAGAAATTCTGTCTAAAAGCTGGCAATCCCTAATGGAGGAGCAGAACTCCTTTTGCAAATTTACCCAGTGATCAGAGCACTTAGTCAGTATTCCGGAGCAAGCCTGGATGGTAAATCTTCTCCTTCATCTCTCTGGAGAAGTATAGCAAGTAACAAAGCCATATAAATAATCACAAACTTATCAAATAGTTTGGATTAGAATGATAAAGCTGTTCATGAGATCCCACCTGGATTTATTCAGTTGAGTCCTGCAAACTTCGAAGGATGGAGAGTGCACAACTTCTCTGGGCAACCCGGTACTATCTGTGAGCACCTTAGTGCCCATCAATGTGTTATTATCACCAAATAGTTGTGTTTATGTCAGGAATGTTGTGATGGCCATCATGGCAGGACAGCAGAGAATTTTCTTTGAACCTAAAGTTCTTGGATTCAGTTGTTTTGGAGTGAGAAGAGCTATTCATGAGAATTTGATATAAATCTTCAGCAAGCGGAAGAATAACCATACCTATCTGTGAATCATCAATACAGCGGCATTTCCAGAGTGATGTCTCATCACTTGGTCACAACCCACAGTTCTTAGAACTTAATCTCAAATCCAGAATTTTATTCCAATCCAAAAAAAGTACCTGTAAAATTGGATAGAGCTTGCATTCAGATGTTTCAATGGATGGTGAAAACTGTTGTCTGAGATTCCTTCTGTGTTTGAGTACTCAACTTGAGTTACTTTCATGTACAAAGAGTAGATGCCCAGGAACCTTCAAACAATCTTAAACCCATAGCAAATGCTTTATTGTCACTATTAAACCCAGACTGAAGCAGACCCACAGACTGAAGCAATATTTTAAGAAGGGGCTAAATGATTCTAAAAGAGAACCAGCTCTTGTAAATTTAACCAATAGTCTTTCCTGGCAAAAAAAATCTTCAAACTTGGAGACAAGTCAAATAGCAAAGGCTCTCCACTGTAGCACTTAACAACACTCAATCTTTTAAAAAGAGTGGAAGCTATGAAATTTTTTGGGGGAAAAAAATGGTTCAGCCAACGTTTGGCTCTAATATGAGTGAACTAAAGGAAAAACGGCAATGCAAAAATGAAAGTTCTCACTGCAGGCATGCACAATAATGGTTGGGAAGGCAGACAAGCCAGACTGTAAAGCTGATTTTCTCCTTCTCTTCCAAACACACTCTCACTGTTTGCCTTGGCTTCTAAAATCTTTCTCAAAGCTATTAAAGATGATGACCAGCGCAGTGGAGGTTTAACTCTCCCCTGCCCCTTTCATTTCCATAAAATCAAAGAATCACAGAATACCTCACGTTGGAAGGGACACATAAGGATCATTGAGTCCAACTCCCAGCAAAGGTTCTTCCCTCAGAGGGTGGTTGGGCACTGGAAGAGGCTCCCCTGGGAAGTGGCCATGGCACCAAGGCTGACAGAGTCCAAGGTGCATTTGGACAACTCCCTCAGGCACATGATGGGATCCTTGGGGTAGAGCTGTGCAGGGCCAGGAACTGGACTTGATGATCCTTGTAGATCGCTTTCAACTCAGAATCTCTAGGATTCTACAAAGACAAACTTCCTGAAATCCCTCCAGTTTACTGATGCCCGAGACAGTGGGATTTTCACCATATAAGACACCTGCATTTTTGGCACACAGACTCACTCTGTGGCTAACACTGGAGGGTTTTGAATAACTTCTTATCCAAATCCTTCCTTCCTCTAGCAGAGCAGCACTACCATTTTTTTCTCCCAGTGATGGCAGACATCCCATCTGTACTGAGTCTAGTCATGTGCAATATTTACACTGCTATGTTTTTGATGTGTTTTCCCAGTTCTTCAAACTAGCTTGAGACAGTGACAGTAAGAAAAAATGGCCATCTCCTTATTTATAGTATTCCCCTCCCCACCCCTATTTCTGGACAAACAAAAACACTCCATTGTGCAGTGCCAATAGCAATGGAGTGTTCCTTAGTTGTGATCAAAAATATGGAAATATTTGTGTCAGAAACTTCATCTCTAATGAAAGGTTTCTGTTCTGATTTGTTACTCAGTTATGGAATTCAGCTGAAGTGTGCAACTAGATAGAAATGTGAAATAAGTAAAACACAAGTGAAAAAAACCTCACCATTTTCTGGGGTTTTGGGTTATTCTATACATGGCAAAAAGACACTGTTTCCTTCATTGTTTCCATAGTTGCATTTTCGGTTGTTCCTTTAGCAGAATAAAGAATATTTCAAATGCCTTTCTAACTATTTTCAATTCTTTCACATTGTTACTTCTTGAAGTTTGGGGATGTTTTTCAAGCCAGCAAGCCTAAGCCAATCTTCTGAAGCCGGGATGAATTTTCCACTGGCATTTTCCTCTTCATATTTCATTTTTGCCACATGGGCAAAGCTGAAGGCCACTGGGAAGATGACAAGGATAATCAAGCAAGTATTTTCTGAGGAGGAGGGGGAAAAAAAAGGTAAATAAATTATAGAAAGGTTTGGAGGTGCTGCCAGGGCCACCACAAAAAGTGTGGTATGTAGTAGGGTTGGTTCCCTGCTTGGGATCTCCACTGTTGGCTGGAAACCACCATTTAATGGGATTTAAACACTTTTCAACCAGAGTCACACTGCTCTCATCAGTCCTGATGTTTTGCTTTTCTGCCACATTGTGGTCCCCACCATTTTCCACCTGTGTGAGGGGGAGCTGCTCTGTTCACATGATTCTCAGAGGTTTTGAGGGGTGGTTCCCACAGCCAAGATTGCCAACCCAAAAAACTCCAGTTAGGTTGCCACGCACTGCCCTCTAATGCCACTCTAGCATATTAGCAACCCTCACCCTTAGAGGAGATCTGTAACACAGTGCAAATGATCCAAATGCACCAAACCCTGCTATTGATGCTTCAGGGAAATTACAATAAATGAGGCTTTTGTAGGCTGTTTGGTTTTGGTTTATTTATCCTTCAGCATTGCTTCATTTTACACCTTCTTGGAGATCACCATCAGGGAGAAAAATGAAAATTCACCATTTACCTTTTCAATACCATTTTGGGTGCTTGATGCTTTCAGGGTCCCATTCAACTGCTTACTTTCACCCAACACATCTGATTTCTTCAAGTTTTTATATTGCACTGCTGCTTTTTGAAAGGGTTGAGATGCCCAAGGGTGCAGGTGGCCACTCAAAGGTGCATGTGCATGTTGGATTTATGAGGTTATTTTCTCCTTTTTTAAGATTTTAATGCTTCCTAGCAGCCTGTTTGCTTTCTTGCTTCCTTCAGAGCACTGAGTAGGCATTTCTAGAAAATTATCCACAATGAATGCAGCAGCTCTTTCCTTAATGGAAGCAGCTGATTTAGAGCCTGCCACTGGGTGTGTTTTGTTCGTGCTATTTTCTCCTGTGTGCATTGCTTTACATTCATTAACTCTGGGTCCCATCTGCCATCTTGTCACCCAGACAGTGCCATGCCACCCCTCTGCAACTTCTTCGTTGCAGCTTTTGGCTGATTACTCTGTATAATTTGGGATCCAAAGCAAATTTTATCACCTTACCTGTTCACCTTTTCCAGGTTGCCTGCTGGTACAATGAGGTGTCCCAATCAAGGCTCGTGGTTCTGCTTAGTGGGAAAATCAGGAGTCTATTCACAGCTTTTTTGATCCTGCCTGTAGCCTCATCTCCATAATCCCCCTCCCCTCCTTTCCTCTCCCAGCAGTTTAGGAGACCCAGCTGCACCAAATTCATCTCAAACTGGTAAGAAAATTTTTAAGCTGGGAGAAGGAGCTGCAAGAAAAGGTACGGTCAGAGACACATGATATAAGAAAGGCAGGTACAGAGGTAGGACTGCTGAAACAGCAATCATTAGTGGGATTCAGGAGGACAAGCATCAAGATGGAAAGGTTTGAAATCCTAAAGGAAACAAAAAATAAAGATAGCTGGAAGGTCAGACTTCAGCACCACAGAGGATCTGCTGGAGGCACAGAGCTGGCCAGTGCTGCCCCACCTTTGCAGGTAGAGCTGAAAAGCAGATTTCAGCCACGATTACCTACCTTCAAGATATGTAGTGCTGGGGATGACCTCACAAATCTCTGCTCCATTTTCAGTCTACCAGGGACCTCCAGCCTTGGCAGCTGGGTGAGATCTCTCTACCTGCCTGCCACCTTCCTGAATTCAATGAGAAGGGTTTTGCTGACTCTTTTGCTCCTAAATGTGTGTGTACAAGTACATTGTGGTTACTAGTACAAACAGTGATGAATCAATTTTGATCCATGCCTAATGCACTTCCCTGAGTTTACTGAGAGCCGCTTCTCATCTTGTGAATTATCTGATTCATGGCTTTAATAGGTAGTTATTTATGGATCTAATAATTTAGTCTTTGCCCTCCCTGTTGTGACTTGTTCCAAGGAGGAACTGAAATCTCCTGCTGTTGTCATGTTTTCCACCTTTGCAGACCCTAACCTCCTTTTAGTTTCTCCCAGTGACTGTCATGCTGTGATATTGCTCTGTGGTTTCTCTCAGAACCTTTGGATGCAATTAATGATTTGAAGCCTTCCTTTAACACAGGATACCAGCTCTTTTCTCCATAGGATTCCGACACTGTAAAATTAGTGTCTTGCTGATTTTTTTCTTAAACAAGGGTACAGATGTGTGTATTATAACAATCCTTCCTTTAAAAAATGCAGTCATTGCAAAGGCAAGTAACCAAAGGAAAATACTTGGGTGATCCTCCACAAAAAAGTGAAAACAATTTCTTTTTATATTTAAGAAGCTTTAACTGTTATTATGAAAATAGACATATCTGTAAATGTGTTTAGAAATATTGTGTTAATAAAAAGCAGCATAAGCAGGAGGGGAAGTAGCAGTTTTACTTACTAACACCATTCTTCCAGCTCACCATGGGGAAAAAAATTGCATAGAGCACAGTTGAAAGCAATGCTGGAGATAAGGACTTTCTGATTAATACAGAGATAGTGCTTGTAACGTTTTGAGTTTGAAGTGCCAGATCTATCTGCTTCAGGGTTAGAGGTTGTGTCTGGATTTGCAGACAGTCTTGCATGTTTATTTGCTTTATCATGTGTTGCAAGTGGCCAAAATTCTTAGAAAGCTCATGCTTGGTGTGAGCTGAAGACACACCTGCACAGTATGAGCAAAAAACAAAATCCATTCTTGCCACTGTCAAAGAGAAGACATTGAATAATTACTGCAAGACATTGAGGGGGGAAAAACGGTATGGTTGGGTAAAATCCAGGCTGAGACAGATACAGAATTTAAAAGATTGTTTTAAAAAACAGAAGCTATTTTTCAAGACCCAACCAGTCCACTTTAGCCTCAAATGACATAATGCAAAAAAATAAACAGCCAAATATTTTGCAATAACAATTACCCAGTGACCTCAGTATTTGTGGCAGTGATGGCAAAGTGAAATGGTAACAAACATGCTGGGATAAAAGTCAGGGATGTTTGAAATACACTTGATGAGAAAGAAGTTTTCTTTCTCCCTAACTTTCTCAGTACACCTGTGCCGTCACTCAGAAGTCTCATATAATTTTCCCCATCTTTCCCCCTAAATTTAAGTTGTGTTTGGTAAGTACCTGGAAATGCTGAATGCCCAGGGAGACAAGACATCCCATTGCTCATTCAATCAACTCCCAGAGATTTCTCAAGGAGTTAGAAACGCAATAGAAGACTGTGATATAATATAAAGGGAAAACAGTGTTGGGCATAAATACAGTCCTGCCCTGTGCCAATGGAATTCCTAAATCTGCCTCAAACTCCAGCACAGCTCCAACTAAATAAGGGTCAGTGGCAGGGGCATATCTCTATGCTCATCTCTGTCTCCCAAAATCCCCACAATTCAGCTATGATGATACTACTTCTCTCCTCAGCAGCAACATGAGCTCTTAATTCTGAAAAGTCCTTAACAACCATTCAATTTCTGAGCATGGGACTAACGAGGGGTTTGTTATTGCTGTCATCAGTGGGATCTGAAGTTTCTTCATGTGAGCCACGTAGAGCACCCGATAATATCCACTGCTTGGCATTGAACGACCCTGCCCAAATAAACTCTATTTTGCATTTATTATTGTTTTACTCCATCTCCATGGATTCCACATACCACCCTTTGAAAGGCTTGCTGCAGGGAACACTGCAGAGACCTGCTGGACATCGTGTGCAGGCTGTGAGAGGAGCAAGTCCGGTCTCCTTTGATGGGACACGGGGGAATGGCTGTAAATGGAAAGAGGGCAGGGTTAGATAGGATATTGGGAAAGAAATTCTTTACTGTGAGGGTCATGAGGCCCTGGCACAGGTTGCCCAGAGAAGCTGTGGCTGCCCCACCCCTGGAAGTGTCCAAGGCCAGGCTGGATGGGGCTTGGAGCAACCCGGGCTAGTGGAAGGGTTGGAATGAGACGATCTTTAAGGTCCCTCCCCAACCCAAACCATCCTGCCATTCGTCGATTCTCTGAAAGCTCAGAGCGCAGATCACACCGTGAAAACCCAGAGGAATTCGGGTTTCTCATTCTTTGGGCTCCCGCTGTCAAAACAAGACCCTCCGGCCGGCCCTCCCTCAGGCCGGGCTCTCCCTGAGGGGGCAGCTCTCCCTGAGGCGGCAGCGGCCTTCCAAATGCTCCGTCTGGAGCCCACACCCCGTAGCTCACCTGGGAGCTAGCACTGGCCTCCCCAGCTCCACCCTGGGGTCACATTGGGCCGGGAGTGCCCCGCACAGGGCCATACCGGGCCGTATTGGGCCGTACTCGGCCGGTGGTGTGTGTGTGTGTGTGTGTGTGTTTGGGCAGAGCGGGGGCGCCGCTCCCTCCTCCCGCCGCCAGGGGGGGGCCAGCGCCGCGGGCGGGGCGCAGTGCGCATGCGCGGGCCGGCCCCTCCCGGCGGCCTCAGCGCCGGCTCATGGCGGCGGTGGCGGAGCTGGGCCGGGTGAGCGGCGGGGCCGGGCCTGTCCCCTGTCCCTGTCTCTGTCTCTGTCTCTGTCTCTGTCTCTGTCTCTGTTTAGGGGTGTGGGGAGGCGGCACCGGCATCCTCGGCGTGTGGGGAGGTGGGAGAAGGGCGGGTGTCCCCCCGCTCAGGGGCCGGTCGGTGGGGTCATGGCCTGCCCCGCCCCTCCCCCCCCCCCCCCCCCCTCAGCCCCGCTGTCCCCAAAGGGCTGGAGATCTCAGAGGTCACAGCCCAGCCTTTCTTTTGTCGTGGGTCCAGCGCTCCTGCCTCGCTCCCTGGTCGCTTCCCCGCGGTGACAGCATGCTCCGTGCATCTATACATCTTTGTCCAGGGAAGAGAAGGGAGCTGGGAAGGGGCTGGAGCAGCAGGAGGGGCTGAGGGAGCTGGGGGGGCTCAGTCTGGAGAAAAGGAGGCTCAGGGGGGACCTTCTGGCCCTGCAAGTCCCTGCCAGGAAGGGGGAACCGGGGGGGGGGGGGTCGGGCTCGAACAGGGACAGCATAAAAGGACACAGCCTCAGGCTGCACCAGAGGAGGTTTAGGTTGAACGTTAGGAAGAAATTTGTTCACAGAAGGGTTGATTAGACATTGGAATGGGCTACCCAGGGAGGTGGTGGAGTCGCTGTCCCTGGAGGTGCTTAAGGAAAGACTGGCTGTGGCACTCAGTGCCCTGGTCTGGGTGACAAGGTGGGGATCGGGCACAGGTTGGACTCGAGGATCTCAGAGGTTTTTTCTAGCATAATTGATTCTGGGATCCCTCCAGTGCATCCTGTCTCCCCAAGAATAGAATAGCAGCACTCCTGCTGCCTAAATCCTGCTCCCATGTGGCAGGTGGGAATTCTTGCAGTGTCCTGTGCTCATCCTGTGCCTTGTAACCCCCTCTGTGCCTCATCCCCTGTGCCCATATGTTCAATAATCTTCAAGGAGTGCAGCCTTCTACTTTTTCTTGCACCAGACTCTGTTCCACTGAGCCCTGATTGTTCCTATTCCACTGCAGGATTGAATTGCTGTATTTTGTGGACGTTTTTTTTTAAATTTATGCTGAGCTTGCCACGTTTTGCTCTTGTAATTTAGATAGTGTGTGCTGTGTCTGAGACCTTTTCCACAAGTTTAAATGCGTATGAGTTAAATCCATAGCAACAGCCATCTCCTGTATGTTAGGCAGTTTCTGTCACATCTCTGGGATCGAGATCCTGCTGATAAGTTTATAAGCTTTCAATGCAAGTTTATTAATCAGTGATGCTTGTAAATTAAAAAGTTAAAGTTTTGGGGTGAAGATGCTGTAATCTAGACCTGTCAGAGACTAAATAGTGAGTTTACAGGTTGTGCCACAGGTGGCAGACCTTGCATGACATTCAAATTTTCTCTTCTTCCATCCATGCCAGATGCAACATCAGACAAATTGATACATTTTATGGCATGTTATAGATGTTACTTGGCTAATTTTATATCTATATATATGTGTGTGTGTGTGTGTATATGAATATATGAATTCTATGTGTTTGAGAAGACTTTCAATGTTGTTGAAATAATTTCTTATATAATAGTATTATAATATTACTCTGGAAGGTCTTTATTATAAAAAATATTTTCCTTTATGATGCAAAAAGTAATGAAATTTAAGAAGCTGAGTGCAATGTTTGCATGGGTTGTTTTTAGGGTCAGGAGACATAATAATTTGTGTTTAATTCAGATGTGATGCATAATGTTGAATTTCTTTGTAAGCCTCAAAACGCCAGTGTTTGCTGCAGCATAACTGCTTCAAAGCCTCAAATGATTGATATCTAATGGTACAAATATAACTTGGGGAAGTTTCCAACACCTGTTAATGCTTGAACTGTTTTCATTACCTTTCAAACTTACTTTTATACAGTTTTACTGTAGTTAGGACTATTTGCTGCCAGCCAGAAAAAATTGTTATTGCTTTAAATTTTCCCTGGCTTTGGAAAAACATAGATAAATATATGGTGTACCAGCATATGTAATCTAGTAGCTTGGAAATACGCTTGTTGTGTCATCTGGAGTTTTTCCTTTTGTCTTTCAGTTTTAAATTGAAGAGAAAATGTCACTTTACGATGACCTGGGAGTTGAGACCAGCGACTCCAAAACAGAAGGCTGGTCCAAGAATTTCAAACTGCTGCAGTCTCAGCTGCAGGTGAAGAAAGCAGCTCTCACACAAGCAAAGGTATAGTCCCTTTGTGGGTTTGCTTTATTATTATTGTTTATTGTTCATTGGTGCATTGTGTTTGTGACCTTAGAGTATCAATTTGGGGTACTTTTGCTGGGGTTTGTCTACGAGTTTGTACCAAGGAACCCAGCAAAACTGAGGGGGGAGAGGTGAGATGCGTGTTTCTTGAAGTCTGTTTAGAGGGATTCTTGGGAAAATTAACGTGGAATGAAGAGCTGATGCCTCTGCTGCAACCTCAGAGCTTTTAGTGAGCAGAGTCAAAAGTAGATCTTCAAGTTTAGCTGGCAAAGATAATGAGATTAAGCTTTTTACCTTGTTCTAAAAGTAAATAAGGGTCCTACTGTGACTGATACTTGTCAGTAGTGGCTGTTGGTCATTCTAGGCACTTTGCACCGGTTATTTACGTGTTTGCATCAGTTTATGCCGCTATTTAAAAGGCTTTTGGTGCTTAAGTGCAAGTCATTGTCCATTAGAAATTTTTACAAGTATTTCCAGTGCATATGAAGAGGAGGAGTGCAAGCAAATTCCTCGAACTTAAACTATGATAGAGGCATTTTCTCTTTTTATTGCTGCAGCATTTCACTCTTTTTCTTTGAGCAGTGTTGATATTTTGGTTGAGGCAGGACACACATTGTCTGTGGAGTGTAGGTTCTATAGTGAGATTAGTTAATTAAAAAAGAAGTAGTAGCCAAATACTTAAGTATGCAGAGCATTTTTTAATTGGAATTACTCCTGATTTATGCTGCTGAAACTGAGGGCAGGATTTAGTTGATAATTGGAACAAAGTGCATGAATAAAATCTTAATGTCTACTATATTAGTCATGTTCTTTTCCACATAACTAATGTGCAGTGTGTCCATAGACTAATGGAAGAATAGATCAGGTTCAGAAAAGCTCAGAGTTCAGAAGAGATTAATGAATTTTATCAGATGATAGATGTGAAGAAAAGTAGATCTTTGGAATAAAACTGAGCCACTTCTTCACAACCTGACTTGGTTCAAACTCATCTGAAGAGATTGTTTGAATTTTTAATGTGTGTTTCTGGTTCTAGTCCAAACCTGGACCATTTACCTACCACTGCAAAGTACATCAAGCTGCTTTTTAGAAAACTGTTTTATCTTTTTTAGACATTTTGTGTTTTGGTGGCTTTTTGCAGAGTCAGAGAACGAAACAGACCACAGTCCTTGCTCCAGTGATTGACCTGAAACGAGGGAGCTCCTCTGATGAGAGACAGATTGTGGACACCCCCCCTCATGTAGCAGCTGGGTTAAAGGTAAGACCAAGGCAGCTAAAAGGTCCAGCTCTTAAGAAATGTTTTGGAAATTGAGTTCTTTGTCTGCAATCTGTGTTTTTATTTTTGCATCATCTTTCCTAGTGGTCAAAGAAGTGATTGTTTTCTGAAAATGTTTTCCTCTACTCAGATTTCTTTAGTTAATGAACATTTCAGTTTAATACAGAATTCCATGGGATACAGCATGGAGATACCAAGGTTAATGCAGTTATAAAACAGTGTTTCTGAAATATTTCTTCTGAACAGCTTCAAAGTTCTTGGCAAGATGCCAGTTTGGGTAGGTAAATAGAGACTGTAATTGTGATTGCAGCAGTTTTGGAACTGGACTTGTAAAACCATCAACTGAAAAATAAAAGAAAAGCCACCTAATGTTTTAAAATGGATTTGTCATGGTAAGGAATCCATAGAAACTTTCTCTCTGAAGTTTTTTCAAAGGTGGTAGTTCTGAAATAGTTCTTTCAGAAGAGAAAACACTCTGTGTACCTCTGTTGATATCATATTAATAGCAGCTGATGAAAAAGCCTGATGAGATTGTGTGGGAGGACCCTGGCAGATGGTTGCAACAGCAAGAGGCCATAAAACTTCTAATAATGAGTTAATGGGGAAGATTTCTTCTAGTACAAGTGGGATTAGGATATATCTGCCATTGTAGAAGTCTGGAACTGGAAGTGTCTAATTCTTGGTTTCCAGCTGGATGTTGTTTTCAGATATCAGCTGAACAAACTGCTTTTTCCTTTTCTTTTTTTAAGGATCCCGTCCCTAGTGGTTTTTCTGCAGGAGATGTGTTGATTCCTCTGGCAGATGAATATGATCCCATGTTCCCAAATGACTATGAAAAAGTGGTCAAACGCCAGAGAGAGGAACGGCAGAGGCAGCGTGAGCTCGAGAGGCAAAAGGAGATTGAAGAAAGAGAAAAGTAAGGCTTTTGTGTAAACTCATGGCATGTTGGCACTTACCAAATAATAGAGACATCAGTTTGTTTATTTTTATCCCTCTGAACAGTTCCAGGGAAATTCTGAAACGTTTTGTGAAGAGTACTGTGTGTTTGTGGAAACAAGTGCCGTGTTTTAATTAATACATTTTCATGCTCTTGCTAAAATCACCGAACAGTGCAAAAATTATTAGAATTATCAAGTTTGTAGCCTCTTTGGCTGAAAGATACATGTCAAGTTATTCTAAATTTACTTTGTTTCAGTAATAGCAGCCAATACATGGATACTTCATGTATCGTTATCAGACTTTGACCTTGCAGGTAATTTACAGTATTGGATGTCAGTGTAACTAGAATACAGAAAAACCTTTCAACACTCAATGATAAACCATCTTTTCTGCTTCTAAATACAGCAAACTGATCCAGGAATGCATTCAGTTTTAAAGATGTAGTTAGCACAGCCTTTGAGAGCCATAGTTGCATTTTGTTTTTTTAATACTCTACATTCCATTTTAGTAAGTTAATTATGGGTTTATGACTCTTTTGTCTCTGCACAAAAGGAACTACTACTTATCTTTAATTACCTTAATATCCTTTCCCTGCAGTAAGTAATCTTTCTAATCATATTAATGAAGTTGAATGCAGATTCAGTGTCTGCTTGAAATAAGTGGTAAAATATCTGCCAGCCAGGCAGAAGATTATATTTGCTTAATTTAAGTGAAGTTAATAAGTCATCTTCATCACAGTCCAAATCATCTGAAGTCTGTGAAATTACAGTTTTGTTGCCCTGTTTAGATTGTGGAAATTAATATCTCTAGTCATTGAGACTTCTTTGTCTTCTCTCTTACACTTTTGTTGTTCTGGTGGAGGAGGAAGCCTGAGGGTCTGTCCCACTGGCATGCAAGACCTCAGAAATCTGGGATGTCATTCCCACACTTCCAGCACTGACTGCTCTCTAATCATGTTTGTACCTGTGTGTGGGCCAGGAGTCTCTATACATAACATTAGAGAAAGGAAGTGAAAAATACATAATGCATTCTGATTTCAAATTGGGGAAACAGTCTCAGCCAAACCTGCTTCAGGTGTTGTGCTTTGGGATAACAGGCTGTACATTTGTTTTGAATTCACAGTGTGCAGATTCAGAAATTTTGTGTGGTTCCATAGTAGAGCTGTTTTTAGCATCCTGTAGCACAGTTTTGATGGCTGTGCTGGGAGTGAGATCTGATTTATGCACCAAGCTGTGCTCTTAACTTCTGGGGGAAACTACTTCTCCTTTTTCTTGTAAAGTATTAAAATGAGTGATTTCATGATAGCATTAGATAACAGTTGAAGTGCCAACAATTCTTGAAGCATTCCTCGCTTAATGTTAGAAGTTATGTCTGAACCTTATTTTAATTGCCAGAGATGTTTAAGCACGATGAATTTTTTTATTTGACTAAGTGATATTACTCTGTATGGCCTGTGATGGAGAATTTATAAGGGGATTCTGCCCAGAGCAGGATGATTACGTTGCTGTCTGTTCCATCCAACACCTCTTTCACTGTAATTATTCAGTCACTCTGGTCTGTTTGGACTAGATTTGTTCAGGTTCTTCCTCCTTTCCATAAATTCTTCTTGTCTGACTTGCAAGTGGAAAACTATATTGCTTTAGATCCATCTTATGTTTTACCAAAGAATGCCCCATGAGGACAAAAGCAGAAAAACAAAATAGTAAAGGTGTTTACTTACACCTTCATGGGAAACATGATAAAATGCCAGTTGGAGTGGAGCAGAATAATTCACACTGCAAAGGTGGGATCACAAATGAAGGCAAAGAGCTAACTTTGATGGTTTCTTATCCTAACTTACTGTGTCTCCTAGAAGACGTAAAGACAGACATGAAGCCAGTGGGTTTTCAAGAAGACCAGATCCAGATTCTGATGAAGATGAAGATTATGAAAGGGAGAGACGGAAAAGAAGTAAGGGAACTGCTTGTGCTTTTGATGGGAAAAGAGGAAGAAAAAAGGGAGTGGGGGGGGTGGGGGAGGGGGGTGGAATTCACAATCTCCTTCCTGTTTCATAAATTCTGTGGTTCTCTGCCCTCAGATGAGTACACTGTTATTTCTGAGCCTTTAGAATAAACCTGGAATTCTATTGCAGCCTAACTGTTGTAATGCAGAAAACTGTTGGTTTTTTCCTTCCATGGAGGCAGATGGCAGCTAAATTATTTGTGAGAAGGCCTCTTTTTAGCTTAGTTTGTAGATACTGTGTTAAGTTTCTGCTTGGTGTAGGTTCCAGAAAGGGGCGAGCCAGGGCATAAAATGAGGCTACAACAATCACTGTTGAGTTTTCACTCTTTAAGCTTATCATTCCTGCATTTGTTACTTCACTGCCCTTAGAGCCAGTCAGATGATGTGCATCAGGGTGATAAAATTTGTGCTTGCATAAACAAAATCGAGCTTTATTGTTTTTCAGCAGCAAAGGTACAGTAAATAATTCAGGTCTGTTGTGATGTCATCCGAATCCTTTTTGCTCATAGGTATGGGAGGAGCTGCCATTGCACCACCCACTTCTCTTGTGGAGAAGGACAAAGAACGTAAGTCCTCCAAAACCCTCCTCTCTAAACACAGCAGTGTTTATTTATCACTCAACTTTCTTTTCAGTTGAGTCCTCCTGCCTTTCCCAGAGGATTCTTAGTGGAAACAGAATTTAAATTAGTTCTTTGTTGGTGGGGGGAAGCTGTGGGGAACCTGTGATGCTGCTGTGCTTCACATCTCTTTTCTGAAGGGTTTTTCTGTCTTGCTGGAGAAGTGTTTTGGCACAGAGGGGTATTATAACCATGTTCAGGTACTTGTGATGTAAAGAAATGCCACAGACAAGTTTCTCTGGTAGACTAGAAACTTCCGTAGCATGGAGAGGGAATTTTTCCATCACCCTTTGCTTTAGGAGGTACCCTGTGAATATCTTTTCTGAAGGGATTATGCAGAGCAGACAGAATTTTATAAGTTTTTCAGGGGTACAGTTTAGCTGAAGAGATGAGTGCACTGGTGTTTCCCTCAGTGAAGATCACAGTTGTCCACGAGGTGGCATCATCTTGCTATAGGAACAACACCATTCCCTTTCTTTTCTGCCCATGTCTAACTGTTATATATTTTAAAATTAAAACAATTAGAAGTATGTTGTCTACTTTAATAAGAAAAAAGATACTTATGCACACAAACTCTCCTTTGGGAGTCCTGATTTTATTTATGACAGGATTGAAATTTGCAAAAAAAAAACAAAACAATGAAGCTTGGCAGGGTAAGTGAGTAATATCATAGTGAAAGCATCTGAGGTGTGTAAACACTTAAAACAGAAAGAGATTGTTTTGAGTAAATAATTAAGAGCAATTGAGTGAAAAGTAAATACAGGCTGGAAATGGTACAAATGTCCTTAGGGGGAGAGCTTTTAAAATTGACATGATCCAACAAGGAAACCTTTGTATGACTTTTTGCTTAATGCTCAAATCTAAGCTGGAAAAACATGAGAAAATACTGCTGCAGCAAAAGTCCAAAGTCCAATCCATCTGTTGCTTAAATAGGATTTTTTTTTCCTCATATGACTTTCCCAAACTTCACGTCTGATCTTTTATTTGGTAAGGTCCAAGAACTAGTTCACAAGAAAATATTCTAAAATTTAGTCAGTCTAATAGCAGTCTGTAAGCCATATTAAAACTGTTTCTACATGTTTTCTTTAGTGTTATATAGGGGTTTTTTACATTTTTCCTTTAGACTTGTCAGTGGAAGGTTATTTTAAAAATCTAACCATTTTGACTGAGATATCCAGATATATCTCTGTCCCCCAGGAAGAGTTACAGTTCAGAAATTGTCAGTGAGACGAGTTGCATTCATTCTTTTTTAAGAGACTTGTTGCTCTTCTGTGTAAATGTACAGTGTATTTTTACTTCCAGACCTTGGGCCTGGAGCTGTGTGCATTGATCCATTCTTGTCTCTTCCTGATGAATGGGCCTTCTCAGTTTGCTTGGCTTCTGCCTGGATAAACTCTTAGTAGTGAAGGTGGCCTCTTAGTGTTTCTTTTCTCCATTTAGTAAGAGTTTAATAAATGCATTATAGAGATGTCAATATCTATATGCAATAGGAGAATCCAAAATACTTGTTTCTGAGAGAGAGAGGGAGGTGATGAGACATTAAAACAGCAGGTTCAAAGGAGGCATTCTGATTTGGATTTATGTGGGAGGCTTTTTTTTTTCTTAGTTTTTGAGTATTTTATTGAAAAAGCAAATGTCTGTTTCTCCAGCTGTAGCATCATTCCCATACGAAGAAGAGTCGAGACCTCGGGCACCTTCTTCGAAAGCAGCTATTCCTCCTCCAGTGTATGATGAGCCAGAGAGGCCTCGCTCCCCCACAGGACCCAGCAACTCCTTCCTGGCTAACATGGGGTAAATGACTGACTTGTGCACGTTTTGTGGAAAAAGACGTTGGAAGGTGGTGGAAACCAAAAGCCAAAATAGTTTGTCAGTAGAGAAGAACACAGCCCATTGCATGTATGTGGTTAATCTGGGTGCAGAGAGTCCAAACTGGCAGGATACAGAAAAAAACAGTGGATTGTCTGGACTGAGGGAAATACAGCTGAGGTGGCTGTACTCAAGGCTGTGTTTTTAAGGGAATTCTGAAGCCACACTCCAGTGTAAAGTGTTTATGGCCTGTACAGGCCAAGCTAATGGAGTATACAGGAAAACACAGGTGGCATGTTAGTTCCTCTAGGTTTCTTTTGCAGCTTTGTCTTAAATTTGCTACATACCAGTGGGCAAATCATTTCAGCTCTGCTTTGTTTGTTTAGAAATTCAGAGCGTATTTGCATGAAGGTAGAAGCTGTGGCTGCAATCCTGTCCCTTTCTGCCTTGTGTTTAATGCTTGTGTTACTGCTGTGGCAACAAAGTGAAGATAAATATATAGTTAAAAACAGCTTAGAGACCTTGGGTTTGGGTTTGTTTTTCTTCTAATTGTCCAGAAAAAGGATAACTAAACTTGTTAACTGTTGGGCCAGTTCATGCATTGTTACCACCTCTAGTTAGCAGTACCCTGGGAGCTTCTCTTCATTGAAGGAAGGGCTGAAAATCTGACCTAACCTGCCTTACTTTGACCACACAACTGGCTGTTTATTCTGTGACTTAGTGTTTTAACCTTTCAGCATTACACAGCCAGACTTCTTGGCCTTTTGTAATGTATGGTTCATGTACTATGCTTAGAAAATAGTCACATAGTCACTGATCCTGCATTTCCTGTGTTACCTTGTTTGCCCATTGATAAAATGGAGGTGGCTGAGCATAGAATATTTACTGTACTTTAAACGAGTACACCATGGCATGTTTTTTTGTGTCTGGACCTATCAAGCTGTGGTCGCCAAAGAAATGTTGACATCTGTATGTAAATTTCGATTGTAAATATTCCTTCGCTGGGAATTTTGAAAACCTGTCAGTGGAGATGCTGTTTTAAGGTCCTTACAAAAATGTGCCTTTAAATAGCTTGGGGACTTCATTGCCTCAGGATGTTCTGGAAGATTCAGAAAGATCAGACATGCTTAAATTCATACTGAGGACATCCAGATTTGTTGTAGGAAGGGCTAGCAAGGACATGTCCTCTGGATCTTACCCCAGCTTGGAACTAAGAGATAGTAGGTTGTCAGTTGTAGAAGCTCTTGTGTCTTCTGTCTCTGTATAAGCAAATTTTAAGAGGTAGAATATTTGAGCACTCGGGAGAAATGCAATGTTAATGTTTTGTGGAATAAACCTTTACCAACTGATGGTTTTTTTCTCTTTGCAGAGGGACAGTAGCTCACAAAATCATGCAGAAGTATGGTTTCAGAGAGGGCCAGGGGCTGGGAAAGCATGAACAGGGGCTCAGCACAGCACTGTCAGTAGAGAAAACGAGTAAGAGGGGCGGCAAGATCATTGTTGGCGAATCTACAGAGAAAGGTAATTGTGTTCTGCACCAAGTCTGTGAGAAATGAAGCTTCTGGATTTTTGTTTACCATCTGTCCTTGGAGAAAATGCTGGAGTTGAAAGAATGACTCGTGTTTGTTCTTGTGGAAATTTGTCTTCTTTATCTTGTAAAGTCCTGTATACTATTTTTTTAGCTCATTGTGCCCTTACCAGCACAGCACTCTTGCCTGTGCACAAGTGTTGGAAGTCAGGAGAGCTGATTTTTAGTTCTTAGTGAATCTGATACAATTCTGATTCTAGGAATTATTTCCCCCAAAGAAGCAGTATGTTTTCAATACATTGTCAGTGTTCTTGCTTAATTCACATAATTGGAATTGATTTTTCTGCTTATTGTCCTTCCAAGTAGCTACAAGTTTGAGTAACTGTTCTTCACCACTATGAAACTACTTTTTATTGCTTTTATTCCATTTTTCCATCGATAAGATTCTGATAAAAGCTCCCAATTGAACTTTAATCTTACATTATTCCATTATTCACTGTTCTGTCTTCATAACAGAAACGGGCAAGAAAGCAGATTCTAACCCACTGACTGAGATACTGAAATGCCCTACTAAAGTGGTCCTACTGAGGGTAAGTTTGGAGTCAGAGGACATGTCTTGGTGTTGAAATGTTTAAACCTGTGTTCTTGTTACAAGACTCTGCACAGTTCAAATAGTTCTGGCCTGCTTTGTGTTCTGGAGACAAATACGTGTCTTCCTGAGATACGTATTTTAAATTGACACTGCTTTAAATGGTACAGTTTCCCTGTCTCCTGCTGTGGCTCTTGAGCTTTTAAAGCATTCATGGCCACAGTTCACAGGGCATCTCTGATTTGTCTACACAATCATCTGCACAGATTCCACCCACTGAGTTGGGTTTATTCTTTTAACTTTCAGAATATGGTCGGTGCTGGGGAAGTGGATGAAGATCTTGAAGTTGAAACTAAGGAGGAATGTGAGAAATACGGCAAGGTTGGAAAATGTGTCATCTTTGAGGTAAGAGAGAATCTGTCTCCTTTTTTTGGCTGCTCTGAAAGTAAATCTGGGCACTTGTCCCTCACAACTGGTGTGTTACTGCCTAAGAGAAGGGACATGGATAAAAGATCTCTCAGGGTCCTTCACTGTGTTGGGATTCTGGATTTTCTATATCTGTAAGATCCAAACTTCTAATAACAGGGTTTGGGCACAAATCTCTGACTGTCTGCTTTTGAAGCCTTTTTATTTCATTCTCTTGACTGCTTTTGTGAAGAACAGCAATTTAAAACAGTGGGTTTGCTACTGTTCTAATCACTTCTGGTTTGGGGGTTTTGTTTGTTTCAGATCCCTGGTGCCCCTGATGATGAAGCTGTAAGAATATTTTTAGAGTTTGAACGGGTTGAATCTGCCATCAAAGGTAGGATCCTAAATTGTCTCCTATGAACCTCTCAGCCTTTTGTAGAGAGTTTAAACAGTCTCACTGATTAGACTGTTCAGTTAAAGAGATGTTTACTTTATTGACTTGCTGCTTGCTGACCTGCTCTTGGTTTCAATTCCAGCTGTTGTGGATCTAAATGGAAGATATTTTGGAGGCAGAGTTGTGAAGGCTTGTTTCTACAACCTGGACAAGTTCAGAGTACTGGATCTGGCAGAGCAAGTTTGATTTTAGAAATCTAGCTCGAGGTGTCACTGTTTCGGCAATCAGGTTTTCAGCGGTAGGCTGGGAATAAAGAAAAGTAGCTTTCCTAGCAAACTGGAAACAAGCCCCACTGAATGGATTTTTCACATTCATTGTGACTTACATTTTTTTGTAATATAAAACCCTTTGAAAGATTCACATCTGTGTGGTTTTGACTTGCACATTTCTGCTTATTGCTCTGGGGATCCTGGGTTTTTTTTCAGCTTTCAGATGACTTTGTTCTTTTGAAAACCCACTGCCGAGGAGATGCTTTGTCTGTATTCCTGCTTTCCTTGTTCAGGTGCTTCATCATGGAGTCCCTGTGCTGCATCCATGGTAAGTGGGAAGCTCTGGACAAGGACTATGTGCTGTGATGCTTCCCTTCCCTGGTGGTATCTCTTAGAGTTAGAGCCTTGCTCTCCTAAGTCCTCATCTCTGCACCCCAGTGATTTGGGGTCAGTGGACAGTGGGCGGTTGGTTTGTTCTCCTGACTCCAGAACAACACTTTCCTATGCCAGAATGGAGACTGAAGCAACAAGGAATGAGTTTGTCAGTCTTCCCAAATCCAAAGGAAGCCCATATTTAAATAGAAGGAGGAAGGAATTTAATGGGCTGTTAGCAGGAGCTCAGTGCTGTCAGGCAGTCTGTGCTGGCAATACCCAGGGATAACTGATGACAGGCCATCAGTGAAAGGCTGTAGGTAGAACTAAGGGAAACTCATTCCTGTATCTGGCCAGGCATCAGATTCTCACTTCCTCTAACACCACACATAGGTAACTAACTTTGTTTAATCATTTCAGACCTGGCATTTGCTCTCTCTGTGTATATTTCTATATTTGAGGTCAAATACCATCAGGCTTAGGCTTTTTTTTTTTTTTTTTGAGAGGTGCCTGTGGAAGTTTTCAAAGCAGGAGGCCACGGAGGGAAGTTCTTGTATGAAAATCTGAAGAGTTGACAAACTAAACTACTAAACACTACAACTCCTTTATTTTTAACTTGATGTAAAATACTACACAGCCCTCTGCTCCTGCTTTTATGTTTGCTTTTGGTTTGGGAAGAGCATGTGACAAAGAGTTGGCAGGAGATGGCTCTGCAATGGTGACAGCTGTCTCTGTGCCCCACTGCACCCAGAATTGTGCAGATGCTGAAATGGTTGTGAGCTCTGAGGGCAATTTAGCTGTCTGAAAGCTGATGCTGTATGTCTTCTTCCTGTCACACACATGTATTGGGGGGAGGGGTATAGACCTGTAGTTCAATGCTGTGAATATCTCCAGTTATTGCCCTTTTATGAAGTTTTGGCTGCAGATCTCTATGACAAACCCTTGGTCTTGTGTTTGGCTTACTTTGTCCGCTTGTGTTCCACCAACTTCTGTACAAACATTTGCTTGTAAAACAGAATTTTTTTAAAAAAAATTGTATTTTACCTACTGTGTGTTGGCTTCCTTTCTCTGCTCTCCTGCTGCACAAGGCCTTCCCACAGAGCCAGGCTCTAATCCAGCCTGAGGAACCCTCTCTGAGCAGAGGTGAGGAGCAGGCCTGACTAACACCAGAACACAGGACTTGGAGCAATAACAGAACCTGGATTCTGTTCCTGCCTCTGCTCTTGGTTTTCTCTTTGACCTTGAGCAACACTTTCAAGGCCTTTGCTGCCGTGTAGTAAAACAAAGAGATTAACCTGATATGAATTAGCAACAGATTTGCTTACAGGAGTAAAATAATTCAAGTGGCTGCTGTAGAAAACTGAACACTCATAACAGATTTAGTATGATCTGAACTTGGCTTGAAATATGATTTGGCTTTAAGCAACGTGATTTATTTATGGCTCTTATTTCAGCAAATACCTCTGGGTGCCTGGCTGTAAGCATTTCCTGAGGTATACACACTACTTTCTGTGTCTTTAACCAACTGTTCTGCTGCTTAATACTTCTGAGCTTCCAGTCTGATAACTTGGAGGTTTTCCATTTGCTGAGAATCACCTTATTGGCAACTTTGGAACCATTTCATTCTAAAAATCCTAATTGTGGTTGAAGACAAGGGTAAAGTTTATTTGTGAAAATGTAGGGGAAAGAGTTTGTTCATTTAGTGGTTTGTGTAGGAGATTGGTGCTATAAATGAGGTATTTTTCTGTACCCTAGGGCCACTAAAAGCCACAGCACAAACCAACCTTCTGCAGTGGTAGCAGAGCTACATCACCTGAGTTTCACCCCTGTGGTGGGTGCTGTACAAATACATGGCACTGGAGCCAGGTGGCCTGGAGGTGCTGCCACAGCCAATGCAAACACATGCACAGGTCTGGAAACCTGCAAAGGTTCAGACACTGAGCTCCTTGGTCAGACCTCACTTGTCACAGATAATCTCCTTGGCAGGAAGCATCTTCTTGCAAATGCACATTCTCCCTGTTCCTCAGCACTGTGGATGTGCTGGCTCACACTTCCCCAGGTATGGCTGTATCTTGCATGCCTTGAAAAATTTGGCTCTGAATTTATTTCTCTGATGGAGAATTAGGCTCCTCTGGAATCTTGTTACTGACTTCTATTTCTAGTAATTTCTCATATGACTTATCTAACACCTCCAGCTCTTCCTGCTTACACACCCATTTTTCTCCTCTGATTCATCAATGCCCTTTCAGAAAGCTCAGCAGCACTTAATTTGGAGTTCTTTGCAGCTACCAAGTTTTACTTGGTTGGCTGTCTTTGCATCCTGGAAATTGTGCATCCTCTTTCTGTAAGGTACGTACTGGTGACTGGTCTGAAGCAGTAAGATTTTTGTTTCTCTTTTTGTGTGGTGCCTTAGAAAGTTCTGATTTTACAGAAGATGAAGAGGGTGGTGGGCTGTTAACATTTGCTTTACTGGCAGTGCAGGGTTGGTTATGCTCTTTCAGCTGAAGCATTGGGTATTTTTCAGGTATGATTTACTACAGTTAAACTTTACTTCTGTGTTTTAAGTACCTGTGTAGGTGCTGTGATTCTCTAATGTGCTGAATAACTGCATCTTCTCTCAGGCTAAGTATGAACTGTTCGTTGCTTCAGGGAATCTGGATCAGATGCCCACTTAGAGAGGTTTGACAGTGTCCTGAGATGAACAGAAAGCTGAGAGGGACATGTGGGACGTGTCAGCCTGAGTCTGGATGAGGTGCCTGATGCATTAGCAACCCTGAGGTCTTAAGAGCAGAGATTTGCAAATTGGCATCATCATTTGCTGCCTTGTACTCTTCCTGATTCAGAACACTGGCTGCTATTTTAGTAGCAGGGATTTAGTGACTTCATTGCTTTCCTAATTGTTACAGCCCCAAGGTGTTGTTGCAGAGTGGTAGCAGCTATTTCAGATCCCACCATTAAGCACAGAGGTTAAGATTTATTTTCTTATGTGATTAACCTGTGTTGAATTTCTGTCAGTTTATCACTTGCCTTCTCCATGTCAGACTAAAATCTGACGAGATGGAGCTCTCAGCAACATTTTTGACACTAGTATTGTCAAAATCTAAGCTTGCTTTGCCACTGTTACAGGAAAGATGAGAGTTGTTGCCCCAAAGAACTTGCTGTCTGAATAGCCATAGAGGGAGGTACAAGAAGTGTCTTGCCCAAGGCCATGCAGAAGGTGGTTTGGAGAGTTGGGATTACACCCTATACCTTGTACTTGAACTGTGCAGCCGAAACACACATTCCTTGTGGTGCTGCTTTTTGTTTTGATACCAGAAAATGCTGAATTCTCTTATCCTTGAACTTTAAATTTTAAAGCGAATTCAGGAGTTGCAATTTGTGTGCTGCACTCTGGGTAAGTGCTTTTAGGAGGGGTTTATCTGAAACCTGTGGTAGATTTGAGTGTGTCAAAGTATTTTCCCCTTGTCTGCTGGAGAAAAGATGCATTATTGACTCCACATGGTTTACTTGAAGGTAGAAGGACAAATATGGAAGGTTTCAAAAAGGTTCTTAAACCTCTCAAACCTTTCTTACTCTACAAGCAGAAGTCTAATGAGGGAGTATGTTGTCCTTAACAGCACTTGGTGCAAGAGACCCCAAGCAAGGCTCAGATCATCTCACGTTACATTAAATTAAATGCCATATTTTTGTGCCTGGGGTTGTTCCTCCCCAGGTACAGGACTTGGCACTTCTCATTGAACTCCATGATGTTCCTGCCAGCCTCTGTCCAACATCTCCAGGCACCTCTGGGTGGCAGCACGACCCTCCGGAGTATCTGCCACTCCTCCCAGGTTGGTGCGATCTGCAAACATGCTGAGGGTACGCTCTGCCCCATCATCATTAGTGAAGGTGTTAGACAGACCTGGACCCGATACAGGCTCCTAGAGTTCACCACTAGCTGCTGGCCTACAGCCAGACTGTGTCACTGATCACTGGGGCCAGCCTTTGAGCCAGTTTTGTGTCTTGCCATCCTTTGTTAGGAGGATCTTAGAGGAGACAGTGTTTGGAAGCCTTACAGGAGTCCAGATGGACCATATCTGCTGCTCTCCCACTGTGTGCCAGGCCAGCATTTCATCCTAGAGGGTTATCAGGTTGGTCAAACACAACTTCCCCTCAGTGGATCCATGCTGGCTGCTGCTGCTGAGTTTCTTGTCCTTCATAAAAACAATGATTAGTCCTGAGTCCAGGATTAGCTACTTCAGAATTGAAGGAAAAAAATTAAAATTCTCTAGAAATTGCAGCTGAGGGCTGTGTATGGATGCACCTGGCATTGATAACATGTTCCTGACTGGGTACAAGACTAACCTTGTTCCTGTCCCAATAATGCAGGAGCAGCTTGTGATCATGGAGGACTTACTGTGTTGCTTACAAACACTTTTTGTACCAGTAACTGCAGTACAGTGTGGTAATGATTGAGTCCTCAGGAGAATCATGCCTTTAGGTGATGAGGCAGTTGTCCTTAAAGAGGAGCAGGAATTGACTGTGTTAGCACTGTGTGCTGTCTGTTAATTTGCTGTTGCTGAGCAATGAGAGGATACAGCCAGGAGATCTGGCTTTCTGCTGTGCTGATGTGTGGAGAGGTGGGTTTGAGAGCAGTGCCTGGGCTTGGGAATTTTTTGGTGTGTCCTATAAATAGGACTTGTAATAAAGGACTTCCCTCTTGCCCTGTGATGCTGTGATTTTATTCAAGAAGCATGGAAGTTAAACAGCAATTCAAGCACCTTTATCATCCCATCACTTTGGTTTATCCTTACCAATTCTGGTTATGGCTGTAGAAGGGACTCCTGCAGCTCAGCTGGAAATGGGCAGGCAGCTCCCGGCAGGACACATGACCCTTGACTGTGTATTTAATATGCGAACCTCATCTCTGTCCCACTTTGGCCCAGAACTGTATTTCAAGCAGGTGTTTGTCACCTGTGATGACGTTTAGGGCATAAATTCACCTGTGTTGCCTTGTTGTGAATCATAAAATCACCGAATGGTTTGGGGCGAAGGGACCTTAAAGACCATCCAGTTTCAAGCCCCTGCCATGGGCAGGGACACCTTCCACTAGACCAGGCTGCTTAGAAATGAACCTTTTCCTCAAAGGACTTTCGTGACATTTCCTGCCTCATAAAGGATGACAGGATTTTTTTAAGGATGCAAGAATTGGCAAGGATGTGAGTTTCTCACAGCATCAGCCAGTCCCAGACCTGTTGGGCCCTACCTGGCATAATCATATATTATAGATAATAATAATAGATAATCATAGATACTTATGCCTTGTGTCAGCAGCAACAAAGAAGGAGCTGCTCCTTTCTCCTCCTCACTGAATGAACTCTGAAAGTTTCCTTAATTGAGTGCTTGGGTTAATAAGATTTCCCTTCTTCTTCAGCAGGTCAGTGGGATAAATGTGCCCACTTGCCTTGGATGTCCAGCATGATTTTACTTCCTATTTACTGCAAAAATACCTCTGTGTCACTCGAGATGCAACTCAGCTAGTTAGTGGCAAAGAAAAAAAAAATTACTGTAAGGTCTGCAGGACTTTTAACTGCTAGGAAAAAAAGGTGGGCAAACCTAAAGTCTTCCACTTAATGTTCCTCAAGAGAGAAACATGGATGACAAGATCCCTGTCTGTGTGCCCGTGTTTGGTGGACTTACCCACAATTGTGCAGCAGCTGACAATAAATACAAATGTGATCCCATTGTGTGCTGTGCTCCTGTAGGGACTTTGCTGTCTGTGTCAGGTGGGGCTGGGTCTCACTCGTGGCTCTCTGTACACAGGTGCAAACAGAGTTTTCCCTTTCAGTAGGCAAAGTACTACTTGAATGGGGGGGGAAATAACATTGAGGTGGAAAAGCTGCACTGGAAGAACAGACATGAAAGCCAAAGGAAACACTGTGTTAATTAGAGAAGGGATAGCGTGTGTACTTCTGCAGATGTTTCCTCTCATACCTGCTGTCTCTGATTTCTGATCCCTGCTGAGCTCATGATTGCAGGTTTATGGCTTTTCCTTTCTTTTCCTTTTCTTTTTAGCATCAGGAAATGGGGAAATCCCAAAGCATGGGGATTCATGCTGTATTTAATTCTAGTTAGTACAGAAATGGAAGAGCACAGCCTTATGTCTTACGGCCAGTGTTGCCACACCCCAGGCTCTGAGCCCCACAGCTGTGGGCAGCAGGGAATGGGACCAGTGTCCTGTTCCCACTGGGCTGTGTCTTCTGTGCAGGACACCCCACTGTAGGCTGGTGCTACTCCCCATCTCCCAGCAGTTGTACCACATGCTTACAGCCCAAGACAACCTCAGCTATATGGAAAGCAAGATCTTTCCCAGGAAGATGCCTAACCCTTTCCTTTCTTCTCTTCTCTCCTGCTTCTTATTCCTCCCCTAAGAAGAATGTGGTTTTTTTTCCAAGCGGTTTTTAAGCATCTTTGCCACTTCATAGCCCTTGGGATGTTTTCCCTCTCCCAGTCTCTGAGGTGTGATCTCTGGCCTCCATTTGAGAGCTTGCAGCACGTCAACAGCTCAGGAATCCACGTGGTCCTGCCAAGACAAAGGTCTGCAACTCCTCATGGATTTCTCCACCTTCTGCCCCAGGCAGAAAGCTGGGTAGCATTTTTGGACTTCGCTGCTTTGAACTTGTAAAACTCGTACAGCAACTGTGAACCAAAACTCAAACGATACTCCAGCAAAACACCCCAAGCTCCTCCAGCACCTGCTCCTCTTGAGAGGATGGGAAGGGAAAACTGGGGAGTTTTTGTGTTTTCCCACTTTAGGAAAGTGCTGGGTTTGTGCAGTTGTGATGCAGAGTAATCACATGTGGGCTGAAGCAATTCCCAGTAACTTCTCTTCCCTCTTTGTAGGAGGGGGCGATGCATTTGCCCAGCAACATTTAAAGACTTAAAACAAAATTTAAAACTGGGATTCAGGGGTTTCTTTCAAGCCCAAATTTCAGATGAACAGCCTATCTCTGCACATCCTCCCACTTAACAGTTGCATCCACAGATGCTGTCCCAGGAGTATCATGTTCACCTACAAGGGCTCAGCTCTCCCAGGGAAGTCAGAAATTTATGGCTAATAGGGAAATCAAGTCAGTTTTGAGAATATCTTCAGCTATCACAGTGCTAGTGATGTATTTCCTCCCCTTTTTTCACTTGGATTTCTACCTGATCATCTTAAATTGTTTTGCTTTGTTTTATTTCCATCCAGCAGGTTGATTTATTCATGGGCAAAGCCTGATGGTCTTTGTTTTTCCTGTAGTGTTGGGGAACATAAAAGCCTGAAAACTCGAGGCTACTATCAGCTTTTATATTAAAAAATAATGATGTTGGCATCATAAAATCAATACATACTTTTTTTTTCTTCTGATTAAAAAGTTAAAAAGTGGGAGTTTAACTGCATGGCAAGGATTTACCTCATGAAACTTGGACTGTGAGAAATAGAATTGATTATTTGTCACTCTGGATGCATCAGAAGAAGGATGCAGATGTTTCTCCAAATGTGACATTTCTTCTTCAGTGCCAGGTGCGTGTGTGGTAGCAGTTCAAAGTCATGGAAATCAATGGAGAAAGGACAGTGAGTTTCCTTGATGGGAAGAGCAAAATCACATTAGAAACCTGCTGGAGCTGGCAGCTGCAAAAAGCCGTGAAGGTTTTTGTACCTGACAGCTGCAGTAATTACTGCCTGCAGATCACTCCTGGGAAATGCTGTCTACTTCCTTCTTTCTCTCCAAACCCCAAAAACTGCAAAATAAGAGACCAGGATCCCGAGCTGTGCAAGGCACCAAGAGTGCCTGGTCACAGCATCATAGAATGGTTTGGGTTGAAAGACCATCTCAGTCCAACCCCCTGCCATGGGCAGGGACACCTTCCACTAGAGCAGGGTGCTCCAACCTGGCCTTGAACACTTCCAGGGGTGAGGCATCCACAGCTTCTCTGGGCAACCTGTGCCAGCGTCTCACCTGTCAGAGTGAAGAATTTCTTTCCTAATCGCAAATCTAACCTCGCCCTCTGCCAGTTTAAAGCCATTCCTCCTTGTCCTAAGTCTTTGACCTGTATCTTTCTAATCCAATCTTGTCTCCACACCTTTATAGAGCACCTAATCTTTGTGATATGATGATACCAGTGCTAATACCAGAGGTTAATAGAAGTAATCTCTCAAGGTCAGGCTGCCATGTATGGGGGGGTTTGGCTTCAAAGTCTCCAAAAGCTTATTGTTCCCAGTCCCTGCTGCACCTTAAGCACTGATGACCTGGTTGTGCTCCCAGCAGAAACAGCATTTCCATTGCTAGCCAGAGGCCACAAGCCTCTCTGCAGCTTTCTCTAATGCTAAATTTGCAAGACTGAAGCCTCAGGCTGGTGATCACCACGTGGGGACAGCTCGCAGTGGGAAAGGGAGGTGGGTACCACAAACAGAATCACACAGAATTAACTAGTTTGGAAAATACCTCTGAGATCATCGAGTCCAACCTGTGACCTAACACCACCTTGTCAATCAGGTGTCTCTGGCTGCTGGAGCATGGGAAAATTAGCAAATCCCTTGAAAATGTGGGCATGGCCTGAAAACAGAAGCGTGATGGTCAGTGCCTGGTCACTGAAGTGCCACCTTGGAGATTGGCTTAAGTGTAAGAGCAACAGCTCAGCATGGAAACAGCTGAGCAATGGGAAAAGGGGCTTGATGCTGATGGGGAAAGCGGCACCTTCAAGCGATGTGTAACCCAGGGGAGGAGGCTGAGAGCCTGCCCGAGCACTCAAACATCTTATAAAAGTACAAAATAGGATTATGCAAGGCAGATCAATCAATGTAAGCCTGTCCCCCGACAAACCCAGTGCCAGCAATTATGAGCACCCTCGTCTTTCTTGGGTTTGTGCCACACAAGCCATTCAAAATGTTATAAATATTTCAAAGGAGTTGTTTGCATTCTTATTTGCTTGTAGAGTACAACCCTCTTACTGAAGGAGATCCCCGTGACTGATTCGTGAGCTGAAATGACTGTGTGGCTCTAGCCCAGGAAAAGCACTGACATTCCTGTCTCCCAGGCTGCTCCCACCCATTATCTCACTAACTGGAAAGGGAGGATGGTTCAATATTGATTTCCTGGCTGGGCAATCACTGATACAGAGATCAATTCCTTCCTGTATAGGTAAGGATGTCTCAGCTTCCCGCAGGTATGTGCAGAAATGCTGAGCAGCTTATTTCATCTCTGTGCCCCTTGATACAAAGCCTGGTTGTGCATCCCTATGGATCTAGTGCAGGGAGGGGAAGGCCAGTCCAGTCTCCATCTTGGCCAAGGAAGGTGTTTCTGGGATATAAGGATGAAGCTGAGGGCTGCAGTCACAACATCTCAGCTGGAGCACCTCTGCTCTGGAGACAAGCTGAGAACCCTGGGGGTGTTCATCCTGGAGAACAGAAGGCTCCAGGGAGACCTTAGAACCCCTTCTAGTGCCTAAAGGGGATCAAAGAGAGCTGGAGAGGGACTTGGGACAAGGGCCTGTAGGGACAGGACAAGGGGAAACAGTGTCAAACTGCCAGAGGGCAGGGTTAGATGGGATATTGGGAAGAAATTCTTCCCTGTGAGGCTCTGGCACAGATTGCCCAGAGAAGCTGTGGCTGTCCCATCCCTGGAAGTGTTCAGGGCCAGGTTAGATGAGGCTTGGAGCAACCTGGGCTAGTGGAAGGTGTCCCTGCCCATGGCAGGGTTTTGGAATGAAGTAGTCTTTAAGGTCCACTCCAACTCAAACCATTCTATGTTTCTATGAAATCTGGGGTTTAAGCCTGAGAGACAAGTAAAAGGACCCTTTGCTGCATCAGTTCTAACTCAACAACCCTCCCCAAATATTAATAGTC
This sequence comes from Acropternis orthonyx, assembly GCA_035583155.1. NCBI lineage: Eukaryota > Metazoa > Chordata > Aves > Passeriformes > Rhinocryptidae > Acropternis > Acropternis orthonyx. Next base: position 2,657,777 of record JAWWEU010000040.1, read on the forward strand.
TTTAAATTAGGCTTTTGTTTCTTTCAGAGACAGCTTTCTCCAGGACACATTTGGGAAAGGTGCTGGCAAACATTGAGTCCCTGAGTGCCTCTCCCATGGAAACCAGCATTTGGGAAGATCTCAAGAGTTATCTGGTCCATCCCTCAGCTCCAGGGTGATCAGCACTGGCTGAGACTGCTCCCACTGTGTTTGCCCAACCTATTCTGAAACCTCAAGTGATGCTGAGCCACTGCCACCCTCTCTGTCTGTGCAGCCTGGCATTTGTGCTCTGCCAAGAGGAGATGCCCTGATTTCACTATCCTGGACCATAGTTTGTTTAGTTCAGTCTAAACCTTGGTTTGGGACCAGCCTGATTGTCAGCAATTTTTTAATTATTATTATTACTTTTATGTTAGTCTTTTTAGATCCCAGACAGAAAAGCTGTTAAACAATGAGTAAAGGGTGAAGATTTTCATCCACCAGAAGTACCCAGACTATGTTTGAAGTCTTCTCTGTTTATTTAAACTGCCTGGCACCACTGAGGTGCCTGAGGTGCTTTCTGTGGGTGAAAAACAGTAGTATCTAATACAGAGAGTGAGGCAACAAGATGCTCTGATTCTTGTGATGGCCTTGGCTGGAGCTTGGAAGCTGATTTGGGGAATTTTCCCACAGGGAAAAAGCTAAGCAGATGTATGGGCACCAAGGATGATCCCATCTGAGATCCCTCTAGGCTAGTTCAAAGAATGACTGGAGCAAATCCCAGGGCAGGAACCAAGTGACAGAAGCACCTTAATGGGGACCTGATCATCCTCTAATAAAGGACCTGGTCTCACTTACAGCACTCGGAGATGCTCCCACTGGGAAGTTTTTGGAGCTGAAGTGACAGTGTCCAGGCAAGAGCACTGTTGCAGGAAAAAAAAATACACGAGGAGTTAAAACTCCTTCCAAGCCGTGCAGGCACTGAGCAGGATGTTATGGAAAACAGACTTGGACATGAGCATCCAAACATGGATTTTGATGGACAAGACACTCAAGCTCATTATTGGGTCTAACCCTGAGTATTTTGCACTATGTTTCTTTTGCCAAGCCCTGGAATCATGTGCTGAAAATACTCTCCTGGAGATGAACTGCTAATCTACATTTATCCTGGGTAATAAAACTGTAAAAATCTGGTTTTGTGTTTTGTGGATATTTGAAAGCTCATCATTCCAAGGAATATCACTCATTTGCCAAAGCAGAGGACTGGATTAGAGTCAGTGTGAATCAGCAGAGCTCCTGCCCCTGGCCTTGGGCATGGCTGGACTGCCCTTCCCTTTTGCTTGGATGTTGGACCACACAGAGTGAAGAAAGACCATCCTTTACCTTCTGGGCTATGTAAAAGCAGCATGTGGATGTCCAACCCACCTGCCTTAAATTTGCCCAGCCTGTGGCCATTTAAGGTGACTAAATGTCCTGTGAAATTCCATTTTTGGATGATTTGTCCCCAAGAAAATGGTTGTCTTCTCAATTTGCCTGGGCAGAGATGCAGCTCCAGCCTGTACAGCCATGTTCTATGGGGGCAGGAAAGAAACTAGCTGCTGTAACTGGTTCCAGTTGCTGGAGGTAAGCCCAGCAGCCCATGCCACCAAATCTTCTAGGCTTTTTTTCCCCTCACAAGGTGCTGGGGCTCAGGGATATCTCCATGTGCAGCAGACACCACTCCTCAGGCAGGGAAGAGGCAGCAGTGCCATGTAAGGTGTTAATGTCCCTGCCATCCCTGCTGGAGTCACAGCTCTCATAACAGCCTGGGGGACATTTTTTGGAGTGCTTCTCACTCCCTGGCTTAAACAGGTTTCTCCAAGCGAAGTTAAGCCAAATCTGGCTGACTCTGCACTGAAGAGGATGAAGAATGTTCACCTTGAGCACTGTGGTGGTCTGGATGGGGCTGGAGCCTGCAGAAAATGGGCAGGGAGGCTTTAGAACACCATAGTGATGGTTTGAGGGAAGTCTTGGTGACTCCAGGAGGGGAAAACATCTTGCAGGGAACAAAAACATAGCACAGAGCTCATGGTATCACTGTTAATCACCAAGATGAAAGGCTGGGATCCCACCATGCATAGTTCAAAGAGTTTCTCTTGAACCAACCCCAAGACAATGCCTCTTTCTACCTCCAGGGAGGGCAGTAAAGGAACCACAGTAAAAATAAACAACTCTTCCAGGTGATAATACTCCCCCTTGGTGCTCCAGATCTCAAGGCTCAGCTCACAATTCATCCCAGCCCCACGATCCCAGGAGAGGGGGATTTGCACATCCTCAGCATGGGGGTTAGCACAGCAGGATCTGAACTTTCAGCTGCCTTGAGTGATCCAGCCTGCACGTGGGCAGACAGGAGAAGCTAAACAGGGGGATCTGAGCTTCTGGCCTCCTGGTTTAGGAAGCATTTGAGTTTTCCCAGCTAGTTCCAGTGCCACCACAGAGAAGATGGGATCAGTGCTTTGCTGAGCTCAAAAATTGGCAGAAGTGATGCAGAAGCCTAAAATTCCATTATCCTACTCACATCCATTACATTCAGTTCTGTATCGGTCCTACCAAGGAAAAATCCACCACACACCAACCCAAAGACCCATTCCCAGCGTCTTCCATCCGTTTCTAAGGCCATCAGCTCCTTTTCCTACCCCCATTGCCTCTCTCCCAGCCCTGCTCTCTCCAGGAAGCAAAAGGTTAAAAGCTCTGAAATTGCAAGAACTTCCTCCTTTCTGCAGTGCCACCCTCCGAGTGACGCTGGTTTCTGCCTGGCTTTGCCCAAATATGTCCGTTTCCTTCTAAGAGAAGAAAGAGGAGGAAGGAAGAAAATATAAATACAGAAGAAATATATATATTTATATATATATATATATATATCTAAGACAAGGCGTCCACGGCCGCGGAACCCAGGCGTCCGAGCGCAGCCCTGCCTCCCCCCGCCCCATGCCGTTCCGCAAAGGTAGGGGCTGGATGGGTGGGCAGCACCTCGGGATGCTCCCCCGGACCGGGGGCGTCCAGGGGTGGGGTCTGGGATCGCCGTCCCGGGCGGTGCCTCCCGGCAGGGATGGGAGATGGGAGCTTTGCCGCAACCGCTGGCGTTGGGGGGAGGATGGGGGACACCCCGAGGTGCTCTCTGTATGTAGGGGGGTATTTCTGTGCAGGCTGCAAAGGGGCAATTGTCCCCGCTCTGCCTTCCCCGAGCTGGGGGGGGTTTCGTCTTGGGGGATAAACTGGCTGGTGCAAGGTGCTCTGAGTGGTACGAGGGCTGAGGACAGAAGGACGTGGGACGTTTCTGGGCAGGGATTGCTGCTGAGGGCTGGTTGGGGCTATGCAGGCTGAGAACTGGCAAGCTGCGTGCATTTGTGTCCTTGGGAGATGCTCAGCGCAGGGGTTGGGAGCCCGGGAGGGGAGACTGGGGACGTAAATAGCTTTTAAGGTTACCTCACCTCTTTCACACCGTGGTGCTCTCCGAACTGCACCCCAAAGCATCTCTTGCTCCAAACTCCATCCCAGCAGCTGGCAGAAACCTCCCCCGGGCTTGGCACTGCGGGCAAGAAGCACCCGACTACGAGACTTAAAGCTCTGATGGGTGTTCCTGTGCTGCCCCACGGGGCTATGCATGAGTTTTACATCCTCTCCCGGCTGCTGTGAAGCAGAGACCCTTAATGTCACCTTCTCCTCATCCCGGAGGGATGTGCGGGCATGGAGGGGCACAGAGCGGGATGCTTGTGGTGCTCCCCTGTCCTAGCAGCTCTACTGGGAGGAGAAACGGAGGGGGAAAAGCCTTCTCCAGGAGACGAAAAAGCCAGAGAATCAGGGTTAAGTTGGGATGTGCAAGGACACAGGGAGAAGGTGCTGCTCAGATCCTACACGGGTGGTTTGCCGAAGCGGATCAGTGTCCCTGGACTGGCAGGGCAGAGGCAGAGGGGACCACTGCAGAGATGTCACACCCTGAGGCTGGCACGACATCAAAGGGCAGCAGGAAGGGAGCGAACACTGCGTGTAGAGGGCTGGATTTGTTTTTCTCACCTCTGCCTGCTGAGGGGAGGATGTTTTGGGTGTGCGACAGTTTGCCCGCAGTGATGTTCGCAGGACCTGTATCTCGAGCGCGGAGATTTCTGCTGCCTTTGAAGGCTCAGCGAAGCGTGATGTGGTTCACACCCTCCCATGTTGACAACGCAGCAGACTGCAGGTCTTGATTTAATTTTAGGGGATAAACGCACTAATTTAGAGCAGAAGAAGAGAAGCTGGAGGGTGGGCGGTGGGAGGAAAGCAGAGTGAGTCAGGCTTTAAAAGCGCTGAGCACTTGGTGGGGAGCACGGAGAGGTGGGGGGAGCTTCCCATGTTGGAGGGCAGCTCTCGTGGCACCCCCTGCAGCCTCAGCAGGGATCCCAGTGCTGGGAATGACAGGCAGATCTCCAGCACTTGGGGACACACGGTGGGTTTGTGGTAATTGACGCTTTTCCATGCCGTCCTGCCCAGCACGCCTCAATTGGGGCTCGTTTGTTGAGGGACTGTGCTGGTCCTGTCATCGCTGCCGGACACCTGCGGCGCAGCTAACCTGCAAGTCCTTGGCAATTCGGTTCTGCAGCAGTTGTGTCACCCTCACAGCCGTAGCTTGTCTGCAAACTTCCTCTAGAGGTCAACCTTGAAATGCCAGAGCAGCTGCCGGCAGCTCCGTGCATTAACTTGGCAGCTCCAGAAAGTCCAAGGTGGCAGAGAGGCCAGTGTGAATGGGTTTCGTCCATTGCTTGTGTATTTTAGGAAACATTCCTTCACCATAAGGGTTGTCAAGCCCTAGAACCGGCTGCCTGGGCCAGTGGTGGAGTCGCCATCCCTAGAGGGATTTAAAAGGTGTGTAGATGTGGCACAAAGGGAGTAGATTTAATGGTGAGCTTGGCAGTGCTGAGTTAATGGTTGGACTGGATGATCTCAGAGGGCTTTTCTAACCTAAATGATTCTATGTGCACACTGAACTCATGCTGGAGACCCTCCAAGGACCCTGCTTCTCACAGACTGAGACTGAAAGACTCACTTAGCCTAGAACAGCCCTGTGTGACTTTGGCCCTGGCTGCAGCCTGTAACCCCAGCTCAGAGCATCCTGTTGGGCTGTGGGAACCCACATCACCAGCCCTAGAGAAGAGCTCAGAGGCTGCTGCGGGGCTTCCTGGGCTTCCCATGGAAACATCTGTAAGCCACCAGTTATGGGTTGTGAGGAGCATGGACTTCTGGCTGCCCTTCAAAATCTGCCCAGAGCAAACTGTGCACGTCCTTAGTTTGCAGGAGAGCTGGGCATGAAGGGAGTTTCCTTGTCATTCAACTCAGAGCATAAAAATCCTTGTTGAAGGTGGTGGCCTCAGCTGGGTTGGAGTCAGGCTGTGTGCCTGATCCTCCCAGAAGAAAACAGGACTCCAGCCAGCTTGGCAAGGAGGCTGAACCTTTCCTTCAGAAGCTTTTTGGGAACAGTGTCTCACCCCAGGGCTTGCTCGCTGCCACCCAGATCCAGGGTGCAAAGAGGAGGCTCTGCCTAAGGACTGCTGCCCTGCAAGCCCCAGGTAGCTTGAGGCACAGAGAGACTTTGAGATGAGTATTTTGGAGGCCCTAAGCTGTCTTTGCACACCCCTGCTTGTGGAAATGGAGTATCCTGCAGAATAAAATGTGAACTCCACCCCTATTTCTGCTGGTTTCTCACTGCTTGCAGCTTTAGCATCACTTTCCCAGGTCTCCATGACAAGTCTGTGGGAAATCCTGGTTGCCTTGGCTCTCTTGCCTCCTTTCTCCTCAGGCATCACAGCCAGTGGCACTGCCCCAGGATCTGGACTTCATGTCTGTACAACGCTTGCCATTTAGCATTTGGCTTGAGACATTAAAGAAAGGTATTTCTAGCAGGGATGCTCAAGGACAGCAAAAGGAATGAGCTTAGGACAGGAATTAATTTCTTCCAGCTGGGAGCACTGTAGAAAGTCCTGCTCCCCAAAGAATGCCATTACCCTGGCAAGGCCCATCTGGGGCTGCAGGTCTGCTGGCAGGAGGTGTTGGGAGGTTTCACCTAAAGTGCCCTTCCTGAAGAATATGATTTAATTACTGCGGCTGACGCGAGGAAGCCTGGGAGCATGCAGGTGATAAGCTGCCAGGATATTGCCAGCGAGCAGGACATTTGTCATCTGTCAAAGGACAAATGAAACCCTGGTTTCATTGCTGACTGGGAAGGAACTGGAGATAAGACTGAGAGCCAGTGAGCAGAGACTGAACACATGATCATAGAAGCACAGAACAGTGTGGCTTGGAAGGGACATAGAAGATCACCTAGTTCCAAACTCCCTGCCGGGACAAGGACATCTTGTACTTGATCACGTTGCTCAAAGTTCAGTCCAACCTGGCCTTGAACACTTCCAGGGATAGCGTGTCCACCACCTCTCTGGGCAACTTGTGCCAGTGCCTAACCACCCTCATTGTAAAATACTTCCTCCCTATGTCTAGTCTAAATCCACTCTCCTTCACTCTGAAACCACTGCCCCTTGTCCTGCTGTAACGGACCCTGCTGAAAAATCTGTCCCCATCTTTCTTATAGGTTCCCTTTAGGCACTGGAAGGGGCTCTAAGGTCTCCCAGAAGCCTGCCCTTCTCCAGGCTGAACAACCTCAGCTTTCCCAGCCTGTCTCTATAGCAGAGGTGCACCAGCCCTCTGAGCATCTTTGTGGCCTCCTCTGGACTTGCTCCAGCAGCTCCACATCTTTCTTATGTTGGAGGCCCTAGAGCTGATCACAGTGCTCCAGGTGGGCTCTCATGAGAGCGGAGGGGCAGAATCACCCCCTCCCCTGCTGCCCACACTGGGGGATGAGCCCAGGACATGGACAGTTTCTGGTCTGCCAGAGCACATGGCCAGGTCATGTCCAGCCTCTCATCCACCAGCACCCCCAAGTCCTTCTCAGCAGGGCTGCTCTCAATCCCTTCATCCCCCACCCTGGACTGATACCAGAGGTTGCCCCTACCCAATTCTGGCTCCCGAGGGTTTGGGTACAGCCATTATCAAGCTGCCAAGGGCATGACAGGTGCATGGCGCAAGTGCTTCCCAGAGGAAACAAGAAGTGTGACACTGTGAATACATTATTTATGGGTATATGTAAAGGTGTAGATTGACTTCAAACTGCTGGATGGGGAGCTCACTGGGCACTGTTTGGATCACTGGTCATCAGGGCATGCCACTGCTGGAATTTTGTGAGCAAAGGATCCTGCGTGGGGTTGCATGGTTTGAATTGGGCAAGAGACAGGACTCAGAGCCCTGTCTGATGAGGGGGCAGTTCTGAGGGGTTGATGTTAATTTTGGCTGCTGATGCTCTTCTCTGGGACCATCAAGGAGGAGGATGCTGGTGACAGAGGTGGGTCTGGATGGCTGAGGGCTGTAGTTTAGAGAGGTGATGGTGAACACTGTTTCTGCAAAGTGGCTCTGCCAACAGGACACTGGCTGTGGTTTGCAGCACTGGCACAACCACAAGCAGAGTCAGCTTGGACAGCTACAGCCAACTATGCTGGGCATGCTGTCTTTGCAGGGTAAACAAGAGCTCAAAGCAAGGTGGAGATTTAGAAGAGCCTTGGGCATGATGGACCAGGGTTTAGGTCTTGTGCAGCACCCAGAGGAGCAGCCACAGCTTGCAGAGGCAAGAGAAGGAGGGATGTTGGAAAGAGCACAAGCAGAGAGTGTCAGGGAGATGCTCAGGGGTCTGCGGATGAAGCCTGAGCTCTGTCCTTCCTCTGCTGGGCTGGCAGTGGAAAGGAAGTGGTGCCTCATGGTTACTGCACACGAGCAACAATGAGTTGAATTAAACATCTCTTCCCATGCTGAGAACAATCTAGTGGGTGTCCTCATGTATGTCACATGGGGTGAGATGGGTCTCACCTTCCTTAGCCCTCTGGAGTGAGGTGTACAATGTGAGCCAGTTCCACCAGGAGCCAATGTATGGGCAGTTCCCAGAGGAGGGTGCTTTGATGATGGATGGGCTCAGTGACCCCAGTGGCAACCTCTCCATGGCCACTGACCACAAGGAGAGCCGGACACTCGTCTCCAAGGTGGCAGCATGCAGCTGAGATGAGCACAGCATCAAGGCTGGCAAGGGGCTGGAGGAACTGAGAACACACAATGCAGAGAGGGGCAGCAGGTTTGACAACCATCCCTTATTTTCCTAGGGTCTTTCCTCCCAGGATCACACCTACCTCCATGTGTACTAATTTACTCAGCATAAAACTTTCTCATGAAAGAGCAGTTGTGGCTGCTCCATCCCTGGAAGTGTTCAGGGCCAGATTGGATGGGGCTTGGAACAGCCTGGTCTAGTGGATGGTACCCCTGCCCATGGCAAGCAGTTGGAACCGGACAGTCTTTAAGGTCTCTTCCAACCTAAACCATTCTGTGATTTCCTGCAAGCAGCTCATATTCAAAGGTGGCAGAAGTTATTATACAGCAGGGAAACTGATAATGGGGATTGTTTTGGCAGGAGAAATGGCCCAGTGGGGTTGGCATTCTGGAGGTGATTTCTGCCGCCAAGCACTATGATTTCCAGACATGTGGTGGAGCAAAAGGATGGCCTGGTCACTGTAACAGTACTTCTCTTTATTGAGCATTTTTACTTTCTGTTAGCAGAAGTTATGACATCTCCTGGTCTCACTTCTGCTTGCTGAGATCAAGGAGGCTCTTGTTAGTGGGAGCAGAGGTGCCTTTTTCCCATGAGCATGAAGAGAAAAAGCAGGATTGTGGCATATCCTGGCATTGTTATTCCTGCTGCCTGTCCCATTCTCCACCAAGCTCTTCCTTGTTATCACAGCTCCTGCAGTGAGTCAGATTATAACACCCTCTGATGGAAAACACTCTGCTTCTGCAGAGTGGTTACAGCTACTGGTGGAGAATCGCCTTTCTACAGCTTTTTTTGGTGTTAAAAGGGATAATTCTGTCACTTTTTGGATGCTTTCTGGCTTGCTGGCAGTGCCCTGCAAACCCACATGCCGTTGCGTTTGCCGGTTGCGTCACTCCTCGCTGTCGTGTTTTTCTGGCAGCACTGACCAACTTTTTATCCGGCATTTCCCATCAGAGACACCAAGGGAGGATTTATGAGCACTGATGGGTGAAACACATGATGCAGAGAAGCCAAGTGGGGAGCCAGGAGCTGCTTGAGGGGGTCCTACCTGCTGCAGCTCCCCATGGGCGCTGTGCCAGTGCCAGTGGCAGTGCCAGTGTGGGTGTCTGCTCGAAAGGGCAGGGAGGAAACGTGTGGCAGAACTGGCCCTGGCTCTCCTGACTCACTGGCTCGTGCCTGAGTCAAACTATCACCGTGTTTTCACTGAACACCTTTCCTGGAAGGCTGGAAATCCCCTCGTGTCCTGCTTTGCCCCCTGGCCAATATTTCTTGCCATGGTGTTTTCCTTCTGGCTCGCGGTTTTGTTTCATCCCCTTTCACCTCCCTGGCCCCTTGAGCCAAACAACCCAAAGGAGGAGGTGTCTGTCACCCCATCACACCCCTCTCAGCACCTCCCTGCTGCTCCAAGAAAGCACTTGGTGAGCACAACCTCTCCACTGCCTCTTGGCCATTACACTTTCCTTAGCTTTTATGATCACTCACGGAGAGTTTTTAGTGGATTTAAGGGTTCACCGTGCTCGGTGGTTGTGTTCCCGTTGGTGCTGATGGGGCTGTGCAGAACCAAGCAGCGGAGCCCACACATCTTGTGGTGCTGGTGCAGGGGAGGACGTGCTAGGCTGTGGTGGGAAGGTGAGACAACCTTTGATGCCACCAGCTGCAGGTAGAACCACCACTCCTCTAGAAATTGTTTAGGAGGCTCACAAGGGGTGTGCAGCCCCCTTGAGGTCCAGTGCAGGTATTGGGACCTGCTCTGCACTCCAATTGCTCCACAGACACCATCTGGTGGGGGGATATGTGTTGTTCCCACATCTCAGACTTCCTGAGTCTGGGAATCAAACCACATAGAGATGTAGTCACTGATAGCATATTCTCATCTCCCAGCCTAGAAGAAGGCAGACATGTCTACAACCTGCCCTGCCAGGACCAGCATCCCACCAAGCAACTCAGGATGCTGGAAAAACCCTCCTTTTGGTGTCCTACCTCCCTCCTGCAGGGATGGAGAAGGACTCTCCATTGCTGTATTTACACAGTGAACAGGCTTTGGCTTGACCCTGGTGCTTTTTATCCAGCCACCACCTGAAAACCAGGCTCAGTGGACCTGTCACATAGGAAAGACACTCAGAGTGGGTTTGAGCTTCACTCCAGTGCTGGGATTACACCACCAACACCCCACCCCAGGCTACTTTTCCACCTGGCATCCCACCATCTCTTTGCCACCACGAGCCCATGCTGGCCAAGCAGTTGCCGAACCCTTCCCAAACACACCCTCCACGATGGAGAAATAAATCTTGGCATAAAATGACTACAAAGGCTTTAAATCAGATGACCACGGGGTTTTCACGGAGGGATGTGGGAGGATTTCCAAACCAGCAGCCAGCAAGGTGTGATCCCTGTTTCCTGGTGCGTGCGCGCACACACGTCTGCAGGGCACCTGTTTTTTTAAGGCCATTTTAAGGCTGGAAACAAAAACAAAAACAAAAAACAAACAACAACAACAAAAACCCCAAAACAAACAAACAAACAAACAAACAAACAAACAAAAACCCCAAACAAAAAAAAAAAAGAGGATGGGGGACAGGCCCTTGTTGGGAGTCAAGATCAAACCCAAAAAAGCTGCTTCAAATTTCCCTTGTGTTTTTTCCTGGGAAATTTCTTGTCCTGGCAAGAGGTACCAGGTTTCCCCTAATATCTGGGCAACATTTCCTAAGTGTACCTTAAATATTCCTTGCTATAAAGAGCAGATATTAGTTTCTCTGTAGCATGCTTTCCCAGGCTGAAATCTATTTCCCAGTTTCCTCCTTCCTGAGGCACAAAATCACTCTCATTTTGTGCTCTCCCATATATCCCATTCTGAAAACACCCCCTTGGTATTGTCCAGCCTGTTCCATACCAGATTAAACCTCTTCCCAAAAGCGCAGGGCATGGAGTGAGATGTACCCTTCTTTGGTGCTGAGGAACAAGCATCATCCAGGCCAGAAAAACCTCTTGCATTTGCTATACCACCCTCCTGTTAAAACACCCTGGAACTGTTTGGGGTTTTTTTTATTTTTTTTTTTTTATTATAATTATCCCCCTCATCATCATCATTTTCTCCAGGGAGACAATGCTGTTTGTTCAGAGTTGGCTGCTGAAACTTTTTTTATTTTTATGCCCCCTCTCCCCACTCCTCTTTGGATGATTTCCAGCTTTATCCCTCAAAGAATGGGAAATTGAGGCACAGGAGGATGCAGAGATGGACTGGAGGCCATGGTGGCTTTAGCTGCTCTTATCCACAGATCTGGCGCTCTCTGCACCAAATCCACCACTCTGGCTGTGCTGGAGCATCCTGAGGTGTGTGTTCCATGTAGGTATGTTTTGGTGTGCATTACTGGGCTGGACCTTGTTCTAGTGCAACGTGGAGCTTCCAAATCAACTCATGGAGGAAGGAGCAGGGTGTTAAAATCCACCTGGATAGTTGTTGATTTGGGCTGGAAAGCAAGGAAAGCTTTGCTCAGCCCTGGAGAAGGTTATTTGAGGATAAATGTGAGACAGACAAATGTGAAGCGCTTTGGGGAGAAATGATGCTGCTTCAGGGCTGGGGAAGGAGTGGTGAGAAATTCACTGGGAAAAGGAGGTGCTGGTGTGTCCTTGCACAGCCCCAGCCCCACTTCGGGCTCCCTTTGTGCAGGGACACGGCAGGGCTGGTGTTAAATTGGCTGCATCCCTTCAGCCAACCTGATTTATTCCCTTCCCTGACACCTTGGCTGCCTCTGGACCTTGTTTGTCCAACTTGACGCAGGGAGAGCCTTTTCCAGGGCAGCAAGGTGAACTTGTTTACCCGTTTATTTATCATTTTCTTGGCCGTGCCCAGGCTGCTGGCACGCAGGAGAGGGAGGGGGACGCCGGGCTGCCGAAGCACGTGCCAGCTCTGGAAAGCCACACGGGCTGTCCATGCGCCACTCACATGCACACAGGGAGGAAACACCGCTGGGCTCTGCTTTCCTGCCCTGGCTGTCACCCAGCACAGCCACGGGTCTCCCCAGCAGCTGCACCTCCTCCGAGCCATGCGAAAGGAGCATGAGCAGCCACAGGCAGTGCCGAGGTGCTGCAGGGCTTTCCAGATATCTCCAGGCTTCCTGGAGAACAGCTGAGCAGGGTAAACAACAGGGATAACCCGCCAGGATGGGAGGTGTTTTTCTCCCTGTAAAATTGGACATCTTGTCTCCTTCTGCAGATCCAGTCACAAGAACTAGGGAGGGATGTGACTCCCCAAGGAGGGATGTGACACCCGAGGAGGGATGTGACTCCCCAAGGAAGGATGTGACTTCCCAGTTTCACTCTCTCCAGAGGCAAAATGGTCCAGCTGCTTCTGCTGGGGGATAAGCAGGAGGGTGGGTTGCACTGGGTCTTGCTCATGGGCTTGAAGGTGGGGACTGAGCAACTGGTGGAGCTACTGCTTTCTGTGCTTGGGAGACCAAATTTTCTGCCCCTACAATGGGCACTGCCAGGTTACCCCGCACAAGTGGAGAATAAAGGCTTCTTAGTCACCAAAATAAGTTTATCTGGAGGAAACCTGTGCTTTCATCCCAGGTATGATCCAGGCAAGCATCCCACCTTGATGCCAATAGGAAATTCTAATATACTGGTGCAGAAATTTGAGAATTTGACTTGTTCTGCTGATTTTCCTAGAAATCCTCCGTATTAGAAAGGGATTTCTAACAGGAACATTAGGATGTAATTGAGGCTGTTATTTGGGCCTGCTCAGCCCAGTAAAGCCTCTCCACTCCCAGGAATGTGGGATGGTGTCCCTTTTGTGCCAGCACCAGTTCCCTGGGGATGGATCTGTGCTCATGAAATAAAGCTCCATTAAAAAAAAAAATTAATTAAAAAAAAAAAAAGGCAAGTTGTTTTGGATTATTTTTTTTTTTCCCGTCTGGGTCCATGTTCCAGCTGGAAAGCTGATCCCATTCACAGCTGAGGATGAGGTTTTAGGGTAGGAAAAGGGACTCAGAAGTAGCTTTGCCACCAAAATCTCCATGTTGTTGAACCAACCTGCTGAGCAGGATGAGTCTAGACAGAAGAAGCACCTGCCAGCAGTGATTTTTGTGTTTATTTGTTTATCCAAGGTGGGTTTGCCAAAGGCAGGGAACGGATTTCCACCTCCTGCCAGCTGTGAAGAACATGTACCCAGGGCAACAAAATCAGCAAAGCCTTTGTTTCTCTTAAACATGCAATCACCTCCTTTTGCTCCCATGTTTCCCCTTTCCTTTTTTTGACTCTTCATAATTTTCAGGTGCAGCTGAGCTGCTCAGAAACTGACCAAGTCAAACACCATAAATAAAAGAACAAGTTAATAAACATTAAATCATTTATGGTGATTGGAATGGCAGCAATTAGGTGGACGACATGAGGGTGGGAAGAGTTCTTTTTTGGATATGGCTTCACTAGCCCAAATTTTGGAAGACCTGAGGTTGCCTTTTCTGGCTTGGCTTTGGATATCCCGTCACGCGGCGCTCGCAGCGATGGGGTTGGGTGGCCTCAGGAGGTAATGGCCCTGCTGCAAACAAGACAAGACAAGGCAACGTGGGATGAGGTTGGCATGTTGGTTCTGTTGATGACTGACTCTGTCTGAATGCAAAAGGACCAGATTTTTGGGTAGCATCCGAAGGCAGTGGCGGCACAGGCTGCCAGGGATTGAGGTGGTTGCGTGTGCTCCTGCACGTGCCCAAGGGACCTGTGCTTGTTCAGTCATGGAGGGCTGGATTGAGATGGGTTTGACCCTGCATGAGATGGGGTTCTCAGGGTTTTTTCAGCTAGTCAGCTCTGGGATGAGCAACAGTGTTTAAGGCAGGACAGGGAGGGGACATGCAATGCATCCATGCTCAAAGCATGTCCTGCAGATATGGTACTGCAGCTGCTGTGACCTTCTGGCCACCCCTGCCTTCCCCTCAGAGCCCTGATCTTGGGATCCCCTTTAGCCACAACTGCAGCAAAGCTGCTTTGGGAAATGCTCTGGGCTCTGCCATGCAAACCTCTGTGCATTCAGACTGTAACACCCCTTGGCTCAGTGCACAGCTGGAAGACCCAACCATCCATCTGACCCAGGAGGCATCACAGGCACCTTCACCCAGCACTGGGACAGGGGTGACCATCATTAAGGTGTCTGGGACTATCCAAGCCCAGGTAATAAAGGCACAACATGAAGCAAAGGAAGGTCATGCCTTGAGCCCGAGCCTGGCTCTCTTTCCTGGGAAGTTGCCAGGAAAGCCTGCCCGGGAGTCGGGTGGCCGTTGGACCTCCTGTTGACTCAGGCCACTCTCTGGTAGTTGTTTTCATTCACCCTGAGTGCTGGGCAAACAGCTGGGCTGGGAAATGTGAAACCCTCGCTCTGACTGTGCTGTCCCCGCAGGCGTCAGCCCCGGGAAGTGCAGGGAAGCACGGACACCTGCAAAGGAGCAGGTGGGGATGAACACACGGGCTGAGCCCACGTCTCCTGGCGTCATTTGTTTGGTTCTCAAGGAGTGAGAAATAAAAGTGAAGCCCTCTTTGCGGCACAGTTTGTGCTGGAACAGGCTGCCCAGAGAAGCTGTGAATGCCCTATCCCTGGAAGTGTCCAAGGCCAGGCTGGACAGGGCTTGGAGCAACCTGGGCTAGTGGAAGGTGTCCCTGCCCATGGCAGGGGCGTTGGAACAAGATGATCTTTAAGGTGCCTTCAAACCTAAACCATTCTACGAGTCTGTGATTCCCCAATGAATGGTGTTGCTGGAAATACTGAAGCAGACATGATAAAAGTGGGTTTCCCCCTCTTCCATCATTCCTCAGTAGGGACAATTCATAGTCAATGGCCAAATGTGTTTCCACCTGTGCCATCCCCTCCTGGCTCTGTTTCTCAACTAAAGTAACAGCAGTTTTGGGAGAAAAGTGAGGTACTCCCAAGTGCTCTGAAGCACAGCATCTTCCCTCATGATCCCTGCCAAACTGGCAGGCACCCAGACACTGGTTTGCTACTCCATGAAAAACTCCAGGGTAGAAATCTAAACATTCAGCTCAATTTTCTTTTTTTCTTTTGTTCTTTTTTTTTTTTTTTTAATTCCCAAGGAGCTGTTAACAGTTTGCCGTTGTGGGCTGGAAATTATAAATGCATTTAAGAAAATATGTTGGCAGCAAGCTCCCCATATTGTCTCAGCTTGCCCCAAAATTCCAGACAAATTTCCCATTAATATTTTTCACTTCTGATTGGAAAATATTAGGGAAAGAACACACAAATTTTGTCAATTGGGTTTTTTTTACAATTTTAGCCTTTTTTTTTTCCCATGGCATAGAAAAAAATAAAAGAAATGCACAAATTAAAAACATTTCCTAGGAATTAAACACATTAAAATCTTAGCTCTACAAGTGAAAAAAAATTTAAGAAAACCCTGTTGAGGAATTCTGATTATTTAATTTTGGCATTCCAGCAATCTGTATGATCTGATTACAGTGATTTGAGTATAAAAATTTGTTAGGAGAGCTGTTAAGAAATTTGAGGCTGCCTGGGAGAGGTTTAGAGTAAGGAGCTCTGGGAAAAGACATGGGAACTCAACTGGACCTTACTACTCTAAATTTCAACCCATTGACCACACAGTTTCCCTCTCAGTTGTCTTTCACAGACCTCCTAAAAGTAGTGCCTGCAGGTCTCAAGTTCAAAAGCACATGGCAACCCTCTGGAAAAGTGGGACACTTAGACCTCACCTCTGGATGCCTTGTGGTTTCCATCAGCTGAATGGAGAGGGGAACCCCTTGAGGAGGCTGACCCAGGGAACGGTTCAACCCCAGGAGTGCTGTTGGTCCCAGAAGTGATTCTTCTTGGCCAGAGTTGAGGTGTGTGTAGGGCACTGTTGGGCAACCATCACCTGGATCATCCCAGCCCTGCGAGGAAGCAGGGACGAGCAGGTTGTGGATATGGCAGACGTGCTCACGAGGGTGTGGGTGGGAAGATCCTCGGCACGTACGCGGTTTCAAAACGCAGCTCCTCATCAAAGATTTTTTTTACATGGGGCTCTGGATTGAACAAGGAATTGAGTTTTGGGTCACCTTGTGCTGGAGAGCACTGAGTTCTGCGTTGAATGGCTTTGGACACAGTACTGAGGTGTCCCTCTGTGCTCACAGGATACAAACTCCTCCAGAACACATCTCATTCTGGTTTACAACCAATACCCACAGCAGAGTGAGTGAATTGCTCCGGGAGTGGCCATTTCTCTCCACAGATGGCAGAAGTGGTCAAAGGTGACCACCCTGGAGACACCCAAAATGACACAAACCCTTCCCAGATACTATCCACAGCTTTGAGGTGGATGGAGGCAGAACAGCAGGAGCCAATGGGGCTTCAACGCCTCCTCCCTGTTGAGCATCCCTCAGGGAACCTTTCCATCTGAGCCTCCCAGGCAGTGCAGATCCTTCTGGGGTGCTGCTTCAAAAGCCCCTGTATCAGGAGCCAAACAGATATCAGCGGGGGTTGAGAACAGAGATAAAAAATCACCCTATTGCCCAGGCTATGATTAATCTGGTGCCCGCTGCTGCCTACAATTGCATCCTGCTTGATCATCAGGAATACAAATTTTCTCCCTCAGAGCTTCATGTTGTAGTTTTTTGCATTACTTTGCAGAGATTTCCCGGCATCTCTGGCATCTCTGGCTTCACCACGTCATTGCCTACAAGTTTTTTAGGAGCTTCTCGGTCACCATGGCGAGGCTGAGGTTGTCACTGGCCTGGGCTTGTTACATCATCAGGTGAGTCAGCCCCAGAAAGGCCACAGCCTTTGCCATTGTTTGATTTAATAACCTGCAATGATGAGATAACGATCCAGGCTCTTAATGAAAGGTGGGTGGTAATGAGACGTTAGGAAACAGTTCAATAGCAAAGTCCATGCGATAATGACAGGCTGTGATTTCCAGAGGACGATCCTCTTCTGCTCTAAATGGGTTGAACAGGCTCATCCATGGGGGGGTTCCACATCCATCACTGAGCCCCTGCAGGCAGGAGGCCTGGAGTGCTGCATCCTAAGTGCATCACTGGGTTGGGAACTAAGCTCTTCATGAATACAACAACTTCAGCCATTGGGCACCTCCATGAAAATAATCCCTGTATCAGTCTGCTTAGAGGAGGGCTGGAATTCTGTGCTCTTCCCATCGTATCTCCAACGTGCTGCATCACTTTGCAGCACTGTGTTGGTTTGGGCTGGGATAGGTTAATTTTCTTCATAGTAACTCCTGTGGGGCTGTGTTTGTGACCAAAACAATGTTGATAACACAGAGATATTTTTGTTATTGGTGAGCAGAGCTTGCACAGCGTCAAGGCTTTTCTGCTCCTCACCTCACCCCACCAGTGAGGAGCTGGGGAGGACAAGGAGTTGGGAGGCGTCACAGCCTCGACAGCTGACCCCAGGATATTCCAGACCATATGATGTCATGGTTAGCACATAAAGCTGGGGGGGATAAAGAGGAACGGGGGGGGGGGGGGGGGGGGGGGGGTTTAAAA
>JAWWEU010000040.1:2684748-2715176 GCA_035583155.1 Acropternis orthonyx
GCTGCTGAGGGAAATGGATTTCAGCAACAGGCTGAACATCTGGGTTGCCAAGGGGCTTTGCTTAGAGCGGGGTAAAATGGCTTAATGCTTTGCACGTGTATCTGTATGGCTTGACTTTTCTCAAGGACTGACACCTCTGAAAGAAATCCCTTGTGCATGCAGAGCCTCCCAGTGTTTTTTGCCACTTCACTCACTTGGTTTTTCAGAGGAGAGAATTCCTTCTTGATACAGGAGAAAACTAACACAGTTAGTATACGAAGGCACTAAGGGACTTATTAATAACGTGATGTGGTTTCTACTTATTTTTTTCTTGGGGTGGGAACCAGCCGTGCTGGGCACTGTTCACTGCGCAATATGGGAAGAGGGTTGTTAGGCTTTTTTAGCTCTTTTAAACTCAAGGTGGCTATTTTAAACTCGAGGTGCTATTAATTCCTCAGCACTAACAAAGAGCAGAGCCACAAAGCTGGGTGGGAACGGAGGTATAACAGAGACCACGGCCAGTGTGGTCCCTGGAGGGAGCGGGAGCATCCCTGGGAGCATCCTCTGGAAGCCGCTCCCTGCGCGTGAAATAATTAGTCCGATTGTTGCTCCCTCGTCAATGGGAGGCTGGAGTGGCTTGGAAGTGATGCCTTCATCTGGCCTTTTGACGGCGATCCATTAAATTGCTGTCAAGCTGCACGTCTCTCACGTAGGGGCTGGGAAAGTCAAGTCGCAGGCGCTGGGTGGGCAGAGCCAGGCGAGGGGAGGGGGCTCTGGAAGGGGATGCTCCGGGAGGGAAGGGGCTGCCGCCGCCTTTCTCTGTCCCGTCGCTTCTCTCTCCCATCGCCCCGGCTCGGGTGATGTGGAAACACGCGGGGGATGTGCGTGTAAAACCACGGCTCACGCGTTTTCGGGGAGGCAGCAGCTCCACGTGTGCGTGCGATGCCGAGTGCAGGGACATTCATCCCTGAAAGTGTCGGGGAATTGCAGTGGGAAGAAGGTGGGAAAAGGGAGTGTAAGGCTAGCGTAGAACATAGTGGGGGGAACACTTATACAAGGAGACAGTAAAAGTGCCTGAAGTGGGGAGGTGGCTGTTTCATCTGACCTCTTAGAGAAGCAAATTTCCTTCCCTCTTGTGGTTTGTTTCGGTTTTTTTTTTTTTTTTTTAATTCCTTCCCCCCGCGTTCTGGTGAAGCACAGGAGCACATCAGCCCCGACTTTCTGGCAGATAGGAGCCACAGGTGATGAGCTCCTTCTAAATATGCCGACTGAGCCTGAAAGTCATCCCTGACCTTTACTTACCTGGCTAGATACGGATAAGGAGTAATGAATATCCATTGAAATCCCTGATAGCTTCCCAGCAGCGGTGAAAAGAAACGATGAATGAGGTCTTTGTGAAACACGGAGCAAAACACTGGTTTCTGTTTCATCCCTGATGCAAAGTTTCCCCCTCACCCCCCCCCCCCCTCCCCCCGGAGACTTCTGTGGTTTAGCTGGGTTTGGGCTCAGATTCCTGATAAAAAGTTTCTCGCTGATGCCCTGGTGTTTTGGGAGGTCCTTCCCAAGTCTGTATACAGATGCTTTTTCATGTTCCAAGGGGAACCTGGATCTTTCCTTTGGCAGAAAAACAAATTGTGGGGAGATTCCTCAATTACAGGTGTCTAACTCCTGCAGCATCTTTTGGAGGTGGTGGCATGTGTGTGCCAGCTCTGGGACTCTCTGGAGCCAAAGGGACATGACCGGCACCCAGCGCTGTCCCCACCCTCTTGAAGTGTCATTTAATGACCCCAGAACCGCTTGGCTCTTTGAGATGCTTATCTACTCTTAAAGGAAGCGTTTCTCTGTTTGGGTATTATTCTTTTTTCCTCCCTTTATCTAACAAGTGTGTGGGTATTGTTGCAAGAACAACCCATCGGTGGGGTGAGGGTGTGAGGCTGTTAGAGGGGAAACAAATATTTTTCTGGATACATTGCACTGCTCCCTTTGTACCCAAGCATGAAAAATTGGCACTTGCTGCCAAAATCGATGGGAGCTGCCCCAGGCTTTTTAAACAGCAGCACTGGGGAGGCAGGTTGCACAAATGGAGTGAGTGTGAGGGCAGCTCCAGCCTGAGGAATGTGGAATATTTATGAAAAAATAAGAGAAATAATATTTTAGATAGCTTGTCTTGCCTGCTGAGTCTGCTTTGGTGAGACAATGAGGAAGATGATGGGTGGCTCTTCTCTGCTGTCTGGGTACCAGCAGCGTAACTCTTCTTTGTAGCCTTAATGTGGTTTCTTCAGCTGTTGGATTTATTTTTTCCTAGAAGAAGGAGGGAATTTCATGTATTTTACATGTTCGGTGGATACCTCTCTGCTTGCCCTTATCAGATCTACACTGAGTCTCCATCCCTGGGAGCCCTTGGCATCCACTGGTCCCACCTGCAGGCAGCTGGGACAGGCAGGCAGAGCTCTCCACCCAGACCATAATTAAAGCTGGGTTTTGTGGCTCTGCCACCAGCCTCTCACTCCCTGCATTCCTTTCCCATGAGGTCTCCTGGGCTCACCGGTGGATGGAAGGCTGGGTGAGAAATTCCCAGGAGGGTCCTGTCTGTGCTGGGAGGGCTCTTGGCATGTCTCACAGGGCTGCATGAAAGGCAGCTGGCTAATTTAAACTCCATTAGGCATCCTTAGGATCTTCCTTTCCCCTATTTAAAGTGGCTGGCTTTGTGCCTTGGCCTCTCCTGTGTGCAGCACCATGTGAGAAGCAGTTCAGCCCTGGAGAGGAGCAGGGATGCAGCCACAGGAGAGGGATGCTGCCAACACTACATGTTCTGTGGATTGTGTTGTCCAGATGTATCCTCTGACAATGGGGTTGTGAAGTACTAAAAAAAAATTCCCAAACTGCATTCCTAGTCTTGTAACCTCAGCAATTTCCTCTGAACTGAACCAGGAATTTGCTTTCTAGAGGATTTATTGGGGAGAGAAAGTGATTCACCTGGGCAGCCTGGCAGCTGATTTGTCTGCATTTTGGTCATGCTATTCAAGTGATTTGGACAGGAATTTCCCTTCACTTGCCAAATCATCACTAAGTAGTGCCTCTGGATTTTATTTCCAGCTGTTTGATATGGATGTTCTTTACCACAAAAAACCCCAAACCAACAACCCAGCTTAAAATAGGGTTATGAGAAAAAAAGGATAAGTTGCTTGGATATCTGCTTTTAAATGCTGGTGGTTCTGTGGTCCCTGTGCCCTGTTTGTCTCTAGTTAGTTGGTTGCATTTGCATATGTATCAGCTAAAACTCTAGTCAAATTTTTGGAAGATGCTCTCTGTGGATAAAGACCTCTTTGCAGACCTGGTATTTCAGCACAGCAGTAGTGCCTGAACTGCACTGTTGCAGGACATAGACTGAAGTCATTGGCAATTCCTCAAGCTTTTTATGGAATTGGTCAATCTCTAGGAATCGAAGGTTGTGTTTGCCTTTATTTTTATTTTTTTAATTAATTTTTGTTGTTGTTGTTGTTGAAATGAGGAAGCTGGGGCACAGACACTCTCCACTCTCCAGGGAGCCTGGGCCAGCTGCTGGTTCCTTGCCTACTTTGCAGCCATCAGGGTGTTCTTGCTGTGGCTTTCAGGCTGTGGCTCTTGTCCCCCGGCTTGGGTGACACCAGGGTGAATTTGGGGCAGCATGGCTTAGCTGGGGTAGCTGTGCCTCACTGGTGGGCACCCGTGGAGCCATCCACCATGTCCTCTGCTTGGTGTTCTGGTTGTCTAAGCTCATGAGAGGGATGTACAGGAGATATTACAGAGATGATGGTGCACAAGGAACAGAGGATCTTTCCTAGCTGCTGGAGGGCTCAGGGGAAGGCTGGGTGAAGAGCAAGTGCCTTGTAGGGCTGATACAAGATGAGCTGGAGATTAACAGCTGCTCATGTTCTTTCTTCTCCTCCTTGTAGCCTGTGGGCCACAGCTTGCCAATTCCCCCACTGTGATAGTGATGGTTGGCCTCCCAGCCCGTGGGAAGACCTACATCTCCAAGAAGCTGACTCGCTACCTCAACTGGATCGGTGTCCCAACAAAAGGTGAGGCTTTCACTGGCTGCCTTGGGAAGACATGAGGTCTGATCCTCAGGAATTGCTCTAGGAGCTCAGTGCCTTGGGATGTGGGAGGTAGTGGGAGATCTTTCCAAGATCCCCTGGGCCAAATATCCATGCTTTCCCATTGCTTCTGCTGCAGCCTGGGTTCTCCTTCACTTCAAGACCAAGGGATGTCCCTGAGCCTTTTGCTCTAAAGATGTAATTCCTTGGTCCATTGCTTGCTTTAACTGCAGAAACTCTTACAGCTGAGTTGAGCTCCTGTTTTTGATGGGTTTTGCCTTTCCCATACAGTTTTCAACGTGGGGGAATATCGCCGTGAGGCCGTGAAGCACTACAGCTCCTATGACTTCTTCCGTCCTGACAATGAGGAGGCCATGAAAGTCAGGAAGTAAGTGTGGGTACTGCCTCCATACTACCAGTCAGGTCCCAAATGGGTGGTGAAGCCCGTGGCTGGAGCACAGTTACCCAGTTTGTTTGGTGGGGATGAACTGGAAAGCTGGGCTCGACCTTGAGTTTTCCCTGCCTGCCCAAGGAGGGTCTGACTTGGGCACTAATTTCAAAACTGAAACTGTATGGGCTTGGTAGCTTCAGGGTCACCAATGCATCCAGAGGACATCAGGACCACACATCTCTCTCCTCTTTTGCAGGCAGTGTGCCATGGCTGCCCTGAGGGATGTCAAGCTGTACCTGACAGAGGAGGCTGGACAGATTGCGGTAAGCTCGGACAAGAGCTCCGTGGGATTTGGCAGTTCCCAGTCCTGAAGGTTCTGTGCCCTGTGCAGTTTCTTCTGCATTTCCCTCTCTGAGGAGGGGCTCAGTGGGAAGCCAGGCACTTGTGGTGCTAATTGAAATCTTTGCTTTGAAAGGTTTTTGATGCCACCAATACCACGCGGGAGAGGAGAGGGATGATCCTAAACTTTGCCAAAGAAAATGGATTCAAGGTTGGTACCATGGGGCTGATGGTTCTATTGCATAGTACATGTTAGTGTGCTGGTGGTGTCTTCATGATGCTCCTGTGTAAGGGAAATTTCACTGCTGGGTTTGATTAAAAATATGAAACTCTTCCCTTATTCCCCACAATGAGCCCTGGAGAATGAAACAGTGGGAGTGGGGCAGAGGAGAGCTCTCTGGACAAGCAGGGAGGAGGTTGGGTTGGGCAAGGAGCTGGTTGAATGTTACAGACTTTGTTGGTGCCTTTCAGCTGAGGTTTGGTTTGTTTCACAGGTGTTCTTCATTGAATCTGTCTGCAATGATCCTACAGTGGTTGCCACCAATGTTATGGTAAGTGTGGAAGTGTCTTGCTTTGGTTTTCCCTCTAAATATAGGTAGGAATGGTGTCACATTCAAAAGCCCTGGTTGTCATGGTGGGCTTCAACCACTCTGGTATATGTTGGAGGGGCAACACAGCATGGCACAGACAATCCAGGAAGTTCCTGGAATGTGTTGATGACAACTTTCTTCTCCAAGTGATAGAGGAGCCAACAAGAATGTGCTGTGTTGCACCTTGTTGTCACCAGCAAGGAGGGTCTGGTGAGGAATGTGAAGTTCAAGGGCTGCAGTGGCTGTGAAATGAGATCTCAGGAGAGCAGACTTTGGCCTCTTCAGGAATCTGCTTGGTGAACTACCATGGAATAAAGGCCTGGAGGGAAGGGAGGCCCAAGAAAGCTGGTAAAAATTGAAGGATCATCATTTAAATTCAGGTGTGATGCATTCCCAATAAAGAAGTCATCAAAAAGCACTAGGAGGCCTGCATGGATGATCAAAGGAGGTCCTGGCCAAACTCAAACACAAAAAGGAATCCTACAGAGAATGGAAGCAAGGACAGGCAGCCTGGGAGGAATACAGAGAGATTGTCTGAGCAGCCAGGGGTCAGGTTAGGAAAGGGACAAAGCCCTAACAGAATTAAATCTGGACAGGGATGTGGCAGGCAGCAAGAAAAGCTTCTATAGGTACATAGGTGATAAAAGGAAGACTAGGGGAAACTTGGGCCTGCTCCAAAAGGAAACAGGAGACCAGGATGCTGGGGATATGGAGAAGGCTCATTTTGATCCATCTTTTTTTTTTTTTTGGCTGTTTTTTTTTTTTTTTTGTGTTTTGTTTTGTTTATTTTTTTGGAGATTTAAATCCCTTTCTTTGGAAACTGCTGCTTGAAGGGAGAGAAAATGAACTACTAGCGGAGTGTGGGAAATTGCTCCACAGGGTGCTGCAGATGAATGATGCTCTTAGTGCTGGAGTCAGTGTGGAAAATATGCCACAGGCCTGGAATGCTGCCACATGTGCCACTCTGTGTTACCCTATTGGTTTCAGGATTGCCTGCGAAGTTACTAATGTGTGTTACTAGTGTGATGCTGCTGTTCAAACCCAAATCCTCAGGAAAAATAGCCTGTTAAATTAGTCTAGGGGAAAAGTTAATTCAGGCAGAACTTAGTCCATGAGCGTTCTGGATATTCACACTGCCCATTTCTAGTATCTTTCAGCCCAGTAATTTGCAGCTAATAATGCACAGAAAGGGGTTTAATGTTCTCCTAATATCCTGTGGCTGACCTGGGATAAGTATCTTGCCTAAGCTCATGCACTTTCCACTCTCAGCTTATATTTAAACCTGATGCTTTTCTTTAGCCACAAGGCAGCTCAGTTCTCCCACTGTGGTGGGTGATGAGGTGCTACCCCTGCTCCTGGGAGAATGGGAGTGGACTGATGCCCATCTATACTAACCATGCAGTGGTTTATACCAGATTCTTTCACCTTATGCTTAGTTTTGGGTCTAATTTGCTTCTTTTCTGTTTTATGATAAATGATGACTGTGAAGTGTCTCAGCTGTTAGCTGGATGTTGGCAGGACTTTGAAATTTGAGATTAGCATTACCTGGCTGGGAAAGCTTCCTGATCTCTCCTTGTGGCATGTGTTTTGCCCCTATTGCAGGAAGTCAAACTGTCCAGCCCAGATTACCGGGACTGTAATTCGACTGATGCCATGGAGGACTTCATGAAGAGGATCAATTGCTACCAAGCCAGTTACCAGCCACTAGACCCTGATGACTATGATAGGTAAGAGACTTTGCTGACTTCTGAACTGGCTTGAACACCTTTCTCCCAGGAGAGGAGCAATGAAGGATGGAGCTGTATTTCACTTTGTCTTCAAATATCTGACTGCTAATGTATAGCTGAGCCTCACCTTGAAACTAGGCTTTTCCCTTGAAAATGCTGGTTTTCCCTAGCCCTGTGCCAGGGAGTTGGGCACTGGAAGCTTTCCAGGCTCCTCTGGGCTCAGATTTGCTGTTTTCAACCCTGTTCTGCAGGTCTAAATACAAAGTGTTTGGAAAAGCACTTGCGTTTGAATGGTTGAGGTGCTTTTGTCATTGTCCCACTTAAAGGAAGGGACTGGTTGGCTCAAACCACAGCATTGAGCAAGCCCTGTGGTTCCTGTGTAGTTGTGTGCCCTGGGAGGACCTTTGCTGTCCTGCATGACTCTGCAGGCACCTCCCAGCCTTTCCACTGCTCACAAACACGTCTGTGTGCCCTGCACGGATTATTCCAGTCCTGCTGATCCCTGTCCTGGGGAGGAGCATGTTCCCTGTTAGTCCTGTTTAATCCTCTTTACTGCTGCAAGGAGGAATGGTGATTACACTGGTGTTATTCAGCTCTCCATGAATCCCTGTTACCTGTTGAAAATAGCCTGCAGGAAATCCTTTTAGCTGGGTGATTATGTTGGGGGGGATAACTCACAAGGCTGTTTCTTGAGAATGGTGTTTCTTTCTTTCCCCAGGGAGCTTTCTCTCATCAAAGTCATCGATGTTGGCCGGCGGTTCCTGGTCAACAGGGTTCAGGATCACATTCAGAGCAGGATTGTTTACTACCTGATGAACATCCATGTCCAACCACGCACCATTTACCTGTGTCGTCATGGAGAGAGCGAGTTCAACCTCATGGGCAAGATTGGAGGTGACTCCGGCCTGTCCAACAGGGGCAAGAAGGTGAGGGAGAAGGGGAGAATTCCCCTATGGCTTCTAGCAGTGATTTGGCTGTGTTGAACGAAGTGTATATTTGATGACAGGGTGCTGAGGATCCATCTACAGGGCTGGTTAAGTTTGGACATGGCCTCAAAACAAGACTTTCCATCCATTGTTGTTGCACATGGCCTTGCATGTAGTTAGAGCTTAACGGAGATGGGGCTGCAGAAAGTAAATAAGCAGAGCTATGGTTAAGGGTGGCCAGGGCTTTTCTATAACATTGTGGGAAAAGCCATGGTGGTATTTCCTGGATACTGATGTTCCTTGAAGACAATAGGCTGCTTCTTTCTCCTCTTTCTCTGTTCTCACACCCCTTGTAGCTCTTGGGGATCAGTGCATGTGTGGCTGCTCTTCACCTCAGAGCAGAGGGTCTGCCTATGGAAGGCAAAAGCAGTCCTGGAGAAGTCAACACTTGCTGGGAAGCAGGGAAGAATGCCCACTGGGAAGCTATGGACTAGAATCAACCTTTTGTTTGTTTATATCCCGCAGTTTGCCCTGGCACTGAACAAATTTGTAGAAGAGCAGAACCTGAAGGATCTCAAAGTCTGGACCAGCCAGCTAAAGAGGACAATACAAACAGCAGAAGCTCTCCAGCTGCCCTACGAGCAGTGGAAGGCACTCAATGAAATTGATGCTGTGAGTATCTTTGCAGTAACAACAGCTGGATTAGGCTGGTTCTTGCTTGACAGAGAGAGTGATAGCACTGGCCTTTTCACTTCTGCCTAAATCTCAGCTTCCATGGGGAGACTTTCCTTTCTGTGGTACTTCTGCAGGACTCAGCTTTTGACTTCTGATCTTGGCTGTACCATGTGCATGTACTTCCAGATGTTGGCTTCAATTATGGAATGGTTTGGGTTGGAAGAGACCTGAAAGACCATCTATTCCAACCCCCTGCCATGGGTAGGGACACCTTCCACTAGACCAGGTTACTCCAAGCCCTGTCCAGCCTGGTGGATTAAATGATTTTTGCTTGGAACTGCTCTGTAGCTGAGCACTCATGGGGTTATATGCCAATTGCATGTTGCCTGTGCTGATGGTTTTTGACCTGAGCATGTCCAGTAACCTCATGGATGTCCTCTTCTGGCAGGGTGTTTGTGAAGAAATGACATATGAAGAAATCAGGGAGCAGCATCCGGAGGAATTCGCATTACGTGATCAGGATAAATATTACTACCGCTATCCCTCAGGGGAGGTAGGTCTGCAGGGACACCTTCAGGGACAGGACTTTGACTTTGAACGTGGCCTTTTTGTCTTCCTTCTGTCCTCTACACTTGAGCAGTGAGTGCTGCAAGAAACTAGAACCAAGAAAGGTCAGGGCTTCCTTTCACCTCCACATTGAGTTCTTTGGAAATTGTGGTATGTGAAGATCTCACTAAGAAATGTATCACTCAACAAACAGTCCCACTGACTTTATTGCAAATTAGTAGGAAAGAAACTCTGGAGATTTCTAGTCCAACCTCACAGTGTTGTGCTGCCCCAATTTCCTTTTCTTTCATTTCCAAAAAAAGTAATTTTCACCCTGATCTCAGTATCATTCCCTAAGGGTTGATGGTAATAGCTCTGCTCCTGGGCAATCTGCTTTCAGGGTGTGACACAATGAGGTGGGAATTTACATCAGTTCTGGATGATGCTTTAGGCTGTGAGTTAAGCTATTTATCCCCATATTTAAAGACATGCCCATAGACATTTGGGAAAAATCTTTGGAGACATCCTTGTGACAGTGTATCTAACAGGAGAATGTGTGGGGTTGTCAGACACCACCTCTGGGTGTCTGGGGCTCCTTCTGGCTGCCTGTCATGGTTCTTTATGATGTCTTTAAAAACCCTGGAGTTTCTCAGGTTACTCCAGTCTTTTCAGAACTTAGAAATCTTGTAGAACATCAAATTTCAAGATGACAGAGAGATGCTATCCTCAGAGCCCCTGTTGCTTACCTTAATAAACTCTCCAGGACTGAGATGTGATTCACTGAGATGTGAATGGCTTCTCTGATGGAATAAGAAACTATGTTCTAGAGTAGCCTGAAGATGAGGATTTACTTGTTTTTAGCAGTAACTTTGTTGGTTTAGTCAGAGGCATGAAATCAATAGTTGAACCAAGACAAGGAGCACCACTTCTTCTGCGCTGCTTGTTTCTTTGATTCTATGCCATAACTTCTTCCCTTCTTCTATTCCAGTCCTACCAAGATTTGGTTCAGCGTCTGGAACCAGTCATCATGGAGCTGGAGAGGCAAGAGAACGTCCTTGTGATCTGTCACCAGGCTGTCATGCGCTGTCTCCTGGCATACTTCCTGGATAAGAGTGCAGGTGAGCTCCCTGTCCCTTCCTGCTGGAAGAGGAACGATGGATGCAGCTCTGAAATGTGTTCAGGTCAATGTGGGCCTGGAGCCTGAACCTGTTTGGTGTGGGGTGGCCTTAGGGGTTCACGAACATGCTTTTGGAGAGGGAGTGGGATAACCCTCCTGCTTTGCTGTCTCTGCAGATGAAATGCCCTACCTGAAATGCCCCCTTCACACAGTGTTGAAGCTGACCCCAGTAGCCTATGGTAAGTGGGACCTTCCTATTAAACATGCTGAGAAGTGTGACTTGTACCTCCTCCTGAATCCAGGCTGCCTCTGGGAGAAGAGAAGGGGTCTGTGGTGAAGCTCTGGGCAGCACTCTGTGCTTCTTGTGTTTGCTGATGGCCTCTCTGTCTCCTTGTGCTCCCTCCTGCAGGCTGTCGAGTGGAATCCATCTCACTGAACATTGAAGCCGTCAACACCCACAGAGATCGGCCAGAGGTGAGTGTTGCTTTTCCTTGGGGCCATCCCTTGGTGTTCCCCTCCTGTCCCCTACGGTCAGCTGGCAGCGGGAATGCCGGGGGTAGGCATGGGGAGATTGCTCAGCTGGGGTTTAGAAGTGCTGCTGGTGAAGCATCAGATGGGTTCTTGCTCTGCAAAGTTGTGGCTAGTTGAGGTTTTTCCAAGGGTGAAGGTGTTGTTGCATTTGTCTGCTTCCCGGTGTGTTTGCCCAGACTAGAGCTGGCCCAGGGAAAGCTCCTCCCTGGTCTTTGACTTTTACCTGTACAGTCATCCATTCACCCAAGCAGGGAATGGAGCCACGGATGGAGAAGGTGACTTCACCCAGGACTCTGGGTTGTCTGGCAGAGCCTGGGCTCAATGCCTTGCCCAACATCTGACTTTGCAGGGTTTTGTTTTTTTTCTGGTATGACCATGGCTCTGGGGCTACCAGAGTGCCTTCCTACAGGGAGGGTTATGGTGGTGCTGGGCTGGGGATGCTGCTGGGAGGAGACCCCTCATGAAAAAAATTCTGTAAGGTCCAGTGTATCTGCCATGTGCTCCACTGGAAGTTCAGAGGCCAGAGCATGGGAATACAACCTTGGTGTCAAGGCTGGGTGCCCTGGGGATGTTGTGCCCATATTCCAGATGCTGGGACCTTTCCAACTTGTTCTTAGTGGTGATGGAGCCCAGCTGGGTGCTGGACAGTCGGAGCCGTCCCTTTTTGGCCCACATCTCCTTTCCTTCACTTCCCGACCTTGGCAGGTGGCAGCACCTGGGTCACCTGTCCCACTCTGTGGCTATAGGGGGGAAGCCAGTCCTTCCCCCTGCCGTGAGGGCCATCAATGCCCTCCTCCACCACCTGTGCTGGGGATGGCAGGAGGGCCACGAGTAGGATGGAGCGAGACACGTGTTAAGTGCTTGGGTCCCCTGCTCGGCTGCGTGGGTGCTGCCCCTCCATCCCTCCTCGCTTGAGCTGGAGCTTGGCGGTGCCAACCTTTGCTGGCTGCTCTGCTCCCACTTCCCAAATCTTCCTTAGCAGCTTGGGCTGGCTTGTATTCCCTCTTCTTGCTTTCACACCTCTCCCTGGGTGGAGGGGCTGGCTTCAAGGAGGAGACTGATGGGCACCTCTCTGTTGTGCAAAGTCATGGCTTCATTGCTGCTTGACTTTTTTTTTTTAGCTATCTAGCTACCTTTTTGTGAGCAGAGGCTTAGGTGAGGGCAAGGTCTCTTGTGTCTGAGTGGAGGGCCTTTTCTTTGGTTTTACTTTTTTTCCCCTTCCTGTTCCGTGCTCTTGAACACTTTTAAATCAGGGGTTTTTTTGGTGTCCGGAGCGTTCTGTTGGCTCATTGACAATGGTTGTGGGGAAAAGCAGAGGCCACCTTAAGAAAAAGAAAACCAAAACAACCTGCTTCTTTTTTTTTTTTTTTTTTCCCCTCCTTTATAACTGTCACCTTCTTCCCTTTTTTTTTTTTTTAAATTTTACTTTATTTTTTTTATATATTTACTTTTATTTTCTTTGTCTCACTTTAATTTAGGAAGCAAAGAAGGGACCTAACCCGCTCATGAGACGTAATAGCGTTACCCCTCTAGCAAGCCCAGAGCCCACCAAAAAACCTCGCATCAACAGCTTTGAGGAGCATGTGGCTGTTTCTTCCGCCCTGCCAGGCTGTGTTCCTCAGGAAGTGCCCACGCAGATGCCAGGACAAGTTAGTTGAACTATTTTTTTTTTTTTTTTTGGTTGTTCTTGTTGTTTTATTGTTTGTTGTCCTCTTGTCACTCCTGAAGCTGAGGAACTGCTTGCACTTGTCGCAACCTGTGCTGCTGTCTCTGAGATGCATCTTCCTCCCACGGCTGCTGTCCCTCCCTGCCTTGGGTTGGCCTTGGGAGCACCTGGCCAAGGGTCGCTGTCGATCCTCTCTTGGGTTTTGAGAGCGTCGTGAACTCCCCCAAAGTTCTGGGCTGTGTTAATTTAGTGCCTTCACCGTCCACCATCGTGGTGTCAACCTCCTGAGGAGACACATCTCTAGAGAGGGCAGGCCCAAAAGGCTGGTGCCTTCCCTCTGGATGTGCTTGGCTCCAGTGTAGACCTGGGCATTGCAGTAAAGCACATGTTCTCATGCTTCCCTCAAGACAGAGCTGCTAAGACTCATCTTTGGCTGGAGGGATCTCCTTCATGGAACAATAGGCAAAATAGACCAAAATTGTGTGGAAGCCTCTTGGTGTGGTGAACCTGGGTGAAACCCTGTGGGTAGCTGCCTTGGTGCTCACGTGCCCTCTCCTCTGTCACCCACCCATGAAGGGATATAGGAAGAGAGACCTGCATGCTTCTTCAGGAACAAACCCCTTTCCCTGAACATATTAAGGAACTGGGATGGTACTGGAGAAGCAGTGCAGGAGCTGCTTGGCCATGCTGCCCTTCCCACCATTTGCCTGTTGGATCTTGCTGTCGTGCCCAGCTCGTCTCTCTGTTGTCTGTGTTATCCTTTCTCCCCTCCTTACTCAGATCCTGGGCAGGTTAGGAATTGACTCCATGCTCCCCAGTTCCTCTCCTTGGTTACTGCTTTGCATGAGCCTTCCCACCCCAGCAAGCACCAAGTGGGACAGCTCAGTCTGTCCCTCTGCTTTTGGGGTCTGCTTTGGCTGTTTGAGTCTTTGCTGCTCGGGGTTTGGAAGCTCTGGCTGTCAGGTGTCACCCGTTGTCCTCTGCCCGGTCTGGCGCGGTGTTACTGACACCTCTCTCTCCGTTCTCTCTGTCTCTCTGCAGCCTTTACTAGGGAAGGCATGCCTGTAAGTACCTTCTTGCGTCTTATTCCCCCTTTCCATGTCTCTTGCTATTCCACTAGTTGTTCTGTTGTAAAATTCGGCCGGCGCGTGAACGTCTCAGAGTTAATATTTCTCTGGTTTGGGGGGATTTGTCTTAGGAAGGGTAAAGAGGAGACTACGGATGCGGCTTTGTCCAATCCCCAAGTACCCTAGCTTGATTAAATGTCCCAATTTTGTTGTAAAACGGAGCAAATTATCACTTGCATTATGTTGATGATACCTAAATTCCCTGAGCAGTCATGGAATGGGAGATACTGTTGGGTTTTCCTGGAGTTATTTTGTCTGTGGATAGCACATTGTACTGCAGGTGGTCTGTCCTTCCTGAGGACTCAGAGTTGTGTCTATGAGTGATGGCACCAGAAAGCTACCTGAGAAGGTTCTGACCTTGTCAGGAGTGTGTTTTCTGGGGCTGAACTGATCCTGGGATCAGGCACCTGCAGTTCTGCAAACCTGAATTTTGGGAACAGTCAGCCTAGATTTCATGGGCAGAGTAGATGCAAATTCTCTACCTCTATTAAGAAAGCAAAACACCTTGATCATTTAATGCTCTAATTATGAGTAACGAAGACTTGTGCAGTTTGGCTCAGTGCTGTTAGGTCCTTGCGTAATACGGTCAGAACAGTTTCTGGATAAATTTGAAGCTTTTGGCCTCAATTTATACTACGCCATTGACTTGTTGAGCTGTGCTCAAATGTCTTCTCAAAGACTGAGAAGACTTTGGGGCTGAGTTGGGACTGGGGTAGTGCCCAGAGGTCACTTTGCCCTCTGAGGGACAGTTGAAATCAGCTTCTGAGCATCCCTGTCCTGGACTCACTTGTGGGCTGAAGGTGGAAGGATCTGCTATAACATTGCCAGGCCAGAACTCAGCCC
This sequence comes from Acropternis orthonyx, assembly GCA_035583155.1. NCBI lineage: Eukaryota > Metazoa > Chordata > Aves > Passeriformes > Rhinocryptidae > Acropternis > Acropternis orthonyx. The sequence goes on from JAWWEU010000040.1 coordinate 2,699,282, forward strand.
TGCTTGCAGCTGTTGAACCTCATGTTTCTTCCCCTTTTAGAGTAAACATTTTTTGGAAAAGGGAAGTTAGGAACATTGCACTTGGCTTTGCAAGTGGACTGGGGAAGATCATTGTGCTCCTGGGTCAATGTAGAGGCCTGCATGTCTGTGCTCCTTCCCTTGCTGCTTATGGGCACAAAAGTCCCTGATGAAATGCCTGGTCTTCTTGGGTTGCTTAGAAAGCATTTTTGATTCTTTGTCCATCCCTCTATCCACGTTTTTCTCCATCTGTATTGCAATAAAAAGCCCTGCATGCCTCAGTGCTGCCTGGGACACTGAGAACACTTGAGTTTGGGAGATGGCTGTGTCAAATTCTGCTGGAGCAGGCAGTGATGGTTGCCCCCTCCCCCAAGGTGTAGTCTGGCAGCAGCAAGTTTAAAATCTCCAGCTGCTGGGAGCCTGCCTCCACCTGCCTGTGGGACTCAAGGGTTGCTTTTGTGGGACCTATGAAGACACAACCCAAACTAAAGGCTTGGTGATGTTCATGCTGGTGTTAACTCTTGGAGACTATCACGCATTTCATCCCTCACTTTGTCCCATCACACCTGTATGGGGGGTCAGGGGAGGTGGAAGGTACCTCATTCCCAATTTACACCACGAGGGTTGGCAGTGGGTGTTTAGCTGCATCAGCCTTCATTATTGGGGTTCTGATTTGCTTCCAGGAGGATCAGGGGACACCTAGAGAGGCTGAGGGCATGGCTATGTACCCCAGAGTCCTCCTGACTGCGGGGTTGAGCTCATTTGGGATGGTGGGTCTACCTGTTGTGGTGATTTCTTTTTCTTTTGCTGGGTTTGTGATCCAAAGTGCACTTTTTCTTTTTAACAACCACCTGATCCCCTCCCTTCTTCTCCCCTTCACTTTTCATGCTTTAAGAAGACCCGTTTGTCACTTTCTCAAAGTTTTCTCTTTACTAATATTTCCAAGGTAAATGGCTGTGGTGCATGTGGCTTTTCCTAACCCTCCTCCTGTCTCCTTAGATAAGAGAGCAGTTCAGTCTGCTCTGCCTCATAGCCTGGCTGGGATTCCTGGTGCTTGTAAGAGGCAGTTTAGGTAGAAAAAGTAAATAAATAAAAAACTCCACAAAAAAAATTGAGAAACCTTCCTAGCTGTTTCCTAGTCCTTCTTTCCCCACCCTGTTTTGTGTAGTTTTGTGAGTTGGGAAGTGTCCTTGTGGTCATCCCTGGAGAGGATGCTTTCCTTGGGGCTGGTCTTGCTTGTGTTCAGCTGGTTGTCTCTGGTTTTGTGGTTCTCACCACACATTGGTGGGTACCTGTTGTTGTCACCATGCACCAGGGCTGTGTCTGGAGTGACTCCAGAGCCCATGAAACCTCATGGGGTGTCACTGTGGGGTGCGTGCTCCTGCCATACCACTGGAGGTGGCTGGTTCCTGTGCTGGCTCCTTGGCATGGCTGGTGGGAGTTGTCTCTTCTTGTCAGTGCTGAGGATGGACAAACAATGACCTTGCCCTTTGTAGGCAGGGAGGACACTGCCCACCCTCAGGGGGAGGTGTTTAATTGGGCTACTTGAATGAACACCGTGGTCCCCTGTCACCTTGGACCAAAGAGCAGCTTCAGAAGTGCAGACAGGGTGGGGTGGGAGGGTTGCTTTGGGTTTAGCTCAGTTTTTAGGGATGTCTCTGTCAAATTCCCACTGTGTAGTTAAAGGCAGACAATGCCTGGGGGGAGGGGTGTGGGTGGCAAGTCAGCATATCCCACCCCACAGGATCACAGAGTATCGAGTTGGAAGGGACCCACAAGGATCATAGAGTCCAACTCTCAGTTGAGTGGCCCGTACGGGGATTGAACCCTGACACCACCGGTGTTTTCAGTACCATGTTCCAACCAGCTGAACTATTCTCGGGGTCACCCCTCTCCTTGGGTGGTGGGCAGTGTCCTCTCCTCTGTGGCAGATGCTTCCGTAGTGACCCGTGTGTGGCTTTGTTACCCCCCTGCCCCCTTGTTGCCGTGTACGTAGAGGACGCTGCGGGTCTGCCTGGAGCATAACCCCCCAACCCCTGCGCTTCCCCTCTCGTTTCAGAACATGAACAACTCCCAGAAGCCGTCGTGACTCCATTGGCACTGCCGTGAGGCCGCCAGCGACGCCAGCTTCCCATCCCACCGCCATTCCCGAAGCTTGCTTATCCACCGGTCTCCTCCGTCTGCGGCGAGGGTGACCCTCGGCTGCTCCCGCTCAACGCCCGTTCATCCACACGCCGCAGGGATGCAGGAGAGCGGGGAGAGAGGAGCCGACCCCCCTGCCCGGGGTCACTGCCAGCTCCTCAGGCCGCAGTTTGCTCTCCTCTCCAGCGTCCTGTTAGGTCGTAGCGAGCTGTAAAGTGCTTTCTAGTGCACAGGAGTCTTAATTTTCTTCTCTAAGCGGTTTTGATCTTCTGTTATAGATGACTGGTACCCACCCGTCCGCAGGTGGGGTGTGTATATATATGTGGATGGTGCGGGGTTAGCAGAGAAATAGGGGAAAGGGAGGGTGGGCAAAGGGGTTTTTGCTATTTTTTTTTTTTAATTATTAATTACTTCTTGATAAGCCCCTCCCATGCTGTACTGCAGTCCTTCACCCATGCTACAACCTGTCGCACATGCCAGCCTGGCTCACCCAGGTCTGCAAGCACCAGGAAGGCAGCTGTGTGAACTCCTTCCCTGCAAGAACTGCTGGGTTTAACAAAGAAACCTTTTTTTTTTTTCTTTCCCCTTTTAATTTTTTTTTTATCAATACACCTTTAAAGGGGTTTTCAGAGAATGTAGATCTGCTGCCAAAACTGGGTTGCAAGCGGCCTGTAGTGTGGTCGCAACCGGGCTGGTGGCAGCTCGGGTGATGCTTTCATCTCTGGGAGCACCCAGGGATGGTGTGAGTCTGGCATGGGTCAATATTTTGCTGGGGACTGAGCACTGTTTGAGGTGCTGTGCTGGTACTTCGTCTCCCCTTTCCTCTTTCTTGGAGGAAAGCGGAGATATTGGGAGGGGCTTGAATCCCTAGGCTGAGCTTAGATGCATTTTGTAGACACACAGGTCTCTTGGAGGTGGCCAGAGGTCTGGCCGAGTTGCAGGAGTCCCTGTCTGGCTGCAGAAAGCCACAAGAAGGGATAGTTTTGTCTGTATTCTATTTTTTTAACTTTATATATACATGCATACAGGGGGGTGTGTGCATGTGTATACATAGAAACCGCTTGGTTTTTGCACTTTATTTGTGGCAGAAGCATAACTATTGTATTTTTTTCAAGTCATGCCCCTCAACAGGGGAAGCCTGAATGCAGGCAGCTTTTTTTGTTTGTTTGTTTGTTTTTAATTGTATTTTGCATGCTGGAAAGCTGGGACTACAAAATAATAGTAGTTGCAGTGCTCAAGGTGTGTGTGTGTGTGTGTGTGTGGGGTGGGGGGAATAGGGTGAGGTCCTTACTTTGACTCCATCAGCCAGTTCCCAGTGGTTTAATCCATAAGATTCCTTGTTGGCAGCCTGTCCTAGGGCTGGGAGACAGCAGTTAAAAATGGCAATTAACCACTACTGCTTAGTGCAAAAGTCTGTGGATTTTGAAATTTGTTTTTTAGGGTTTTGGGTTGGGTTTTGGTTTTTTTCCCCCACCCATGTGCAGCATCTTCTCCATCCCCATCTCATGGGTTTTTGGCTGGAGGCAGGAGGTGTGAAGGCGCAGCCACCCCTCCTGCAGTGCTGGGCAGAGAGGTTTGGGGTGAAGTTGTGATTTATATTTTTGTGTGTGTGTGTGTGTATGTTTTGGGGGGGGGGGGGGGTGGTTTGGTCTGTTTTTCCTTTGGGAAAAGGCGAACCACAGTGCCTAACGCTTCAGCCTTGTGCTTGGAGCGGCACCGACGGCGGGAGGGGGCCGGGACCGCGCTCACCCCGCGTCCCACAGTGCCCTGCCTGTGTGAGCTTGTGCATATGTGTATTATATTCCTGTACAGATGAAACCAAGAACACTTCCCCCATCCCCTTTATTCGTTTTTTAATAGCCTCATTTAATAGCCTTCTCCCCTGTGTGTGCAGGTGGCATCTGCCCTTTCGCTTTCTCTGCCTTTTGAGATAAATGAATGTTTTGGGGAGGCGACTCACTCGGCTTTCCAGCCTCCTTCCTGGGGAGTTTTATCTCCCCCCTCCTGCTGCAAAAAGATAAGCCAGCAAATACAACCCTGACGTCTGGCTGCCCTGAGATCAACCCTGTGCACATGTAGATGTTTTGGTGTGTATTTGTGTGTATATATATATATATATAAATATATATATAAACAGAAAAAAAACCTTAATGGCCCTAAACTTTCTTTCTTTGGGAATAATAAATGTCTCAGTAGGTCTATAAAAAAAATGAAATTTGAACATGGTGTTTTCTCTAGCAATGGGAAAACTGGTCTCTGAGGTCCTCTTGTGCTCGAGGGGGCTGGTGGGATGGTGCCAACCCCGAGCCATCACACTGCCCCAAAAACTCACTGCTTGTTGCTTTCGGTTGCCACAGCCAGGGTGGGTCAGGAGAGAGGACTTGTCAAACCACAGCAGTGATTTCTTCCCCCTTCTTTTTTCCTTGGTTTTGTTTTCCTTTGTGATACTTGAATTTATTTTTTTAATTTTTTTTTGATAGCAAAGCATGTTTTATTTATTTAATGTGTCCTGCAAAGCTTGGAGAGAAGGATGTAGTTACTTGGGGTTACTTTTTTTTTTTTGATTTGTGGTATGTTAACTGTTCTGTATATAAGTCTGGAATAATTGCCTGATACAAAGCTGTGCCAGCCTAAAACAGGGTATGCCTTTCAGAAATTTGTATATTTTGCAGTTGCTGGACCAATAAAATACCTTGTTGAAATACAGATGTGACCTGGTTCTTCCTTGTGTTAGGAATCAGGCTCTTGGGCCCCAAGGGTCACCATGTGCCATGCAGTGCTGCCTCACACCTGTGTTCCTGTGCCTTGTGGATAAAAATTCTCATAAAAGAGAAGGTGTGGATTGTCCGTCTCTGGAAGTGTTCAGGCCTGCGTTGGACAGGGCTTGGAGCAATCTGGTCTAGTGGAAGGTATCCTCCCCATGGCAGGGGGGGTTGGAATGAGATGGTTTTAAACGCTTCCAACCCAAAACATTCTGTGAATTCTGCAAGTGTTAACATGTATTAAGGGCAAGCAAATGCCCCTCGAAGCTCTACCTGCTACATCACCCTTGAGTGTAAAGGTTAGGTGCTGTAACCTGTCTTGCCTACCTCTTAATCTAGTCTGCAGCTTAGACTGGACTAGGCATTTTTTTAAACCTAGTCTAGTTCTTGAAATCAAATACCTGCTTAAAGTGATTTGGTGCTAAAGAAAGGGCTGGACAAAAGCTGTCCCCAGAGATCACAGCTGTCCTTACCCTGAAGGCAGGGAAAACAGCAGGTGCCACCTGCAAGAAACGTTGTCAAGTGGGGGGGGGGGCTGTGGTTGTTGGTTGGGGTTTTGTGGTGGTTTGGGTATTTTTTTTCTTTTTGTGTGTGGGTTTTTGTTTGGTACTTTAATTAATTTATTTCTGGTTCCAAAGAAAAAGGCAGGGAACGGTGTGATGTGGCATGATTTTCCTGAGCATCTCTTGGCTGCATGCTTCCCCCATGGTTGAGTGCTTGTCCTTCTCCAGCAGTTGTATGTCTAAAAGCTTGTTAGGAGCAAAAGGAGCAAAAAAGGTGCAGACCACTGTGTATCCCAGCTCAGATCTAGGATTACCTTCTGCTGGCTGATGTGCAGTCCTTGTCCTGATCTCCCCTGGGGTGTCAGAGCCTGTCAAGCTGTGCTTTGGGCAGGATTTGGTGGGATGCACAGGGACTGTCTCCCTTCTCCTATTTGCTTGGTGCTTCAGGGCCTCTCACCAGGGATGAGGTTTTCATTTGAAGCTTGATTGAGGCATCTGCAATAACATTTCCTAGGTAGACATGTGAGACTGGGTCGATGCTCACCCCTGCAAGTATCCTGAGGGCAGGGAGGACCCGTGCTTTCTGGGAAACCCAGAAACCACAGGATTTTAGTTTTATTTAGTTACTTTTTTCTCTTTAATCTCTACCAGCCCAGCCATCTCCTTGACCCAAGCAAAGAGTAAATGCTTGTCTTATTTTTGGGCAGAGTGTAGTGTTGCACCCTCCTCCCAAGGACAAGTGTGGGGGCTCTGATAAGGCCTCCAGCCTAGGTGGGCTGAGGTTACACGTAGCCACAACATCAATTCAGCTCTCCTGCCTTTCCCCAGCCAGGCAGGGGCTGTTTCAAAACCGTAACAACCTTGTCCTTGCAGGAGGAGCACAAGGGGAAGGCTTTGCCTCCTGGAGCGTGGCTGTGGGCAGCACTTCCAAGGCTGCTCTTCAAAAATATACCTCTTCCAAAAAGCATGTTCTCCTCTTTCCATGTCCACAATGTCCATGGATGTCAAGATATCCATGCAGGAGGGCCATGTAAAGGAGGGGAGACAATGTCAAAGCCACCCCAGGCAGAATCCTTTATTTTTCCTCCATGTGCTACACTTTTTAGCATCACAGAGAGGAGAAGTTCCTCCAGGCAGGACAGCTTTAAAGGTTATACCTGACAGCAGGAACATTTCCCTGCTCCCAGTCAAGCCCTATTTTTATTAAAATAAAAGAAAAATTATCCAGCCGCTTACTGCTGGCAAACAGAGTGAGAGAACTTGTGATTACTAAAAAAAAAAAAAAAAGAAAAAGGACAGCCCAGTCACGCTGGCTGACTCAGCTCTGATTGATGGCTCAGGAATGTGTCTGGGATTAAATAAACTAGGGGCAAACCTTTACAATGCAACATGTTGGATGAAGCACAGCCGGCACCCGGCTCACCTGCCTCAGGCTGGGGAGTGACAGCCCTCACATCATCAGATTGGAGGGATTTGCTTGCTTTTTCTCCATTTGTAAGAAAATAATAAAAATTAATTGATGTTTTTGTGAATTGCCTTGAAGGGACTCTGGTAGGAATTATTTGCAACAGCTCCAGCTATCCAGGTGGGTTTGTGCCTTTTTGCAACAACCAACACGTCCTGGGAATGAATGTATTTGTGCTGAAATATGGGAAATTCATTTTGCTGCTCTGCTCTGACCTGTGTAAATCATAGTCTCGGTGCTCCATGCTCAGTGTCAGGGTCCCTTCCCCATCCCCAGGGTGGGCTCAGAGCCCAGGCTTCATTCACGGCCATGGGAAAGCTGCATGGATGTGAATATTTGACCCTCACACTTCCCTTTCTCACATGTCCATCTGTGTGCTCTCTGAGGCTGAGGGGTGTGATGGGGCAGCACCAGGTTCCTCTCCCTGAGCTGCCCCTTCCCTGGGTGTGTAACAGGCTATTCCCATTCCCTGGGTATGGAAGAGCCCGTTTCCATGTATGGTCAGGCTCAGTGTGGGTCTGGAAAGTGCAAACTCGCTCCTGGCGTGACTATCTGAGCCCTTCACCTGCCACCTCACCCCTGCCCATTGAGGGGTCCCTGGCCCCACGCATCTCTGTCAGCCTTCCCAGTCAAGATGACAAAGGTTCCCCACTGGTCATCCTTCATCTCACCTGCCTTCAAGGGAGTCACTGCTAGCTGCTGCTCCCCTTCTTCCTGCCTCCCCGTGGTGGCATTGACAGTCTCTCCCACCTCTGGCCATGCATGCCTTGGCTGTTCACCAGGTGACGTCACACTAACAAGTTCCAAAAACCACGCAGATTTTTGGTGTGTTTTGGAAACCTCTCTAAATTTACAAGGTCAAGTAAAAGAGCCTCATCTAGAAGGAAAGAAAGGAAACGACAGAAGCCATGACACCAGCAATAGTCATCCAGTCTGGAGCTGGACCTGCTTAGATGCTCCTAAGCCCTGTGGGTTGGTTCTGCTGGAGAAACCTCCTTTTTCACCCCCCTGACCACTGCAGAGCTGCTTCCCACCCTGCTCAGCAACAAGGAACAGCCATCAGAGTTGCCTGGAAACAGTTCTGCCTTGGAGCTGCTGCTCAGGAATAGCTGGACAGTGACATATCCCTTGTGACAACCATTTGCAACCTCCTGGATAAATGCACAGAGGGATTTTTTTCAGACGACAGGTCACTTGAGAAATGAGACTGTGTCATTTCCCTAGCCACGTGCTTTTCCTTTCCATTCTCTTCCCTCTTGGCTTATGACCTGTTTGCCTTGGATGATCTGACCACTGTTTGCAGAGCTGTTGTTTTCTGCAGCCATGGCAGGACTCAGAGGAGACCTTCAAGGTTTGCCAGGAGTGCTTCTGGGAAGGAACTACTTAGAAAAAGTGAATTGAAACTGAATTTGGTTGTTAGCAGTGCTGGGAACATGACATGTATGGAGAAACGGGTACATACCAATATCAGAATGGTTGACTTACCCCAAAATACCTGATCTAGTTGAAGATGTCCCTGCTCATTACAGGGAACTTGGACCTCTAAAGTTCCCATCCCACTCAAACTATTCTACAAGCCTGTATTATTATTCCGTTCTGTGAAATTAATTTACAGTTTCCGCATCCACAAAATTGGCTTAATGTCTCATGTTCTGCCTGGAAGTGCCCTGCTGCACCCTGCTCATCCTCTGTCCTGCTCTGTGATCCAGCTCTAGGATGAGTGTCTTGTCTGGGAAGGCCATGGGTGGACCCAGTCCCTGCTGCTGCTGCTGCGTCCAGGCTGGGTTCTGTGCCCTGGGAAACCTTCATTGCAAGGCTTTCTCCGTGTTGTCTGTGTGGTCGGATGCACCATCCAACATGTGTTGACATGAGACAGAGCAGCAGAATATGAGGAAATCACAGAATCACAGAAGAGCTGGGTTGGGAGGGACACTAAATATCATCCAGTTCCACCCCCCTGACATGGGAAGGGGCACTTTCCCTTAGACCAAATTGCTCAGAGCCCAATCCAACCTGACCTTGTACATTTCCAGGGTGAGTCAGCACTTCCAGGGATGGTTCTGAGTGCTGCCAGGGCCCCAGTCTCCTGGTAGTCTCTTCCCTCATGAGCCACCACTATCCCTTGAGGACCCAGAAGCTCAACCCAGCTGATGATGGGCTAAATCACTTGAGAGGTCCTCTAAAATGTTATCTCCCACAATCCTAAGGAAAGTCTAATTTGCAACCTGGTAAGACCATGACAAGGTTGCTGAGTCTGGTGAGTTTCCTGACCAGCCAGGCAAAACCCAGCTGATGAATCTGTCCACTAAACTTGCTGCACAGTGAGAACTTAATTTCTTGCTGATCTAAGACTCAGAGCTACCACAGTCTGGAGGGATGGTGATAAGACAACATTCAGGATCCCATAGGCTTTTTGAATTACTTCTCCCTGTAGTACAAGGTGCAGACTCTGATATTGCACCCACTCCTAGCCAGACACACAGCAAACATTTGGTCTTCTTCACTGCTACAAGAGGTATCTGAGTGCTTTTTGTACTGGAATTCTTGGTGGTGGTCCAGTGCAGAAGCCAGAAAAGTGGGTGGCAGCAGAGGTAGTGACCAAAAAACACCGTTCAATTAGAGCTACAAGGAGAAACAGTAATTAAGACCTAAAGAATAATTACCATGGTGGAGGGCAGTTCAAGAATGAGCACAGCCCCAAATCCAGATATTTCTAGCTGCATCTCAAACCCCACAGTTAAGCTGTGATTTTAGTCATTATGAGGAGGTATTTCCAGAGCTGGGTCTTTCCGTTTATCCACCAAAATGACTGGCTGAGCACCAGCAGAAAGAAAACCCAGCATTTTGATAAATGTCATCCAAACCAGCTTGGAGAGCCTGCACCAGCCTGTGTTGGATGCCTCCACCAAAACTGGATGCCAGCCTGTGGGCAGAGCTGGAGCTGAAGAGAAAGAAAGGCTTTCTGGCTAGGAGGGGATGTGTTGGTTTAGAGGTTGGTGGTACCTAAAAATACTGATGTCCTCTCCTGGGAGTTCCATCACATGGCAGCACGGAGAAGCAAATGTCACCATGTATTTTGCTGGTTCTTGGTCCATCTCTACCCACTCATTGCTCCAGGGCACTGATCCTTCAGCAAAAATGCTGTAGCTCTCACAGAGGTACCTGGGCATCTCATTCCCTTCTTGCTGCAAGCACAGTATCCTCAGGGGTGTTTCTACAGGCACTGACCTAGACTTCAGGTTGATGGCACAAGTGTTAATGGCTGATTTCCTTCCGGACTCTCCCACTGATGATGCTGCAAGGACTGTGACTTACCCTGGCTCTTCCAGGGCTGCTCTTTTACTTTCCAGACAGAATTAGTGTCACCTGCTCCAACAGGTGACACCACAGTACCAACCAGGTGCCCTGACTCACTCACTCTTCCTTCTGCCAGCCTTGATTCACCTGTGACAAGTGGCAGACGTGCTCTCCTGCCATGCATCCACTTTACTCCTCCTGAGGCCTCATCCTTCATATTCACTTGGCATTTGAAGTGTGACACGTTTGCCTCTTGCTCTGCATTTTCTGTGCAGTGTGGAGGCATCTCCCAAACCTGTTCTCCCTGAGCAGCACCCCAAGGCCACCTTTTATCCTCTGACAGACTACAGACAGATCCTGCTTATTCTCCCGCTCCATAATTGCTCAAACTCCACTGGCAGCTCCTCGTGCACAGTTGCTGCTCTGTGTGTAGGATCACAGAATCATGGAATGGTTTGGGTTGGACAGGACCTTAAAGATCATCTGGTTCCAACTCCCCTGCCATGGGCAGGGACACCTTCCATTAGAGAATGTTGCTCCAAGCCTCAGGCAACCAGGCCTTGAACACTTCCAGGGATGGAGCATCCACAGCTTCTCTGGGAAACCTGTAAGAGTGTAAGGGTTAGATGTCAGGGGGTTTTGGGTCTGCCCTGGTGAGAAAGGTGAGAGAAAAGAACTGAAGTCATGCCCAGGGCATGTTCTTGGAGAAGGAATTTGTCCTTCCTACCATCTACAGTGTCAGTCATTGCCACAAAACCAAATGTCTTTCCAACCACCATATTGATTCATCTTTCTAATATTTCCCCACAGTTTTTCGTAACATCCCTTTGGGCACATTCTCAACAACATTTTTACACTATCACAGAACCCGTGGGTGTGGATGATCCCACCTTTTTGAAGCTACTTGGGGTGGGAAATTTATTATCTGACTATAAATTACCCAGCCAGGACTGGCTGTTGTATAAGCAAGTCAAAATAAAATAACAAAGCACTAATATTCACCATAATTGATTTGTAATAATGACTGGGATGCCTTTCCAGACTTGCTGAACCAGTGTACAGGTTCATAGTGAATATTTCTGAGCATGGCCATTGCTCAGTGACTAATTGAAGCCTCTTCTTTTGCCTCAGTTTTACCTGTGATGGGATCTGTTGCAGAGGTGAGAGAAGTCCATCTCCGTTCTTGACATAAACTCAGTGGCAGGAGTCAGCAAATCCTAAGATAGAGAAGGGACTGGGAAGAAAACGAAGAAGAGTTGTAATAAAGGGTTTTCAAGACTCGTGGTTACATCTGGCTGAAAACCAAGGATATCGGTTCACCAGAGGTCTTCTTTTTTAAACACAAATAAAAATAAAAACATCTCCCTGTCCAAATGGGATGGAAACTGATATTTTTCAAAATTTCCAAAGCTCCTTTTGACCTCATGAATTGACATATCATTTTCCCTGTTTTGCTGAAGATGCTTTAAAAAAAGTGTTGACCTTTTTTTTGCCAAAACATTCCTTTGTTGGAAAACACCACACTGGACTAACTTGCACTAATGCTGAGGGAAGAAGCACCCCTGATGGACAATGGGGTGTGGCCCTTCATCACTCAAGAAAGATGAGATGGGGTTTTCATTGCCCTTGTCTTGCACAGGGCTGGACACCCATGTCATCCATCTAGCAGGTCACCTCCAGGCTGGGAGACCCAGCAGAGAGGAGCTCTCTCAGGAATTCAGATGTGACTCAGTGGGGTTGTCTCTGGCATCTCATCATCACCCCTTGAAATGCTCTGTCAGCAAAGCCCCAGACAGAGGGAAAGCTTGGGAGGGATCACCTCTAGGAAAAAGCCCACCTGTCTGCCCTTGGTGGTTTTAACACAGCTATTAATTACCTTCCTATCTCCTAAGCTGATCTGAGCCTGTCTGCATCTTCTTCCTGAAGCTGCTCCTAGCAAAGCTCTGCTGTCCCTGTGCTCTGAGGACTGGGGGCTGATTAAGGGCTGGGAGGATGTCACCCAGCCCGGGATGGCTTTTTGCCTCGGCTGTGAAGCGAATTTGCCTGCAGAAAGGCTGACTCAGCAGAGCTGGGAGGGTTAAGCTAAGCCAGGCAATCACAGGGCTGCCATGGGCTGAACCCACGCACGTGTTGGGCAGATGGGCTTGGGCTGATGGGCTGCCATTGCAGTGGCTTGGTTGTGTGTCTGAGGATTACCTGGAGTTCTGCAGCTTTTTTAGGAGCCTTTTAAATTTTTTCTCCACAAATCCAACCTTGGAATCTGGCCCCTCTGGTATTTCCCAATGGCAGTGCAATGCATTGCACAGTATTTCCCTTTCTGGTTGAGCTGGTTAGGTTTTGGGCTTGTCTGGGGAAGAGGATTTGGCTTCATGGCTTGTCTTTGGCACAGCCAAGATTTTAACAAAGCATGATGTTTGCCAAGAGAATTCAGGATCCCACACAGTCACAGTCTCTGCCTCATACACCAGTGGTTGATGGAGTTCTCATGTCTTTGGATCTCTTACAGGTTATAGATCAAAGTTATAGAAGTGTAGAATATCTCAGGTTGGAAGGAATCCATATGGATGATAGAGTCCAACTCCCTGCTACTTGCAGAACTGCCTAAAACTAAATCATCAGTGCAGAAAGAAACAAAAGCAACAAATTATAAACATGTACTACACAGAAAACCAGCGTTTAAGTGCAAATGAGCACAAAAAAAAGGGCCATCGCCTCCAAAAGGGGCTGTGTCTGCCACTGTGCAAAGGTCAGGTGAAATATTAAGCAGCTGCCACCTCCCTCCATTGTTTTGCAGAGCTGATTTGAGATAAACAGCTGTGGGACTCATTGCTGGAAGTGCTCAGGGTCCTGTTTTGTAGGATCAAGTCCATGGCCAGGCTGTGTGGGAGATCCACACTAACTCACCATCACATCTCATCCTTCATGCCAGAGGTCGAGATGTCTCTGGATGAATCAGGGCTTAGGAATAAATCCACAGAAGGAAATGGACCTAATAGCTGTCAGAAGCAGGCCTTGCCTCCTTTGGTGAACCAGATGTATTTTAGCTAGATCACATTAGCTGCAACCGGGTCACTCTGGGTTAACATCACCTCTGCTGAGACACAGCACAGCAATGGAGCAATCAGCTACAAAACTGATATATTCCAGGGGGGATATCCAGTAGCATCCTCTTCTAGGTAATTAACCAAGGGACCAAAGGAAGTGTGTGCAAAGAGCAGATTAAATCATTGTGGATTGGTCAAACCTGCAGTAAATAAAACTGTCACTGAGGTAGTTTCTGATGCTGGCTGGGATTATTTATAGCCAGTGTCTGTAAAAGCTCATCTGAGCAGGCAGGGATCATAGGAGGGGCTGTGGCTGCTGGGAGAAGTCATCTGTGTTTAAGTAAGGATGGGAATGCAGGCAGAGCCATGCAGGATTCCTCTGGGTGAGCTTTCATCCTAACTGGAAATATTGGTTTGCCAAAAAAAATTGAAGCTTTCTGCATCAACATGCCGGGCTATGTTTATATGGGCAAACCAACAGGATCATGGCAAGGGCTGTGATCATCAGTGGTGTTTTGGTGTATCCCTTGTGTATGGCCTGGACTAACCAGGACCAGTGATTGATGGGTACGTGGGATGCCAGACTCAGGGATAGCTCCTGGATGCAGCCACACTATACCCACCACCCAGTCTGGGTATGTGCATCAACTGAGGGGGATCTCCTACCCAAAGGGACACTCCCAAAATAAATTAGAGTGCTCAAATTAGCTCCTTATTTGAGGCAGATTGAGAAAGATCTTGAGTAAAGATGCAACCTGTGCACCACAGAATTATGTGAGTTATACCTACAGCATTGGTGAACACACTGGGGGCACCATCCTGCCATCAGAGGACAATGAACATGATGGATAAACTGGGTAAGACAAGGAGCAGCTGGGTGAGGAGCAGAACAGGGGCCACATGAGCATGATGCACATCATGGCCATGCCAGGCATTGTCCCAGGAAAGTCCCAACATTCAGAGAGAAACTCCCTCCCAACAGTTGTGTCCCCATTGCTTGCATGTGGAGTGGGATAGTTCTGGGAAACCATCTGTTTCACAGGGTTTGGGGGAAGAGGCAGAAAATGTTTTCCCCCTCAGCTCTGGTCATTGAACCACTAGAAGTTGCTTGTTGTGCTGTGTCTGATCATGTATGTATGTAAATCACCCCAAGGCAGGTCTGTCCTCGATGGACATTTATTATTATTATTACTATTATCATCATTGTTGTCTTTGTTACTATCACTATTATGTCTGGGAGTGCAATGAGCTCATCTGTGCATCTGGGGAGCCAGGAGGTCAGAGAAGGATCCAGAGAGTAGGTTCAATACAGCTCTGTTGGATCCCAAACCCTGTGTTTGGTTTCTTTGTGAACAGAAGTGATAAATTGTCTCATTTCTCATCCTCTGTGATCCCCAGGATTATTTCACTGATTCCTGGAGGGATAAGTTTCTGTTATAGCCTCTAAGAAGAGTCATCTACCTGCCTGGATCTCCAGTGGTTTGAGTGACCAGTGAAAGTTTATGGGGAAGATTACAAACCCACAGTTCAGATGTGAAATTCATTTTGCTTTCAAATATAGCCAGGGCCTCTCAAAAAGAAAGCCAAAGTGGAAACACATCCTTCCTGCCTTTCAGAGTCAACATCCTCCTTCCTCTCACATTGGTCCTGGTTAAGTATTTTCTGCAATCCTGAGCCCTGTCATTAAACAATCCCAAGCAAACAGAGTTCCCACAGGGCACATCAGCCTTTTGCTCTCACCTCACATCAGTCACTACCTGCTAGTTTAGGGTTGCTGGGGTTCGGGGATTGCAGAAGTAATCATGTTGTCTAATGGGGCAGATGATCACTGAATCACAGAATGGTTGGGGTGACTGTAAAGGTAATCCAGTTCCAACCCCCTGCTGTGGCAGTGACACCTTCCACTAGACCAGGTTGCTCCAAGCCCCATCCAACCTGGCCTTGAACACTTCCAGGGATGGGGCATCCACAGCATCACTGGGCAACCTGTTCCCGTGTCTTAGTACCCTTTGAGTAAAGAATTTCTTCATAACCTCTCACCCAAATCTCTCCTCTTTTAGTTTTAAACCATTCCCCTTATCCCATCATTATCTGCTGGCAGATCAGTGGAGTCATAAAACGCAGGAGAAGCTGTAACTGATATCCACACTGGATATTTACCCTCTCTTTAGCCTCTTCACATTGCATTTATCAGTGCTGATGTTTGCTTTACAACCTGTGCTTTGCCTGGCGGCTGCTGCCACTGGCAAAAGCACCTTCTTTTGCAGTCAAAGACTAGGCTTTAATTATTGTATTCCTAACTCTTCAATGGACTGGAAAAAGTTCTCAGCAACCACCTAAACCATAAAACTGTTGGACTTCAGGTGGTTTTTGTCCATCTGTTTCTATAAAGCCTGCAGAAGGCAGGTGGGTTTGGCTCCTCCATTGAAGGAGAAACTCTGGAGGCAGACGGGGCTGTGAGTACAGCTGCATTTCAAGCTGTGGGTAGTTCGTTTCCACCAGCAAATGCAGCCCTCTCACACGTGGTGAGCGGAAGAAGTGGCTGAGATTTGCATCTTTGCCTGGCACTGGCTTGGAGGAGAGAAGCAGCTCAGCTGCTCAAAACCGGAGTCAGGGCTGCGATCACACAGGGGAAGTGGCGGGGGGGGGGGGGGGGGGGGGGGG
>JAWWEU010000040.1:2715186-2741417 GCA_035583155.1 Acropternis orthonyx
GGAAGGATGTCACTACATGTCACAGACAGCCATTTCCAGTAATTGGTGTGTGCTTAGGGAAAGCTCATGTTTAATTTACCACCAGGCAGATGTTGGAAAGCTCTCACGCTGCTTGGTCACAGGGCTTGAAGTCTCCTTTCTTTCTCTGCTGTTGCTGCAACAGAGGCAGCCAGCAACACTGATCTTATGATCCGTCTCTACATGTGGTCTCCTGGTGAGAAGGTTTCTTCCAGTTAATTGACTGGAATTGTGATTGAAGTGAATCCTGGGCTGCATCACAAGAAACATGGGCAGCAGGTCAAGGGAGGGGATTCTGTTCCTCTGCTCCACTCCTGTGCCTGCAGTGCTGTCTCCAGCTCTGGGGTCCCCAACATCAGAAGGACGTGGAGCTGCTGGAGCGAGTCCAGAGAACGCCACGGAGATGCTCTGAGGGCTGGAGCACCTTTGCCATGGAAGCAGGATGGGAGAGCTGGGGTTGTTCAGGCTGCAGAAGGAAAGGCTCCAGGGAGACCTTAAAGCACCTTCCTGTACCTGAATGCTACTTATAAAAAAGAGAGAGGGTGACTTTTTACATGGACAGATAGTGATAGGACAAGGGGGAACGATTTTAAACTAAAAGATGAGAGATTTGGATTAGATGTTATGAAGAAATTCTTTACTCAAAGGGTACTAACACATTAGAACAGATTGCCCAGAGGCTGTGGTTGCCCCATCCATGGAAGTGTTCAAGGCCAGGTTGGATGGGGTTTGGAGCAACCTGGTCTAGTGGAAGGTTTTCCTACTCATGCTAGGGGGTTGGAATGAGATGGTCTTTAACGTCCCTTCCAATCCAAACCATTCTGTGATTCTATGGTTTTATAAATTCCTTGGCCCAGGATGCCTGAGGACAGGCATTGCTGGATGTGGATTTGGCCCTACCAGTGTCCCACATCTAAACTGCATGAGATGGGATCAGGTGCTTTGGGTTACCTGGTACGGGGCTCCTGTCACAGCTCCTTCTGGCTTTGCTCAGGAGACGGATGTCAGAGGTGCCAAACTCCCTGACTTTGCCTTTGGAAACTCAAGTCCTCAAGTCAGGAAATTCCAGGACAATTAGGTCATGAGGGCAGTACCCAGAGGCTGACCAAGATGCCACTATTTGTCCACCAGGACTTCCATGGATGTGGAGCTGTGGACAGGCCTTTGCCATGCTGGG
The DNA here is from genome assembly GCA_035583155.1 of Acropternis orthonyx. Lineage (NCBI taxonomy): Eukaryota > Metazoa > Chordata > Aves > Passeriformes > Rhinocryptidae > Acropternis > Acropternis orthonyx. Next base: position 2,716,382 of record JAWWEU010000040.1, read on the forward strand.
TTAACAACGCAGATGGTTTTATGCAGAGCCCAGAGGCTGTGCACTGGGAAGGCAGTGTGGGTGAGTGGGAGGGGAGGAGATGAGGATCCAAACCATACCCACTCTTTAGGTGCATAAATCCAGCAATTTCCTTGCCAGCTGCTGCTTGCTTTACAGAACACGCTGAGAACAGAGTTCACTAGTTATGCAAAGCTGCTTGATTATGAAAATAAAGTCTTGGATAAACCAAACTAGCCAGTCATGAAGTCCACAACAACAACAGAAATATAGGGTCTAGAGAGATGCAAACCCAACCTCCTGCTGGGAGAAATGGCCTGGTTGCTAGTCCAGGACTGTGCATCAAGTCCAGTCTCATCTCCCAGACAATGCACTGGCTCCTTGTCTCCTCCTTCTCTTGCCCACAGGATATTTTTGCTCTGGCAGTGAGCAAAGAGAAAGGCATATGTGACCTAAATCAGGTTTTACTTCTGCTCACATCCCTCCAGCTTGAGTAAACAGCAGAGGATGTGACTGAGAGCACATACGGTGCCTTGTCAACACCTCCTCTGCTTCAGGTCTTCTTCCCCCTTTGCCAGCGGTGAGCTTGACTCACTCTGTGTTTAGGGAGATGCTTCTCCTTTCCCCACACCTCTCATTAAACCTGCCTGATGAGCCGGTCCCCAGCCCACCTCTGCAGCCTTTCTTGTTACACGGAGCAGTGCTGTCCGACAGGACCTACCTCCCAAACCCCACCGGAGGGCTGTGAAAGGACGGGAAAAACCCCGAAGACAACAAAACAAACACAAAAAGGACTCACTGGATCAACCTAAGTGCCAGCCCCACCCTGGGGTGTGGAATAAACACTCGCAGGTATTTATTCATCGCCACTCAGCATCCAAATATTTGTTTCTCTGTGTCACAGGGGCACACGCTCACATCCATCCGGAATGGATGCCTTCATTCCCACCAGCCCTGGGCGCGCTTCTGTCTGCTAAGGCAGGGGAGGAAAAGAACCTGCAAGATTTGTTATAAATATGCCGGGATTTTCAGCAATTTGATGCCTAGATGCACAAGGATATTACTTTTAGGGTATCTGAACTTCTGCACCACACATTTGTCTATCCATTTATAATCTTGCACTCACGAATGTTTGCATACGTATGTATGTATGCAGAAGTATTTAGCATGCATGTATATCTGTCCACCCACATTCACCTACGTATGAATAAACAGTGCTGGAAACGATAATCTGGGTGCCTTGGCATTAATAATGCATAAATCTGATGTGTGCAGAAGTGAATACACAGCAGATGATGCCATTTCGGTCTTGGCATACAGACACATATTCATCTTTTCTCCATCTGCCTAGTTATGAACATATAGGTGTGCTTAACACCAGTAAGTACTTTTATGGGGATGTTTATGGGATGAGTTCAGTTAGCACACAGCACTGATTATCCCAACCAGAGTAAACTCTAGCAGAAAAAAATTAATTTAAAATGATAGAATTGTTTGGGTCAGAAGGGACCTTAAAGACCACCTCATTCCAACTCCCCTGCCACGGACAGGGACACCTTCCACTATCCCAGGTTGCTCCAAGCCCCATCCAACCCGGCCTTTAACACTTCCAGGGATGGGGTAGCCACAGCTTCTCTGAGCAACCTGTGCCAGGGCCTCACCACCACCACAGGAAAGAATGTTTTCCCAATATCTAATCTAAACCTCCTCTCTGTCAGTTTGAAGCCATTCCTCCTTATCCAATCACAACATGCCCTAGCAAACAGTTAATTACATATATATATATATATATATATATATATATGCCTGTTGTATTTGGCAGAATCAATATTAACCCAATGCATACATCAAGGTCCTAATCATCTCGATGCAACTACCAAAAGAAGCATGAAATGTCCTTATGTGACTAAAAAGGATAAGTTTCTGGTTGACTCCATGACCATTAAAGCGCTTCATCCACAGACTGACTGAGTTAGGCTGCAGGTAAAAGGTGGAGGTGTGGCAGGTGGGAGAAAAGCTTTAACTGTGAGCACACACAACCAGTGATAACAACCCTTTGATCTGTCCCAGCTTTATGGATGTTGGGGGAAATGTCTTTAGGGCAACCAAGGTGGAAATGTTGACCATGGCGATTAGATAAGGGTGTTCAGCGAGAAGCTTAATTTCCTGCCTAAAATGGGCATGATGACCTGCGATGTGATGAGTAAGGATGGGCTGCCAGAGGTCAGGGAACTGGCCCCGGGGGAAGGTTTTTTCCAACGTCTTCAAGGAAGTGAAAGGGAGGGGATTTTTCAGGTACTATGAGTAGTTTATGGAGCTGGGATTGTATTCAGATGTGGTCCTTGGGGCACTTCTCCATTGCCCTGGGGAGGCTCGTGAATTTGAACTGGTAGCTCAAAGAAGCTTTAAAAGCAACATGGAGATTCTTGTTCTGGCCCAAGTCTGGCTGCCCTGATACTCACAGGTAATTAAATACATGTTTTACCCTTTGCAGTGACAATCTACTTTTATAGCCTTTATGACATCAATTTGCTAGGAAGATACAACTTTACTGAGATGTCCCAGCACTTGCAGTGCCTACATTGCAGTTTGACTTCAAGAGGAAGGTGGGTGATACCCAGCCCCCAGTGAAAGCAGAGGGTGTGATGCCCAGTTTAGACTTAGGTGACAAAATGTCCATGTGCCACTGACTCAATTGATTTGACAGTGAGCCATGGTCAGGCAGACCAGGAGACTGTGTTTTAAAGATGGATATAAGGCACAACTCATTTTAGTCACACCAGAAAGTGGTTCAACATGACACATGCTGCACCTGAAGTCATCCTTCCACTGCTCACTGCTGTGAGTGCCTGTAAATGTGCAGTTCTGTCACAGGTAAGTATCTACCCACATGTGGAAAAGACACAAATTTGCATTTTTCAGCTAAGAAACCTTTGTGGTCCCACACCAAAGCCACCATAGGTATGGCCTCCTCCAGCCACCCCACCACATGTACATCAGCTACGTATCAGGTCGAAGCACCTTCCTCTACCTTTTTTCTTTGTGAAACACCCAGAAGAATAGGCCAGGGAAGACTGGGAGGTCAAGGTACTCTTTTTCAATCAGATGTGTCAAGTTCCACTTAAGATACAGCATGTTCTATCAGATAAGAGGAACTATGTTGGCTCCTGACCTGAAATCCCACGGCACAGGCTGTCACAAGTTCCCAGCAGTCTCATGGTAACAGTGGCAGACAGTGGCTTGGATTTGCAGCACTTCTGTAATCGGAGACACACTTCAGAGGCTATAAATGTAAACTGCATCTCCAGAGGTTACTGAGATCAGAGAAAGAAGGCCACCAGCTGCTTTGTGGCCATGCAGAACCCTCCAAATAGACTGGGAGTGGGGAAGGCATTATGCAGGGCTGCTGTCCAGGAACAGGGATCTTCTGTGGTCCATGGCCTGGTGCCATTTTCATACTCCCAGTTAGACCCTCTAACCATCACACACAGCATGTGATCCCACTTCTCAGAACTTTCAAATCCTGCTCTGCACTGAACCCAATGTGTCCCAGGTTTCAGTGACAAGGTCTCCCTGCGGTCTGTTGTAAGAGGGTAACAAGGGGAGAAGGCTTTTGGGGAAGGTGGGAGTGGTTTGACCGGGTCTCCTTGATGGGCTCCAAGGTCTTCAGCGCCATCTACTGCCATGCTAAATCTTGTCTTCCTTGTGTTCCCTCCAGTAAGGGGCTTAGAGGACGCTTTCAGAATCATTACATGTGAATAATCGGTAGCTACATCCTCTTTCTATAGTCTGAGTGCAAATTAAAAAAACCCCACACATGTCAGTGTCCGGAGACAAAAGTCTGGTGCCATTTCCCTTACAAATTGATAGCGAAGGGAGGGAAAAGCAAATACCTGAGGACTGTTATCTGGCAGTGAGCAAGATCCAGGAAAAAGATAGCAACTGGGAGCTGCAGTGCTCCTCTTTCTGATCTGTGGCTGCCAGTAGAATGTTCTCCACTGTCAGCATAAAGTTATGAAATGAAGATTGAGTAGATCATTAAGTGAAGGTCAGAGGGAAACAGAGAAGCTGTTGATGCCCCATCCCTAGAAGTGTTCAAGGTCAGGTTGGACAGGGCTCTGAGGAACCTGGGCTAGTGGAAAGGGTCCCTGCCCTTGGCTGGGGGTTGGAACAAGGTGATCTCTCAGGTCCCTTCCAACCCAAACCATCCTGTGATTCTATAACAGAGAGGTTGTCACTGCAGGTTCATTGACTCACCTGTGGGCAGATACAAAACATCTCTCACATTAAGCAGCACACAGAATGTTAGATGAGCACATGATAGCATAGGTGTGGCTGAAGGAATGGATGTGTCTATGTCATGTTCCAATCTCAGCCAACTGGAAGCAAATCGGTTGAAATCAGTGAAGACACACTGAATTTCCAAGCCCTGTATTAAGAACAGGACTTGGTTCTCTATGATTTTCCCAGGAGAAAAAACCTAGAGGTTCAACAGCTCTGCCAGGCCTAGGAAAGATCTAACTTATGGAGCAGGGCAGCAAGTCAGCTCTGATATCAATCAGGATTTCATCCATGTGAGAAAAACCTTGACAACCAGCCACAAACCCTATCTCTTCAGCCATTTGGAGGCTAGTGTTATTCTAAGGCACTTTGTGGGTGTGTTCCTCCCCTGCGCTCTCAGCAGTGATTCAAAATACACATGCTCCTCTCTACCTGCCCAAGAATATGGTTATTAACTTTATAAAATGAAGACCCAAAATTAAGTCTGTTCAAGTCTCCTTCTCCTGTAGATGAAGCCAAAGGACATGCAGAAACTTTGGCATCTCCCACTCCTCAGCAGTCCAGCTTTGAGACAAGCAGGAAGATTAACCACAAAGTTCAAGTGTTTCATCTCATTTGTAAAACCATCAGAGAACGTTAAAAGGGTTTCAGCATAATGGAAATGAGCAGCACTTGGGTATCTTCTGGTGTGAGCAAAGGTCTGGTCTGGGGCTGTAGAAAAAAATGTCAATTATTTTTAGTGGAACTTGCCCTTATTTAGGGAGTACAAAACCTTCCAGATGCATAAATTACTGATCTCAGCTCAGCAACATTTTTCCCTCCTGTGTTTGCCAGTAGCCAAAGGTCACAGAATAGAATAATGTTTTGGGTTGGAAGGGTCCTTAAATATCACCAGATTCCAACCCCCTGCCATGGGAATAGACACCTTCCACTAGACCAATTTGCTCCAAGCCCCATGAATTTGTTTGCACTTAACTCTTCTGGTTAGTGAAACCATTATTAGGAACTGGGATCAGTTTGAGCCAATGAGTGGGGCTGTGGGATGGCTCCAAGTCACAATTGTGACAAAACGTGCACGTTCAACTTTACATATCGCTCCTGTGATCTGTGAACAGGGCACGGGATCCTACAAGTGGCCTGGATTTCATCTGACATCTTGGCTGAGAGATCTGGGAACTGATCTCAGCATTCTTGCACACCAAACACTTTGCTTTCCCCCAGGTCTGATATGCTGTCAGATTCTCCAGGCCATGGAAAATAGAAGGAAGCAGCTTCTGAGGAACTTGTAGCCCAAAGGCAGTATAGATTTTGGAGAAGAAACTGTAAATTGGAGATTGAGCTTGTTAGAAACAGTGTTCTTAGTGACACCAAGAGTCATCTAGGAATGCTTGTGGGCTGGGAGTTAAATACAACATTGGGACATCTTGCATGATCTTCTTGCGAGGATTTGATCAACCTGATTCATCAGGACAGCAATAGATATTAGAAACAACTGGGAGGTTTCCATTAATGGAGGTTCAGAACATAGCCCAGCATAATTGCAACCTAAATGCTTCTGCTGAGCTCCAGCTGGTGTTGATTCATCACCAGCCTTCTGCTGCAGATGGTTGGGTAAATTAGGAGTGCTGTGTATAGCAACCTGTAGGCTTTTTCCAAGGAAAACAAACAAAAAACCTCAGTGTGGTTTCTGCAGGAATGAAACTCCAGATGAAACACTGGCTTTGTTCCTCTTCTGAAATGCAGTCTCTGTTGACCACGCCTAAAAGGGCACGAGTAATGCAGCCTCCTCCCGACCACAGGTAGCCTCCTGAAAAGCTATGGCTTTCTCCAAATTCTTAGCAGCATCTCTTCTACCAAACATGGTAGTGCTGCTGCACCTGGTGTGCTGAATGCCTGGATGAAACACACCCAAATTCCTAGCGGGCATCGCCCAGGTCTCCAGCTGGGAAATTTGACATGCAAAATGTGACCCATATCACGTGCTGAATGCTCCAAGGATGAGGTGTTGTAATCAGCCTTTCTGGGATGGCTGGTAGGCATGTGATAAGATTAAGATGTGTTCTCACCCACCTTTGGTGTCCCTCTTTGGCAGTTCAGCACCTTGGTATAAGGAGAGCTGGGTTTCAGGACTTCTAGTGACCTCTCTGATCCCAGACATACCTGTGACTGAAAAGGACAAGCCTGGGATTGAATGATTTGACTTTCCAGTGCTTCGATTTACGTAGATGCAAATGACTGATAAGGAGCTCTTGGAGATCTCTGCAATCTGCATCATGTCTTGCTTATGTAGGAGTTAATTATTCTAATTATTAAATCCTTTATACTACCAGTGATTCAACACAAAGGAATCTACCTGGGGTGATGGGACAAGGAGATTTTTACACTGCTCAGCCAGCAGGATTTGGAGAGGAGGCATCTGATCAAACCCATCACACTCTGTTTCTGAATCTGTGACTGAGACTCCTCCAAGACCTTGGCCAGGACATTTAAACATCTCTGTGGGTCACTTTACCCCTGTGTAAAACAGAGGGAACACTGAGCACTCTGCAGGAGAGGTGAATTCCTCACTGTCTGCAAGATGAGTAGAGAAGCCTTGAGTGCCAGGGAATGCAAAGATCCTTCTAATTTACAATTTGTGCCTTCAGTTTGTGACCTCAGCACCCATGCTGTGCTCTGTGATAGCAAATTTGATTCTGTCTTATGACAACCAACAGGAATAAAGGGATCCACCCTACTGGTGTGAAAATGCTCCAAAATCAGGGGGGAAGGAAAAAGTTTGGACTGCTCTGCCCTATTCAGGGCCAGGCTGGATGGGGCTTTGAACAACCTGGTCTAGTGAAAGGTGTCCCCGCCCATGGGAGAGGGGTTGGACTAGATGAGCTTTCAAAGGTCCCTTCCAACCCAAACAATCCTGTGATTCTATTCTAAACACAGAATAGCAGAGATTTTTAAAGCTCTCTATATTAATAGGGTCTAACTTCCTGGACAACTGACTCTTCATGAGTCAAATCAATCAAATTCTGCTGACCTGCTCTCCTGGTCTGAGCTAAGACTGCCTGTCATAAGGACTCTACCCATGGGTGGTTCCCACAGGGAATTTCTCCACTGAGAAGTTGCTTTTCTTTTACTCTCACACATCTTGAATTAGTGGCTATTTTCAGACTTATGGAGATAAGCATTTCCAAGCACAGAGTTAAAAACAGATAAAATTTCCTCTGTGGAATAAAAGAGACATGTTTAATCTGTTCTAATCCACCATAGGTCCATCTCTTACATCTGCCCTTCATCCTTTGCTGCCAGTAATGCTTTAGCATTTAATTTCCTTTATTTCCATTCCATTCCACCCCACCCCACCCCTCCCCCCACCTCCCCGCCCCCTGTCCAGGTTCTTGTCTATTCTGAGTTATCTGTGGAAGAGCTGTAAGAGCAACAAAAGATCCTGAAGGACACAGTTTGTGATGTGACTTTCACTATCTTCAGTGATGACTTGAGGCAGAATTGCCTTTTCAGTCCCACTTTGCACATGGATTGTACGAAATCATGGTCCTTTGCAGTGCTGAGAGGAATCACACCAAAATCACATGAGTCACACATGTGGTACAAAGTCATCCAGCACGGAGAGTTTCCACTTTCCTCCCCACTTCCTGATGTTTGGAGCCTGCTAACATGGTGATGCTCGAAACAATAGAGAACCAAAACAATTCAGAGAGAGGTGTGATGTTGAACTTGGCCAGAACCTCCCAGGAGTTCTAAAGTGCTTGAAGATCCTTGGATGAAAGACAGATTGGAAGGGCAAGAATATCATTATTACCAGTTCAAGCTCTGCCTTCCAGGCATGTGAAGTAACAAGATCCCAAGGTCAGGGCAAAAGAGAGCTGCAGGCCACTTGCAGCAGTGGAACTTGGTCCTTGCTGCAGGCTGAGCTGCTAATTGGACTTTGCACCACCTCAGACAAAATTTCCAGTCACAAGTTGCTTACAGGAGTTGAAAATGAAATTTTAAAACAAGCAGATAACTTGTCAGCCTGGAGTTAAAGCCCGGAGATTTAATTCTGAGTGTTCTCGAAAACACAAGGTGGAATAACAACAGTTCTTAGCAAATTAATCTCTTGTTAGGGGAGCTGACCTGGACTAAGATCCTGGAATACTGGAAGGTTTTATTCTCACCTTTCAGGCATTAATAGCAAAGTAATGTATTATTTCCTGTATGGTTTTGTTTGGTTGGTTGGGTTTTTTGCTTTCTTTTCCTTCCACATCCGACATTTGAAGAAATAAATCCAGAAGTAAAACTGCATTTGACAAACGAGGAGCTACATGAGTCTATTTCCCACACATGTACTCATTCCTGACTCGTGGACATGGAGCAAGGAAGGGTTTGATCAGGGCTGCATGTGGGATCTTATTGCTTGGACTTGAGGAATACTGGAGCACTGATTTAGGGATGTCCTTAGCCGGGAAGTGCTCCAATCCCACACTGCAGTTGCCTCTGGCTGTAAAATCAACTAACAAAAGAGGAAAAAACCTGCCTTATATTGGCATGGACCATCACAGGGTCCCTCCCAGCAGGGGCAGAGGTGCTGAAAATTCACCTGTGCAGCATTTCCGCACGTGTTTTCACCTGAGAAGTGAGTCCCAGGGCCCCCAGGTGCTGGTCGCTGCCCCAAACCAGTTCTGCACGCTGTGGAAAGCACTGGGAAGACTGGTGTGAGCAGTTACTGTGAAATGCTGTGTGTTGTGGTAAAATGGTCAGTGTGACATCACTGGGAGAAACAGAAAGAGAAAGGGAAAGGCAGCCCTGGCTTACAGTTGGTCTTTCTTGCACCCTTGATCACAGGACATATCAGACTCATGGACCAGAAGTGCTTTATTTTCAGTAGGAATGGTGGTGTTAAAAGGCTGTTTGGCTCTGGCTTTTCCCCTTGAGTATTGCACGAGACTCCACGGATGTAAATCAGGTTGTTTGGTCACCTCTGTGGTGAACGCACTGACAACTTGAGCCAAAAAAGGATGGGTTGCAAAGTCCAAAGCTCTTTTCTGCTCTGTGTTGTGCTCCATCAGAGCTCTGGAGTTGGCCCAGCTCCCCACGCTCTGTGAAACCTCCTGGGGATAAAGTTCAAGAAGGCAGGAAGAGTCTGGAGATAACCAAGAGGTGGAAGGGTGATGTCTCTACCTGGATCTTGTGGACCTTGTGCCCGCTACTAGAAGTCTTCTGAGAACCCCTGAGGTAAATCCCAGGTCTGACTGTACAGCAACAACAGGATGCTCCTCCCATGGACCTGCTGTTCCCTTGGGCCCAGCAGAGCTCAGCAGGGGGGACTTTCCTTCCCAAAAACTCCCTTCACCTTGGTGAGAACAGCCTTGGGAACAGAGCTGGTCCTGCCTTGATAAAACCTTTCATTCCCCCTTCCCTGAAACCCCCACAAGATTCCCACCAGGTGGTATCCACCTTACTGGATGAAGGCCACATTCCTCCTGAGAAGAAGCAACCCTGTCCTCTAGAGAAATTCAGTTCCAGGGGGAGACCCCTTCAAGGATCAATCACGCTGAGCCATTAGGTTATTTTGTATAAGAAAATGAGACAACATAAATGAGAATCAGTCCCCCAGCCTTTCCTTTTGGGTTAGTGTCATCCAAAAAGCAAGGCTGGACTCTCCTTGGCTGACTGTGAAGGCTGGAGAGGGACTTTGTGCAAAGGCATGCAGTGACAGGACAAGGAGGAATGGCTTTAAACTGAAAGAGGGTAGATTTAGATTAGATTTTGGGGAGAAATTCTTTACTGTGAGGGTGGTGAGGCCCTGGCACAGGTTGCCCAGAGAAGCTGTGGCTGCCCCATCCCTGGAAGTGTTCAAGGCCATTTTGGATGGGGGTTGGAGCAACCTGGTCTAGTGAAATGTGTCCTTGCCCATGTCAGAGGGCTTGGAATGAGGTGGTCTTTAAGGTTCCTTCCAACCCAAACCATTTTATGGTTCTATGATGATATTTCTGTCACGTAAATTCTTCTGGGACTGTGCTGCCACTGAAGTAGCTGACAAGGACAACATGGTGCAAGACAAGGAACAAGATCGACTTTCTCAAGTGCTTGTGTGCTATTTCCGTCCAAAAGGAGAGGGACCCAATATCATTACTTGCTGCAGTCCCAGCCTTTGTGAATCCTGGGAGGACGTGTTGATAATTAGAGGCTCGTGATTCACGGGTTGGGCGCTAATGTCTGCTCTAATGCTCTGCTAATTAGCTCACACTTCCTGATCAATAGCGAGGTAATTAAGAGATTAGGGTTAATGGGTCAGACTCATTGAAAGCTTCCTATTGTATGCCAGATTAGCTGAGTCCTGTTCTCGTTAGTTTTACCTTTCCAGGTTGCTGGCTACAAGAGAAAAAAAGGCAGAAATGGGTTGAATTTCTTCCTTTTTTTTTGCACAGGGGGAGAGTCCAACACGGAGGTTTGTAGATGTGAAATGGGGGCTGGGTTCCCATCAGCAGAGATGTAACCACTGGAGCCGGTGGTGTCTACAGGGACACTCATCCTGTCCCGAAGGGGACAGCTGGGGTGGGACTCATTTGCCTGAACACAGCTGCCAAGTGCAATGGTTGTCCTGGACATCCACACGGGGCTGGCTGATATTCCACAGGGAGAATCATTCCCTCCTGGACAGAGGAGAAGAGTCCTTGAGACACCTCAACTATGTATAACAAGATATGGACAACTTAAGCATCTGGTTGGGCAACCAAGTGAGCCATGAACGTTTCAAACCAGCTTCAAGCTCAAGACGGGCAGCTCCAAGGATAGACGTGGGAGGAAAACTGAAAGTAGAGACCCACATGAGGTGTTTTCAGCCCTGTTTCCAGGCCAGAGACCTCTGAACTTTGTCACACTGGAGCTTTGCTCCTTCCCACACCTGCAGGTTTTATTTCCAGCAAGGATAAACCCTCTGTGGGGCCAACTTCTACTCTAATGACATTATTCAGGGAACCAAGCAAAGCCCAGTGCTGAGCCTGGAGCTGAAATGGGAATGTTTATCTGCCTTAGCAGAAACGGAGGAAATAGAAATGTAAGGAGTTTTCATCACAGAGGAAAGGAAGGATTTGTATGACTGGCAAGGTCTCTCTCTGAGCTGTTGGCTGAGCAAAACCATGGAAGAAGATCCCACCTTGTGAGGCTCCACCTAAAGTACTGCAGCCAGCTCAGGGGTCCCCAGCACAGGAAGGACATGAACCTGTTGGGTTGAGTCCAGAGGAGGCACTAAGATGATTAGAGGGCTTGAGCTCCTCTCCTGTGAGGAAAAGCTGAGAGAATTGGCAGGTTAAGTGAGGAAAGGAGAAGGTTTTGGGGTAAACTAACTGTGGCCTTTCAGCACCTGAAGGGAGCACACAAGAAAGATGGAAAGAAACTGTTTGCAAGGGCCTGGAGGACAGGACAAGGGGGAATGGGTTTAAACTGAAAAGGAATAGGTTTAGATTAGATCTTAAGAAGAAATTTGTGACTGTGAGAATGGTGAGACCCTGGCAGAAATTATCCAGAAAAGTGGTGGATGCCCTATCCCTGAAAGTGTTCAAGGTCAGGTTGTTACTCTGGAGTAACCTGGTCTAGTGGAAGGTGTCCCTGCCCATGTCAGGGGGATTGGAACTGGGTGATCTCTAAGGTCTGTTCCAACCCAACCCATTCCATGATATATTATATGATGTATATGATATATGATATGTATTATATATCATATGTATGATATGTATGATATGATATCATATGAGAAAGACAGTAGTTGAAATAGTTGAATGGGACCCAAAATCCCTGTGACACTGATGGTGGGTATCAGACAGAAACACCATCAAAGTGTTGATGCTGATCCGTGATTTCCTGGATAGAAACACCTCCCAGCTCCAGGAATAAGATAAGAAAAAGCAGGTTATTTTTGGTGTTTACAGGCTCTTTTGATGGCTCCAGACAGAGGGAAGCCCTCACTGGGACACTGATGAGTCTCCAGGGACCAAATGACTGACAAGACAGTTTTACTTCTGTGACTGTGCCTTGGTCCAGGCTTTGGACATACTAATGTGTTTCAAGAGATGTTTTCCTTAGGTCCATTGAATCCTTTGCTTCTCTGCTATTTGGCAGGCAAAAATGGTTCCTCTGCAGGATTATTCCAGTGAGGCGGTGTGAGGGAACCTATTTTGCTATGACAGGCTCTGTTTGAATAGCAGCTTGGCTGAGAACCAGATATCCATCACACAGGTTTGCAGGTTTCATATTTCCCTTGCAACAGGATGTGAACCAAACCTTGACATTGCTGTTCAGGCAATGCCCTGACAGTTTCCCACATTTTAAGCAATTTGTCTTGTTGTTTTTAAGGTTTAAAGAAGAGCTATTTGACTCTGTCATATTGTAGACTCATAGGATCATTAAGGTTGGAAAAGACCTCCAAGGTGATCAAATCCAACCTTTGACTGAATACCACCATGCCCTCTAAACTACATTGTGAAGTGCCACGTCTACAAGTTTGTTGAAAACTTACAGGGTTGGTGCCTCCACCACTTCCCTGGGGAGCCTGTTCCAAAGTCCTTTTCACACTTCCTTAAGATTCTTTTCTGCACCATTGAAATTCCAAAATGATTCAGTTGTCTTTAAAGTCTCAAGCTTTTTTATTTTTTTATTTTTTCCAAGAGGCATAGCCACGTTGTAGCCTCTTTTCCGTGGTATTTGCAGCCAAACACTAGAGCAACCAACACACCCAGCAGCAAAATCCGTCTGTCCATGAGGACATAAAACACAGATGTGGCTACTTTTGGGGACACAAAGAGTTTCTTATCCAGCATGTCAAAGAGCTGGATTCACTTTTCGTGGTTCATGCGGCAGGACTGTCTTTCACAGAGTTACTCCAGATAGCCCAGCTCAGGCAAAATCCTATTTATTCGATAGTAGTGCTCCCATTAGTCATTCCCAAATAACCCAAATTTAACCATTGGAAAGGGTCCTGTTTCCCTGGGACCTTCACTCCTACCCTGGTGCTGCTCTCGGAGCCTCAGTCTTTTTAAAGCACAGGGGATGAAAAGCGAATCTGTGTGTATCCACAGATGTTATCCATTGCCAGGGACATATTTTCCATCACCAAACATGCCACGGACAAGGTTCTCTTGCCTCCAGGGTTTTGAAAGTTATTTGTACGAATTTACTGGGAGAGCATTCAGGAAAAATGTGACTGTGTGTTTATCTTGTCATATTTTCCCTTAAGTCACCACTGTCAACCAAAATACTGGGCTACATGGCCCTTGTGTAGTCATTTTCATGTTGTTTTCTGCAAATAAATACAAGATTTGTGTTTGTACTCTCTAGTCCCAGCCCACAGTGCACAGGATGAGCATAAGAGTGGGACGAGAGAGGATCAATCCAATGTCATCCCTGAAATTAGGGGAAACAAATTAGGGGAAACATGTAAGAACATGATTAACATGAAAGCAGATGCACAGGATCAGACTGATGGTCCACATGGATCATTACCAGCAATGACTGAGCAGAATATGGGAGCCTTCTCCTAGGAAAGCCTTCCAGCGACCTGTGGATGTGAGTCTGGCAGTCATGGGCAAGCATTGCCAACGACACTCACAGGGGGAGCCCGTCCTGGATCCTGCTGTTTGCTAACTCATGCTGCAGCATCCTTGTTGTGTTGTCACCCAAACTGATGCATCCAGAGGCTCAAACGTGTCAGTCCTGCTTTCTTTGCAATGCAGATGGAGGTGGTGAGACCAAGCATACACAGAATTACTCATGGGAAGGGGTGAGTTTGGAGGGAAAGTCTTGGCCTGAGCTGCTTGGAAAGTGAGTTTGGTCAGCTCTGGACATAGCTGTTGGCTGTTTTGAATCCTAGTTCTTCTACCTTGGGCCTCAACTGTTCAGTGTAAAGCACTGAACTCAAATATCAACAAGGAAACTGTGCAGAAATTCATGGGGACTGCGGGAAGATGACCAGTGGGTGTCAAAGTGGTTGTATCCACTTTAGGCACTGGAGTGGATAAATTGGGAGAGCTGAGAGGACCCAGGACAGAGGACAGGTTCACCTCTGCATGCGCTGAAGAGGTGTTTTACCACCTTCAATCCCAGGCCCAGGAATGTGAGAAGCTGGGGGAGAGATGCTTCAATCTGCATCTGTGTCAGAGGGACTGCAGGTCAATAGACCACCAGTCCTGAAGGAAAAGCCAGCCCAAAATCCCTGCTTTGAAAGCTTGATATCAGTCAAAATCACAAGTGTGATATCAGCCAAATCAGACCTGGGCATGTCTTCTCTGATCCCTCAGCACAAAATTCCCCATGTATTTTAAAGATATTGAAGAAATGTCACTTTGCATTTGCTTAGAATGTTATTTCTACTTTTTATAAACAGGGTGCCAGTTTTCACAGAGAAATAATTCCAGACAGAGTTATTAAAAGATTAAAAACACGTCCAAATAAAAAAAAAAAAAAAAAGAAAAAGAAAAAAAGAAGAAAAAACCCAGGCTAAAAAAACAAATATCCCTACCAGAACTCCGGGGCGTTTCTCATAACATCTTGCTTATGTTATGAAGTCTGATTTTTTTTTTTTTAAAGTTGGGTTTGTTTTTTTTTAAGGGATGAGGTAGACTCAACTACTTTGCTGAAATTCATACAACCTGCTGATAAACCGGATCAAAAGCCGCCTTGTGTAGTGCTGCAAGAATCTCCCCAGCCCTGTAATCTTGCTGGTTCCTGTGCTAACAGGAGGTGCCTTGCTTGCATTTCCAACAGGCTCATGCCTTGTTCTCGTGACAGCCCGTAATTCAGCCTCTGTGTGAGCACGTGTCACCTGTGGCACAGCAGGTCCCTGGGGCTTGTGACTCCCTGGGGTGTTGAGTCACTGCCCAGGGAGTGCTTGCAATGGGCAGGTTGTCCTGAAAAGAAAAGGTGATGCAGTGTACAAGTGGCTCCAATTAAAATCTGGCCAAAGAATTGAGATTTCAGGGAAGCAAAGCTGAAAATCACGGAAAGACAAAAAAATCCCACATATATATATATTTCAAAATAATCTAAAAAAAAACCCCACAGAAAAGCTGTGGTTTCAAGCAAGTCTCAGTGGAAACTGAGAATCTGTAAAACAATGAAGGATTTTACGTGACTTGTGTTTAGACTGGGGTAAAATTTGCTGTGCTGAAACACACTATAAACAGCACCGATACTGGATGTACAGGGACTTTCCCTGGGAGAGTTCAGGGCCAGGTTGGATGGTGCCCTGAGCAAGCTGATCTCGTGGGTGGCATCCCTGCCCATGGCAGGGAGCGGGGCTTGGAACTCGCTGATCTGCAAGATTCCCTCCAACCCAAACCTTCCACTGACTCTTTGACACCTTTGCATGGGTGCTGGCTTCACCTTGCCTTGTAGCTTCATTTTAAAGGAAAAAGTGAATGTACAGCATGAAGCAGGGAAAGCAGATGTGTTTATAGAGTCCCTAAGGTTTGTTTGAGCCGGCAGATGCTGGGCATGTCTCAAATACCTTCACTGCTTCTTTTCTTTTTTGTTTTTTACAAGTCACCGAGTCTCATGGAGATGAAGTCACTCCCAGAGGTGACTTCAGGACACGGAAATCACCTCGAAGCTCCGCTGGACTTTTGCCTTATGTCTATACCAGGTGTTCTGCAGCACAGTTTGCTTTATACATACTTGCGCCTCTTGACATAGCAGGAAGCAAAACAAAGCACTGTGATCCACTTTCTCTCCTCTGGTCTTTAAAATTGCCCCAATTCCTCAGAGCAGGCATGCTGCAGCTCAGGTCCAAATATGGTTTTAAAGGAAACTCAACATCCTCTCTCTACAAAAAGAGAAAAAAAGTGTCAAATAACTTCCCCTGGCCTCCCCTGTAATTACAGTTTGACATAATGAGTGGTGTTTATTAACTTCAGCTCTTGGAGTTGATGTCACCGCCAAGTCGGGGTCCGGGAAATCTCTGAGTCATGTGGAAGATGCAGAGCCAGGAAATGTCAGCAGAAGAAAAAGACATAAATATTGAGGTGAAACATGTTAGAAGCTGGTGGCAGCTTCCTGTAAGAAGCTGTGGGAAGCTGATCAGTGCTCAGAGCAAATCGTGGCCTTGGATTAAACGTCAATATTCAGCTTGGTTGGATTGTAAACTGTCCTTTTTCTCCACAATTTAAGATGATTGAAAAAGTGATCAGTGTACTCTTTGGGGAGGATGGGGGAAGTGAAACCCATTTCCATCTCTCTTCATTATCCTACCGGACCCAGCCTTGCAATATGTGGGTTGGTCTGGATGATGCTGAGGGCTTTGGTTTCCCAGAGACCTTTAAGGCTCAGGACTTGGGCTGAGAGGGTGGTCTTGGCATGAAGAACAGCTTTGGGTGGGCAGAAATTCTCTGTGGATCCTGCATGAATTCAGCAAATGATTGTAGATGAAAAAAAAATTGGAAACATCATTTCCTTTAAAAGTTAAGGTTCTGACACCTTTTAGTAGCCACTGACTGCTAAAATTCATGCAGTTTTTAATTTTTCTTCCTTATTTTTACCCATTCAATTGGTAGGAGGTTTTCCTTTACTAGAGAAGAGAAAAAAGGGTGAAATCTTGTGGGGAGAAGAGAAACCAAGGACCCATGAGACCCTGATGCTGTGCACTGAGAATAAACTCAGACTAAGCTGCTTCTGTTCCAGGTGGCTTAATGGAGTGCCTGAAACCACACAGGGCTAAGGCAGACCGTGACTTCTGAAAAAGTAGAGAAAACCCCACAAAGGCAAACTATGAACAAAACCCCAGGGCTACTTTTTTTAACTTTAAATTCCAGTTTTGCCTTATGAGATCATCTCAGTTACGGTGGTGCAGGGCGTTGTATAGACAAGCATTGGACCAGGTAAGCAGAGAAGAAGGTTTTTTTCTCTCCTGGGTTAGAGAAAGCATCTGTCTGATGCCTTCAAGTGGAGCTGGTGTGTTTCTGCCTGATCTGCTGAAGACACTGAAGTTTCACTTCACTGTGGGAACTTTGCTGTGGTCTGAGTTTGCCGTCACTCGGAACATCATATATTTTTTGATGTAAAGCTTTTGCTCAGCTATGCTGAAGCACAGCAGAGTTTAATTTGGTTTTACTTCTTCAGCTGCAGCCCTGACTGGGGAAATGGAGGGTGTGAGCATTGGGTGAGCCCAGGGCTTTGGTTGCTGCAGTGGATGATGCAGAAAGAATACATTCTCGCTGTCCTCTCAACCTCTTGTATGTGGCAGCACATTTCAGACTGCAACAAGGAGGAAGCTGCTGGTTTCGGTTTCCTTTCAGGTGCATCCTTTTACAGTGTGACTCACTTTGTGTCCATCTTTGCCACGTGATTTTTTTTTTTAACATCTCTTTTTTCTAAAACAAAAAAATTCTGTAGCCTTGGAGAGCATCTCTTGCCTCTGAGGGGTGTGTGTGTGCAATACAGAGATGGTGGAGTCATGTGTGAACAAGTTTAAGAGGAGCGTGCCAATGAGATGGACCTGCACCAGAAATCATGAACCATTTTTCCAGTTTCCCAAAGTCATTGAGAGAAGCTTTTCATAATCTTCAGCCTTTTGGAAATCCCAAAGTTGATGCTGTGGTTTGGTGAAAATCTTGGCTGCATTCCTTTTAGACTGAACTTTCTCGTGAGTAGAGAGGGTCTTTTATAGGGATGATCAGTGATGGAATCTTTCCTATTGTAATTATTTTTGTGTTACTTTACAGAGCCCAAAGGTAAACAGCTACTTCTAAAACCAGGAATGGCATTAAGTCAGCTCTGGTGCCCACACCAAAGACCTTGAGACCCTGGCGGTGCTGTGGGCACGTGTTCCTCCCTGCAGGGGGAAGAAGGCCAGCAAAGGGCTCATGCCAGGGAGAACGGTGACTTTAGACTTTGGGGCATCCATAGCATGAGCCAGGTAGCCAAGAAGGCCAGTGGCATCCTGGCTTCTAACAGCAAGAGTGTGGCCACAGGACCAGGGCAGTGATTTCCCCCCTGTGCTGGGCACTGGGGAGGCCCCACCTGAAAATCCTGGGTTCAGTTTTGGGCCCCTCAAAGAAAGACATTGAGATGCTGGAGCATGTACAGAGAAGGGAATGGAGATGGGGAAAGGTCTGGAGCACCAGGAAGGAGTGAGGGAGCTGGGGGGGCTCAGCCTGGAGAAAAGAAGGCTCAGGGGACCCTTCTGGCTCTGCAAGTCCCTGCCAGGAGGGGTGAGCTGAGGGGGGTCAGTCTCTTCTCCCAAATAACAAGTGATAGGATAAGAGGAAATGGCCTCAGGTTGCACCAGGGGAGGTTTAGATTGGATATTAGGGAAAATTTCTTCACTGAAAGAGTGGATAAGCACTGAAACAGGCTGCCCAGGGCACTGATGAAGCCACCATCCCTGGGGGGATTTAAAAGCCATGTAGATGTGGCACTTGGGGACATGGGTTTGTGTTGGCTTTGGCAGTACAGGGGGAAACAGCTGGACTCGATGATCTTAGAGGGCTTTTCCAATCTAAACAATTCTACAATTCTATGTTTCCGTCTTACATTCTGTGCCCACTGCTAGTCACAGGGACCACTTCACTGTTTGTCATCCCCCTGGACAGATTACAAACAAACCCTCATCCTGGAGCATTCGCAGCCCCAAGGGTAAGAGGCACAGATGTGCTCAAAGATGCAGAGCGACCCAGCAGCCTGGATGAAAATGGGTTTAGGCAGATGGGAACTGCAGCCCCTGTTGTCAGACCCTGCTGCCCCTGTTCTCCAGCTGCCCTTCCCCCTGTCACACGTGGCTCCATCCCTCTGACTCCCCCAGCTGCGCGGTCTAGACAACCTGCCCTTCCCCAAGGTTCAAAGTGAGCGGATACAGCTGCACCTCATGTGCCTTTCTGTTCACTCTCATGCATTTGCATTTCTGTATCGTAGATCCTTCTTGCTTTTGTCCCCGTTCTGCTCTTTTGAACTCTTTCTGACCTCCTCCAAGGCTTATCTCTGCCTCATGCCAACTTGTGAAATGCTCTGGGAAGCTGTAACAGCTGACTCTGGATAAGGCAAATGAAGGCTGGCATAATCTCTTGTAAGTACATCTGGAAATAAAAACTTTGAATAAAATAAGGACAATTCAAGTGTTTGCAATTTCCTTTTTCTGGATGACTCTGAAGAAATCTCTGTCCTATTTTGAAGCACAGTGAAAACGAGGGGAGGTGCTGGTTCTCCTCAATTCATCATATTTAATAGAATGAAAGTGATTTTAAAATCACTCCCAAAAGGCTTTATTGCCCAAAAGTCTGGGATCAAGGCCTTTTGCAGAGTAATTCCTTCGAGATTCAGATTAATGCTATTTACAAGATGATTAATGATTAAAGGACAAGTTTAGCATTAAGCTTTCTGGTGCATTAATGCCACATGACTTCATGTCGCTCCAATAGTTTGACCACCCTGCAATCCCAGGCTTATCTTTCATTCCTGTAGCCCAACTGAAAAAAAAAAGAGTCATGAGAGACAGTAACATCATTTCTGGTTGTTCTGCCTCTAGCAGAGAGCCCAAACTTGTGGCACACCATGTATTGATACGTGGTGGAAAGGTGATAAACCCGGACTTGACTGATCACAACTGGTCATCTGCCCTTCTAAAAGGATCAGTTGCTCACAAGGCATTTCTCAGTGCTTTTATTTAGCCTGCAGGACACACATATTTCTCACCATGTGATTTTTAAGGTAGAATCAGCACCCATAAAATTGTGCTCTCTGCAAAAGCAGAGGAAAAAAACCCCACTGAAGGCTGGACTCTCCTCCAGCCCCATCAGGTCTTCAGGTCTTTAAATGCTGATACATCGTGCCCAGACTCAGATTTAGTTTCTGTTGAGCTTTTCTCCCTTGTTTGTTTCAATTATGGGATGTGTCATCTTAAAACAGACACTCCAGTGTCTGTTTTAAGGAGGTGTTTGAGTGAAGCCCTGCCTGGCAGGGAACACGGTGTCTTGAAGCAGGAGTTCAGATGAGGACTAAGGTATGAAGTAGCTTTATTCTTGATGGAAAAGCTGCAAGGATGGGAAAGGGTTAGAAATGAGAGCAGATGTGTGATCCTGTCATGATTGTAAGAGAAGACTGACATGTGTGAATGTGATGCTGAAGGCAAATGGAAGACTAAGAGTAAAAGCTGGGTGCCATCTGATGTGTTTTGTATGAAGGAACAAAGAGCAATAGGGATTCACACTAGTTTTATTCTCATGTCTAGCACTTATGTGTCTACTATAGAGCTATTTTTATATTTTAGGGTAGGATCCTGAACTTTTATAGATATTTGCTCTAAAATGGGATGAATTTTGTCCTGGAAGAGACTTCTCCCCTTCTTCATCTTCTCCTGGCCTACACTGATGATGTGTCACATCTGCAAGTCCTTTGTAGACATTTCTGGTACCCAAGGGTGTCTCAAATAGCATTGGATGCCTCCATGCTATTGAAACAACCAACTGGATCAAGCTCCTGAACTTGGTTCCAGCCAATTCCACAAGATAGAAGGGACCATAAGTGGAATTTCTGTGTCTGTTTGGAAGAGCTGATTAGGGGATCTGGATGTGCCAAGGCAGGGAGCCTCAAGGCAGAGAGGGCATGTAACTGTTAGTGACAGCAGAAATGAAGGGCAGGAGGGAAGTGCTTTGGCAGTAAAACAAGGTCTCTGCACTTGTCCCGTGGTTGCTTCCTCATTTGACTTATTTCCTGTTTCAGACACTGGTGCTGGTAGCTCTGTGGACTGGGCAGAAAGCTGTGTGGTTTGGGGATACAGTCTGTGTTGTAATTGCAAACTTTCTTCCTGCTAGCCTATGAAAAAGTTAAAGGAGGACACAGCGCAGAAAACCCCATCAGTGCATGGATATTTCCTCATTTTCCAAAGAGTCATCCTTGCTTTTCAATGGTTCTGTAAAACTCTGGAGGGTTGCACTGAAGCCTAAGTTATAGTTGTGATACTTAGATATGTTGTGCCATGGCTGTCATTTGAAGGCTGGGAAATAGGGACTGCTGGGCAGAAAAGTGGAAATCCTGGAGGGCACAGGAATGTGAAGCAGAGATGAGTCTGAGTGAATTCATAACTTACAACACATCCTGCCCTGGCTGGGAAATGGACTTTTCCATCACTGAGGGGCATTATGCAGAGTCAAAATTAAATAAATATACCTCTTCAAGAACCTGTAAGTGAAGACATCAGCACAGCTTGTGGGGTTTGCTGCTGGCAAGGCTTTCTGCTTTACTTTTTCACTCATCCATTCCAGGTGAATTGCCCAAAGATGTTTAGGGATGGGGATGGCAATAATCTCACTCCACTTCAGGACTTTGATTAATGTGCTCAAACTTGCCCCAGGTATGAGACATCCATGAGAAGCTGGCAGGTATGTCCCAGGATTTACAGGGCCACAAGGTTGCCTTTGGGATTGGCAGCTGGAGGCCAGACAGGTTGTGCTGGTTGACGCTGTGTATCCCTTTCAAGGCACTTCCATACCAAAAGGATGGAATTCTAAGGGCTGGATCCACAGCCATAACGAGGTGTGAGTCCTCCATCAGCACTCAGCCACCCACAGGTCTTTATAGGGGACTTTATCTGACTCACCTGCACCCAGGGAAAGTGGCTGCTCCAGCCAAAGCTGAGAGACTCCAGCAGAAAATTCTTAGGAAGCTGTTGGGAAAGCCACAGGGATGTCTGGCACATTAGAAACACGGTGTGAAAAGGCAACCTCTGCTCTGAACTGCTGTGCGTGGGGCTTGAACAGCTTTGAGGAATGAGGCTCCTGACCTTTCCCTCAACCACCCCATGAATTTAAAAAAAGAAGGAAAGCCAAAGCTGTAATTTAATAAAATAAAGCTTCTTTTTTCCTCCTATTTTTTTTTCCTCCTAACTAAATTGTTTTCCTTTTTCATCTAAGTTTTCCCAGACTTTTCAATGCAGAAGCTGAGAGGAGTTTTTATATTGAACTGACAGTACCTTGCTTCCAGTAAAATCACAGCACATTCCCTTTGTTTTCAGACTCACAGACAATCACATTTATCTGCTCACTGCCCTTCAATAGCAGGCAGCTTCTGATGGATTTCTGTATGAGGACCGTACCCCCACCCACTAATTGAAATTCAGTGCACAGAGTCACATCAGTGCACTGGGATGGTGGAGAATATCAATGCACACAGCCAGGAGGGAGAATGGGCAGAGGGAATTTCCAATTTTTCAGAGCCCAGCAGCAAACAGGAGTGGGAATTCCCCGTGCATCAAAGCCCTGTGATATGGTCACGTGCTTCAAACCTTCCCCTGAGGGTCCCAAAAGATTAATGAGGTGGACATTTGTCCTCCAGTCACTTCAAGGGTGAGGTTAGGCTTAGGGGCTTAGATAAACTGCATGTTGGAAACCTCCCTACTTTTCAGCCTATGGTTATGGGGAAAAGGCAGCCGTTAGCCAACAGCTTGAGTCCCCTAACTCCTGTGCTGGACCTGAGGATCACAGGCTAGGATGCACAGTTTTACTTCATGATTAGAGGCGTGGATTGATCATCAGGAAGGCTGGGCTTTGTTCCCAGCCGTGTCTTCTGGATGGCCACAGGCATCTCAGCTCAACTCTCTGTACCACACTTTCTGTACCACTGTGAAACAGCTTGTTCTCCTTTGAAAAATCATTTGGGATGCTGTTGAAAAACAGTCACAAGAGCAGATGAACTCATAAGGAAGATCATGAGAGATTTTAAAGACCCAACAGGGAAGGATACACTGATTAGATGGGATTTATCTCAGAGGTTAGGAACGTGATTCAGCTTCCCAACAGAAGTGTCTGGTGCAATACCTGAGGCCCTACAGAACCTTCCAGCCCCCAGCTGCCACTCCAAAAGGGAATAAATTTTCTGAAGGTCTTACATTTTACTTATTTAAACTCCTTAGATGTTTCAGGTAAGTCAGAACATCTCAACTGGCTCTTGGCAGCTCCAGTGTTTGGTTGAGCTCTGAGTCTCCATGGAGAGGTTAGATGTTCACCTCACCAGGAGACACCTGCACATAGAGAAGGATCTGTTGCTTAAACAGAGGTGTCTGTTGTCATTTGAGGTGTTCCCACATGGGGCAGAAAGATATTACAGAGGCCTGAGATCCGTGCCTTGGGGAGCAGCAGCTGGAAACCTGCTGAGAAAGTGTGGGGTGGAAAAAATGACTGATAGTGTTTATGTTTAGTCAACTGAGTCCTGTCCCTGTGTCATTTTGGGCTGTCAAGGCCTCCCATACACTCCACTACTCTGGTGCCCTAGAAAACACACTCCAATTTTAAAATAATCTCTAAAAGCACAAACTGGGCTGTGATTGACATGAGGTCAAGTCCCTACTCTGCTATGAGCACCCCTAAGGAGACCAGCCCAAGCAGATTTCCTTAGTGGCTCTCCTTGGAAGACTGACTTTAAGAGATGGGTTTTCCTGGATCAGGTAGCCCAGGAACTGGCTTCTGTAGTCAAATTCTTCTCCCACCAAGCTCCAGTTTAGAAGAAATAGGTTTCCGCTCCTCTGAACTAGGAAAGCTGAGCCTAAGGAGATTTTCTGGTAGGTTTTGAGAAAATTTGCTTCATCTCACTGTGCCTCAGAAGAGATGAAAATACTTCACTCTTCCCACCTCTTGTCTACTAGGAAATAAATCTCCTTGAGAAGAGGAGCTGTCTCTCAGATACACAATTTGGGCTGCATTTAGCAGAACTCTGTTGCTTATACTGAAGTCCACTCTCCTTCAGCACACAGGGCAACCTTGCTGTTGCTGAAAAGGAGCATTTTTTAAGAGCTTAATTTATTTTTAACCTGGGAGAAGGGACTGTCTCCTGCAATACTTGCAGACAGCCCTTGCTAAAAGGAGATCTGATCTCAGGCATGGTCTCCAACCAGAACTTTAATTCCAGCAGTGATAATAATAATAAACATGGCAATAATCATTCCCAGATATAGCACTTGGCACTGCTTTTCCTGTTCAAATACCAGTTCCTGTGACTGTCATTCTTTGCACGCTTCCAAATGCTGGCATTTGGGAATGGCAGCCGCTTCCAACAACGCCTTTTGTCCCAAAGAGATTATTTCCAGCAGACTGCCCTGCAAACTGCGATGCTGCACTTCAGCCCTCCAAGGTAGGGATGGGGACAGCGTGTGACTCGTGTGTCTCATGTGATCCTGAAAAGAGACCGTGCCATGGGTGCAGACCAGCTGTGCACACTGATTTCGACTTACACCTTCTCCTTTTAGACAAAAAGAAGTCCACACTCGTGATTGCCTCTTCTGGCTCTACAAGCTCTCCAAAGAGCTTCTTTCTCCATTTTTCTTGCAGTGCTTTCCTCAAACTTGCTCTGTCTCTTGCACACACCAGGATAACCTCCAAAAAGCCTGGGTGAATTGTGTTTCTCGTGAAAGACATGGATTGTTTGGATCTCAGAAGGTATGGAGATGCTGGATGTGGGGCTGTGCTACAGAGAGTCAAAACAAGAACTGTGGGCCCAGAAGAATGCCATTATTTTCTTCCCAAATTAGTCAAAACCAGTCTGAAACATTAGCACTTCCAGAATAGCTGTCCCTCCCCTAAAACATGTCTCTGGAAAGACCTTATTTTGGTATTTATAGTCCAAAGGAAATATTTTCAAATTCCTGAATTTAATAGTGTTTCTGTTTGTTTGGATTTGTTTTGTTTTGGTTTTTGGTTTTTTTTAATTATTATTTTTGGTTGGTTTTTTTTTTTTTTTTTTTTTTTTTTTTTTTTTTTTTTTTTTTTTTTTTTTTTTTTTTTTTTTTTTTTTTTTT
>JAWWEU010000040.1:2741517-2780825 GCA_035583155.1 Acropternis orthonyx
TTTTTTTTTTTTGGATTTGTTTTTTTTTTGTTTTTTGTTTTTTTTAATTTTTATTTTTGTTTGTTTTTTTTTTTTTTTTTTTTTTTTTTTTTTTTTTTGGTGGAGTACTTTTCCATAACAATTAACCGGAATCATTCTGAGCTGTCAGAGACCATTCTTGTTTGGTTTTAATGGTTATCAGGTTCTCATCTACCCCCAGCCAAGCACTGCACTCCCCTCTCTCACTGGAGGAACATGGACATTATTTGAACCAAGGTCCAGGGTGTACCATGGAAAATGTTGTCCATACTGGAATGTTGCCTCATAGCTGAGGAAAAAGGTCTGAGACGTTGGAAAGCACTTTGATGAAGTCCCTGTATAATGAAAACAGGCAGAGCAAGAGGTCAGCATGACCCAAGCAAAATGCTTCATTTCTGGTTAACAAAACAAAACAAATGGATTCAAGTGATTTTAAGCAGAAATGAAGTTGTTTGTTTTCATTTTCCCCAAGGGAAAAGAGTAAAACTGTGTGTGCATGTGGGACTTCGAATTCACAGGCAAATTATATAAACCTTCAGTGATACAGGAACTGCATTTTCCATTAAACTAATGCACAGAAAGGGGGAGACAATCCTCAACCCAATGGAGTGATGGAATGCTCAGACATGCTTGATTTCATGAGCATTCAAGAGAAGTTAATGCAAATGAAGGGAAAAAAAAGGTTAAAAAAAATCTTCATCCAGGAAGAAGAGCAGATTTTCAGCTTCACTCTCAGCCTGGAAGGCAATGAGGAGAAATAAAACAACATCATGAACAACTTCCTAGATGGATGGGAATGTGGAGGGCTGAGGACAGCAGTGAAGAGCAGAGTCTAAGAGGTTGAAAGAAGAAATGGGAGGGGATGAACCCAAAGACAAACCAACTTCTCTCTCTAAACTGGTTTAGGTAGGATTTACCAGACAAATGAATAGGGGTGGACAATGCTAGACATATTTTCATCTCTTCTGCCCCAGTGTGCTGTGACTGGTGTAGGTCACACTGACATGAGCACACAGACCCTGCTCTGGGCTGGATGGAGGCCACTGGTCTCCTCCCACGGCTCATGGACATGAATTCCATTTGGTGTTACGACACTGGAGTGCCTTGACCTTGCTGTGAGGCAAAAGGAGTCATAGAGTGGCTCAGGTTGGAAGGGGCCTTAAAGATCATCTTGTTCCAGCCCCCTGCCATGGGCAGGGACACCTTCCACTAGCCCAGGTTGTTCTAAGTCCCATCCAGCCTGACCTTCAACACTTGCAGGAATGGGTCACCCACAACTTCTCTGGACAACCTGTGCCAGGGCCTCCCCACCCTCACAGGGAAGAATTTCTTCCTAATATCTAATACAGACCCACCCTCTGTCAGTTTATCAGCCACATCCAATACACTTGAGACTGCCAGGATTTATTGTCTTTCTCATCAATCTGAGCATTTTGAGTGCCTAAAACCATTGGGTAATTTCTGGGCATGATGCTGTGATCACAGTTACCTCACTCAGATCAATGAACTCTATGGTTTATTTTCTGTAGTTATAACTGATATACTGGCTAACATGTCGAATAGATCAGACTTGGACATGTTTTTGTACATCAGCATAAAAGACAAACCCATCTGTGTGGGCTCTCTCACCCTTTTGGAGATCTGGTTTTTAAATAGGCACAGCTTTTTAAGCCAGAAAAGAGCATTATCATAAACTAATCTGGCCTTCATGCCTATCAGAAGCCAAGTGATTTCACCCTGTGTTTTCAGTCCTGCAGCAAGGTCTTCAGATCAGCATTGCTTGACCTTGCAGTTGAACCTATGCCCTAGAACAGGAAAGTTCTTCTCTTTTCCCTGGCGTGGAAGGACCAGAGAAGAGATATGAAGGTATTTTCTGGCCTCTAACCTGGTATGTTCCCCTTCCTAGGAGATGAGGAGGCATTCTGGACCATAAAAACTGGACCAATTCAAAACCTTTGAAAAAGGAAGTAAAGGGACAGAGGTTTTCTTTTCCTTCTCTCGCAATCCCAATGCGTCCACGTGGTTCATGTCCCATCCCAAGACAAAGGATCTCCACTAAAAAGCCAATGCTGATCACACGTGTTGGTTTTACTCAAATTGGGAAGGCTGTTTCGTCACCTGTAACCTTGGTGAGGGAGGCCAAGGGATGGTGGGGAGCTGGCTGGAGGCAAGGGCAAGGTGGACCTGTCTTCCAAAATCTGTGGGGCTGTGGGAATCCAACAGGGTGGTGCTTGAAACCCAGCTGTCCATCTCCCAGCCTGTTTCCTTCCAGCTGCCTCGTGCTCCCAGTGAACAGCTGACCCTCCTGTAATCCCAGGAAACCACACACTTCAGGAAATGAGGTGGGAAACAGAGGGAACAACACTTAGTTGACTTGACTTCCTTAGACAACTGTGTTTAGGCAGTTAAATTGCACTCCCAGTATTTACTCTTCAGACGTCACCTCTGAGCCAACCCCTGGCAGTTTCCTTCTTAATCCCTGGAAAACATCAGGCACTTGAAAGTGTGATTCATTCACCCTATTTAGGTTAAATAACCAACAATTTGGACACGGTCGTTTTTCTGCATTGACAATAGAAGCACCTAGTTCAGATGTTCATAGAGCTGTCTGTGAGCTGTTGAGTGCCTTCCCTACACCTTAAATCAAGCTGGATATTTTCCTACAGAGTGGTCCAGTTGGATCAGGACAGCAGAGCTGAGTCACTACCTACCAGGCTGATGAGATGGTCACAATGACGCCCCTCAGGCTCCAACCTTTGTGTCTGTGAACAATCACTGCTGGGTGGCAAACCCACAGTTTTAATGAGATTCAGAGCAGTTTGCTGTCCCAGATCTCAAAGGCCAGCTGTCGTCCTGCATCACATCCACCCTGAGCTGAAGTTACACTCAACAGTTGCAGAGCTGAGTGACACAGACCAACAGTGGCAAGATCTCTCCTCATTTGTCGCTGTTCTGTCAGAGATTTACTGTACATATTCATACAGGGAGGGGGGAAACCTCAAATTCTAAGATTTTTACCTCTTTAAATTTTGTGTGTGTGTGTGTTTATATGTGCTTATTTTATTCCTGCTGTCAGTTTTTCTACATGAGGAAATTCCTTCAAAAACCTCTTCTTGCCTTTTCTGTGGGGTGTGTGATGGTACTGACAGTGTCCATAATCATCATCAATGCAGGCCCCAGCAAAGGCTGCTGGATTTATCTTCCTTTTGCATCTTATCCTGGATCTGACAGTGCCTGATCTTACCTATTTTAGTGTAAGGTCAAACAAAAACCTGTCATCTCCTTTCCTCACTTATCCCTTTCTTCCCCCTTTCCCTGGCCACTCCAGATGGGTTCAGGTCCATGCTTTGGCACAGGTGTGACTGTGCAAGCAGATCACCTGCCTTGCCTTTCATTGCCCCAGTGAAACCACAACATTTTAAATAATCACAGCTCAAAACATGTTTATCACCACTGCAGGCATGTTTCCAGTTACCACAAGCTACAATTCCCAAATATTTTGTTGTACTTCCATTGTTTTTTCCACAACAGCCTTATGAGGTGGGGATGGTTATTGCTCTGCATAGAAACAAGTGTCAGGAGTAACAAAATTTGAAAGGTGAATGGCTTTCCTGGATTTTAGTGAGGAAACCTGGAAGCTCACCCCAGTAACTGGAAGTGCTGGATGATTGGTTTGTGGAGACTCAAAAAAAAAAAAAAAAAATCTCTGTTAGAGCAAGATAGGTTATGGTCACAATGACAGGAGAGAAGATGATAGAAAAAGAAACAATATTAAAAGTTGCAGGAGAGTGAAACAAGAATTTTTTTTCCTGTTGCTTTTATTTTCCAGACTGCTAAAGCTCTGCTTTAAGTGAAATTTAACCTTTAATTTCAGAGACAGATGAGGAAATATATTTTCAGCTGAAAAACAGGCAGTTGCTCTCTGAGACAGACTTCCCCTTTGGGGCTGCCAAATCTCGATGCAGCTCCCAGCACTGTCCTCACTTAACCTCTCCCAGAGCCAGCAAATATCCAAATAACTGGCTGCTCATGCCCTGACCATTAACATCTCTCACACCGATGAGACAAATTAATTCCAGTGAATTTAAATGAAACTCTCCCGCGGTTGTCACACAGTCAGTTCAGTCTTCCAGTTTACTGGAAAGGAAGTGGGACAGGTAAATGATTAACATCAAAAGTCCTCTGCAAGCATATGAGCTGTCCTGGTAGCCCTCTGCAGTGTAGAGTTGGAGGTCTCACAAGCAGGGGGGACCTTGTTGCCCTCGAGGAGCACACCCCACTAGGATGTTTCCACCACGCTGACCTTGCCTGTGCCAAAACAATCTAGGACAAACCTGGATTTCTGTGATACTGCCCAGAATCTCTCCTAGAATCATAGAATCACTAAGGTTGAAAAAGACCTCCAAGATCATCATTAACTCAACATCACCACGTTCACCACTAAACCATGTCCCCAAGTGCCAAATCTGCATATCTTTTGAACACTTCCAAGCACTAATTTAGCCAAGTGCTGGTGGATTAACACAGCAGAAGGAGCAATAGATTTACACCTGAAGTAAAGGTGGCTCCTTCTGGAGAAGAGCAGGCCAAGCTTTCCCAGGGCATTTTATCAGAAATCCTAAATATCTCTTGAGGTGCAGGACCTTATAAAAGCAAATATACCAGCTCCTTCATGCCAGGTGATGGGGCAAGGGTCTGTCTTACAGTGGGGGACCCAGTGTCTGGGGTTTAGGTGTGAAAGGCAGAGAGCTTGGCATTTTGTCCCCTCAGTGTGAGCCCAGCACAGGCAGAAGCAGGTTCATCCTTAGAAAGGAATAAGAGGATGACTTTCCTCGAAAGCACTTTGCCACCTGCTGACAAACAGGGCTGTGTATAACCTAAGCTGTCTTATCTTTGCAATTATCAATGTTAATACACATGAGATCTCAATGTGAGCTCTTCAGGAAATTGCTTTTCAGGATGTGGCATCTCTTTGGTCCTTACAAGTGCTAAAACCAATTTTTTTGTTCTTATGCTGTACAGAAACTGGGAAGATGATTATAGGAATGCCCTAAAAGCTTATAGGCAAGTACTAGGGCAGATCCCAGTTACAATCTGCTTGATATAAATAAGTCAAATCTCCTGAAAAACACAGAGAGGTATATGTAGATAGATAGATAGATAGATAGATAGATAGATAGATAGATAGATAGATAGATAGATAGATAGATAGATAAATAGATAGATAGATAGGCAGACATTTATACACACACTCCCTGCATATATATATATGTATGTATATAAGTATATATATATGTATATATATCAGTATATGTGATAGTGGTTAAATATATTTTTTTTTGATCAATCTATAAGGTCAAAATAATATTTTAAGTCCTGATGCAGCAGATTTCACTTCAATGCACTGGATTTCTAATAAAACCTGTGTTTCCTAAAAGTGCCTCCTGCAGACTGACGTCTGGTGTGACTGAAGAAATCACCGTCCAGCACATCTTGTCCAATCAAGGGCCTTTTTAAGGAAGAGGAGGCACCGTACTGAGACTTGAAATGAGGACCTGCCACAGAGAACTGATGCCTATCAGTTCTACATCTTTCAGCAGATGCTGCAATATTGACAACTTGCTCAGCAGAGCATAGGCAGCGAGTACAGAACTCTCAGTGCACTCTTAGTGGCCCTAATAGCGAAGAGCTCTTCCAGACATAATAAAATGGGAGAGATAAGGTATAACCCACACAGATAAGGTGGGAGAACACTCCCAGGCCTTTGGCACTGCTCTGGAAAAAAAATCTGTGTGCAACTCAGGTTTGGGATCATTCACAAGGACTGTGATTATCACGGTGGCTGAGGCAAACAGGCACTGTTGTCACCAAGGATGTGTTGGTGGTGGTGGTCTGGCTCCTCCAACACCTTCCCTCGAGCTGTGATTACCGTGGCCAAGCCCACCACACACCTCCCTTGGTTTTGCTCGGTGTGCTGCCTGCTCAGAGGTCACCGCCTGCCCCTGGGACAGAAACCCTGGCAGCCTTGACCAGGTTGCTGCCCCAATCCAGCATCTCTTAGTGAAATGAAGCTGTGACATGGCACAGTGCCACCTGCAACAGATGGGCACAAACATGTTATCGCCCCTAATGCAGACCTGTCTCCCTTCCAGGGGAAATCTATGGGAGAGTCAGGCTTTGTTTGGGATGTCACCTTCTGTCCACCCATCTGCTGGTCCAACATTGACTGAGTTACCCCAGCTCAGAATAAACTGTGCTGTGTTCTGTCCTCCTGAGAGCCAATATCTGCACCCATAGCACTGTGGAAGAAATTAAATGTCTTCAAGGGTGAAGGTAGCTCTGCCTCTTCCCTCAGCTCTCCTCTCATTTAACTTCCTAGTGTCTTCTCCAATCCTTCTGACTCACTGATGTCACCACCTACAGTGCCACCCTGGTTTACAGTTTCTGAAGCAATTGTGGCTTGGAGAAAAGAAGCAACATGTTATTCCCCATGTTCTCGCAGGTGCTGTGTGTCCTGTGTAAGCCATAAGACCTTAGGGCCAAGGACATGTGCTACTCACCATGTCAGGAAGTTCTGTGACAGCTTCCCAGCAAGCTCAGGGAGTGGGGGAATTGCCCCTGGGACACACCAGCTTTTAAAAAGATGCTGTAGAAACTTAAGTTGGGGATTGGATTATGGAGTGACTCTGGAGTAGACGCTGGAAGGGCTTTGTAGCCCCATGTTTCTGGAGACATTAAATGTAGGGGTTTAATTGAGCCAAGGCAAAGTCTGACTGGGTGTAAATCAGGAAAACTGGCTGTCTGGGGATGCTGAACGGGTTAAATTTGTCCAGCAGGAACTGGTGGTTACTGGATGTCTTTGATTCCCTTTCCCAGGCACTTTCATAAAGGGTTCGTTGCTGTCTGGGTCTGCCCCAGCCCGACTGTCTGCAGCAAAGTCAACAATCCCAAGTGCACTCGGGCAGGAGGAGGGAGAGGCTCTGCAATACCTGCCCTGGCCTACACGGGATGGATCCCTCTCCTGCCTTTGCACTCCAGCTCTGGACTCTGGTGAGGAACCTGGAGCGGCTGTCATGCAGCGGTGCTGAAGTCCCCTGACGAAGTCAGGCTTCAATGATACATTTTTTAGTGAATGAGGGCACTACGAATGATCTCACAGTGCTTCGTTAATTTATTCCCCTTCTTACAGGCTGATAACACACACAAAAAACAGGGATGAATTGTGTATTGTTGCCCAATTCTAATAAAACCGCTGCGAGTTTCACAAGATGTGCATAATACAGTCAGACTCAAGGGGTCCTTCCTAGCAGATGCCAGAAGCCTAAAGCAGATAAAAAAATTTTAGCAGGGTCTGATTTATGGTCTGGCTTGACAAATATTCATAAGGGTGCGAAAAATCTTCTGAAGAAGCGCCACGGAGCATTGCAACCCCTGTCATCTTCCTCGCTGCCTGCTCCCTCTCAAATTAGATTTGGTAATTCAAGTGGTTTCAGCTTCAGGCTGATTTTTCTTGCTTCAGTTAAACTTCAGGTTTCAAGCTGATGATGTTTCACACATGGCAGATTGGCACCTGTTATCTAAGGGTCCAGCAACTCTGACTGTGATTGAGTTTGGCCCCAGCTACACGCTGGAATAAATCAACATGATCTGGATTGTTGCTGGGCCATTTTATACCAGGCCTGTTTTATTCTCAGCAGGATTCATAACAGGCAATTTTCTAATGAGCTCATAAAATTCTGCCTTGCTGTAATATGAGATCTTTGCCCTTTGCTTCATTTTAAACCTACAGCACAGTTCTGTGGCTCCAAATGCTAAGGGTGACAGAAGACAATCTCAGTGTAATTGCCTAATGTGCATGCAGAAATCATGCAGAAGGTGGATGCTCAGCAAAGGAATTTGAGGACACAGGAAGAGGAGAAGGCAAAAAAAATGTGTGGTTATGCAGCAATAGAAAGAAAGTAATGCAAAGACAAATATTTCATGCACACGCAAGGCATCTTTGCTGCCTCAAGTAATATCCAAAAGGATGTCAATTATTTCTGAGTATTTTCAGGAGTGTTGTCTTTTTCTTGTTGCCTGAAACAATGAGCACTGGAAACATTATTTCATTATGTTTTGAAATAATGTGGAACAAGGCAGCACTCACAGTGTCTCACACACCAATCTATTCTTTGTGCTTCCCAACCTTGATGATTTTATGATTCTCTAACAGCGGCAATAGTGGCTGAAAATGTTTCCCTGAGAGAAACACCTGAAACTTGGGTAGCAGGTGGAGAGAAAAGAAAAGCAAAACTTGCCCCAGAGCTTGTTTTCCTTGTGTGACTAATGCTGTGCTGTGTCTGTTCGGAGACTTTTCCTGTAGAGCTGGAGAATGACTTAAAGCCAAATGTTGTCTTTGCAAGTACAAGTTCCCTTGTTTGTGTAGGTAAATAATAATGTTGTCAGGGTTTTATCCAGTGTTTCCAGCCTTTGACCTCAAAGATCTTCACAAAGCAAGGGGAGACCATGGTGAAGAACGAATCCTCATTTTGCAGATGAGGAAACAGAGGTGTATAGAAGTAAAAGGGTCTGCTGAATTCACTCTGCAGGTCTCCTCTAGCTGCTGAAACCTCAGCCTTGCTCTGGCTGTGCTGCTTCCAGCAAGAGCTATTTTTTCAAAGGACCTGAAAAGAGAGAGTTGTCCAAATCCCCCTGACCTGACTGAAGTACTTGAATCTCACTTGCAGTCTAAATATCTGAGTTTATTTATGTCAGACGAAATTTTATGCCTAGTCTAGGAGCACGGACTCAGTGACAGACATAGACTCATCTGAAAGTCTCATCCTAAAGCCATTTAGTGACACACACATTTTACCAGAAATGTTTAATGAAGTCTTTGAGATGGACAGTTGCCCTGAGCATGTGACAGCTCACACAGAGTTGGTTTTGGAAATGAATACAAGCAACAAGCCAAGAGGGGCAGTCTGAGAGAGGGAGGGCCAGGAGTGGGTCACTGGGACACCCAGTGCTGGAGCTGGAGCACAAAGTGGATCTATGAATAACATCTCAGGACCTGCACTAGGCTGTGTGGCTACAGCCTTTCTTTGTAAACACTGCTCTCCATGTTCTGCCAGGGAGGACCAAGAGAAAGCCCTTCCCAAAAGAGCTTCTGAGCACAAAAACCTTCACAGAAGCCATTGCCACCTATTTTTGTCTCTATTTGGTCATATTACAACATGGCTCAAATTTCCTGAGCAATGCTAGCTCTGTTTGAGTTTGTCTCTGGGCACAGTTACCAATCCCCTTCGTGGTTTGGGATAGGAAGCATTTAAAATCGACAAAGTGGAACATCTTTGGCTTTGAAAATCTGACTTTCTCAAATGCATCTGTTGGATGCAGGAAAAAAGGAAACAATTAAAAAAACCCCAAAAAAGATAAATAAGTAGCAGAAGTGCAGCCAACATATGCCTTGTGCATTTTCCCCTGTTGGTGTTTTCTCCTGTGCCTGCTGAAACAGCATTTTTCTTCTGTCAGCATATAAACAAGACAATAAAGAGGCTGGTGACCTTGGCCAAATAAGCCCATTCCTCTCTCCTGGAACTCCTTGGATGAAGCAGAAAATCTTTGTCGCTCCTAGGGCACAAAGCCCAGACAGCCCTCCTGGAGTGCCCAGCTATTGGGAAAAGGCTTTCCAAGCATGCAGAGCTAAGACCTTTGAGTCCCTCAAGAAGGGGAGTCAAGCCAAAATTTCCACAGAAGCTGCCATCCTCAGCTGTGACAGCCACAGTAAAGGTACAAAACATTAAAAAAACAAGAGAGAGGGAAAAGGGTGTTTCAAGGCAAGGGAAGGTCTTAAAGGAGAAGTTGCTTCTAAGTTCACTCTGAAGTGGAAGATACAACTTGCAGAACTGAGAATTCTTAGTCCTTTGCCTTCGAGGGTTGAAAAGAGCTTGTTTTCTCTGAATTCAAATGCTAAGCAGACCCGGACTTGTCCTTCAGTACTTGTACATGAGGACACCACAAGCACAACTGAGGAAGTCAAGGTCAGGCATTCAACTCCAGAAAACACTCAGCTGAAAAAAAAACAAAACACAACCCAAAACAACAACAACAATGTTTTATCATCAGCTTTGGGCTGGCAGAGGGGAAATGAGGAGAACTTTGCCATGCTGACTCACGGGGTACAGGCCGAGTGTCACTGACTTTGCTCTCTGTTTGCAGGGATTTCCCTTCTACCAGCGAAGCAGCAGCTGGGCCCTGACAAAAAGCAGAAACTGATATTTTGGTCACATGTCGGTGGCAAAGACAGTCTTGACAATGAGCCATTTTCTTCTTGCATTGAACAGGGAGCTTCAGTCACAGAGAGAAAACAATATCATCTGAAAAACTCTCTGTTTCCTTGGCTGGCAGAGGCTATCAAAGGTCACACTGACTGGGAAATGTCTGGACAGGATTATTTACAACTCCAAAATCCCAAATCAAGTGTTTCTAGACTGTGGTGACCACAAGGTGCTGGAGAATGAAGAAGGATGTGGATTTATTATAACCTCTGTATGACATATGGTCTTGCCATATACTACTAAATTCCCAGAGGTTTTCAAAGGGAATGGCATGGATTGTCATGCAGAGGGGAAACCCTCTGGACTCATGTCAGTTGGCAAGGACACAAGAAATTATGAGGATCTTTCTACTTCAGGGGTGAGAAAAGTTATTTCAGGAGACAGACTGACTGTGTAAGCTTCTGGAAAAACCTACACTAGCATCCTTGAGCACACAGAGAAGGAAGCTGCTCTTCACTGTCTTGCCCCTCCATGGGGTCAAGAAACCAAGTGGCACCCAATGTAGTTTCACTGGGCTATTCCTCATCAGAAGGATGGGTATGAAGTGATGCCTGCTCAGGGAACATTTCCATGGATATGTCCTCAGAACTGTGCATTAGCCAAACCTTCTTTCCTCGTTAAACTACTTAATTGATGACACGTCATTAGTGGAATCTGTTTAGGTCTCTTTATGTTTCTTCGAAGCTGGTCAGACAAACAGGGCTCAGTGTTCCCGGCAGGAGGCAAATTCCCCCTCCCTCCATGGCTCCTTTTGGAGGAACAAACACATCTGCGAGTGTATAAACTGTGGTTCATGACACATTTGCTCAGGCTCCAGGGCTGATGTGTTTGGCAGCCTCTTGAACTTGCTTCTTCACCAAGAGGGCACGTCGGATGTGTCAGGATCTGGAGGAGCTTTCACATGCTCCGATCCCTCCAGGCTCCATGGAAGCAGTGCTGCATTCAGTCAGAGCCAATTTGTGGGACACCTTGTCAAAGGGCAGACAGCAGAGAGCACCCACAGGCTGTTTCCAGGGACGGTTTGGAAGAGCTGAGTTCTCAAGAGAAGTGGGAAGACTTTTAATAGCCTGAGAGAGAATTGACTGCCTGGAAGTATTGAGGAAAGAAATCTTTTGGAGCAGATCCCAAGAGTAAAGCACTGTGGCTCCATAATGATCTCAGGTGGGAGCCACACGGGGTCTCCAAGTGGTGTTCACGGTCCAGCCTAAGCTGCAGTCAAATTTTATTACTCCAGTGGAGAGACCGCGAGTGCCTTGACGTCTCAGCCATGGACGCATGAATGGGTCACTCTGATGAAGCTGGTGGATGGCTGGGAGATCCACCTTCCCGGAGATGTGTCACCTCCTGGTGTTCATGTTCCTGGGGTTCAGCTGGGACTCTACGGACGCGTGTGCTCGTGCCCCCATCTAGTGGCTGTCCCCAAGGCTGCAGCACGTCCTCTCTTCCTCAGGTGCCATTCAGCTCTGTGAGGAGCACTTTGACTCTGCTGTTGATGTTTTTGGGTACTGCTTGCCTTGGGACTGTGTCCATTTGCAAGTAGGCTTTGTGGCACATTCCTTTGTGGGAAACTATTCATGGATAAAACTCCTGGGAGGCGAAGAATCGAATAATTCTGCCATGAAAGTGCCTCTTCCTGCTTTCCAGTTTCCCAAAACATCATATGGCACTGAGGAATGTGTCCTTGCATGGAGTCCATCACCTCAACTAAAGCTGCAAAGAGGGGAAAAAATATTCTGGTGATGATATATCAGGTTTTCCCTCACCCTCATGCTTATGACTTTTGTTTGTGTAAGCAAAATTAATTTTGCAATGTGGTTGCCTGAAAAAAAAATAAGAAAAAAAAGAAGTCATAGAATCATAGAATGGTTTGGGTTGTAAGGGACCTTGAAGACCACCTAGTTTCAGCCCTCCTGCCACAGCCAGGTTGCTCCAAACCCCATCCAGTCTGGCCTTGAACACTTCCAGAAGTGGGGCAGCCACAGCTTGTCTGGGCAACGTGTTCCAATGCATCACCACCCTCACAGTAAAAAATTCCTTCCTAGTATCTCTTTTAGTTTAAAATTGTCTCCTGCTGAAATATCTCTGCCTGTGTAAAAAGACCCTTTCCCTCTTTCCTATAAATCCCCTTAAAGCCCCCTAAAACCACCACCAGCAGCAATGAACGGTGGGTTCAGATGTGAGCTGCGTCCCCAGGCATGGGATGAGCTCTCAGACAGTGTCTGAAGTGAAAGTGGAAGCTGTGTGTAAACATTTGGCTGCTCCATCAAAGGCTGGGAAACAAGACGATGTGATTTTAGTGCTGCATGTAACTGGAATCTCCCAGTGAGCCTGAGACACTCTGGCAGTCATCTGCCTTTTACACAAGCTGTGTCATGTATCAGCTCCTATGGTGGCGTAAAGGGCTCCCTATTTTCTGTAGGTGTCTGTACAGGTCCTGTTACAACATTATCTCAACTCTTTACAACCTTTATTGGATGTCCCCCAACTCTTCAGGCAGGCAGTCAGAGTTATTTCTGTTGAACAAGAAAAATTGAAGTGCACTGAGAGATGTACTGAAGATCCCAGAGGAAATAACCAACCAAGAAAGTAGGGAACTGAACTTAGATCTCTGCTTACCACTGAGCTGCCTTGTCTTAAATACATCCTAAACAAAAGCCATAGTGCTTCTATAGCAAGAGCAAGTTCCCAAAGATCTTAAAATTGTGAATAGATGTCCTTTAGGGCTTTCTGGTTGCTGTTGCATAGCGTGCCTTGGCTGCTCTTGCAGGCATATGATGATTTGTGACAGAAAACCCATTATCTTTCAGCTATGCCTACTTGAGTCAGCAAGGGCAATCCCTTGTGAACAGAGACACGTGGGTATGGAACTGACAGCTCTGTCAGTCAAATATGGTGGCACAGCCAAGGCTCAGGAGCTGGAGGTGGGGTTGATGTTGCCCCTAAATTTTGGTCTAGAAGTTATGGTAAAGCAAGGTTTGATTGGTGATCATTTGTGAGTTCCCAAAGCACTGCTTTTAGCTTCCTAATGTATTCCTTCTGGCTGGTTTGAAGAAGTCTGTTGGGCTCTCCAAGAGTTTCTCCAATAACTCCTCTTCTTTCTCTGTGTATAAGTTGGTGGAATTACAGAGGCCAAAGCCAGGCTGGAGAGAGTCCTGGAAAACCTGATCTGGTGGGTGGTATCCTTTCCCATGGCAGGGGGTTGGAATGGGGTGATCCTTGAAGTCCCTTCCAGCCCTAACCACGCTATGGTTCCGTGATTTCCTGTGTTGATTGCTCCATGCCTTGCACACATCACTACATTGTCCAGGGGTAGTCAAGGTATGGAGGGCCAAAGGGCTGTGTACCCCATCCTTTCTCCATTAATAACAGGGCTGGAGACCCAGTGATCAGTCACTCCCTGTTCACTTCTTTCAGGCCACTCATGATCCTCTAGGCATTTTATTCCACTTGCACCATCCCATTTCTACCTGAAATTCTTAATTTCTTGACATGCAGGGTCAGATCCATATCTCAGCCTTCCTGTTGTGCTTCCCCATGTCTCTTCCAGTTTTGTTTGTCTTTTTTTCGGGAACAAAAATTGTGCTTTGTATTCCATTCGTGGAGAAGGGCCTGGATGTCTGTGTTACCCTGACCTTTGTGGTTACATGCTGGCTTTCATTCCCATTCTTCAAGTGTCCTTCTTCCCTACCCACCTGAGATGTCCCCAGATTGATCCCTCACCTCTCTGTGCTCTCACATGGCAAAATGGAGAGCTGAGCAGCCTCTGCTATACAACCTTCTCCTACCTTTTTCTCCCTGAAAGAACAGCAGCACCGGTTAAAATCTTCCAGAATTAAGTCATCCATTCAACACCTTCCTGGAGGCACAGTGGGGAGCAAGATGATCCCATGAATCCATTTCACTGTCCTCTCAGGCTAAGGTCACCAACTGGGGAGCTGTCTTGGCAAAAACCGTCCAATCCAAGGACTAATAAACAAGCCCTCTTGGATGCAGTATGGTTTACAGTTGGGCTGGAAGAAGGAGGAAGAAAGTTTTTGTTCCAAGTCCTGCAGCGATCCCAGATTTGGTAAACCCAGTCTTTTCCTTTCCTCTTCTTCCCTCACCTCCCAAGGGTACAGCTCCAGTATTTATGAATGCAAATGCTTCTGGGGTCAAAAGCAGGTCAGAAAATGCTGTGAAAGCAGGATAACATGTCCTCTGTTCCACCCGGGCACATACTGCAACACAGAAATTGCTGCCTGTGCCCCTTAAGTGCTCTGTTCTTACCCTCCGTCCTGCTCTGACTTGTGCCCTGTCCTGTCCTGTGCAGAGTCTGGCTTTCTGAATTCACGGAGGCTGAAATGGTCAGTATCAGTCTGATCTGCTGAGCAGCCCTGGGTCTGTGTTTCTAAAAATGGATGAGGTTATATAATTTTTTTGGGGGGGAGGGAGGGAAGTAAAGGATGGAAAATCACCATCAAAAGCTAAAGCTGTGCTCATCGGCTGCGGGTCACTGCTAAGGCAGGGAGGTTTCTCAGGAAACACACAAACTCGAGCCCTCTGTGGCAACATGCACTTAGTGCCAATGGCTTTTGGAAGAGAAAACCTCATCCTCAGCTTCCCAAGGCACAGTGTCTCGTGCAGACTGTGAGCCAAGCTGGGTTCTCTCTTTGGCTCCTCATTCACCTGCCTAAAAGCCTCTTGAAGTCACTGGGGATCGTTTTGACCCTTATTCCCTGCCTTTGCCAGCTGTGTATAGAGGAGCAAGGTCTGTGCCTTGGCAGGGAGCAGACTGAGCCTCTCCTTTCCATCCCTCTTGGTATACACAGCAGTCCCAGTGATTAAATCAGGTTCCTGTGCTTTTATTGAAGCAGGAACCCAGGGAAAGCCCTCTAGATCCATGCCAGCATCCCTGCCTTCACAGCACAGCCCAAGAGCAGCCCTGTGTCATTCTATGTCTCTGCCTGCTTGGGGGACGTTGGTATCTTATTAACTAATTGGTCCTCATGACAGTCCTGTGCTGCATCTGTTCCAGGTCAGGGGGACGGGAAAACTGATTTCCATCACTGCCTGGGGAGTTGATGGGGAGCACAGCTCCACCCTGCCCAGCTGGCAAGAGTCCTGCCCTTCCCTGCCTGCTCCTGGTGCCTTCAGGGATCCCCTGGTGCCCGTAACAGGGTCATTTATGAATGCTCTTTATGCTCAGCCTCCTGCACAGGAAACACAAGCAGACTCTGAGCATGATCACAATATATTTATACATTAGTTATTCTTTTAACCTTGGTCACCAGCAGCCTCCTGATCTGTAAGTCCTGATCCTATTTATATACCGGCTGCCATGCTAAGCAGCATTGTGCTGACCCAGCTGCCCCATGATGAGATAATCTAATTTATCATCTTGCTTCCTGCTTGTAAGACTAAGAAACATATTTAAACACTGGCACCTGGAAGGGTAGGGGTAGTTGTCACCCTCACTGATGCCTTAAGAACTAGTTTGTAGGTAACCCACGAAATCCAAATCCATCCTTCCTTCCCTGTTTTCTGCTGAGCAATAGCTGGCACAGGTCACTCTGTTCTGTGAAGGGAGGAGGCCACATTCAGTAGAGAAGAGATGACTCCTGAGATTTTAAAGTCACCTCTGGACCAAATTCAACTCTCGATGTCAGTGGAAAAGCATTTCCATCCTGGGCTGCACATGACAATGCCCTGCACTGAAGTGATCCATGTGCCAATGAGCCTGGAATTGCACTGATTGCTTAGCAAAAGCTGATAGGGAAATAATATGAAAAAACTCGTGGAATTGATTGGAATCATCTTCTCTAAAGGTAAGACTAGCAGGGGGAAGTCACTGTACAAAAAAAGCAGCTGCTCCAGTCACATTTGCTGCATTCATCTTTTTTTTTTCCTTACCCCTCAATCCATTGACCCATCCTGTGCATGGAGAAGAAAGACATTTAGGGGAAGAAGAAGCTGAAGACCTCGTCCTGGTGTGTGAGGAGGCCAAACTGCAGTTTCCCAAGCATCAATCATCTGTCAGCTTCCAACACTTTACCATCACAGCTTGAAAATTCACTTATCTGATGGAAAACATCAGCACGTAATCCACAGTCGGCGCAGGCACAGATTAACTTTACTAAAAGCACTCATGGCCTTTACAAAGAAAAGGACAGCCGAATGTAATTCAGTGGATGTATTTCTACTAAAACCCATGTGCCTGCAACTGTCTGGGTCAGAACACGCATAGGCTGACTGCAATTCCCCTCCAAATGAGGTCATTTGAAACAGTACAACAAACACTGCTAATGCTGCTGCATCATGCTGGGCTGTCAGACAGATCCCGGGGCTTTAAGGCAGTGCTATATATATATTTATACAGTTGCCCATACTTATTTAATTAGGAAATGCAAATGCTAGTCAGAGACAAAGCAGAAAATGCCAACAAAGGAGGATCATGCTTCCGTTCGCATGGGGGCCCTCGCCGCTGACGAGATACAGCAGCATCAGCGGTTTCTTTCCGCCCTATCTGGCTCTGTTAAGTCCTACTGATTAACAGCAAATTGTCTGCAGGGATGCCTTTTTCCAGGGGAGGCAGAGGGGTAAGGGTGGAGGGTTGGGGCTGCACCTAAGCTGCCAGCTCTGGGGGGGGCTGTAATAATAGAACCATGGAATCACACAATACTTAACATTGGAAAA
Source organism: Acropternis orthonyx (assembly GCA_035583155.1). NCBI lineage: Eukaryota > Metazoa > Chordata > Aves > Passeriformes > Rhinocryptidae > Acropternis > Acropternis orthonyx. Next base: position 2,758,527 of record JAWWEU010000040.1, read on the forward strand.
GATCTCTAAGATCATTGAGTTCAACCATTAACCCAACACTGTCGGGTCCACCACTAAACTGTGCCCCCAGGTACCACATCTACAGGTCTTTAAATCCTTCCAGGGATGGTTACTCTACCAGTTCCCTGGGAAGACTGTTCCAGTGCTTGACAACCTTTCTGGTGAAGAAATTTTCTCTGTTATCCAATGCAACCCCCCACCCACTCCTGGCACATCTTGAAGCTGTTTCTTCTTGACCTATCACTTGTTACTTGGGAGAAAAGACCAATCCCCACCTGTCTACAACCTCTTTTCAGGTATTTTACAGACTGATAAGGTCCCTCCTGTGTCTCCTTTTCTCCAGACTGAACAATCCCAGTTCCCTCCACTGTTCCTCATAAGACTCATGCTCCAGATCCTCAAGGCTTGAGACATCATTGCCCAGGCTGGAAAAGCTCATGGTCTCAGAAGGAGGTTGGGAAAGGTTGGCAAATGCTGCCTGGGGATAGGACAACATAGAAGTGACTGTCTCTCCTTGGTCTGGTTCAAAATTTTGGGATGCTTGCAGCTGTGGGTAGATAGAGGCACAAAGGGGATGAAGGACATGGAGGGGATGAATGTAGTGTCCTTTCCAAAGCAGAGAGGGAATGTGCAGGATGGGGCTGCAAGAAGCAGCCTGGATGAGACATCCTTCAGAGCAGCTGACCCTGATGATAGAATCATAGAACTGTAGAATGGTTTGGGTTGGAAGGGACCCTAAAGACCATTCAATTCCAACCCCCTGCCTTGTGCTGGGACACCTTCCACTAGACCAGGTTGCTCCCTATCTTCTCTTGGCTGGATGTGTGCAGTCACCTGCAGCATGTAGTGGTAGGAAATGTCCAAGATTGGACAGGGAGGGGCTCATATTTTTGCTGTTTGCTGTGGAAAATGGAAAGAAATGAAGAACTCAATTACAACAGCTTGCCAGGGCATCCAGACACCACCACACAACATGCCCCTGCCCACAGCAGGTTGTGTCTGTCCCAGTCTGTACTGGAGGCATCACTCTCCCTGCAATGGGAGGGTCCTCTGGTGTAGACAGATCCTCCAGGTGCAGTGCCCGGATGTGCAACAGACCTGGACAGTAGGGAGGTTGATACGAGACAACCTGATGAACCTTTAGGACATATCCAGTGCTCCCATTTACCAGAGTTTTCCCCAGAAAACTGCCCTCATGCCATTAGGAGCAGAGTGACCAAGGGATGGGACCTATTGCAAGGCTGCGTACATATATCAGACTACAGCAGGGGGCTTGGGACTAGGTGATCTTTAAGGTCTCTTCCAACCCAAAATATTCTGTGATTCTATGAATTTTACTATAGGAAAAAAAAAAGGCCAGCAAAACCCCAGGAAACCAACGTGGAAACAACCTGAAAGTTCAGCTGAGTCTGCTTTCATCCTGAACAAAAAATAAACCCATTGCCTATCAGCATCATCATTTGGGTCTGAAGCAGGAACTGGGGTGAGACTTTCAAATTATAAAATATCATCCCTCTGTCCCTTGATCTTGAAGGTTAACCTGTCTCACAGCTGTAGGATGCTCATATCGTCCTGAATGGCACAGTTCAAAGTGGAAACACTAAATACTCAATATTCTACTTTCTCAGGGACATGTCTCCATGGTATTTACAATAAATAATACTGGCTATATAGAGAAGTGCTTCTGCTACCAAAATCAGAGAGCAAAGTTCAATCAGAAATCCAGTGTAGCCAAGCCCTTGGTAGGAGGCTCAAATTAAGATTCAACCCTGGATGATTTTCCAGAAAGCCTGAGCTTTTTTTACTTCTTTATTTTTCTTGTCACAAGTTTGAACTCTGAAGTTAATGTTTGCTTCTCCAATCTCAATGTTATTCTCTTGAAATAGGCAGATTCTGAAGTGTTCATCTGTACTAAATCCCCAGTGAGTAGTACTTTGAAGCAGTGGTGCTGGGATAATATTTGGTACCCAACAGAAGATTAGGAGAAGAGACATTCTGCCAAATATAAAGTTTATCAGAAATGCTACGATACAGGTTTAGAACAGAATGAAACTTGCTGGAAGATTTTCTTAGCTTTAGCTTTGGCAAACCCTGCTGTTTGGAGCTGCCTCCTATTCCCCAAAGAACCCTGAAAGTAAAAGAGAAAATTGTTTCCGAATAAGAATAATTATAGCTTGCATAACACAGTCTTGTGTTCAGTTACAAAGTCAAAGAAATCAATCAGGGCATCTTGCTTGTACAAACAATGTCTTCACTTGCATGGAGGAATGTTTCATGATACCCCCAATCTCAAAAAATATCCAGCTACACTTTGTTCTGGGTTTTAAAGTTCAAAAGTTTCAAAAACCCTAACCAATCCTCATACTTCCCCCCCTTCCTCTTGCCTTGAAAGTAGATTCCTAAAGTTTTGGGTTGAGAAAATGCAGGTAAAATTATCCCTTTTCCCCTTGAATCTGTCTGGGCTTGCTCCAAGGTCATTAATAAGTAAATAATTCTGGAATTTGATGCATTTGTTTCTTTCTTCTCTTTATTTATTTCCCTTTTTTTTTAGGCTGTACATGTTTTGTGGCATGGATGTCTGTGCCTCAAGCTTTTTTCTCTCCGACTAGCATGTAGGGAGACAGGGATCTCTGACTGCAATACCCCCAATAAACAAATAATAAACAGTTTGGTAGTGGGCAGGACACTATAATAAAGCCCATCCTAAATAACTGTCTAGACATGGTTTGGGAATAGGTTCTAATATGATAATTCTGGGGAATTTTCTTTCTGAAAGCAGAGGCATGTGGAGCAATGCCGTCCTACTCTAAAGTGTATCTACCAGCACCCAGGGATGCTGCACGGCCATGGCAATTATTGGAAAGATGGAATAGGTTTGCAGTTGTGCCAGCAAATTCCATCCCGTTGAGAAGGACGGGAGGCAGCTGTGGTAGGAACTGGATCAGATAAACAGAAAGGCTGCTCTTCAATAGCTGGTGCCCATGGGCTGGTGCCCTTTTACTCTACCCCTTGCACATATTGAAATCCAGCTGCCTCCAGTTGTTTTTCTGGTGAAGGAGATCTCAGAGGTCCTTGGCTGGAGTTTTGCAGGCCAGGACTCCAGGGTAGAGCCTGCAATTAGTGAAGAAGTGCATTGCAGGTCCTTTTTCCTCAGGTACAGGGTGTGGTGTGATGTGACAGCAGATCTGACAGCAGTTTCTGTGGTTATCCACAATCTGGGATACCTGGAGGACCTGCCTTGCCCTCATTGCCTGTTCAGAAACCAAGTGAACATTTCCCTAGGGAAAACTGTAGCTATGCTCTCAGGCACAAGGTGTCATTCTTGGGACTGTCCTGTGCAGGGCCAGGAGATGGACTCAGTGATCTTTGTGGGTCTCTTCCAACTCAGGATATTCTAGGATTCTATGTAGTTTCACCTCTCAAGATTTCACCTCCACTTATTTCCAAGTAAAAGAATATCAAGATATTTTCTTAGGTCCTGTCATTTCAACGAAGGAGAAACTCTGGGTGCTTGCATAGTCATGTTGGAATTGTGCAACACAACCCACCAAAAATACAATCTAAACTGGTTTAGAAAGAGCTTCTATTTTTGCAGTGGTGATGAACCCACTTGTGTCCACAGAAAAAGAACTGAGGGATCTGAAAACCCCAGGGGCAGTTGCAAGGCAGGGGAAATTTCCATTTACCTTTTTGGCTTCCTTTCCATGGAGATCAGAGACCACAGGGGTGTTCCATGCTATTCTTTCCACCTCAGAAAGCCAGCATAGGGATCGGATTCATCTTACTGCTACAGACACCCAGTGTAGGTGTTTGGACAGAGGTGTCTCCACGTGATTTGGGAGCCCAAAGGAGATTTAGTTAAAATAGCTAGCAGCATCTGGGCAGAGATCCAGCTGGTCACATGCAGGTGCCTGATATAGAGTGAGTTATGTCACTGCCCAGACTATTGATCATGCTGATGTTCAATTCAGTTGTTTTCTGAATACAGATGTGTAGCAGAAAAATTGTGTGCTGGGAGTGTTGGCTTCATTGCCTCAGAGGGAACCTAAATTTGGTGGTTTTAATGCAGAAGGCGTCTGTGAGTGGTTGGTTTGATGAGCTCCATCACAGTGAGAAGGGTGACAGGTCAGTCTCTAAGGAGCAAAGACTCTCTACTGCATTACTTTGACAAATGTACAGAAAGACAGACAGGTGCTTGTCCCACTCTTCAGATTATGATGACAAGCGATTCATCTTCATTCTGCTACTTAGCTAATCAGGGATAAATATCTCCAGTTTTCTTGCCTGTTCCGTCTTCCTCTAAATAGAAAGAGAAAATTGGGATTTGAACGTCCCAAACCCACCAAAAATGGGTTTTGAATGACTGGTCTGTTCAGCCTGAAGAAGACTGAGAGGAGACCTCATTGCAGTCTAAAACTTCCTCATGAAGGGCAGTGGAGAGGCAGGCACTGATCTCTGCTCTCTGTGACCAGTGACAGGACCCGAGGGAATGGCCTGGAATTGTGTCAGGGCAGATTTAGGTTGGATACTAGAAAAAGATTCTTCCCCCAGAGGGTGGTTGGGCACTGGACAGGCTCCCCAGGGCAGTGGGCACAGCACCAAGGCTGCCAGACTTCAAGGAGCCTTTGGATGATCCTCTCAGGCACAGGATGTGACTCTTGGGGATGGTCCTGTGCAGGGCCAGGAACCAGACTCGATGATCCTTGAGGGTGCCTTTCAGCTTAGGATATTCTGTGATTCTGTGATCCCCGGGGATTATTTTCAAGAGACAAAGCAAGTCCGAGCAGGAAGCTCTTCGCTGCCAGTGTTCCATTTTCAATTAGCTTTATGCATTCCTGTGGTTTGTGTTTATTTCCACACAAAGATGTTAAGGCACTGACCTGGTCCAACATGAGCAAGACTAGGGTCCTGTAGGCACGTGTCACAATCTGCAGTGCCCTTCGTGGTTTGTTTGGTCACCACCAACACACCTTTGCTTCCTGCTGGGACATTTGTCCTGTGTTCAGTGTGACACCAAGAATGTGAAACCATGGCCTGGGCAATTGGAAAACCGTGGGGCATACAGCCCATCCCCACAAAATCAACACAGCCAGGGATTTTTCCCAGTCCTTCTCATCAACGTCTTAAACTATCCACAGTCCTTCCCAGGCAGAGGGACCTTTGTGGGCACAAGCTGGATAGTTAGGGAAACACAGAAGATAGAATGATTTCTTGGAAGGGAATCCCTTGCTGGCCCACCAGACACACTTTTGGCTTTTGTGTTTATAAGGTGTCTTAAAACTGAAGATAAAGAAGCAGTGTGAACCCTATAGAAATCCCTCCTGACAGGGACCACCTAAGGGCAGAATAAAGCCTCTGCTACAGCCAGGAGTGCCAATAACGTGGGACAAGCCAATGTCAATCATTTCCCATCAACATTTCCTGTATGGGAAGCATTTTACACTGAAGGTTTCCTTACTTGCCGTGCACTCTGTGCTCAGAGCCAAACACAAGAATTTATTTTGCTTTGGGGCCACGGCTCAACTTGAGAATGAATTGCCTTTGGGTGGACACAGGAAGGGAGCAGGGTACATCGTGTCCTCCTGAGCTATCCCTCACCTTCCAGGCCAGGCTCTGGCAAGAACAATAAACAAGATCAAGTCCCTCCTGCCTGAATCCCCATGGCACGTGTTGCTCTCACGTGGCTCCTACCTGAGACTGAAGAGCTTCAGTGAGTTACAATAGTTTGACTCAGTGCCTCCCCTCTGCCCTGCGCTGCACGATCTTATCTGAGCGCGAGAACCACAACTGAAAGCTTTTTCTTGCAGAGGGGAAAACATCAGAGATGTTATGAAATGTGTTCCTGGCTCTTGCCTCACTCCGTGGTGGGTGGAATGATTTAAAAACACAAGTGCTCTCCCTCTCCTACCTGGCTCCTCTCTTTACCAGCATTCTAAACCTCGCTGGAGGGCATTGAAAAGTCTCCCAGGTGGAAATGCCTGAGTGTTTTGCAGACTCGTGGCTCCTTCAAAATTGTCTCCATGCTTGAGCCCTGACCCTGCTCATCTGTCAACAGGGCAAAGTACATGTCTGTGAGCTTTTCCCAGGAGTGCAGTGAAACTCGCTTCCCTCTGCCTGGTCCCAACATGTTTCAGGTTGGATTAAAAGCTAAGAAGGCTGATGCTGCCTTTTTAATGCATAGATGTGGGTTGATTACCAGGGAGTGGTCACTTCTCTTCTGCTTTCTTGGCAGGGGTAAGGAAAGAGAGGGAGGAATACACTGGAGATGAGCAATTCACTCTGTGAGGGTCTCTCTGTCCACAAATCAGAAGCATCTCAGGAATGCAAGGTGAAGCAGACACTATGGCAACAGTTGCAGTTATTGTCCCAGGAAATCTAACTTTTCTTCCTGGAATTTGTGAGGCCAGTGACACAGACACATTCATGGGAACTGCCTCATTTTTGAAGCATGTCAAAATCCCAGATGTTTCCAACTGCTTCCCCAGTTTCCAGCTGTTGGGATGATGGACAGCTGAGGTGAGTCCTTCCGCCCCAATGGCTTTGGGATGCTATAGACTGTTTAAACTGAACTTGGCAGAGAGAGAAAGGCTGCAAAAGTACTAAATCCAAGGAGTTTAATGTAAGTAGGTAGCCTGAATGAAGACAGAGAACATAGTAATTCCCCCACTGAGGAAAAGTCTGTGCAGTGAACTCCTTCCTTACAAGGCACCAAAGAATTTAAATTAAAAGCTGAGGTAGAGGGAAAGCCCCACTAGAGCTCATTGAAAGTCCAACCATGAGCTTCCAAACAACAAATCCAGGCAGGTTCTGTCATCCAGGAACAGCTTCTTTGGCTTGATTAGAATAAAATGGATTCAGAAATAATAAATAAACTTTCTCTCCTACTCCACCCAGCCTAGGATCTGCTAGAGGCTGAGGTGGTTTTACATTTTTGTAGGTGCCTTTCACAATAACCTGAAGGCTCTGGGCTGAAGCTGCTCAGTCTTGTGGAAATGTTGCCGAGGCTTTTGTGATGATAAACATGGTATTATTAAAATGGCATTTTGTGATTTGCCTGCCCATAAATAATAAGAAGGTGTTGTGCTTACACAATGATTCAACTTCATACCACTTCAAGGAAATAAGATTCAAAATTGTGGCTTCTGTCACTGTGAGGGGAAGAAGAAGTTCTTATATTCTTCTTTGGGAGACAATACATGAAAACCCAGGAGTACCAGGTCTGGAAGAGTATGATGAAGGAATTTATGGAGTTCTGAAGATGAAGCACAATCACATTCCAGAGGAGGTTGTAGCCCATATCAACTAAAAAGATCTGCAGGACTTCACCAGTTGCATGAGAAAGGAAAAGAAGCAAAGAGCTCCAAAGTGTTCATGGCAGTAGAAGGAGAGTCTTCCAAACCAGGACCCTTAAGATACAGGCTAATAAATTCCTATAACAAGCAGTTATACAAGGAATCCCTGGAATCTAATGAAGAGCCTCAGCTTTCCCACTGAACAGGAGAGAGTAAAACAATTCTGGGAGAAGAGTGATGGTCTCAGGGCTGGATGCAGCCAGGCTGTGGAGAGGAGCAAACATATGTATATATCTCCAGTGTGAGTCCCCATCTTACGGTCAGTGCTGTGAAAGGGGGTTACAGGTCCCATTGTAAATGTCTGGTACATAAAGCCCTTGGAGAAGTGGGTAATGCTCCCACTCCTGAAAATTAATTGATTCTTTCTATCCCTGTTTATTCATCTCCTTTGTCCACCCAGTTCCCTTCTGGATGAAGTTGCAGGGGAAGTGACCAGCACAATCTCCAAGCTGCTTCCCTGGGCTGTCCTGTGTGGAAAAGGACATTATTGAGGATGTAGCTCCATCTACTGCCGTAAAGGGAAATGTCAGTCCTTCACCGGCATCTGCCTTGGGCTCTTGTGCTGGGCCCTTCTCGGCATAGAAATGACTCACGCTTTTAACTTTAAAATAAAAGAGAAAAGAAAAGGAAGAAAGAAAACAAAACAAAAAAACCCAAACAAACAAACAAAACCCTCCTACCCAACATTAAACATAAAATCCCTCAAACCAATAAATATCCTCTTATGGTTTTATAGTTTTGGGACATTGAAAATTCCAGTGAAAACAATTCTAGAAAAGTGGAAAATAATATCAAACAAACCTTCTTTTGGGTGCCCAGATTTCCAATTCACCCTAGAAAAGTCATTTTGCCTGCAATAATTATCCAAGCTCTGGAAAATCTGCCCCAAAACACTGTAGCTTAACCTTACAGTAGAAACTTCAGACGGCCTTTGTCAGTGGGATGAGTTTGTTTTCAGTGGATTCGTTTTGCCCTGGAATCTGTCACTGAAAGGGTAAGGGCTTAATGTAAAATACTCGTTTGGTACTCCTTGTGGTCAATATGGAGAGGACAACAATTCCAGAGAGCAACTTGTCCTCCTCTTGGATGCCTGGCTCAGGATTTAATGGATGTCCCTCTCCCTGAATAGACACAATGGGTGGAAACTGCAGCAAGAGATATCCAGAGATGGAAACAAGACCTTTTCATTCTAACTGTGAGAGTGGAAACAATTTGCACATGACAGTGTCACTGGAAAGGAAATAAGGATTGGCTCTCTTCCCCTCCAACACACAGTCTATCAGATCTGAGTGTGAGGAAAGAGCTCTTGCCTGAGCCAAGCAGAGCTATCAGGTCTGGAGAAAGGCAAAATCCATAGGCAGTGGGATGTGAGCACTGCTGGTGGGCAGAGCATGCTGGAAATGGATTGTCACAGCATCAGTCTTGCCAAGAAAGCCAGATACAACACCAAAGGCCCCAAATTGCCAGTGAGGTGTCCCTGGTGGCATGACATCACCCTGCATCTTGATGCAAGTTCTCCATCACTGGAAGCCCTCTAGGAAAGGATCAGCAGACATAGACCAGCTGCAGGACCTGCAGGGTGAAGTTCTTTGACCTTGTTTTATTTTTTCCCTTTATTATTACTTTTTCTAGATCTGAGAATCATTCTAACTTTTACCAAGGACGAGTTAATATCAGCAACGTTATTAATGACACAAGGACAGCGAAAGCAGAGGAGTCTCCAACAGTCCAGGAGAAAAATCTTGCTCAAGGATTTAATTCAGGGAATTTTGTTTCTAATGTTAAAACAGGTTCTTGGCTGGCTTAAAACACCCAGCTGATACTTAGTTGCCTGATGCTTCATTTTCCAGCTCTTTTTTCTCTAGAAAAGGTGTTGCTACGCCCCAGTAGTGGTTTCACATCACACTAGGAACAACTCCCAGGAGATGTAAGGCTTTCAAAAAGGGTTATGTGGGAGTAGGACAAATGAGTACATGATCCAAGTGGCATTGTAAGAAGTTCTTCTGAGAGTAAATGGCACCTAAAAATGTTAAAAACCTGCTGAAAATTGAAACTTTATCCTGCATTCTCTGAAACAGTCAGAAAAGGGTGACCATGGATTTCAGCATCACAGGGACTCCTGAGGGACATGCGCTGTGGTCCCACTCGGATTCAGCAGCAGTCACTGGTAATACTTGTATTGATTTCAACAAAAGCAGGAGCCAGTGTCATTTTGCAGAATCCAGGGACAGTGCATTGGTCACCAGAGACAATGACAGCCTTTCTATTGACTTCATTGGGCTCAGGCTAGGGCTGTGAAAGCTGGTCTTGTGTTGCACAGAAAGGGAATGGCTTTGGGACTGCATAGCTCCAGGGATTAGTAATAAACAAAGAGCCTTTAACTTCTAGGTCAGTGCTCTGAACCTCTGCCAAGCTTCTGGCCACTGAATGCTGCTGCCATTTGTACAGGGGCAGCTGATGAATGAGTTTAGCAGTTCCTGTCATGGTCCTGAACAGAAAATGTCCATATCATTGCAAAGCCAGTCTTCAGTTTTTTCCTTTAAGAATAAAGGGGACTTATGAGATACATCATTTTGCTGCTGACAGTATTCCCAGATGTGTGGTACCTGATGACAGGGAACAGAGCAGTGCTTGACCTCTGAGGAAAGATGCCTTCACTCATTTGGTTGGCCAGAGCTGTGGTTGGGCCAACATACTCCTGCTTAGCATCTGGCCCAAAGGTTTCAGCTGGTGATAAAATAGATTAAATGAGAAGCTGTAAGGATCAGAATTTTAGACCAACCCATTCTGACAGCTGTGTCTCTTCCTGGCCAATCCCCACTGCTGTCTGTCCCTACTCCTACAGGTCTTGTTGAACCGGAGCTCTATGTACATCCCTGCAGGTCCAGGTGAGTCCTGGATCCCTGAGCTGATGCTCTTTGAGCTGATATTCATTTTTCCCTGTCCAGACATGTTGTGAACTTCCACCGTTTAGCTCTATTTCATAGGATTATCATGTATTTCTTCTAGGCTTGTAGCCTGATCATCCTCTTCTCTGGGAAGGGTTGGATATAGAGGTAGGACATGATGTACAATTGTAGTATTGAGAGGAATCACAACCAGGATGTTCCTGCTAGGGAATTGCTTTTTGGCAAATGAGAGTTCAAATATGTACTTTCCCCACTTATTTTCCACTGTTTTCAATCCCATTCAGTATTTATCCTTGCTGGTATCATTGATATGTGATACTAACAGGTAAACACTGTGCACAGAAAGAGGCACAGTTGGGACTCAGTGCCTTGGCTGCAACTCTGCAATGCCAGGACCTGACCCAAAATTACATTATATGGGAGGCTTCCAAGTGTATTATAATCCCTCCCATCTGTCCCTGACAAGCTAAAGTGATACCAGTAGGCAACCCAGAAAAGCAGATGCTCTCTCAACTGCCAGAACTTCTCAGACTTGGTGTGATTTGTATCCCAGCAGCATTTTGGTTTTGTTTTGTTTACTTTTTCTTTTCTAAAAGCTGCTTAACAATTTTTAAAAACCATCCAGGGTTTAGGAATAGTGAGCTGTGTGGGTGTGCCTGTGAAAGACTTTCCTCACCATGTTCCCACTCATACTCTATTTATTTAAAAGGTATATAAGATGTCACAGAAATAGGGACAGAAAGGAGGATGCTTGTGTGACTGGAAAAGCTTTTCCAGGAGGGGCAGGTCTTTCCAAACCAGTGATTGTGAAGACAAATTGACAAAAAGAGTAGGTTGGTTATTACAAAGAGTCAAGGTAATTGCAGGAAAGGGTTACTAAATAGAGATCTAAAGAAAGATGAGGATTTGACCTCAGGATTCAAGGCCCACCCACTGAATTGGTGCACATCTGAGACATACTGCAATTTTCTACTGCTTGGTTTATTCACCTCCAAACACTCAGCTATCAAATTGCTGTCAAATTGCAGGCAACTCTCAGACCCTAAAAAATGACAGGCTAAAAATTCACAGGCATTTTCAGGGGAGGATTGACTTCCAGTAATTTGTGTCTATGCCTTGTAGGAGGGAACCTGGAGTGGAGACTTCTAGGAATGGCATCAGACCAGTTTGTGGGGGCTGAGGGGAAAACACTGTGTTGGTTCAGGTGTGGAAATGGCAATAACAGTTTGTTGGTTTTCCCTGTGTCACTGACACCTCTATGGACTGCAATTTGGATGGTACCAGGAAGGCAACTTGAGACACCTCCCCTGGAATTGGTCAGACTTTGATGATCCTTGTGGGTCCTTTCCAACTCGGGATAATCAGAATCCTCTAGGATCCAGTGGCATCGCTCTGTGAGGGGGAAACCATTTGGGTTTTGATGGGAAAAAAACACCTGAGAAAATGTTACAGCCCCAGTCCTGCCACTGCAGAGTCCCTGTGAAGATGAGAAAGACACACATCTGAATGATTACTCTGGACTGGGAAGCCAAGAAATTAGAGGTGGGAAAGAGCTAACTCAGTGCTAGTCACTCAGAGTCCAAAAACATAGAGCAGCACTCTCCCTCTACATGAAAAGAGCATCTCCATTACATTTTTTAATGCATGGGATTGTGTCCACCACAAGGAAAGAAATCTCCCTTTGGTCTCATTTCCTTTGGAAAGAGCCTTACGTAGTGCTGAGTGTCCCACCAAGAACCATTGAACCAGTTGGCTGGTTCTAATCCCAGCCAGCAGAGAGGGACATGTCTCCCAGGAACTGGCATGCCCGGGGATTTTGCAAGCAAGTGGCTGGGTGGAAAAAAGGATCTCTAAGGACTTGTATGAGCCTCTAATGAGGGGAAGACAAAGTCACTGGGCACAAAGAAGCCCCATGAAAGAACAATGGACATAATATGTGGTTCATAAATGTGTCAGTCACGTGCCAACACAGTTTAGACACAGAAGGCAGGCAAGGAAGGTTTTTGACTCTATGAGAAATTGGTTTCCTCATTTTCATTAAAATTTGTTAGTCTGGCACATCTTTTTCTGAGTGAGTCTCACATAATCACACGACTCTGGGAGCAGTGAGTTGCCATCTGCTCCATCTCCCTGGTAGATGATGCCTCTTTTGCCCTTGTTCTTTTTGATGGTGGCTCAGTGTTGTCCAGTGGTTCAAGTCTCCTATATACCAGTGATCAGCTTCTCCTTAGAGGGGCAAAGACTCTGCATTGCATCCACAGTGGACTGAGAAGCCTTTCCCAAACGCTGACTGGGGTGGGAGCACTGCAGACACAGCAGATCTGAATTTGGTTACAGTTTAATCCTGGAGAGTGCATTTTTTGTTGCTAGTTTTTGCTCAGCCTGTATTGCATTTGCCATCTGGTACTTTCTGTCTGGACTAATGAGGATTTTCACAGAAATGTAGAAACATTTAGGTTGGAAAAGATCTCTAAAGCCATCAAATCCAACCAATAATCTAGCACTGCCAAATCAGACACTAAACCATGTCCCCAAGTGCCACACCTACATGTCTTTTAAATCCTTCCAGGGACCATCCCCCCGTAGCTTCCAGCTCCTCCTGTTGGTTGCCCATACTGCAGGCATTGGTGTTGATGCACTTCAGTTGGGTTATTGACCCCACCACCTTTTTTTGGGAGGAGGAGCCCTAATTCCTACGTGTTCATTTTCAGGAGTTTCCCTGGTTCCTAACACATCAATAACTCTTGTTTTAAATACCCTAAGAATTAGAAACATGCAAGGCTGTCTGTTTGTGGGTGGCAGCACCATCTTGTGTTCACTCCTGGAGAAGAGACAGAGGCTTTTTTCTTCATTGAACAGGCTACAGATTCTCAATCTCTTTGGCAGCTCTCCTGAGCAAAATGATAATTATTGGCAAACCCTGGATCAACATAAGACAGAGGCATAAAGTCTAGGCCAGGCTCCATCCCCCATCCCACCCAGAGTCTCCAGGTAGCACTTTTATTTTGTTTGCACATCACAATTGGTTAAAAGTGTGTGCCACTTGTATCCTAGGAAGTCCTCATTCCTATCATACATGCTCTTGGAAGTTACTAAAACCTCCCTTTAAAATCAGACATCTGATTATTTTTCCCGCCCTGTAAGGTTTCTGTGCACAGAAACTTTGCATTATCTAGTTTGATGGTCTATATCTGGACTTGATTATCATGTTATTAAATCCAGCTAGAAATTCCCTCCCAAAAAAAGCCCTTGAAATTATTAAAGACAGTTTCAGCCTGTTTTCAAAGAGAATTTGTACAAAAAGATTGCCCCAGGACATTGGCACAGTGCAATGAGGTTAATTAATTGTTTCACATTTGCATGTGTAAATAAATATCTCAAGTCTCTTCCTGCAAGTTTGTAACTTCTCCGTATCTCCTGCTTCCAGATTTCCCATAGGCAGGATCAAGTGTCATTCATTTGCAGAGCAGCAACAAGAGACAACACTGATGTATGAAATCACATTAGAGGCATCTCTGTATGATGATGGAGGGGTCACAGAGAAAGGGAGGGTCTGGGATTTTTGCAGGAGAACAGGAGTGTATCTCCTCAGGGTGTGAGATTTCACCCCTCTGGTCGAAGAAGTTCTCACCGTCACTGACATGTTTTGGTCAGCAGGCTGTCAGAGAAAAGGACCTGGGGAAGAGAAGGTAATGGTAGATAAGAAACTCACCTTAACCACAGAGAATGAGTGAAGAATTTTCTGTGTACTTGCAAAATGTCTGCAGGAGAGAAGATGTGCTGATGTGAAGCAATGAGACCAGGGCACAGCTCTACCCCAGCTGGTGGGTCCCAAGCCCTTAGGGCCCCCTGCTCAAAATCACCTTCCCAGGCTCATCTTGGTGCTGGGACTCTGTTTCCCCATCCCTGGCCTCACAGACCAATGTCTTCTGCACTGGAAAAGTCAAGTATATACCTCCTGGCTGGAAAAGTTGGGCACTGCCAGGTTAAATCTTTCCCAGTCAAATTATATGCACAAAAAAAGGTGCTCCCAGCAGTATTTGTACTTGTCCTTCTATGTCATTTTTACCATGCCATCACCTCAGTGCCCAGATTTTGATCTAGATCTGCACGAGACCTTTGTGAGAGAAACCAAGTGACATTTGGCCAGATTTGAAGCGGTGACAGATTTGCTGCTGGTTGCAAAATGCGTGTGTGTCATAACAGTTGCTTGTGAAAACTGGGATTAGAGGCTACGGTTTTGAAACAGGGATGAAGTTGGCCATCATTTATTCCTTGATGTCATCTGCTTTGAGGTGTAACTAGGAATTCACATGGTGGGCCAGATGTACCTACACCAGTATAGATACACACTCCATGTATACCTGTGTAGATAAACCTGGTCAGGTGTGCTGGGAACGTTATTTGCCACTGCCAGTGCTTGTGAAATGTTAGAACATTCTCTGGCGCACATTTGGCTTATTTCTACTGAGTTACACCCAAACCATTCCCACATTTGGCAATTAGTCCAATCCAGGGACCATTCCCAGCTGGCAGTTTGCTCACAGCCTTGCTTTGGCAGCTGCTAGGTCAGTACCACAGAGTCAAGCCATGACATACAGGGTGGCCCCAGTACAAAAGAGCATCCCCTGGAGTACTAATTTTATTAGTGTGAACGGTTTTAACCCCAGTGCACTGGAAAGATGAGAAGTTTTATAATCCAGATGGAAAACAGGAGAGAATAGGTTGACACAGGAACATGGAAAATGCAAAAGAAATCATGAGTGGGGAGGTTTAGCACTGACATTACCTGCCCTATTGCCCACCAAGCCATGACTGGAGTACATTTGGAAAAGCCTTCCCTTTCAATCCTAGCCACATGGTTTGAGCACAGGGTTGTGGATTTCTTATCTAGGGACAGGGCTAGTTGTGATTACACATATTTTTTTTTGTTTTTTTTTTTAAAAGAGAATTCCCTGATGGTTTTATTTCAGCGGAGATTTTTTCCAGCGAGCTTTTCTGAAGAGCTGCCACCAAATTCCCAGGACAGAGTTAACAACAGCACAACAGCTCTCAGCCAACATGAACAGCACAGATGGCCCAATCCA
The DNA here is from genome assembly GCA_035583155.1 of Acropternis orthonyx. NCBI lineage: Eukaryota > Metazoa > Chordata > Aves > Passeriformes > Rhinocryptidae > Acropternis > Acropternis orthonyx. Next base: position 2,773,875 of record JAWWEU010000040.1, read on the forward strand.
GTTCTTATTCTTGAACTGATCAGAATTTTAATAAAATATTACAAATGTGTGTATAAGTGTGTTTGTATGTGTGTACCTCTCTAGACACCCCTCCAAAAACTTGTCCAAGATCACCTTTTCTCGCTGGATCTACAGCCCCTGATGTTCACAGCCCAGCTGCTGCTCTCAGACTTCTGCTTGTTGGCTGATTCAACCAGAGGTTTGCCAGCACACACACGTGTCCCAACCTGCTGATTCCAAGAACACAGGAAAACAGGGAAAGAAGCCATTTGAGGAGATTATTGGTCACATGTTCTCTCTTACTTGATGAGTTTGGACTTAATGAGGGAATTCAAGGGTGGAGGCTGGAGCTGAACAGATATATCCATGAGGACAATATCAATCTGTGGCAAAGAGACAATTTCCACTGAAAAAGGTGTTTAGTGATAGAAGGGCCTCAAGGAGAGGGATAAGGGAGTTTGGAATGATGTTGAGGATAAGGCTGTCTGAATGGGGAGGGTAAACAGAAAGGGGACTGGCTGCTGAAAGAAAAGGGTGCATCTAACCAGGTAATGCTTGTAGGAACTGGGACAAGTCTTAGGGCAGGATAGCAAAACTTGAAGGTTTGGCTTCCAACTTGCCCAGTGTCCCTCATTTATCATGAGTCTTACCACTGGCTTCTGCTGCAACCAGGCTTTTCTAGTTATTTTAAGTCTGCAGCACAGAGGTGACAACTTTTTCCCATGTTGTGACCCCTGATGTCACACTCATGTGTGATGGCAGCCACAGAAAAGGAGGAAGAGAGAGTTTTATCATCCAGGAGTGTGTTGTGTTATTAGTTAGAATTGCAATATAAATAAATTGTGTTATTCCCCAGCCATGTAGCTCTTGCACAGGCAGCACAGAGGAGGCCCAGGGGTGAAAAAAAGTCAATTCTGTCCCTCGTGTATAAGAGTGCATCATCATAGAATTGTTTGGTTGGAAAAGACCCCTAAGATCATTGAGTCCAACCACTTAATCATAGAACAGCTCAGAGGGCTGCGAGTACCCTGTTCTCCTGCCCTGAGCAGGGGTGGCAGCTTTTGCTTCCTCTGAGCTCAGAGGGGACCTGGAATAATTCATCATTCCCACCCTGTGGATCTGAGATGAGACCAACTTTGCTAGTCCAGCTTCAGGCTTCTCTGCAGGGAATGATGTGAGAGCTGGGAATTATTGGTGCAGCCTCTCAGCAGCAGGAAATGAACTATGATTGCCAGCTCATTTTATTGCTTCCAACAAATGGCTGTCAGATAAAAATTACTTTCTTTCATGCCCGACCTCAACTGGATTCAGCAGCTGTACAAGTGAAGTGGATGTATGTAACAGAGTCAGACAACTCCAGTACTCAGGAATTGTGGTTGCAGGCATAAAAATGCCCCAGATTTACTACATCACATCAATTACTGTCAAATAAGTGCAGTGGATATTCACTCTAATTTCAAGACATGCTCACAACTGATACTCTGCTGCATTTACCTTCCATGCATATTTTAATGAGTTATAAATGAGTTTGCTGGCAGAAAATTCCACTCAAATAGCTGATTAAAGCAACTCATTAGGAGAGCAGATTTTAAATTTGCAAGAGTCGAATAGGCACACTGGAAATAAGCTCAAAGTGTAACACTCACCCAGGTGGGCACAATAAAAATGCTACCTCGATTGGGCTCTCAGTCTTACAAGGATGGACAGCCAGAAAACACAAATCAGCAGGCTTGGTCATCCAGAGTAACAAAACATCTTCTTTAATTCCTTGTTTTCTGGGGAAAAAAAACTTTGCTAAAAAGCTCTAGCTCATGAATTTAGAGCTATTTCCAACTCAAGGGCATCAATTCTTGGGACCTACACTTAAAATCAGACTGAGTTTTTGACAGAAAAATGTTGCTTGTGGAAGAACGTCAAATAATTCAAGGGAATTAGGCAATAATTGACCAACAGCTGGGATTCAAGTTTGAAGAAAAATCCCTATTCACTGATTCCAAGAACACAGGAAAAGAGGGAAAGAAGCTATTTGGGAAGATTATTGGTCATGTGTTCCCTGTGTGGCTTGTGCTGTCCTCCACATTAGGGCAATTTGGTAGGACCAGATTCCTGCAGAAAAGCTCTTCTCTTGCCCCTTCAGCGTTCTGTGAACCCTTGAGGTTCTTATGGGTCAAAAGTAGAGATCCAGAGTAATCTGGCAATACAAATATGTTTATTGACTTGTCATGAACAGGACCAACTGACTGCCTCCATACCAAGAAATTAAACAGCAAAGGACCTGTATCACAATGGTTCAGTTACTAGAATGATTTTAAAAAAATTTAAAAATTAATTCTTTCTAGCTGGAAAACTTCCAGACTATTTCCACCACCCAAAACTTAGCATGGGCCAAAGGGCAATTCAAAAGTCAGTTTTGATGGGACCTTTCTTGGAGGTGAAACAGTTGCACTTGATGGAGGTGAACAGGTTGTTGCATGGTGACTGTCCTTGTAGGTACTCTCTCTTTTCTGTTTATTAATTTTCTTTTCAATCTATCCAGAAGTTGAATGGAGCACAAAAAAAAATTTTTATATATATATATATATATATATAAGGAGAGAAGAAATCAGAGAATAGGATTGTTAAGTCTTAGGTAGAAGAGGACCCAGGGTCAGGGGGCTGTCCTGAACTAGACTCAGTGCCAGCAGCTCCTCATGGGTTTCAGTCACATGCCAGGCTGGGATTCTCATCTTTTGCTCTGCCTTCCATGGGAGCTGCTGTGGGTGGTGTTTGGAGGAGTGAAAGCAATAATTGATCAAAGCTTTGTCTTGCAGGTTTATTCTGGTAAAGAAGACAAGTAGTTAGAACCAGAGATTGGTTAGGTTTGGAAGGGACCTTGAAGATCATCTGGTCCAACGCCCCTGTCATGGGAAGGGATGCCACCCATCAGGTTGCTCATGGTCCCATCCAGCTTGGCCATGAACACTTCCAGGGATGGGGCAGCCACAGCTTCTCTGAGCAACCTGTGCCAGGGCCTCCCCAACTTGGTAATAAAGAATTTATTCCTAATATCTAATCTAAACCTACTTAAGTTCTTGATTTAAACATAAAATAAAAAAAAAAAAAAGAAAAAAAAAAAAAAAGGAGAAATGTTCCATCCCCTTTGTGAGCCAGAGACCAACAGCCTTGAAGGAAAGGACATGATTTGTTTCCCTGGGGAGGTGTGACAGGAGTGCAAAGTAAAAGGTAAACAACTGAGGCAACAAATGTTTTTCCTGTGGGCTCATCTCTTGATCCTCCAGGACCTGCTGGACTTGGCCTGTTTCCTCATATCCTTTTAAACACAAATATTGCTTTTTCATCAAAGGACACGGGTTGGACATCCCATCTTTATGTACTGGTTGTAACCACACCAGTGACCAAGTAGCTCCTTCTTCCCCAAAGAGATGGTTTTGTCAAACACTCTGGGACTGGAGAGGTGTGATCACAATGGTGTTATGCTGGAATTAGTCTCATTTGACCTCATGGACAAAAATCACCCACCACCCCTGTCCTGGCTGCTGCCTGCTGGTCATTTCTTTCCTTTGTCAGGAAGGCACTGGCACAAAAGTGTTTCGAGGAGGAGAAGGCGGCTGCAGATGGGTATTGCTGCATCTGTCCTTTTCTATGCACAGGGTTTAAGGAGGGAACTATTTCAAGCCAGTGCAGTAGCACCAAGTATGGTTGAGATTAGTCCCCTTGAAGTCTTTCTCTGAAATTTTACTGGAAATTGGTTAAGAGCCAACTCTGTCTTGGAGGGCCTTCTTTCACGCCATTGTTTGGGTTTGAACTTGTCTGTTCTTTATTTTTGAATCTGACTCAACCATACATAAGCGTGATGTACTTGCAATGTGTTTTTCTGTTTCAGAGTAAAAACATTCTGTGAACCATGAGAAAAAAAGGGCTGGTGCCATTGCCATGGGAATAAGTGGTTGTAGTTACAAGGAAGAGGAGTTCTGAGAAATAGGACATTTCTCTGGCACACAAGAACTAAAAAGTTCGTAAGAAGTTTTCTGCAAGTCCAGACTCCAGAGCTGAAGGGACCTTCCCCTGTTAATGAGCTCAGACTGATGAGGAGCAAATCTCTGCCAAATTTAGCTTGTTTTATACTTTCTTTTTTTTTCAAATTTAGTTCATTCTGTTCTCAATTTGAGGAAAACAATTTCAAGAGAGACAAAATCCACACATGAAAGTACACCTGTACTAAGTCTCAAACCAGTATCCACCAGGAGAAGCTTACAGTGGACATGAGCCTTGGGCTTAGGTTTACCCCTGTGTTGAGGCAGGGCTGCACATAAAACCAAGGGGTTTTAGTAAGCAAACACTGGAAATTCATTATATGAAAACAAAACACGTAGTTATTCCTGGAAATAGAGTGTTCCCTTTAACCAGAAGAGATGTTAGTTCCAGGTTTTGGCTAAGTAGGGTTGCCTAGAAGTGAAGAGTGTTATGGACTCAGAGCCAGTGAGGGAAGGGGAGATTTCCACTGAGAGCATCACCCAACCAGGATAATAAAGTACAAATTAAGACAGATGTTGAAAAAGAATGAGCTACAAAGACCAACGATGAGATGGCTGCTCAAAGCACCCCTCACATAGCTGTGACTGACAAATGAATAGGTGAAAATTAAGTCTGTGCTCAGGTAATTCCTGAATAGAAGATGCTGTGATTTTTTTCCCCCCCCACTATTTAGATTTCTTATCTGGCTCCGAAGCTCCAGCACCCAGGTGCTGGATGCACAGCTCTGGAGCTTCTGTCCTTGCTTATATTAGTTAATATGTATGGAAAAGTGAAAAACATTGTTTTTCAAGTTCCAGTTATGTCTGGAGAGTCCGTTCAAGTCTCTTCTCAGTTTTTATAGATATACAGGCATGGAGAGACCAGATCTGTGCCAGAGACCTGAGTGGAGTTACATTCTGCCATCTCATCTAAGGTAACTTCAGGTTTTCCAGTTTCCACTTAAAGGAAGTTAAGCATCTCAATATTCTGAAAATATAAAGCAATGAGTTACAGTCTGATATTGAAATTCTACCTAACTACATAAAACCAGTCTTTCTATGCAGATGGTACCTCTGAAGGCTTTGAAACACCACTGGGAAACACTGGACACACAGGGCTGTCTAATCCTGCCTGGAGTGACTTTGATCCTGTTTCTGTCTGGAGGCCTGGATATCTAGAGGGTTCAGGGATGGAGTTTGTGGGTCACAGGTTCTCCCCCTGTCTAAGAAGTGCTGAAAATGCATCTGCAACAAGCCATGCATGGGACAGGCAAAACCCACATGGGAAGGTCTGTGGCTCACAGAAGTCAGATGGCATTTTGAACTCTCCTGTATGTCTCCTTCCTTGAGCTAAGATGTGGCTGTGCTCCTTGTGCACCCCTGGGTTGTCAGTTCTGTTGCTTTTCCATCACTGCACATGCTTTTCTGCTAGTCTTTGATTTTCTCTGCATCTTCAGAATTTGTTTACAGACCTCCACATTCAACGAGATTAAAAGGAAATTCTGAATAATTCATTTGAACGAGGAATTGAACTGCAGTGACCTTTATGTTAATAAAAGTGCCCCTCTCCTCTGTGAAAACACTTTAGCCCTTGCAAAGCAGGGAATTCACTGCATCTGTTGAATTCACAAGTGGCTTTTTTTTTTGTTTGTTTGTTTTGTTTTGTTTCTGTTTGTTTTGTTTTAAATAACTGCCTAATAGCTGGAACCAGCATTGTGTTCCTCCTGCTGACTCACTGGTTTGGGAAAGCTCTGCAATGAGTGTGACATCTTTAAACACCACAGAATATACTGTTTTCTTTCAAACAGGCATAATCTGCAGCGATTCAACTCATGTAAAAGAGCCATGTGGGTAGAAGTATCCCAGCTGAACACGTCACCCTCCATACCTCCAGCCTCTGTGCCTTGCACCCAGCGTGCTGTGGCCATTCAAATGCTACTTACTATGGCAATCCATGAAAAGGTTTTGCCTTTGTTTCAAAAATCATGTCATGAATGTGGAATTTGGCTGAGGCAAAAGAGTTCATGCTCATTAAAGTGGATAATTCCAATTCTTGCCTCTCTAGGATGCAGAGTGTACTGACAGGGACTACAAAGTGACTGTATGTCATCCAGAGGGACCTGGAGGGGTTAAGAGGTGGGACTGTGCAAACCTCGTGAAGCTCAGAAAGGCCAATTGCAAGGTCCTGGACCCAGGCCCAGGCAATCCCAAGCACAAATACAGCCTGGGTGGAGAATGGATCGAGCACAGCCCTGAGGAAAAGGGCTTGGAGGTGTCAGTGGATGAGAAACTGGACATGATCGGGCAGCACACGCTCACAGGACAGGACAGCTCTGCCATATCCTGGGCTGCAGCACAAGAACTGTGAGGGATTGTTCCTCTCTGCTGTGCCCTGGTGACACCCCACCTGCAGGGCTGCACCCAGCGCTGGGACCCACAGCACAGGAAGGACGTGGAGCTGCTGGAGTAAGGCCAGAGGAGGGCACAGAGATGCTCTGAGGGCTGGAGCACCTTTGCCATGGAGACAGGCTAGGAGAGCTGGGAGTGTTGGCCTGGAAATGGGAAGGCTCCAGGGAGACCTGAGACCCCCTTGCAGTGCCTAAAGGGGCTCCAAGAGAGCTGAAGAGGGACTTTGGAGAAGGGCATGGAGTGATAGAACAATGGGAAATGACTTTAAACTGAAACAGGGTAGAATTAGGTTGGATACTAGGAGGAAATTCTTTCCTGTGAGGGTTGGGAGGCCCTGGCACAGGTTGCCCAGAGAACATGTGGCTGCCTCATTGCTGGAAGTGTTCAAGGCCAGGCTGGATGGGGCTTGGAGCAACCTGGGCTAGTGGAAGTTGTCCCTGCCCATGGCAGGGGGCGGAACAAGATGGTATTTAAGGTCCCTTCCAACACAAACCATTCCATGACTCTAAGATTCTCTACAGGGTAGAGA
>JAWWEU010000040.1:2781440-2882047 GCA_035583155.1 Acropternis orthonyx
TATAGGTACCCTTTATAGGGTAACACATTGTTTGGAGTTATGAAAGACTGAAAGGCCAGAAATCCATACATTAGAAGTCCCTAAATCACTGGCTGGCAAAAAGTATATAGAGCCTAGCACTGAGCCAGGATGGGTATTCAGGGAGAGCAGAGGCTAACTTTGTGATTCTTCTATTTGCTCTCTAATTTAGGGCAAGTCTCTCCACTGTGGTCAACATCAGTTCCTCGTCTGGAAAATGAGGACAATATTGTGTTATTTTTTTGTGCACTTGAACCAAACTCTTCAAGATTTCTCCTCTGTGCATCTCTAGAAGTGAACACAAGAGGGCTTTTCTTCTGGGTGAGGTTTCAAGACAGCGCTGCAAAATACTCTGTGAGTTCTCTTGTGTTTATGTGCAAAATCTTTTTATTTGCTTTTTGGAGTCTGTTTGAATGTTTACTTGTAAGAATGTCTGCAGAAAGTTAAGTTGTCAGGAGAATTGGTGAGAATAAATATTCATGAGAATACTCTCGCTGCAAATGCCTTTGTGGCCATCTGTAAAAGCTTTTTTATTATTCAAACAATGCTGAGCTTTTTGCAGATAATTTGCCAACACCAAAAAAAGGAAAGGGCGGTTTTTTCTTTTTTCTTTTTTTTTTTTGGGGGGGGGAGGTCTTTTTAAGAGGCAGCTGATGCTGTAGTGCCAATGTAATCATCTCTGATATGTGACTTAATATCCAACATGTGACACAAACAGCCAGGAAGGAGTAATGAGAACATTACTGTCATTCTATCAGAAAGACAAAAATATGTTTAAAACAACTATTTTGAATAGAGAACAAATTAGTATAACTACCACCTGTTTGTGAATAATTAAGGCAAACAAACAAAATAATCTCAATATATCAAATAACTTGTTTATAGCAGCAATTCCTTTAATGTTGGTGTAATGCTTTAGTGTTGTTACACAGCAACCTTCTGCTCGTAAGGAAAACTCTTCTTTGTGGGAATTTTCTCCTTTATTGACGTGAATCAGGAGTAACACAAACAACTTTGCCTTTATTGGTCTTTTGCTGTAATGTCTGTGTTTTTCATTACCATGTTAGCAGATGATCTCCAAAGTGCTGTGGCTCTATACTTACCACACCTGCTTTTTCAGGAACTCTGGTAATCTCTTCATCACAGGAAAGGATGTGTGCAAAGACAATATTTGCCCTTTGCTAAGATCACCCTGTGATCTGCAATTCTGGAAAGTGGGATTTTCCCCAATTCCCTTCTGTATTGCCATTGTCACAAAAGCCTATTCTCTGCTGATTATTCCATTCCTTCTTTTCTTTAAGTTTGGAGCTGAAAGGGAGGAAAAGTTGGGAGGATCTCTGTATTCTCAGACTTCTCACCATTGTAGGAGAGATGTTTGTGCACCGTGATGGCCGTTGATCTGACCCAGCTATCAGAGTTCTTGTTATATTTTTTCTTATTCCACAAGTGTTTTCATAAAAATGACTGAGACATTTGGTGTGCTGTTAAACTCAATTTTTAAAAACTGTTTTGCTTATGAGTGTGTAAGAATTGTTGCTTCCCTGCACTCACCTGTATTCCAGCCTGCCAGTTTTCCTAGGCTGTGGCTTCTGCTGAAAGTCCTGGGGCCAGATATTTAACTTACCTCTGCATTGGAAGGGTGAATTTCCTTTAAAAGTCAAGTCTTTGGGATCTCTAACTTTTTCTTTAAATGGAGATTTTCCCAAAGCACCTTGAATCTGCAAGAAATTTTAGCTGAAAGCATCCCAACAGAGTCTGCTCAAGGTATTTTCAATTTTTCTGCAATCAGTTGTGGAAAACTTTGAAAAAGCCACAGGAGTAAAGGGGAGAGTTTCCTCCTGGCTCATTGCACCAGGGTGGGAAGAAAGCAGGGAGCTGCTCCATGGTGCCCAGCCACACATCATAGATGGAATTTACAGCTCAGGAGACGAGGGCAGTGTGATTCCAGAGGGTTTCCTTCTGCAGCAGCAGTGACGAACACTTGAGGGAAGCAATGTCCTTAATGTGAAAATAACAGGGAATGCGCCCACAGGAAAATTCTCCTTTCTCCCAAACAAATATTTGCAAGACCATTTTTTTGGGGGGTGGGGTAGGGGGATAAAAACATCCCAATCCCTGACTCGAGCCATTATTATCATTCTGAACACTTCTCACGGAGAGACTCAGTCTCTGGTGCAGATTTTGTCCTGATTCTCATTGATCAACATGGATCACAAAAACATGGCATTTTTGAGGGATAACAGCAGCCCAAGCTCAAAATCATTTTTATTTCTTCAAATCTCCTCTGTGATGCCTAACCTTAGAATTTTAATCTGTTTTTTACACCTAACATGATCATTTGGAATCACAACCACTCGAAGTAGCTGGGTGCTGTGTGGCTCGTGGATGGAGGAACAGATGGATTCTGAGCATGGACTTCACAACCCTCTCAGTTCCGAAGGGCTTTATACATATCAAACCTGAACCAAAATCAATAAGGATACATTTCATCCATGGTTTTATACCATGCCCTGCCCTAGACCGCAATCTGAATGTCACACACAACAGTGAGTTTGGGCCCAGACTCTGAATTTATGATGAAAAATAAATTTCCCTCTCCACCCTGAACAAAACTGGCTTGCACTTTGCAGCTCCTGTCCTCCTGCTCTCGCTCCCTCATCAATTCTCTTTTCCCTTTCACACATCAGCTGCAAACATCTCATTTGGCTGGGATGCTGAAGGCAGGCTCATCCTTAGCAGTTCCAGACTGTTAATTCAATCAGCTCTTACATCAGCACTAACATAAGTAAGTGAAAAAGGCTCTCGAATTTCATCACCTTGTTAAAAATCTCGGACGGATTTCTGGAAGAATTATTTGATCTGCTTCACTAGGTTTTATAAAGGTTTATACACAGCATTTAAACTATTGTTATTTACTTTTAACAAGCTATTTATGTCCTACTCTCAACTGCCTAATCAATACTGGTCTCCCATCTGTTCTGAGATCCTGACATCAGCACATTTCAATTCTCTGCTGAGTGAGTAAAAAGGAAGGAATAATTTAAACCCAGTGAGTGAATGAGAGATAAAGAGACCGAGAGAGACTGATATGAACTAAATCTCCATGTCCACAGATGGCCAGGCATGCAGGAATTGTGGATACGAGTCCTAAACTTGCTGAGGACATTGCTGAGAATGTTGAAGGAAGATGCTGTGACTTGGAGTAGATTAATTTCTTTCCCTGGCAAGAACAATATTTTGATACTCATTAAAGCTACTTGAACGAGTATTATTTTGAAATAACTTATTGAGACTTGTGAAGCTTGTCTGATTTAGTCCTGGAGCAGACCTAGGGGCTTCACCTGGGCACTGCCAGGTGCACAACTGGCACAAAGTGACTTCTGAAATGATTGTGGATAGATGAAATCACCCTCTTTGTGCTGCAAGGTGAGAGGGGGATAAACCTCTGCATGTACAGAGGGGTGCAGGAGCACAGATACAAAGGGAAGAGGTCCCAGTCCACTGCTGCTCTGCCATTGCCAAGGACTTAGGGCACACCTGAAATGTTTTCCAGTGGTGTAAATCCGGAATAATAACACTGACTTTTTTGGATGAAATCACTTCAGGATGGGCTGATTTCTCCTTATTCAGAGATGGCAGGTCTAGAAAGGGAGGGATTGGGGTAATATCTTCAATCTGTTGGTGTTCCACCAGGAACACAGACAGAGAGAGCACAGAGATCACAACTGGGTTAACTTCACCGCAATTTTGGTTCTTGCTATTGAAGTAAGAAACACTGAGCACTCCAGGGGCAGGCTAGAGTGTTACAAGTTTCTCTGACAGTAATAATTAATCCTAAGTGACTGTAGAGGGAGCTGAGGTTGTGCTTATTCAGGTACAAACATCTACACTATATATTCCAGTACATATGTAAATCACAGATCTGGTTTCTGTGGCACTTACTTTCATGTTACTTGGGCTGCAAGTGTGCCAGAGACTCACTGGTGGATCGGTCTTGGTATTAGTCTTACAGGCATCTGGGAGTGTTTGTTGTTCCCCATTTGGGATGGGATCAACCTCCCTCTACATGTGCCTTTGCTGATCGTGTGGGGAATCCACTTTTGTTGTTGAGCTGGACCCTTTGTGGCCCAGGCAGTGCTGAGTTAGTGGCTGACTCCATGATATTAGAGGTCTTTTCCAATCTAAGTGATCCTGTGATTCTGTGATCCCTACAGCTAAAGTCAGATGAGAGAAGTAAGAGTTGTGCTATCCAGGAAAATAGGTTCCAAGGGCTTAACATTTAGCTCAGGTCTACAGACCCTGAAGAAAAGGGATCTTCACCGCATAAAATTTTGGCAGCCTTTGGGTTCAGGAGACCTGATTCTCCCGTATACTCCTGTGCTGACAAAGTTCCCCAGAGCTCCACTGGTGACTCTCCATTTGGAATATGGGAAGTGTTTCAAGGTGGTTGTTGCTGCTAAAAACAGTGGTTTGAACTGATACAGCTGTCTCCCTTTAGTGGTCAGTCCACACAAGTGTGTGAAAGTCTTGCTGCTTTTCAGATATTAAATTAAGGCATTTAGTCCTCATTTCAGAAGGTTCAAGCCCTGATTTTGGATGTTTTTCAGCCAAAGATGCTGTGGTCTTTTGTGGAGATTTTCTATTTATTCCTTTTTTTTTTTTTGTACACCCAAAGAAAAAGAAGCAAGTCTATGATTTGGTGTGGACAAAGCCCAGCACAAAGAAACAACTGCTGTTCCTCTTCCCATCTGAATTCCAGTGTCACTGGATCTCCTGAAGAACTAAACCACATTATTAAGTTTTAACACCTTTCCAAAGAAAAAAGGTCATTTGGTGTCACTACTGACTCCTACCTCACTATCTCAAAAATGCCACTGTGGTCTGGATTTATTATCCTTATGATAACTGTGTGCTCTATTTCCCCCAGTTTCCCAGGTTTTTTCACTCTTTTCATTCTGCCTGGAATGACCAGAACTGAGTTGATTATTGTTCCTTTTGAATGAGGGTTGTTATTTTGTCCCTTGCCACTTTGGCCCCATGATATTTTTGGGGTGGGAAGGAGGGAGGCAATGAGGGGTTGTATCTTGAACAATTTCACCCTGATGGAAAATACCAGTAACTTAAAATAAATATACTGAGATATCACATTATCCTGCTGAGCTCATGTACAGCAGAGATAAAATGGCTTTTTTAGAACTGATTTTTCTTTCTCCACCAGCTGAATGGAATATCAAAATACACAATTTAAAGTAACTGTTAGAAAAAAGGTTATGCACAATGTTATCAACAGAAGGGAGCTGAAAATTAAATGGAAATTATTACCAGAGAACTCATTTCCTTTGCTACTGGGAGGCTAACAGCAATAATAAAATAGAATTTAGAAGTGTAAGCTGAGATTTTTCCTTTGATGTCTGAATATTTTCTGCTTATGTTCCTCTAAAATAAAAGGCCACGCCATAAATTAAATGTGATACTTAATTTTTATTTTCTCTCCACTCAAACAGCATGTTTTCCTCTAGGTGATTATTAAAATAATGATTCACCTCCCCAACTGCTGTAGACTGGCAGGGTTTTGTTTAGGCAGCAGAGCAGCATGGGCTGCATGATCGCTGGGTCCTAGACAGGCAGAATCCTGTTGCCTCTTGGAACAGAGATTAAGAGGGTTTCATAACTTAACATGTGAAAATGTAGAATGAGAAAGAGTTGGTGCCCTTAACTGAGCATCTCCTATGATGTATCTCCTGTGACTGAATCACAGAATGCTTTGAGATGGAAAGGACTTTAAAAATTACTGAGTTCCAACCCCCTGCCATGGGCAGCGATGTCACCCATCAGGTTGCTCATGGCCCCATCCAATCTGGCCATGAACAATTCCAGGGATGGGGCAGCCACAGCTGTGCCAGGGCCTCACCACCCCCTGATTAAAAAAAAATTCTTCCTAACATCTGACCTAAACCCACCTTCTTTTAGTTTAAAAGTGTTGCCCATTGAAAGCAAAGACAATTCTCAAAAGGCCATAAATACTGACCTTTGTGCCTCCCTGGTTATCACTGCTTTAGAATGGGAGAAGGGAATATGCCTGCCAGTGGGAATGGGAATGCAGTGTCCTCTGGCCCCCCTTAGTGAGGATGTACCAGCAGGATGGAGGATTTCCTTCAAGAAGCTTCTTTAGCAACTACAGAAAACATGTTTATAATTAATTTTTGATGTTTCTTCTTACAAGACTTGGCTGGTTGAGTGCACGTACGTGCTGGAGGGTGAACTCAACCACCAGGCTGGATTCTGCTGCTCATGTGGAGGTATCCGCTGCTGTCAGGGGTGTTTTGGGGTAACAGGGCTGTGGAATAAGCCACAGGTTGTAGGAGAGATCCATATTTAGTGGAAGTCCTCCAGGATAACCCTGGGTTTCTCAGTGATGCTGGGTGACTAAAGGTGAGCAGTCAAATTGCATTCCTCTGCTATAACCAGCCAAATGAAAATATTCAATTTGGGACCTGAATCCAAATTCAGAGCAGAAATACTTGGATTTCCAGGGGAGATGTGGAAGTTCTCTGCTACCCAGGAGTCAGGATCAGAGCCATTCTTCTGTTCTAGTCTCAGGCTCCAAAAATCCCCTGATTCAGCTAGAAAAACAACTCCAGGATGGTATTGGTGGCTTTGATGGAAAACAGTGGAGTTCTAATTAAAACAAATGAATGAAGGGAAGCGTTGCTTAAGATTACACCAACCTGTATCCCTCTTTTCTTCCTTACTTTCCTTTTCTGTGCTTGTTTCCTTTTCCACGACTCAATGATGTTTTTTGTTTCACTTTTATTTTTCAATTATCTCTTTGGATATATAAACACTGAGGTGATGTAGAGGATAAAGGACTCCATGGCCTCTGCCACCAAACAGTAGACTAGACTCCATCACGTCAGGCACAGTCACTGGGCTGTACAGGACCCCTGCCTTGCCACCAGTGCCAGTTAGAGAAGAGCCAAAAATAAATTGTTTCCTGTATTTTGCCAGCTCTGCATGTGCTGTCTGGGGTGCTGTGATGCACCAAAGATAAGACTTCTGTGTAAGCAAGGAAGGTAGAAAAGTTTCCTGAGGTCTACACCGAGACCTCCGCTGGCTTCACAACATCACAAGACACGCTTTGGGCCACATGTTGATGTTTTAAGTGATACACTTGCTGAGCTGGCACCTAGTGGAGTGAGAGCAGTTTAGGTCCCTGCTGTGATCTCTTACTGGGGTTTTAAATGTCTAAGGTACAAACATAATTACAATGAGAGGAGCGTATTGACTCGCAGTACCCACTGTTTGGAGTTGTGCTGTCAGAGAAGGACTTGGTGACACTTCTCCCACTGCAAGATGTGTCATAACCACTGGGTAAAGTTGTCTTTCCTTTTGGCACAGGCTGCAAAGAGCATGGTGGAATGCAGGATGGAGCTTGGTCTTCCCTGTGGGAGGGGCAGCCTGGGCTGCACACTGAGGAGCTGTGAGAACAACCAACCTCCTCTGGAAGGCAACTTTGAGGTCTCTTTGCAGGAGGGCTGAGATCAGGGGTGTCACTCATAGGGGACTCCCACTTGTCCTGATTTTGTGCATGCCAACAAGTAGGACTTTGTGCATCTGTCAAGTGAGGGAGCAAGACTGAGGAAGGGGCAGTTGGATGGTGGGGACTCCCAAAACTCGAGCTGAAGCAGGTGGTGCTGGAGGTCAGACCCTGATGTTTGCTGGTGCCATGGTCCTACAGCAGTACTGTGATCCCATGGGGCTCCAGAACAGGACTGAGCTTTCAGCAAATGAATAATCAAATCCGGCAAGCCCATTTACTATACAATAAAATGAACATTTTAAGGAGGAGGAGACAGGGGGGGAAAAAAAAAAAAGGAGGAAGAAAAGACAAGATGGGTATGGAGATGCCAGGTTCAGCCAAGGTAAAGGAGCATCTCTGTGAGTACCCAGACTCCTGCTCATTTCCGTGCGGGTGTTTGGGGTTCAGCCCTCCCTGACTGTTATCTCTCAAATCACTGTCACCACAGGAAAGCGTTTCCTGCTTCCCACGTCACTCTCAAACACCACAGGCACAGCTGGGAGGGTGCTAAGGCTGTGGCACCAGTGAGACACGCGGCGAGCAGGCTCGTGGTGGCTCGTATCCACCTCTCCCCTCTCCCTCCCCCATCCTCGGTGGGTTTGTTTGGTTTTCAAGCTGAAGACACCTTGCAGAGAGAAGCAGGCGCTTCTTCTTGTGGTTTGCATCAAAAACCCCACAGAAAACCGAACACTGTGCCTGCTTTGGCAGTTACTCCATGTGCTTCTTTACACGTCACTTTTATGTTTGGCTGCTTTAGCTATACCACAGCTGGGGCCACAGCTGGAGTGCAGAGAGCCTTGCCTTTGGTCAGAGAGGTGTTAAGTTACTCAACCATAAGAGGTGATTCAGCACCCTCCTTCCTTAGTCTGTGCTTTTGGGGTGTCCCTGCACTGGTGTCAAGAACAAGCCACTGTGCCATTGCAAAGGGGACATCCCTATCAGTCATTTAGCATGGGATACTGCCAGTCTTCAAATGCCTAGAAATGCAATCTCTAGTCTGGATCAGGCCATGCAGACTCTTTCAGAACGGACTTGAGTCATTGACACACTCATGTGGGCAGAGTCAGGCCCTCCCAGGACTTGGCTGATCCAGCCTCATTCAGGTGTCCAAGGAAGATGTCCTGAATCACCCTCTAATAGTAGCAACCTCTGCACATCCCCTCTGTGCCCCCTTTCAGATACCAGACCCCACTGACAGCCCTGTCACCTTCTGAGAGTGTAAAGGAAAATTTTACTCTCTTCTTGGACACCTTTGTACAGTGCCAAATCTGTGTTTTAGATACTGCTCCATGGAGTAGTTACAGCTGTGAAATGCTTGCTGGTCCTGTGTATTTAAGGGTTGAAATTCCCCTGGGGAACATTCCCCAGGCAGTGCAGACCCATTTTAATGGCTTTTCTAAGCACCTCTATACTTGTCCCCATTTAATCACTTCAATGCCCATTTTCCAATTGTACACAACATTTTATTAAACTGTACAAACAACACTGGCATTTAAAAAATTCGTGCTAACCATTCTAATTGAACGAGATGACCAGCTGCACAAACTGTGAGCACAGATGCCCCCTGTGTTTCATACAGCACAAACAAGGATCTCATCAGAGTCACTGGACTGAAACTTTTTCAGGGCACTCTGCTCTTCTGCTCAACTTCAGGCACTTCAGCTCTTGTTCCCGCAGCACTTGGTGCCTGCAGTCGCTGCCAGCCATATCCCAGCACTGCCTGCAAGGCTGCATTCACCCTGTTGGGAGGTCCAAGCTGACAGCCTGGTCCAGCAGATCCAGAAAGGCACCTCCAAAGGGAACTCGATTTTGGGATAACTCACCTTCTAGAGCTTCTCTTCTCCATGGACTGGAGGGGTTGATGTAATGAAGCTCCAAATGTGTGCTCTTCAGTTAGAACCTAACACCAATCGGGGTGACTGCTAAGTCTCAGCTATTACAGAACCCTCTGTTTAGGGTTTCTCTTAATTTACTGCCAGTATTTAGCTGGTATCTCAGTGATAAGCAGTAAGTCAGCAGTTCTACAACATTCCAACCTCAGAAACCAGTGCATCTTTATTTAAAAGGATCCCATGGTGAAAGGATCACATAAAAGACTTTTTTTAACCCAACTACATTTCCACAGGCTGTAAAAGGATAGGATACACAGCAAAATGTCATGAGGTGAAGGTGAGGACCACCCTCACCTGATGTGCTGTCCTGCCCTGTGTCTGTTGACCGTGCCTGTGTTTGCCAAAGAGTTGGGGCATAATTTAGAGCATCAGAAAGTAAATCAGCCTTTGCAGGGATTGGTTAGTACCTTTCAAGTGAAATATCCATATTCTGTGACTGGAAGGCCAATCTTATGATGCTTAAACAATGTTTTGAGGAAACATCTTGGACTTTTCTCATGCAGTTATAGGATAAAACTCCAGAAAGTCCAGTCCAGTCCAGATTTTGCCCTGAGTTTGGCATGGACAGTTAAAGCTTAGAACAGGGTTCCTGAGGCATTCTGCAACTTCCCATCCTTCCTGCTCTAGTGCTAAGTACAAACCACTGGTTTCCTGTATTGATCCTGGCATTTCCCATGGCAACGATCCTCCTTTGGGGTTGATTCCTTAGCTCCAGTGCCTCCAATGAAGATGTACAGATGCTGGAATGGGAACCTCCAGTCTCTTTGCCGCAGGAGAGCAAAATTGAATCGTAACACTTGTGAGCATTATATTTAAAGTGTGTAGGGAGCAAAATTGCTTCTTCAAAACTGCACAGATGTGCAATTCTGCACAAGTACGAGTGGAGGTTACCAAAGCATCCAACATGAAGTCTTCCCAGATACTCTCAGGCCTTGAGCAAACCAATTCTCCTTCAGAAGCAGGTGGGTCTATGTGAGAGTTGCAGAAATGGGCACTGACATCACCAGAAGCTCAAATACACTTGTTTTTTGTTACACAGAGGCCTGTTGGCTGCGTGTACAAGTAGTGGGGAACGGGTTTTGGCACCTCATTTTCAGATGCTCTCAACTTCTACAACATCGGGAAGACAGAGAAGAGAGACCAAAAGATACCACAAAGAAACTTTATCATTAATGAAGAGTGGCTGGCATCTGCTACGGACCGGAATCAGCTGGAAGCCTCCAGGAACGGTACAAACTTTCACTGAGGTGTGTTTTTCTGGAGGGTTCTTGTTAAAAATAACGATGCAGAGTCATCAGTTGACAAAAGTGCTACTCAAACCATTACAGAGAATTCCATCAGTAAGGCAGATCTCAGGAAAATATTTTCTCCATTTTAGGGTTCACAAAGGAGAAATTGCTGAACATATTTTGGTCCATGCTGTTAATCAGTGCTCTGTCAGCACAGGACAGTCTAGGTTTTTCATTTAGAAATTCCTTGTCGAAGTTGCTACAGTCACTTGGAGATTTCTTCAAGAAAAGGAAAAAGAAATCTGATGTCAAACCACTGATATTGAGATTTTTATTACAATGGCAGTGGCCCTATCAGGCTGATCCTATGGGCTCAGTTTATATAGTCAGGAGCTAGTAAATATAAATATTATATAGGAGGCACTGAGCCTGTGAGCCAAGAATTCTGCCAGGCAGGGATGTTACAGTTTTGCAACCCATCAAATTGGATCCATCAATTAAATAACATTTGTGAAAGACTGTAAAATGAAAGTATGATGCACTTGTCAAATTAAATTATATTATTGTCATTAATAGGACCTTAATAGTTTAATAGGACAGCTATTAATAGTCAGAATTATTCTGACTTAGCCAACCACCTGGTTACCTGAACTGCTTTACCTTCTGCAGTGCAATGGAAGATAATCCCTGCAGAATGGGCTGTGGTTATGTGGTAAAGGGAAAGTGTTTTGAAACACCCAGACCTCTGCTATGGTAACTGAGAAAGAGATGACCAATTTATGGTTCCTCAGGTGTGGGTGTGCCAGACCTGGGCTTACAGCCCTCACAAAGCAGAGTCATGATCATCAGGTCAGGCAGCCCAACCACTGGAAGTACATAGTCTAGAAGACATGGGATGGGTGAAATTGGAAGGAGATGCATCCTCACCACTCTGGGTTTGAAAGGAGGCTCCATCCTTCTTTCTTCTAAAGCTTCCCAGTTGATCTCCCTGAAAAAGGCGTGCTGGCGGATGTTCCCCCGTGCTCCCAGTCTCCTCTCAGGTTCTCTTACAAAGAGCTGGAATGTTGATTCCATAGGTTAAATTCTGTGCTGATAATGCAGGCATTAAGCAGAGTGGAATATGTTATTTCTGGTTAGTGCAATGAGAACAGCCCATTATGGAAAATCATGGGGATTTTTTCACTAAGCAAGGCAGTTCAGTGATTGGTATAAAGAAGATGACTATCTCTAATCCTGACAGAAGTACAGGTTGACTGTGCAGAAAGATGGCAGTGTGTGTCCCGGAGACAGATGTTCAACATCTCAGTCTGCTGTAACCCTTAGTTAGAAGCCTGGCAGAGTATCTTCTCCAGGAGCTAACACGTCTCATACCTTAGGGAATGCTCTGCAAAGAAACTGATCTCTGCTGGTATCTGGTACCGTGAGGAGCCATATCACAGCCCAGGAGAAAGAGGACACACAGATGGCCTTATGACATAGGTCAGGTGTGGTCTGAAGTCCACAGAAAAGACAATGAGTCTCTCTGGTCCTATCACACTGAATTTGTTGCTCCGTACAACAGCTGCTGATGCACAAATCAAAGAGGGCAATTCTGGCAAAAAAGACTTTCATGCACTGTGTGGTTATTCTTTACCTTCACCAAAATATCCTTTGCATCCTTGTCCAGCCAGCGAGGGTAGAACGGGTTATCCATACGGATAGACTGGAAAAGCTCCTCTTCATCTTGGCCATGGAAAGGGGACTGGCCAATAAGCATCTCATACAGGAGGACACCAAAGGACCACCAGTCAACAGAGGTGTTGTACTTCTGCCCCAGCAGTATCTGCCCAAAAAGAGGAGCGACAAAGGCTCAAGTAAAATCTGTGACATGAGTATTTCAGCTTCAGAAGTGTGGCCAGACCATGATCTTCCAGCAGCTGCTTTGCACTGAGTGGGATGGCAGAGGTGCTTCTCTGTGCCTGCATGAGCCAGAACATCTGCCAGATGTGCAGGGGCTGTGGTTTGAGGAGCTGCAAGTCACAGCCACACCTGGGTGCCAAAGCAGCCCTTTGCACTACAGATAAGCTTGCATGTAACTCTTAAGTTACTTAAACAATTCTTTGGCTGCCAGAGAGATCTTAAACACAAAAAGTGAGGCAAGTCATTTTTTTGCCTGTTCTCCAAGTCATCCCAGGGGTTCAAATCACACTTGTGTTGTCCAAGAAGAGAAATGGTTAAGCATTAGCTTTTTGGGACTGACTCAACTCACATAAAACTGAATTTTAAATTACAAAATTTGCAGTGTGAGGGTACTTTAGAACCCCTTGAAATGGTGTGAATATATCCCAGCAAAATCTGCCCTAGGAAAAAACATGAAATTGGTTCCTAGTTTGTTCTCCTGAGACAAACTGAGTTAGAGGTAAAGGACTGGGAATTTATCCTCAGTCAGTCCATCTGTTGGTGCCTTTCTGTGTCAGCTATAAAGTGAATGCAACATCCAGTGCATGGGTTCAGGAGGGTCAGCTGGAGTGACAACCTCCCCCAGGTCTCAAGGATCACCACCAAGTTCTCAAACTCTATGGAGAAGCAAAACTATTCTCACCTCCCTTTAGGCATCTGTTATGGAGATACCTAGAGCTGAACTACTCACTCTTTTTACACCCAAGGAAGGGAATTAGTCCAGTTTTAGACATCCAGATAAACACCTACCTGCTGTAAAATACAACCCCCTATTTGTCTCCTTTGGTTATGAAGAAGCTGAGAAAACATGCTCATATATGATGTTTACAGTGCAGATACCTAAAGGTTCATGTGATGACTGTGATGTGTAGGATTATCAGGATTTCAGAGGGGAAAAGTTCACTTTAAGATACAGTCTTTACTCTTGGGCTTGGTTACAGTGGGATGCCCAATACTACAGCTATGGAATAGGCACCAGTGACAAGTCCTGGTGATGTCTTAATATCAGTTGAAAACAACTCTTCAGGTCAGGACATGTGAAACTGCTGAGAGTTGAAAAATGAGCATCTTCTTGCTTAAAAGCTATATGGCTTATTAATTGAGGTATTCAGAGTCTCTCTGCAGTTATGGAGGGGAAACTGTGATTTAATTGACTTCCACATCTGAGCTAAGAAGGGATGACTCGTCTTCTGGGATGCTTGTTCTTCTACAACACTACAAAGTGCCATCTAATGCTTCATTTTAAGATGAATTTTCTCACATTAGGTGAGAATTATCCCCCTCTGATGTACTTGTGCCATCTTACAAAAGACTTTAGCGTCAGAACTAAACCAAATCATGTTTGTGACTAGCACATCTGTCTCCAAAGGTGGAGATGCAAAAGGACACAGGAGATTTGAATATACAATGTAATATATCCAATGAGTTTCACTCACAGCCAAAAAAAAGAAACAGCAAGACTCCCTAACATATTTCTTCTGAATCACTTACAAACAAAATCATCCCAACTTTCTCTTCTAAAAAGACAACCTATTTTTATAAGGCTCTACTTTTTAAAAGATAAAGTGTCTGGAAATTGAAATCAAATGTTTTATGGCAATCACAGAAAAGATTTATTAGCTTGGAAATTATGGGGGGGGGGGGGAGGGGAAAGAAACAAACTCAGCAATTTCATTTCAGTCTTTTTTTTTTTTCCAGATTTTTTTTGAAATAAAACAAATTGCTTGCCTACTGACCCAAAGCCCCCTTATCACATGGCTGTGGCCAAGGTGCTGGGGCTGTAACAAATTACAGTGGTAGCAGCTGCAGTGAAATGCTGACAAAGAGTCCAGCACTCCTGCTTCTGGCAGGAGAGATGATCCATAAACTCCAAAAGTGCTTTCAATTTAGAGGTAAAATGTTTTATATGCACTCGTTGAATCTCTAAAATAAACGATGGGGCAGAAATAAAACTCTGAGCTATTTTAGTTTTTTCTATAAAGAAAAAGCCACAGATAATGGACAATCAACACTTGGCTCTCTATTTTTTTTTTTTTTTTAGGATAGAAAAATAGCTCTTTTTTCTTAAATAAAAGCATACTGAAATGGAATAAAATCCAATTGCAGCTTGATTGCAGAGCACACTTACACCTGCTCTTGGGCAATAAAAATCCAATTGATTTGAAGAGACTCTTGGGTGGTGTAACCTAGGCCAGAATCGAGCCCTTAGTGCACAGTAAAGGATCAATGAATTATGGTAGAGTGAAAAAAACTCATCAAAAGCTATTTTGAAATCACCAATATCCATCACGAAAACACTGAAATTACGAAATGGGATCTTGAAAGGCAAATAAACGGATTTCAGACTGTTGTCAGACATGATATATGGAGGACTCGTAGCTTTTTCTCTGAGTTGAGAAATGTTTTCCTTTAGCCCCAATTTTGCAACCTAATTAGTCAAAGACTCTCCATAGTAAGGTCTATTATTGTGTGAAATCACCAGATAACGGGTGCTTTCTCTTTTCTGGAAGGATCTATTTCAAAATACCTAAATTAAAAAAAAACAACAAAACCAAACAAAACCAACCAAATGAAAAGAACCCACCAAGTTTCTCTCTAGTCACAAATGGAAAGAAATAAGGGAAAGGGCACAATCAGCATTCCTCATGTCCTGAATTGCAGGACCTACATCTTGGAGCTTCTTCTGATGTGGCCCAAACTGAATTTCTATCAAGCATTCTGTTTCTTGGTTTAAACCAAGTATCACTTGTTTCCCAGCCCCATTTGCATCACAAAAATATGCAATTCCAGACAGGAACACAGACTCTGGGTCAAAATGAAATCCAGTTTCTAGCTTGGAACTGCTTAAAACTAAGTGATTACTCTTTGCAGCCTCCACCACTGACCAACAGTTATGTCTTAAGGGACGTTCTCTGTCCCACAGCAGCTTGGTGACCTCCCTGCACCCCACACCTACCTCAGGAGCAATATAGTCAGGAGTCCCACAGAAAGTACTTGTCTTTGCATCTCCAAACATGTTCTCCTTGCACATCCCAAAGTCAGCAATTTTGATGTGCCCCTCATTGTCCAGGAGGACATTGTCCAGCTTCAAGTCCCTGCAGAGAAAGATAAGGAAGAACCTCCTTTAAAGTGCTCCAGAGACACACGAGTCATTGTAGCTATTTTAGCCTACAAAGGAAGGCTGAGGGATAAATGGAGAGCTGCTCTTTTGGACATCAGTGTCCCTCTTCCTAATTTCTCTTGTCCCAGCACTGATTTGTTTGCTGGGGAAGACATAGAATTGTGGAATCATAGACAGGTTTGACTTAAAGATCGTCTTGTTCCATCCCCCTGCCATGGGCAGGAACACCTTGCACTAGACCAGGTTGCTCCAAGCTCCATCCAACCTGGCCTTGAACACTTCCAGGGATCACATCACCCAAGACATCTTCTAAAAGTTGTCTCTGCCAAGGACACAGATTGGTGAAGCTAAGAAGGGCTTTGAGCCAGCTGGTGCTTCTGCCCTAACACAGACTGGAAAAGGAGAGCAAGAAGTGACCAGGTAATTCTCACTTCTTCCTTCCCCAAGAGTCTCACTATTCTCTCCAAAGCTGCTGCCAGATCTCCCTCCTAGTGCAGGCTCCACAGATGTTGGAAGAGGCAAGGACACACAAGCCCTGCATGTTTTGCAGAGGGTCAGAGCAATCCCAGACATCAGCAGACCACCCACAACCTTTCCACTGCTGGGCTGCACCATCTGAACCCCAGGGATTTACAAAACCCTTCACACACAGGCTGTGTCAGGCTGTTGTCAGATGTTTCAGGCTCTCAGCTACTCTGAGAAGGGAGAGGAAGAAAACAGAAATGCACAGAGAAGGAAATGAAAACAAGTGAGCTGATGACTCATGACCACTGAGAACAATATGGTCCTCACATGGGAACAAACTCTGAACGGAGAGAAAAGCTTGGAATGAAGAAAGAAAGAGACAGAAAGAAAGGAAGGCTGGCATGGCTTCTGTGTTAACTTTTTATATCATAGAATCGTAGAATCAGCTGAGTTGGAAGAGACCTCCGAGATCATCAAGTCCAACCCTTGATCCAACACCACTGTGATTACCAGATCATGGCACTGAGTGCCACATCCAGTCTCATCTTAAAAACTTCCAGAGACAGTGAATCCACCCTCTCTCTGGTCAGGCCATTCCAATGCCTGATTACTCTCTCTGTAAAGAATTTCTTCCTAATATCCAGCCTAAACCTCCCCTGGCAGAGCGCCAGCCCCTGCCCTCTTGTCCTGTTGCTGGGAGAAGAGACGGACCCCCATCTGGCTGCAACCTCCTTTCAGGGAGTTGGAGAGAGTGATAAGGTCACACCCGAGCCTCCTCTGCTCCGGACTAGACAACCCCAGCTCCCTCAGCCTCTCCTCAAAGCACTTGTGCTCAAGTCTCTTCACCAACCTTGCTCTCCTCTGGACCTGTTCCAGCATCCCAAAATTTTGCTGTTCATTGAGATAATGACCTGAGGAGATGTTTGAATCACTGATGCTGCACTTAACCAGGGGTGTAGGTAGAGTTTGGGTCACTTAGTCTATGAGCACACACATTCCTTCACAGCCTGTCTTGTGGTATCAATCACTGTTCCTTCTCAGGGCTCCCAAAGCACCCAGTCACATCTGCTTGTATTCATAATTGAGGACATAACTGTTCTTTTTTGATCTCTGCTAATTCACAGCCTACACAGATTTGGGCAAATAGGCCAAGCTGGATGGGGCCTGATCTAGCAGGTGGCACCCCTGCCCATGGTGAGGGGACTGGAACTAGGTGATCTTTAGGGTCCCTTCCAGCCCAAACCATGCTGAATCTGTGATTCTATGATTTTCCACATCTCAGGCAAGAGTCCTGACAATGAGGCTTTGTACAGCCACCCTCCTGGTGACAACTGTTTTACAATGTGGGCTTTTTCCAGAAATGGCTTTGAATCCCTCCAAGAAGTTAATTTCTAATGTGTGATGCTCCTGAGATGATTGCTGGCAATTGCAGGAAAGATGAGTGTTCAGCCTCTCTCTGTGCAAAAGCTCCTTGTCTTGCTTTGTCCAGGTCCTAATCGGGGTGGGGATCGTCAAAGTGTTTACACACTGAATTGCTGTCATGGGGCAATTGTTCACTGCTGCTAGAATATGGCCCAAGACAAAATGGGAGTCATCAATCAAAGAGAAATATAGAGACAACTGAGACATTTGCCTTCCAAGTGGCAGACACTCATGTTGTCACAATTTCCAGCTGGAATGACTTATTTTAGTTACACCACTGAGATCAATCTTGGGCTGCCAGCAGTGCTTTTATTTATCTGGTAGATGGAAGCAAAACAAAAAACCCATCACCTACAGCTCGCTTTCAGTATTTTGATGAGACTCAAACTCGTTGGCTTCAGCGACTGGAGTTTCTGCCAAGAACACTTCAGCTCATTCATTAAAATTTAAGCCAACATTTCCAAACGTGGGTGCATGAGACAGAACAGCTGGATTCATTATTCTTACGACATTGCAAGTGATGTAGTTTCAAAAGTGATTTCTATTCACTTTCCTAAGTGCTTCGTTTGCTCTGACAGAGATACTGATGAGTGTGAGTTCTCAACTGACCTCATTGTCATTGTCTTCAGTGAAAAAAGGAAAAAGGAGTAGGATTGGTTAAACCTTTTCTCTCAAAACTTGATGCCCAAAGCAATATTACACCATCTCCTGGGAATGAGATATTTTTTCCTATCCCCATGCTCCCCAATTCCCAGATATCCCAATTTTCTCACATTTTCCAAGGCTTCAGACTCTAAATACTCTTCTCCTTTCATGAGGAAATGGCTCCCAAACCCTTACACAGCACCAGTGTAGTGATTCCAAGTAAACAAGTGAATTATAAATAAAATATCAGCATTAACAGTCCTGCCATAAGCTCATCATGCCCAGCAGATATTTTAAAATCAGCTTTCCTGAGAAGATGAAGTAAAAATGACACACATGGCAAAGTGGTTTGGGCACTTTGGAAAATTTTTCCCTTCAGTCATCCAGAATAATAATTAGAGCCAGAAACTTGCTGAGACCCCAGGGATCATCTCAACTTAGTGCCACTTGAGTATTGATCTCATGTTTATGCAATCACCATCATCGGTCAATAAAGACTATAAATGGCCCACACGAGTACTAATAAGAATCAAATCTCATGTTTTAACGGGGGAATGGATTGTAAACAAGCCATTCACTTTCAGCATTTGTTCTCATGTTCACATTACATGACAAACATTGAAATAAGCTCATTTTGGGTTCAGCAAACATCACTGATGTAGTGAGCTTTCTCACTTGTTTGTGACAAGCTATTTGTTTCCTGCTTTTACAGAAGGCTGCAATGTAGTAACTGAATTCTGCCATGAAGATGAGCTTGACTAGAGCTCCCCAGAAATTCCGTTCCTTCTTTTGGCCATGGGAAATAAGATTGTGGTCTGATTTCTGGTAGAAATGGGCACTTCTCTTACACACTCTAACACAGGTTTGACAAACCCAGAAACGCCCACTGCTCTCCACTTACAAGCAGAGCTTGACAGCCAACGCAGACTGTCACCAGCTGATGGTAGGTGAGATGAATCCCATCTCCCCATGGAACTGTGCACAGCACACCTGTTAATAATCCAGAATTATGATATATCGCTGTTTCCCTGCTGTTGTTATTTGAGCTGAGCTTGTCACTGCTGTCCCAGAGTAATCAGCACAGCAGATATACCAAATTTCTCATGTCTAACTTGACCTTATATACCTTGATATGTGGAAAGCTTTAACAGGGTGCCTGTTCTGGGTGTTGTAGGAATGACTGTGTAAATGCATCCAAGGGCTTGTTTTAATGTTAACTGACATAGGATTGGACTCTGAAAAAGGGCTCAAAAATGCCTTTTAACACCATCTCTTCAAAATAAAACACCCAGACTCTGTAAGAGGGAAATCTGCATAGAAATATGCAAAGCCAGTAAGTACATCCAAGAAACAGTCTCTCTGTTGCCATGAGTGCTTGCAAGGAAAGTAGAAAAGGTTTAGCATATTAGCATTGTATTTGCACTAAAGAGTAAAATTACCTGTATATTATGCCCTTGGAATGGAGGAACTGGAGCCCACAAATTATTTCAGCAGCATAAAACCTGAGTGAGAGAAGGCACAAGTTAGAACAGATTCTTCCCAAAGGCATTTGTAACTAGACCCAAAAAGATGGAAACTTTGCTTCCACAAGAGCAAATTTTATTAGGTTCCCAGAAGGTTTGGAGTGTCTCCAGAAGGCTTGGGGTGACTGGCTTTTGCTGATGGATGATGTGAGATTCCCAAAAGCGTGCCACGCAGCTCGCAGCCCAATTTCCAGTGAAACCACTTCATGAAATGGTAGGGATTTGGAGCCTACTTATCTTCAGGGACTTGGAAGACACACTGCACGGTAAGATGTATTTTTCTCTTAAGTAACTGTTTCTGAGGATGGTTTCTTCAGTGCCAAAGGATATCTCCAGAGCAGCTGTGGAGCAAAAAACTACCACCCAGCTCCTACTGCCCACTCTGCTTCGCCTCAAAATAGGATCCCTGTAACAAGGCCATGTCTGTATCTCTCCCTTATTTACATGTTTGAGGTAAATCAATGAATTACAGTGATCATAGAATAATGGAATGGTGTGGGTTGGAAGGGACCTTAAAGACCACCCAGTTCAAACTCCCTGCCGTGGGCAGGGACACCTTCCACTGGATCAGGTTGTTTCAAGCCCTATCCAACCTGGCCTTTAACACTTCCAGGGATGAAGCAGCCACAGCTTCCCTGGGCAACCTGTGCCAGGGCCTCACCACCCTCACAGGGAAGAATTTATTCCCAATAACTAATCTAAACCCACACTCTTTCAGTTTAAAGCCATTCCCCCTTGTTTATATCCCTACATGCCACACCAGCTTGCAAACTGCAAATTACAGTGAATGCCACAATCAGTAGCTGCTACAAAACCACTGGACTGGTCCCAGCAGTGGGACAGGTGGGTGGGCATCTGGGATGGGGAGTACAGACACTCCTTGGCTTGTCAAACTGTCCTCTTCACTGCTTGGGTTTATGATTTGCTTTTCACTGACTCACAGGATCATTTAGGTTGGAAAAGACCTCTAAGATTATCAAGTCCAACCATTCCCTCAGAACTGCCAAGGCCACCACTAAACCATGTTGCCAAGTGCCGCATCCATGTGTTTTTTGAACATTTACAGGGATGGTTATTCCACCACTTCCCTGAGCAGTCTGTTCCAATGCCTGACTACCCTTTCAGTGAATAAAGTTTTCCTAATGTTGAAAGCTTATCCATAATATTAACTAACAGCATGGTGGCCTTTCTTGGGAGTTTTTTTCGAGTTTGAGGTCTTTGTTCTCAACACATTTTACCCAAAGTACATCACCACATCCTGCTGCAAAGAGGCAGCATCAGTGTGAAGAATGGAAGTGCCCTCCCAGAAGGGAATGTAACCAGAGGATCATATGCCCCTCCAGTGCGGCACAGCTCTGCTTCCTCAGTCTTCATTGCATTGGCCCTTAATTCTGAATATTCAAATGCTTTTGAAAAAAATCATCAAACACTGACTTAACCGACAGTGTGTTTTTTTTTTTAAATTAAATTATTAAATAAAAATTAATCTCTATAGTGGTTTCAATATTGACTTTCAAAATACCTTTTGCTTGCAGAAGGATTAAAAGCACATTTCATTTATTCTAATTCTTCTATTTACTTTAATCAAAACTAAATAAATTTTTAATTCTCTGTTGGTGTATTAATTTTTTGTTTAAATTTACCTTTTGTACTTCCGATAGGTTTTATCTCTTTCTCCCCACCCCCTCAAACTTTAAAGGGAAAAAGGGAAAATCCCATTACTTCTAACAAATAACAGCCTCAACTGTGATCACTGGACTGGGAGCCTCAGCTTAAGCAGGTCCTGCAGCGTGGCTACAGGTCACCCAGTGTTGTAGAGAACAAGATATTTGGTTCCACAGGTGGCTAAAAATGCATTTCTTGCATTTCTCTGATGGTGGTAAATCTGGGATGGAGGTTGGGTCCATGATGTCATTATTGGGGCCCTTGATGATGGGCTGAGAAAGAACTCAAGGAGTGTAACAGAGAGACCCCAGGGCTGCTGTAATTCACAGCAGAGAGCTGTAAGTTGCTTTACAATGCCCCTCATCCAGGGGAAATGTAAATAAGACCCTGAGATTAGCTCAGTTGGTGCTAAGAACACCAAGATTGTGGGTTTGATCCCCATATGGGCAATTCACTCAAGAGTTGGACTTGATGATCCTTGTGGGTCCTCCCAACTCAGGATATTCTGTGATATTCATTCTGAAGACCTGACACAGGTTTGGGGCTGTTTACAGACAGTGGAGGCACCTCCAGAGGTGAGGTCACAGCTGGATTGGGTGGTCTCTCTGGAGCATCCTCTGCTCGAGGGACTGCAGGCCTGGTAAGAGGACTAATCCATCAAGGACAACTCAAGGGAGAGCTTCTCTCCAGCTCAGCTCTCAGCTCTGAACAGCTGGGTAAGGTGACAAGAGGTCAAATGATTTGCCCAAGGTTTTTTCTACAGGACAGTAGCAGAGCTGGGGGTAAAATCACGCTCCCAGTTGTCTGTTTCCGCTGCCTTTGCTTCTCTCAAGTGGGCACCCTGCAAGCCCAAAGGCAGTAATAATAATATCTTACGTTGCTCTGGGAAGGTCAAACTTATGGCAGCTCTGGATATGGAACATGAGGTCTCCTCCATTGAGGTATTCCATCACAAAAAAGAGGTTTTCCTAGAGAATGGGACAAAATGAGAATAAGTAAGTGTGGGGGAAAAGGCAAAGTAAAAGTGTAAAAGAACCCCAAACAACCATACCACTCAGAAAGCACTCAAAAAGAGGAAGGAAAAGATTACTGTGAGGGTTTTGGAAAGAAAGCAGTTTAATTTTTAAATTCCTCATTTCTCTTTTTTGTTTCCTAAGCTCATACTCACCCTCTCTGCTCTGATTCGTATAAACACCATTAGCAGACATTGCAAACCCACTGAACAACCAGCTGGTGCTGTTAATTTTTACCAGCAGACCTACAGGCTCACTTGAAGGGGATGAGTAACGCTACAGTGCCTGTATAACAGAAGGACAGATGGATAAGCTTCCTGAAGGGACTAGTGGAAGAGGCAAAAGTCAGTCCCAGGTCTTCTCTGGTCCTCATCCCAAAGCATTATCCATCCAGTGGAGTGTTCTCAAGCTGTTGCCATCTGAATTCCTGCACATCTTCTGTGGAGGCACATGGGCCTCCTTCAAGCTCTCAGAGACACTGGCCAGATGCAGCAATCTGTTTTAAGCCCATGTTTGATTTGCAGCCTGAAAGCTGCTCTATTAAGCAGGGCAAGATGTAACTTGCTGGTGGGAAGATTAATGAATTAATCATATTTTTGGATATCCACTGAGTGCCTGCATGTCAGAGAAACAGTCCTTGTCCCCAGTTGAATGCAACCATCAGCTGCTTGACCAGGGCAGTGGAAAACACTCCTCCTCCTACATACGAATAATGGAATTGAATACTGGATAATGAGCAGAAGTGATCACCAAGGTTTCCTTTTCAATCCTTGATGGAGAATCACAGAGTCATAGAATGGTTTGGGTTGAAAGAGACTTTAAAGACCACCCAATTTCCATCCCCCCTGCCATGGGCAGGGACACCTTCCACTAGACCAGGTTGCTAATGTATACGACGTTGATCCTCTTATGCCCTCACCAGGCAAAACTTCACCACCAGGCCCCTGCAGAAGGTGGAAACTGGTTCAGACCAATCCCTTCCACACTGAATTGCACCTACACAGCAATTCCTTTCCCTGGAAGAAGAGTATCCATGCACTGAGTTATGCCCCCAGTTCAAGCTCCTGTTTTTGTAATTTCACCTTTTGTGTATAAATGCAGGAATAAAATAAAATGGATGCAGGTTGTGTTTTTTTTTTTTTTTTTCTCAAAAGCCTCTCTCTGTTCAGTAGACACCTGAAGTCAGTCATCGCTAGGCTATGCTACAAAGTTTATGAATATCTTCCCTGTGTTGTCTATTGACCATCACACTTTTTCTGGGAGTGAAATAGGGCTCTTATCACTTACATTTTTAACAGTTGAAGATTTTTATCCATGAGATCTAATATAAGTATCTCTGGCAGCCAGCCAAGAGCTGGCTATTTTAAAAACCCACAGCAGTGCTTGTTGCTTTCAAACAACAGCTGTCTGCTCTAATTTGTGCAATTTCTTTAGCCAGATCCTTGTAATTACAGCACTCTTATTTAAATGGATGTCTCATTGGAAACCCCACCTGTCATCCAACAAGCACAAGGCTAGATTTGGCCTCCTGGGGAAAGAATTTTGTCACTAAACCAAATGGGTGCAGCTTTTCAGTTTGAAGGTCTTGCATCTGTAGAGGGCTGCACATGTAAATCAGTTTAAGCAAGTGAGAGGGTCAAATGGAGATGGGCACTTTAGCGAAGAAATGCATAAATCTTGGAAACAATGTGAGCTCAGGAGCCCATTCAGGAAAATACTTGAACAGATGCTCTTTGTGAAGGTACACAGGGAGGTGATGAGGTTTAGCCACCAAGAGCAGCCACGTGTGTCACACTGGGACAGAAGAAACCTGATAGGTCCTCCAATGGGTCAGATCCAGCTTCAGTGGGACTTCAGGCTGGGAAGGAGAAAAATCCCTGGGTTTCCCTGGACAGGCCACTGATTTTGGCTACACCTTATCACACATCTTTAAGTGTAACTTGAAGCCCAAGTTTATTCAGCAGAACAAGCAATCATGCTCTGCTTGCTTGTGGATTTGAGGAACCACCTGAGGTACCTATTTAACTGAACCTGGGACTCTAACCTGAAACTTTGTCAGCATCCTTCTGCCATCTGAGGAAAGAAAAGGTGAACAACCTCCCGATTAAATTACATCCAAGTATATGAAATCTGTTGCTTAACTGCCTTAAGCTATGCAGCTGAAGACTACAGACTTAGGCTTGATTAGTACTGAAGTTCATGGTCTACAAGGTGATACAGAACGGTACATAAACACTATTGAAAAGAGAGATGGCATCTCTGACTTTTCTGCTCTGAGGCTTGGAAGTTCCCCTTGCTTCTTGCAAAGGGCAGTTGTCTGGAATGGCTCATGGAGAAAAATTGCTTGAGATCAGCCCGAAGTATGTCAATTATGAGTAGCAAAGTGTAATCAAGCAGGGCAAACAGCAACAAGTTATTGGAGTCAGCTTCCCCAGACCCACAGAACACATTAAAAATGGGAAGTGGCCAACCCCACACTTGAAACCACTGAAAATTCAACAATGTGTTGGGGTTAAAGGGTTAGAGTGGCACAGAGGACGTGTTTGCAGACAGGCTCCAAACTACACTTCCTCTTGTACTGGGAAAGTTGTCTGATGGCTCCTGTGTGCTACTGCCAGGCTCTGAGTTCTGTCAGCACCTGGAGCAGGTGAGAGGGGGTTAAGTGGGTATTATCTAGTTGAAAATGTCCCTGCTCACTGCAGGGGGGTTGGACTAGATGACCTTTAAAGTCCCTTCTAACCCAAACCTTTCTGTGATTCTTTGATTCTACGTTTCTCAAGACATGGCAGCTGGGATGGCAAAACTCTGTCACACCTTTATCCCCTGCAATGGCCCTACCTGTGGATGTTAAGAAAACAAACAGGAATGTTATTCCTCAGTGATCAGACCTACACAGCTCTGAAGGAGGCTTGGAAAGAGTGCCCTGCCTCTCTGCCTCGCAGGCAGAGTGACAGATGACTTCTGAGGGAGCAGCCCCAGGTAGCAAATGCTCAAGCCAAACTTCTGATCGTGTTTCCAGACTCACACAACAGAACAGAAAAAGTCTGGTCTCATGGCAGAGCTTGGGACCATCTTTTACAACCACAGAGCTCAAGAAGGACTGTAAAGGCACTTCCTGCACTCAGGGATGGAGAGTGTCCCAGGGTAGTTATATTGGAGGGGATCTACAAAGATCATCAAAGTCCAACTCCTGCTCCCGCACAGGACAACCCCAAGAATCCCACCACGTGCCTGAGTGTGGTGACCAAATGCTTCTTTAAACTAGTTGACACACCCGTCTGGATGAGAACATCCATATATCAGCAGTTCCCTACTTCCAGGCCATCTTCCAGAGGCCTTCTCCATTGCAGCACAGGGAACATGACAAACCCTTCCATGGGAGGATAAAGAGCTGCTCCTACAGCAGCAGAACCACCCAGCATGATGTTGTACACCACACAGACACAGACACACACGAAATAACACAGTTCCCTACTGGAGTCAATCCCGCCTGATGCTGAAAGCCTGGAACACTGCAAGAATTCAGTTTCCTGTCCCCTGCCTGTGCTGAGCTCCTCCCCACAGAGCCACCTGCTCCATCACTCTGTCCCTCTCCAGCACACGGTAGGGATGGAGTTAAAACAACCTGCTTCTGCTCTGTATTCAACTGCTGTGAGAATGAATAGTCCCTATCAGAGATGCTTTCAACTTTACTAACAATGAGCAGAAAGCAGGAAGCATTTAAATTGGTCTTTTGAAGGTACATCCTTTAACGGGCTCTTCAAATC
The DNA here is from genome assembly GCA_035583155.1 of Acropternis orthonyx. NCBI lineage: Eukaryota > Metazoa > Chordata > Aves > Passeriformes > Rhinocryptidae > Acropternis > Acropternis orthonyx. The sequence continues at coordinate 2,807,718 of JAWWEU010000040.1, forward strand.
CTCAAACCAGCTGGGAGCCCTCCAGAGCACTTTTCTGCAGAGGTTTTCAGATTTCATTTTCTTTGCATTTGAAAGCACTTGCATCCATACAAATACACAATTTAACACCATTTACTGAAGAGTGAAAATTTTTCTTCCCAGAGCTTCCAGGAGGATGAATATCAGAATAATTAATGCTGCAGGACAGTGTGGCTTTACCCTTGTTTAGAGCAGTTACCCTAACAAATTACTCCATGTGGAGAAGGTTCCAAATGACCTAATCCTGCTGCATCCCATCGAATTGGGTTGGCCCTGGCCAAGCGAAAGGTTTGACATGATGCAGTGCTCTCTGAGGTCCCTTTCACCCCAGACCGTTCCATGATTCTATGACTCAACTCCTGCAGCTGATTCTTGTCTCAGCTTTCCACATGGCTCAGCTCAGCTCAGTCTGGGTTCTTATCCATGCTTTGGATCTATTTTATTTCATCCACAGATGGGAGTCAAAGGCCTCTCAGCCTTTTCCACCCTACCACTCAAGACTGTTTTGCAATCCCATCCCATGATCCCATCCAGTGGGAAAACAGGCAACGCGTTCTACTCCCATGAGGAACAGATAATGCAGTTACTCTTCGCTAGTAGGTGACTATAGGAGTTCATCTACATTTTTAACTTTGCTATTTGCACCAAACCAACACCAGGCTTAACTTTGTTCTCTGGTTTAAAGACTTTCCTCCCCCCCGCCTCTTGTGCAGTATCAGTCTGTCTTCTGGAGATGGCAGCATTTCTTACAGCTGTCAAATAATTCAGTCCAGTCCCTGATTTCATTATTTAATTTCTTCTTCTAATCTTTGCACTGTCAGCATTTTTAACTGCATGTTAAACTGCTCATTTGGGATGCTTAGTGGTTGTGTGCCCATCTGCTTGGTACAAAGCATATGAATATATTTATACACATATATAAAATACATCTGTACAGATAAAGGTGCGGACATGGCTGACAACAGCTCCTTTCACTTGAGTTCTAGAGATCCCAGTTCTCTTCCTCATAGCTCAGAGCAGACATCACTCTGTGGTAAACAGAGCTGCTATCAGCCCTGTCTTGCAAGATAAAGTGGCTTTCCCTATCAGTACTGGGTAGAATTTTGGAAAAAAACCCCAATTTTCTCAAAGCTACAAAAAGATTTCTGTAACAATTCCTAGATACAAAAATCACCAGACCAAAAACTAAACAAAAACTACTGAAATCTGTGATATTCTATCAGCTGAAAATATGTGGAAAAAAAGTAATGTTTTTATTGTAAGAAGTAAACTTTTCTATTTGGGGGGAGGCAAAGAGCAGCTCCACTGCAGACTTTTAGAAATCTTAAGCACAGCTTTATGCATTTTGGGCTGATTTTCCTCAGGCTGGACAATGGGAAGGCAATGAGAATATATATATTGAATATGTCAATCATCTATCACTTGAAAAAAAAAAAAAAAAAACATGCTTGGGAGCTGCCCTCCTCTTTTCCTGGCCAATACACTCCCCCTGTTCACACCACATGGGCTGACACCACCTAGAAGTGTATTGTAAAAGCTTCAGATATTTGATGTTATAATTACAGCTGCTCACACCTTCGCTGGCACAACCACATTGGAATCCCAAAGCTCTGCTGAGATGCTGCTATTTCTGCTAAACTGTGCTGAAATTTTGGCCAGGATTGAATGAAACCTTGCCAGTTTTCCTGCCTGCTGGTTGCAGGAGGCAAAATCCTCAAAAATTCCCTAAACTCCCCAATTCTTTCCCAATTTCCCCATCAGCTGGTTCATATATGGCCAACTAGCCTTGAATCAGATTTTTCCAAGCTCAAAATTCTCAAAGTACTAGGAGGATGGACAGGTGTTTCCAAGCTGATGTATCCCCCCAAAAAACCAGGAGGATGGAGATCTGTGAATCTCGTAGCTTCAGGTCTGTGTCTCCAAAATGGCTGCACAACAGGGCTTGGGATGGTTTATAAATGGAAAAAGGATGGTTTATACACGGGAAAAATCACCATGATGCCATGCACTCTATTTTTTAGCCTTCTTTCCTCATCAGTGCCAAAACTAGGGCGCTGGGTAGGAGGACATCTGGTCTGACCTCACAGCACACCTTATTTAGTTTATGTCTCTGTGGTCAGGGAGGATCCTGCATTGCCTGGGGAGGGCATGTGGGCCTGATCCAGGGCTCTTCAGAAGGTCCACAGCACAACCAGGCGATGCAGCTGCACATCCAGTGGGTGTGAAACACACGTGCCAACCCACACACTCTGATCCAGGTCAGGTAACTCAGCCCTGTCCCTCAGCAGCGAGTCAGAGAGAGGAGAAAACTGAAACTGCACTTGCAGGAATTGCAGTATTCCATGAGGAGGTATTTTAACGAGAAATCTCCTGGAAATACTCACAGAAAACACCCCAGAGCCTAAGAATTTTTAAATTAGGACCACATTCCCTATTTACAATCCATTTCTCCTTCCTACCAATGTAAGAGATTTTAAAGTCAGTGCTAAGCACATGGAAGCAACAGAGCATGTGAAAATGGCTCATCACCAGGACTTTGGAAAGATATAATACATCAGTAAATGAGAAAATAAACGTTTCTGTAATATTTGCTTTTAAATTGGAATAAAGGTTACTTCTCTTTTGGGTTAAGATGGTCTGCTCTGTTGCTATTTTGTGCTGCAAGTCAAAATGCCTCAAGATTTAATTTGCATTTAGGTAAGGGATGCTAATAAGACTTGGTCAATGAAGTAAAGAAACAGCTAGGAATAAAAGTGACTTTGAAAACGGGAAAGCCTGTTTTTATTACAGAAGATCAGTGAGATGCAAAGAAGAAAAACACAATATAAGCACTGGGATGCCAGTCACTGTTTTGGCATTACTAATTTTGGGATTTCACAGAACTATAAACGTGTTTTTCCTCCTCTTTAATGTAACAGCATCCCTTTAAATTTAATACAACTGGGTAGCTCCCTGAGCTTATTGTTGAAATTCACACCATATAATTATGCCAGCTGAATATCTGGATACAAAGATGACTGCAGCAAAATAAAACAGTCAAATTCAAAAAGAGATTGAGGGGAAAAAAAAGCACCCTGGGCTTGCATTTGCTCTCATGTAGCAAAACAAGACAAGTATTCTGAGTTTTGAAAGCACTGATAATTCAGCCTCTGCAGGAATAAAGAGGAGCATTAGGCCTCTACTAACACCTATCTGAAGGGCTGTCAAGCTTTATATATTTGAGCATTCACTGATTACCTGGGTTGAGGTGAGGAAGAAACTCATCCCAGAGCTTAGAGAACTGTCAGCCGATTACACGACTTTTTTTTCCCCCCTCTGGAGACATGTGGACTCCCAAGGTCCTTGTTTCAATGTAGGAATATTCTGTTTTTACTGTCCTTTGCAGAGGCCCTGAAGCAGCTCAGGTAAGCCAAAGCATTAAGGATTCAGAAATGCATCAACATGTGTTTGTGTCTGAAACTACTTCGCTATCCAGTGAAACCTTAAAAACAAAAATGTAATTTTTTTCAATTAAAAATTCATGTTTTGAATATTAAAGTCCAGACAGGGAGTCTACAGAGCAGTGCCCTGGCTTCTGCCCATGGCAGGGTGGTTGGAACTGGATGATTTTTAAGACTCCTTCCAAACCAAACCATCCTGTGATTTTAAAATGATTGCCATAAAAGATATCCTGACTGAAACAAGCTGTTCTTTGGGCTGTGAAAGCCCATCCAGGGCTTGTCCCAGCTCTCCTGCTCTGGGTGACTCCCATGCATTGAGCAATTGCTGCTTGGCTTGCGAAGGTCAGAGGAGAAAAACATGGGCTACAAATCAATCACAGCCCAGAGCAGCTTTGGCCTGGGCAGGCACATTCCAGCTTCTCTCTCTGCGAACTTGAGGGCAGGATGGAGAGATTACATAACCTTGAAAAGGAATAAGGGCCTGGGGTGAGATGGATGGAGATGCTTTCTACAGGGCAGGAGGGCAACAATTGGTGCTGCCCACAAGACAGTGTAGGAAAAGATAATTTGGTTTTTGAGCCTGGAACCCACAGTGTTTTCAGGCACTCATTGTTTTTCCTTGCTGTAGGTTTTCCTTGCCTCAGCCATGGCTGGAAGCACCCCTCTTAAACGGTCAGAAAATCCCACCTGGCTCCTGGCACGACTCCATTTGGTCTCTCATCTTTTTGCTGTGGACTCATGAGGGAAGTGGACCCTTCCATGCACGCACTGCCTGAAATCAGAGCTGCAGACTACTTCTGCTGTCCCATCCTGAACCTGACCTCCAGCTTTCAGACCAGGGTTAGACCAGGCTGCAGCACAGATGAGGTGTTGCATGCCAGTCAGATGCTGACATCAGCCAGCATCCCTCTGGAGATACAGGCAGCACAAGCAGTATTTTCTGGAGTAAAAGCTACCTCACAGAGCTGTGACTGTTGTGAGTATTTCATGTTATCAGTTAAATCTTGATTTTCTTTGCTTTTGGAGTTGTGTCATTTATATTTTCCCCTGAAATCTAGCTCTTCCAAATACGGAATTCATTCCTTTCCTCGCCAGGCATGGATCCATTCCCAGGACAAACCATCCTGTTGGTCCCAAAGGGGTTAAACATGAATGCCTGGGCTCAATGTCACATCCCCTACAGCACTTCCCAGACGTTCCTCATTATAAATTTAGTCTGTCTTTAAAGAGGTGCCACATCCCACAGATGACTGGGATGTACCACAGAGGTTATATTTGTTTCTCCTGACCCTGCAGAAGCAGTGAGCCTCTTGCTGAGCAGGTCCTAACCTCAGACTGAGCAGTGGTTTGTGCCACTAAATTCTGGGGCTGAGAAGGGACTGGGAGCATCCTAAAAACACCCTGGACAAGCAGCCATGAGACAGTGATGCTGCTCTGAATTTGAGCTAAGAGATATCGATCATCTCCCAGGAATGCTTTTGAGTAGGTTTGACACCCAAGACAACCTCTTAAATTTCTATAATTTCTTTCTATGCCTTGTGTATGCTTTTGTGTTACAATGATTGTTGTGGCTGCAGGAAAAGCTCTGGAAAACTCATCAGTAAGTGGTTTGTTGGCATGCAGGCCCAAGAAAATATATACATTACTTAAATGTCACTTCAGTTCTGGTCTGGAGTCCTAAGTGGGTTTTCAGATGATACTTTATGCTGCCCCTCTGAACTGCAATCGTAATCACCAGTGTCTGAATTAATTTAACAGTAACTGGGGGCAAAGATGTGAATGGCAGCATGTTTATTCTCCATAACCAGGGTTTCCTGAGCTACCTTTGATCCAAGCTAGTTGTTGCAGCATAATGCTTTATGGTCCAAGAGGTTCAGGTAACACCAGTGTGGGCACATCTTCAGCCTGGTTGTGGGTGTGGCCTTTGCAGATCCTCAGCCCAGGGTACCAGGATGCAGATTTTAATAGCAGCTCTCTGCACAGCTACCTCAGTCAGTCTTGGATGCTCTATCCCACTCCCAGGTTCCTATGAGGAAGGCAGATTAAATTTCTGGAGCCACTTCCCCAGTCTTAACCTGAAGATCCCTTCTCTCAGCAGCAATTTGTGTTCATACTATTCCCTAATATCTGGCAGACTTAAGCCCTTCACCATGTATCTGTATGGCACTAAAGCATCCTCAGCCCATGGAGAAAGGTGACAGATCCTTGTCTTACCTTGGTCTGGAACGTACAGAAGACATGAGTCAGGAATGGGTGCTCCCAAGCTAAGGAGAGGACTCTCTTCTCCACCATTGTACATTCAACATCATCATCCATCAGCACCACATCCTTCTTCAGGGCTTTCACAGCAAAATATTGGTCTGTGCTCTTCAGCTCGGCAAGGAACACCTAGGGTGGAATCAGCAGGTCAGAAGGAGTGATTCTCTCCCCTCAGGGCTGGCAACACAGCCATGTGAGGGTGGGAGCTGGGCTCTGGGCAATTCACCAGGGTAGACCTTAAAAAAGATGATGTTTAAGGCCCAGTTCTGCCATTAAGATGTGAAGACTTCGAGTTTATTCCCCACAACCAGAATAGTTTTATGAAGTTGAGCCCTGGGGAACGATGAGAGGTTCTTGGTGATTACAAAAGCAGGGTCCTACATAGGACATATCAAACAGCCACTTCTGATAACAGAAACCACCCTTATGCAAATGCTCCTGAGATACATTTCCTGTTTTCTGACTTCAAATAACAAAACACAGAGTATTGCTTTGTCACCATTTGAAATGCAAATGCCCTGCCATAGATCCTCAGCTGGTGGAAACCAGTGTCCACTAGTAGCTGGACTGATCTATATCAGGTGTGGCTTTCTGCACTTCTTCCCAGTTAGCAGGTCTGAGCAAACAGGTTGGGTCTTCTCTAAGAATGGGAAGATACACCCCAGTGGAGTTACAACATCTACCTGTTTTTATAGACAGGGAAAATGAGACATGGAGCAGCAGAGAAGGGTTTTCTAGAGGCCACAGAGCAAAGAAGTCTCCCCTGGAAGGCAGTGCCAGTCCAGAACTTCCCACTAACAGCCTGCCAACACTGTTTCCATGGACTAAATAAATATGTAAGATTCATCAAAGAGGTCTTTGAAGTTCTCTGCCAGACACTATTTACTGAGTAAGCTCAGGCATGTTTCAGCCCTGACAAAAGTTTTATTTACCCTTTTGGCTACTGCTGCATTTCACTTTGTAGCACCAGACAGAGAGTAGAGCCTAGAGCCTCCCTCTGTCTGTGCAGTGAATGACCAGAAATGCTAACAGTGCTGATGCTGCAGGCACCCTTTTCATCCTTGTTTTTGTGCAGGGCACTGCTCTCGTGGGGAAAATGGGGAACACGCCACATTTGTGACGTGTGCCGTGACTTCCAAGGGGCAGGAAGGCAATGCCAAACCTCAGGCAGAGGCTGTGGTGGGACACTGCCTCATGGATCTGACCCCCAATCTCCCTGGTCCATGAAGAACTAGAGAGACCCCTCAGGCACTGAGATCTGCACACCCTGTCCCCTCTATGGGGAAGTGAATCTTGCTCCAAGCAAATGAGGGCACCAGGAGTGACACCTACACAGGAAACCTGTGGGTGAGTTTTGCTGCAGAAAGGCATGAAATAGCCTGTCCTCTGCACACCCACATGGTGCAGAGAGACACAGATGCTCACAGGCTTGGAGAGTCCATGTTAGCACAAGGGCTAATGCAAAATACAGAATCTGCTTCAATGGAGGTATTCCAGACTTGACTAGACAAACACCTCAGCAGCCTCATCTCAGTAGACCTGTCTCGAGTAGTGGTTTGGATTAGATGACCTCCAGAGATCCCTTCCTTCCAATAGAAGTGTTTCTATGACATCTATGCTCTCGAGTCCAAGTTAGTCTGGGCTGTGGGTTTTGGGGTATTCTGGCTTAGCTCTGAGATGCCTCAGCTCTGGTTCCCATGCAAACTGTAGACAGGACATCTTCTAGTGCCAGCTGTCCCTGCCCATGGCAGGGGGGTTGGAACTAATTGGTCTTTCACATCCCTTCCAACCCAAACCATTCTATGATTTTATGATTTTCAAGCTAACACAGAAATATTTTAACAGTTTAAGAACTGGCTGCAGGAATTGCTCCAGACCTCTTTGCAGGCAAAAATCAGCCCTTCATTAAGGCACAGTTCCACCATGGAAAGATGTGGGATGTGAAGAACGTGATACATGATGATACTCCTTCTCCTTACTGGCTGTGAAAATACAACAAGTTCCTCTAAAATTGCTTTATGCAGCTTTGCTCTGGCACTGAATAACATGAGTCCCCTTCCAGGGGATATCTGCAAGAAGGAGGAGCAATCCATAATTCATCAGGATTAATGAATCTGCTGAAAACAGGTGGCTCTTGTTTCAAAAGCACAAAGTCTTGGCTGTTGCAAAATTTGTTTCACACTCCCGCACAGATTGGAGCTGGGAAAGAGCAAGTTATTGTTCCCAGCTGGGGAGCTGCTGCTCTGGAGAGGAGATGGGATTCACACTCAGCTTCTCAGCTAACGCTTCCACCTCCCTCTGAGTCTGCTCACTAAGCTGGCAGGAGTAGCTGCAGGAAGGGGGACAGAACAGAAATCTTTCCCACCAGCTTTCTGTGGATGCACAGGACCCATTAACCTGCAGAGAAGGTGTAGTTGCAGATTTACTTGGGGCTTTCTTCTCCTGTCATGGGCACTCACGAGACAGTAACTAATGGGACAGAGAGAAGGGCAAGGAAGATCTTTGTCTTAGGCGAAGAAGAAGACTGAGTTCAAGATTCAGCCATGCCAGAGCAAAGATTCTTCAAAGGCTTGGAGATTTATCAGCAACAGTGTGACTAGGAGGACCAGGGGAGTAACCTGTACTGGGCATTGGTGAGGTCGCACCTTGAATCCTGGGTGCAGTTTTGGACTCCTCACAGGAAAGACATTATGGTGCTGGAGAGTGTCCAGAGAAGGGAACGGAGCTGGGGAAGGGTCTGGAGCACCAGGATTGGCTGAGGGAGCTGGGGGGGCTCAGTCCGGAGAAAAGGAGGATCAGAGGGGACCCCCTCACTCTCTCCAAGTCCCTTACAGGAGGGGGCAGACAGGTAGAGGTTGGACTCTGCTCCAAAGGAACAAGTGATAAGACATGAGGAAATAGCCCCAAACTGTAGCAGGGGAGATTTAGATTATCTCCTAGGAAAAATCTATTCACTAAAAAGTTGGCCAGGCATTGGAACAGGCTGCTCATGCCAGTGGTGAAGTCACCATCCCTGGAAGTGTTCAAAAGGCATGCAGATGTGCCATTTGGGGACATGGTTTAGCAGTGGGCTTGGGAGTGATGAGTTAATGGTTGGACCTGATGATCTCAGAGGCCTTTTTTGACCTAAATGATGACATCTATGATTCTATGCTTTTTCCCAAGTGGCCTTCAAACCCCAAGCTATTTTGTGTCACAAAAAACAACATTTAGATGTAATCAGCGCATCTCAGTCCCCGGATGCTTACCTTGCCAAAACTGCCCTTCCCCAGCATCTTGTGGAGGACAAAATCTTCAATGGTCAGTTTTAGCTGCACTTGGTGCTCTTGCTGCTCCTGGGACTGGTCTCCCAAGTCTGTCTCTATCACAGACTCCCCCTTCATTGTGCCCTCCACTGGAGTCTCCCAGGAGATGCCTTGTGGCTCTGCAACACACATCAAAGCATACAAATAAACCCCTGGAAACGAGCAGAAAATCCCCAGAACACTTAGAGGTATTGTTACCAGAGGTTTCAAAGGGTCTTTCAAACACATGGAAATGTGGTGGGCATATCTAAGTAAATTGACTCTGCTCCCACACTGCTGTCTCTCCAGAGTAGATTTTACTCCAGTGGAATTCCATCTGCTTCAGTGGCATTAATTTACAAATTCCTTCATCTGCCTTTCTGTTTCATAGCAGCAAAACATGGCCAAACCCTTAATTTCTGGCCACCTGTCTCCTTCAGTCCTTCTTGCTGCTTGTTATTATGATGTGGTCCCATTTTCTCAGGGTCTTTTCAAAACCCATGGCAAAGCTAGATGAAAAGATGGGACAGCGTTGTCATACAGGGTCCCTGCTCTGGTTATGAAGCGTTCCAGATCAAGCATTCCAGCTGTCCCGGAGTGGAATCACTCAGAGGTTTTTCAGTCACCCATTCACTTGGATGGACACAAATTTGTAAGAGATTCTGTCTCTCACTGGCTTTATCCCATTGCTCCACTGTTTTAAAATGCTGAACAGCAAGGACACTGCTCATCAGACAAACAACTCCACATGTAAAACAGATGTGAAACCATGTGGGGCTTTACTGATTCACATCAGCATACCCAGTTCTACTTGCAGAAAAGAAAGAAACTAAGCACAGATGTGGACATAATTTATTTCCCCTTGGGGCTAAAGGACATTTATTCTCCTGAACATCTGGTCTTGTAGCACAGAGGGCTGTGACACCTAGATCAGCTCCTGGGTGAGTGAAGTGGGGATCTGTCAATGGTTCTCAAAGCTACTGGAAGTCAATCCCAAACCAAAAATAGGAAATCAGAAAGGAAATGGGCCACAGAGATCAGAAGGACTCCAAACCTGCTGTTTAGAGCTCAGTTTCTCTGTAAAGTTCTCAGATTTTAAAATCTGAGAGCCCCAAGTAGGGAATAAGAATATTATTGCCAATGAAGGTATGAGACATGCTCAAGCACCACTTATGAAAGGATGTTTAGGCATTAGCTGAAGGAGTGGTGGGATGACATGCCGGAAATGCAGGTTTATAGGGAAATAACCAGGTTGGGATCCAAGCTATCTGCCATGCCCAGGTGATGTGGCTGGGAAAACCAGTTGGTATCCCGGGATCAGAAAGGGCAGAGGTTGGATATTAGAAAGAGGTTCTTCACCCAGAGGGTGGTTGGGCACTGAACAGGCTCCCCAGGGCAGTGGGCACAGCACCAAGCCTGCGAGAGCTCAAGAAGCTTTTGGATGATGCTCTCAGGCACACGGTGTGACTCTTGGGGATGGTCCTGTGCAAGGCCAGGACTGGACTTGATGGTCCTTGAGGGTCCCTTCCAACTCAGCATATTCTGTGAGTTTGTCTTGGTCTAGGCTGGAGAGATGTGTGAAAGATTCACTGGCTAATAAACTCCCCATCCTTGTCACCTCCAACTAACCACGTACCAACCCTAACATTAACAGAGCTCCCATTCCATATCACCAGGGGGAATTACCTTTTTTCCCCATTGTAGATGCTGGCAATGCCTGCAGTGGTGTTACATCCTTCACTGGAACTGGGAACCCAATTTCAAGAGGCCCATCCCTGGAGATCTGTTCAGTGTCACGCTGAGAGCGAGCCTGGAGAACAGGAAACAGCAAATGGCTTTTGAGCCAAATGTCATGTTCTGAGCTTATAAATGTTGTGGCTTCTTGAGCATGACTCACAAAAGCAAAGATCTGGAAAAGCCTTTGCTTCTGAGAAGAGCATGTCAAGACTTAAATTATTTACCTGCTGAGTGCTCTCTATCATTGCCAGGGCTTCAGCCATTAGTTTCTGGTTAACTCCACAAAGATTTGCTACTTTTGTCTGGCACTTGTGATGGACATTCATGCCACATGCTGAAAGGAAAGAACAAAAAGAGTCAGACCAACAAAAGCTGTAAAGGGTGGGGCGGGAACGTGTGCTGCTGCTGTCCAAGGGCAGACAACAGCCACATAAACAGCTCAAATATCTCATGAGATGGCACGCAGGTTAATTTTTTGGTTCTCCATAGAGGCTTTCTGAAATCTTTTTCTGGCGAAAGGTTGGATTTTCACATGCATCAGCCTTTGCAGGTACAGGCTACCAAAACTCTGCAGTCCTTCAGCTCAGAGGTAATCACAGAACAGGATCTCTCCAATGATGTAGGATTATGAAGATAGTGAAGTGTCTGGGGTCTGTCTGATATTGGAAATAGAGCATCATTCATATTAGGGGTGATTTTGGAAGATCAACAGTGTTCTGTGATATTCTTTGCCTCTTTGGGAAGCAACTCTTCAGCCTTGAGGACCACAGATCTCTCTGTGTACAAACATTCTTCTTGAAGAATGATCTTCCTTGAAGGACAGTCCTGTAGCCCACTCCTTTGCCACCCTGGATGCCATCTCATTCAGGCTGTGCAGAGGTGGGTGGTAAATGAGATTTGGCTTTTCAGACTGCAACCTTCTAAAGACGACGACCCCCTCCCATACTCAGCTCATGCCACGTACACCAGGCACTCACCGTCACACTTCAGTCCCTGCCGTGCAAGGCCCCAGAGGAGGGTCCCACAGTGCTCGCAGAAAGTGGGGCTCTTGTAGTTGTAGACTTTGAAGCGGTGAGGCATGTCAATCTTGAACCTCTCTTTGTGGAACTGCAAGACAAAAGCATGTCAATCTTGAACTTCTCTTTGTGGAGCTGCAAGATGAAAGCTGTGTTGGCAATTCACTCCTCTCCACCTCAGCTCCACATGGAAAAGCCAAACTTGCACCACAGGGTGTCTACTGTCTTTTTATCCTTTGTCAAGCAGAAACTATCTATAACTATGATGCAGGCACACAAAGCCAAATTTTGATACATAATAATTGCAATTCAACTATTAATTAGGGAAGTGGGTAATTTAATCTCTAGGCTTGATTTATCTGACCAAGGAACTGCTTGCTTCTCATCTACATGCCCAGACTCCCCTAAAGCTCAGTGGGAAAATATTGGTGCATCTAAAAATAGTTAATCTAATCCTGAAATGGATGTCTACATTTGTTGTCATGGAACACTCCTTGGAAAAGTCTGTTTTTCCTCTTTTTATATACAGAGAGGGAAAGCTGATGACAAAGTTGGATACATCTACCCTGGAGATGTCAGAAGACAAGTGAGATGAATCTTATCTCTAACAACTGCAGGAGAAGAGGAGCCAGGGTGGGACTGAGCGAACACAAGGTATAGGACACAAGGAAAAGGGAATAGTCCTATCAAGAGTTTAAGTTTGGGTTTTGCCTACCAAAAAGTAAAGGTTAGAATAAACTAATATGAGAAAAATAAAGTAAATTATAGTGGAGATGGTACATCTTCCAATGACTGCTTGGTAATCTCAGATAACACAGACTGGGGCACTCGAGAGCAAATCTGAAAATTTGGCGTGATGTCTTGCCTGAGATCAGAGAGCGAAGAGTTTTCCCAGTAAATCCCCACTTCATGTCCATGATCTCCCTCTGAGCTTTACTTTATGCATTAGAAAAATGTCACTTCTGATTCAGCAACTGCTTATTCAGCAGCTGCATTTGAGTAAATCATAAGTGGGAGGCAATGAAACCACTGGGAATGTAAAAAGCAAAGATCAGATCACACAGCTTGTAATTCACTGGGACCTTTTGCTTCATCAGAAGTTGTTTTGCAGAGAGATCTGAATGACACAAGTTTTTTTTTAAAAGCAGCCTAATAATACTAACAATAACAACAATAGTAATAATACCTACCATTGTTTCTCTGCTATTGATTGCTGATCCTGTACACTTGGCTATTACTTTATCAATGCACTTCTTATGAATGGCAGCATTGCACTCTGCAACAGCAAGTGTGTCATGGTGTTATTAAGGAAATTCCTTAAGAAAAGATTAAGTAAATAATGATAATAAGGAAATTAAAAAAAAATTTCTTACGTCTGCATTGATAGCCTTGCTTATTCAGACCCCTGAAATAAATAGAGAAGTGGTTAATTCTGAGTTGTCTGAAAGCCTCAGCAGAACAAAAGACAGTGACATTAATGAAAGAAAGAGAATAAAATCACTTTGCTTTTTATCAGTCTTTGTAGAGCTTATTTAATTTCACTACCTTCATTCAATCTAATGGTGGAGCGATTTTCTGTGGTTTTCACAGCCTTTTCAGCATATATTCACATTCTGAATTTGACAATATCCAAACAGCAAACCGGACTGATGAGAATTGTTTGCGCATTTGGCCAAACCCCAAAATGTTTGTAAACAAACAACTCAAAAATGACAGGAATTTTCACAGTTGGGATTGCAACTATGAACCACATCCTTGAAGAGATGCAATAACTACACATAAGCTGTCAAGGGCCTGACAGCAGGAGCAGAAATAATCATCACAGAATCATTTAGGTTGGAAAAGACCTTTAAGATCAAGTCCAACCACTAACCCAGATTTGCCAAGTCCAACCCCAAACCATGTTCCCAAGTGCCACAACAACACAAGAACTGGTCCCCAGGGTTGAAAGAGGAAAAGCATAGATCTACTTCCATTTACCATACAAACTCATGACAGACAGAGCAAAAGGTGGGTTGTGGGAAGAAGGTGGCTGTGAACTCGTGGCACTTGACATTATGGATTTTGGCCTGTTTGATGGCTCCCCTGCGCTGGTGCAAGGAGAAGAAGCCTTCAGTCTCACAGTCAGCCAGGTCTTTTGCATCTGGGGGAAAGGAAACAGAAGATTTATTAGGGGACCTTGTCCTGACCAGGCACCTTGAGATCGTGCAGCTGCCAACATATCAAGTGACTGAAGCTGATGATTCACCCATGGGAATGAATACTCAAAACCAAATAATTTTATGAAACCCACACAAGGCTTGTTTGAATGTTTTTTATCTACTACTCCTACACTAAAATGGCTTTAAACTTGGGGCTCTGAGCTCCCCTGGATATTCATAATGCTGCTATTGAAACACAGACCAGAAATTTTCCAAGAAGAGATAATTCAAACATAAAATTTTAACTTTGCACGGCACTGAAGAACCATGCCATAAAAAAAAAGATGAAATTACATAAAATTGATAATTATTTATATATGCACATAAACACGTGTGTATATATATATATACATATACACCAATATATATAGATATATGTGGTTATTTAACTGAATCCCTTATGTTCATGTGTGTGAATAAGCACAGAGGTATATTCTTAGGATATATTTTTTTGTTATTTTTCCATGCCAACAGTCACTTTGCTGTTTGCTGTGTCCATACCATTATTCACAGTTCACCTTTAAACTTTTCAGAACAGCAAACACACCATTCTGAATTCACATGCACAAATGCACCTGCACATGTGCTTGTGTCTACAAAACTGATTTGCACACAGGATCTCACTCTCCATCCCTGCTTTGTCTCACTCACACATTACACAGCAAGTTACACAGGTAATCTGTGGAAACTGGCCCGTGTGATCTGATGCTGATCTTGCTATTTCTAACACAAACGCAACTTGCATTTTCTATGCTTTGACCTCTCTGGCCTCTTATAACACACAAAGAGACAGCAACAGTCTAGTCTATATTAAGGATAAGAATGGTTAAGAAAACATCAGAATGGACATTCTATTGTCTGATTTCAGTGCTTTTATGATTTTATAGGGTTTTCTTTATTCTTCTAGATATCTATACCTTACAACTTCACCCCAAGGGTGTGAGAATTTTGGCAACAAAGACAAGAGAATAAGACTAAACATGGGATTCAACATATTTTCTTCAAGGAAGCAAAATGCGTTTCACTTGGACATCAAACTCTGCAGGTGGGACTTGGTTCCCAGTGAGGACACGTAAACGACTGTGTGTCCCCTTCCCAGGGTGACTGAGCTGCTGACACATCCCTGGAGGTCTAGCTGGAGCAGGCAATGGAGCCCAGTGAATGACTTGGCTCACCTTGCAGTGGAAACCTTCATTTGATCAGATGAATCACTCTCCAGGTTCTTTTCCACTTTTGCCTGGATCGCCCTTGGACTTAAAAGCTCCACTAACAAACGCACTCAGGTGTTGTCAACTGTAAATCCTATCCCAGCCATCACAGCTGCACTAAAATGCACATCATGGCACATCTCACATGCATAGAATCATAGGATCATTTAGGTTGGAAAAGACCTTTAAGATCATTGAGTCCAACCATTAACCCAGCACTGCCAAGGGCACCACTAAACCATGTCCCCAAAGGCCACATCTATATGTCTTTTAAACACCTCCAGGAATGGTGATTCCACCACTGCCTTGAGCAGCCTCTTTCAGTGCTTGACAATCCTCTCTGTGAAGAAATTTTCTCTAATATCCAATTTAAACCTCCCCTGGCACAACCTGAGTCCATCTCCTCTTGTCCTATTGCTTGTTACCTGGGAGAAGAGCCTGACCCCCACCTGGCTACAGCATCCTCTGATGTAGAGAGCAAGAAGGTCCCCCCCTTGAGTCTCCTTTTCTCCAGGCTGAGCCCCCCCTGCTCCCTCAGCCACTTCTCATCAGACTTGTGCTCCAGACCCTTCCCCAGCTCCGTTCCCTTCTCTGGACATGTTCCAGCTCCTCAATGTCTTTCTTTTAGTACATAAAATAGAATTATTTGAGAGGGAACTGGCTTCTGATGTATCTATTCTGTCTTGCTGAGCACAATGGGAAAATCTACCATTTTAGTGGTAAAACAGCCAAAAACCTTCCTTGAAAAACACAGAACAGTCAATCTTCATCCCCATCACAGAATAAAAAGTGCTTTTTTTGAGTTTTCATTTCAAACATTTATGTTAGTTCTTACGAATCAATCAGGATTAACACAGGCACTGCTTTTAGTGAAGACACCACGTCTGCCCCACAGACCAGAAATCAGAGCCATCAACTAAGAAAATCACTTGCCACTTATTTCCAGGAAGTATCTTGCATTCATCAGCATTCGTCCTTGAGGTTTCAGTTCTAGCTGGTTGAGACAAGTGAAATACAAGAACAAAAAGACTATTAAACAGTAATTAAAAAAAAAAAAAAAAGGAAAAATTATTTCAGATGACTTCAAGACAGCAGTAATTCAGATGACTTCAAGCTATCTCCTTTTCCCAGTGGGAATTGATGAATACCAATGGATGCTAATTTTGGGGTTGCTCATATCCACGTGGGGCAACTATAGAGAGAAGAGGGTAGATCACCTCCCATGAAACACCCAGAGCAGCATCACAGAAGAGATAAATGTGACTAAACCACAGAAGATGAAGACAGGTTTTTAGACACCAGAGCAGGACCAGCACTACCTATAGAGGAAGCTTATTCCCAATGGATCCTGAAAGGGGAAAGTGGGAGCACTTCAAAAAACCCAGCCAACTTCAGATGGGCGATGCTGAAATCTTTTAGACATCGAGTTCTGGAAGTCTAACTTCATTGCAGTCAAGGTACTACAAACTTACTCAGACACCTTTTTTGGCCTTTTCACTGGACCTGGAAATTCCCACCTACCTCAATCAGCATGCACAGTCACCTTTGGAAATCGGAATCCACTTGCCTAGGTATAAAAGGACCTAAATTCACGGATTTCTTCAGCCTGGGAACCACAGTAATGCCTTCCCCACCCACCTCCAGCACAGCCTGAGCAGGGTTACCTCTCTACCATCCAGGTCAAACTGTGCCCTTGCACAGAAAAAATTCTACTGTCTCTCCTCACAACCCCTGGAGGATGAGACACCTCGGACCACCCTCCCCAGGCTGTAACTTGTATCAGGGAGTAAGTAGAGAGATCTGAGGAGATGCTACCAGGCTGGGACACAACAGAACCAGGGACTCCCAAATCCACTTCACCTCAGCACCCCAGACTATGTGCCCCCTCTCCTCACCAGGCTGCTGGGGTTGGAGTCATGTTGAAGAGAGGCTTTTAGTTTTCAATTCCATCCCTAATTATCAAAATTCTGTCAAAGTTATGTGTTAAAACATAGAATGTTAAGGGTTTGGAATGGACCATAAAGATCATCCAGTCCCTGCCATGGGTAGGGACACCTCCCACTAGACCAAGTTGCTCAAGCCCTTATCCAACCTGGCCTTGAACACTTCCAGAGTTGGGGCATCCGGCAAAAACCAAATGTGCAAATCTCTACCAAATCTTGTTTTTAGGTCTTGTAAGAGACCAAGGCCTTTTTGACTTTTCTACTCTCTGCTTAACCCAAGCATTTTACACTGAGAACTGGCACAAGAAATAAAGCAAACAAAAAAAAATCCAGGATATCAGTTCCTCTCAAAATGTCTTTCCACTTCATTGTTACTCATGACTACTGGATCTTACATTTTAAACATTATTATCACGAACTTTGTTGTTTGGACTGCCAAGGAACACACCCTTACATTTAGCACCTTATGAAGCCTGTTACGTCAAATTTACTCCACTCTAACTGCAGTGATTTTAAAGGAGTTCCTACGACATAACTCTGAAGTCAGGCAGCTCTGACCAGTTTCTTGACATTAGATAAAATGTTTAAAGTTCCTTCCCCAGAGAACATAAAATAACTCATGTTTAGCCACTCATATTACCATTTGTTCCCCGTGGGTCTCCTCAGGGAAGATTAACATGTGGGCATGGCTCACCTGAACCAGAATCCTCACTAGCAGAGGGCATGTTTCAACGTGGCAGCAGCAGGTGAAATAAATTGTGCCACACTCTTCTTTTCTGACAGGTCTTTCCCTCAAGTCATACCCAAGTAGGCTCAAAACATCATTCCTTGGATGGCAGCCAGTTCCTGCTGCCCTGCTGGTGACAGTCACAGCCTGGCAGGGACACAAGGCATTCCCTACCCTGCAGCGGCTCCCCATCGCATCCTGCAAGAGAGAATAACGATGCTCACCCATATCTCTGTCTTCCCATTGCTCTTTTTGCACCTCTCAGCCAGCACCTTGAGTTCCACTGTGGTCTCTGAAACCATCTCAGCGCTTTTGTCCTTGACAACGATGTGCATGACCCTGCCATTGTTGATGTGGGCATCAAAAGTGCTGTTCCAGGGTGGGTACATGGTGGGCTTCTTCTGCACGTACACCTGGCCATTCTCTGTCAAAAGGAAGTGGTTTAGGTTGACTGGACCTGCTTCTCATCTGCTATAAGGCTACCACCCTACAGCCCATGAGACAAGTCTGTGCTATTTACCAACACTAAATTAGTCTCAATCCTGGGATGGTGTTAAGAGTGTCCTAGGAGGCTACAAGGGGAAGTGAAGCCTAGGATTGGATTCATCTCACTTAAATTTAGATGTCTACAATGTGTATGCCCATATCTGAGCTGTCTGAATATTGACTTCATCCAGATCCAGTGCATATAATCAAATATAAATCAGTGGACTAAGGCTGGTTCATTTGACCAAATATAGATACGTACCTTAGAAAAGGTAATTTCCATCCTTGACTCCATCAACTCTGTGGAGGAGACCTTAACTGAAGACTCCAACACCACAAGATACCCACTCCTAATCACGTGAACCTCATCCCAGAAAACCAGCTATGTGGATCATCTGTCCCCATGCGAAATGAGACGCGTCTGCTTCCATGTCCCCAGAAACTGGGATGCACTTCAGGATTAAGGTTCAGCTGAAGCACATAGCCAGTCAGCAGCTAACTAAGAGATACTGATACAGGAACTGTCTTGCTGACCTGCAACCATTGTAGAGTTTTCAACCAAGAAAACTTTTCCTCATGCCTTATTTCCTCCTCCTTCACAGCATCTGAAAATGGTGATACATGAAAACAGTATCTCTGAGGCTTGCAGAATTCTCTCTAGTTAGCTCTCTCTGAAAAGTCTCAGCCAGATTTATTTATCTGACAGCCCGTTTTATTTCATAAAGCCCTGTAAAAGTTTTGAGTGTTTCCTCAAGATAAATTCTGTATCACAGTTATCCTCTGAAAATTTTCAACCTCTCAAATGCTGAAGCTGGAGGAATAAGGGAATTAAAAGCAGTTTTGTGAGCAGCAGGCCTGCAACTCCTGTCTGCTAAAGACCCTGTCCCTATTTCCAATAATCCCAGCCTTTCCCTCATCCCACCCAGCTGGAAAAGAACATGCATCTGATAGTCTGGAAGCTGGAGAAAATTTTTCCCTAGATGCAAGGACTAATTCAGTTTTGTCCCTCTGCTCAGCTTTGATTTACACAGGCAGGAACTCCAGGATTTCTGAGGCTTTTACCACATCTTTAGGACAGATTAAAACTGGTAAACAAGCTCCAAAGCTATTGAAAGCAGGAGAAAAGGAGAATAAAGGAAACAGTAAATTCATGATTGTGTAATATTAATCTCAGGAAATGAGAGAATGTTTACTGGGGAAGGGAAAGAACAAATATCAGGGCTGTGAGATTATAACAAAAATCTCCCTTGAGCACCCTGTACACTGGAGAAAGGGCTCCCAGAGCTTCTACATAAATTACACTCACTAGATAGATTTAGGCTGAGATACAGCTTCCTGAGGAAAGGCGTGCAGGATCCCACAGGCAGCACTGACTTGCTGAAATTTCACCCCATGACCCAACACCTGGCTCTCACAAAGTACTTTTGCACTCAGTTCCATCACATAAACTTGATTTAAACTGCATTAGGCTCCGACCATCTGCACTGCATCATAAACTGAGCAGAGATCACAGAATCACCAAGGCTGGAAAAGACCTTCAAGATCACCAAGTCCAACCTTTAGCCAAATACCACCTTGCCCATTAAACTGTGTCACCAAGTGCCATGTCTGTTTGTTTTTTGAACACTTTCAAGGATGGTGACTCCAGTGTATTCCTGGGGAGAAATTATCTGATCCCCAGATCATTCCTACAGCATAAAACCACTTCTCAACCTTGTCAGGTATGTTGTGGTCAGCAA
This sequence comes from Acropternis orthonyx, assembly GCA_035583155.1. Taxonomy (NCBI): domain Eukaryota; kingdom Metazoa; phylum Chordata; class Aves; order Passeriformes; family Rhinocryptidae; genus Acropternis; species Acropternis orthonyx. The sequence goes on from JAWWEU010000040.1 coordinate 2,827,776, forward strand.
AGTCCATTTCCCCAAAGCTCAGAGCACCTCAGTCTAAGATGAATCCACCTCTATCAGTGGGGTTGACTTTTCTCATATGCAGATTGAGGCAATCATATACTGAGCTCACTGTCTGCAGGCTTAATTCATTCACATCAAGCTTGCAAATATATATTCTACACACTCTTTCAACAAAACCACAAAAAGTCAGAGATAAAAACGAGACAGAAAATTCCCAGCATCCTGGAGAACAGAAATCTGAATAAGGACCATTATTTCTTTGCTACATCAGTGAAAAAACCACACATGTGAAACACAGCACTTGCAAAACAAGTGCTTTCGTTTGCGCTGTGCTCCAGAACACCAGGCTTAAACAAACAAACCCTGGAATGTGGATGAGCTGCCCGATGTACGGGATCAGACGGTCACCCCTGGTGCATCCCCGCTGACGGCTGTGGAATTCTGCCAGGGATTAATCCAACCCTGGGTTCCTGAAAAATAAACCAGCAACTGTCTTTCCCGGGGAGCAGCTTCCACCATAGCTGGGAGCACTTTTCCTGGAGGCTTGCTGAGTTCAAACACGGAGCAGTATCTTTCATGAAGCAAATGTCACCAAGGCAGGTGGCAAAATGGCACCAGGCCAGGTGGCTTGTGAAGGCAGAAGCCACTTTTAAAGGGCAGATTTTTTTATACCTCAGGGGCGCATATGATCTCTGAAAAGTTTTGCCATCAGTCATAAATTGCTATAATATTTCTAAGTGTAGGGGGTTGTAGTGTTTTGTGTTGTTTTAAAAATTATATCACAAAACACCAGGGTCCCTTTTGTAAAATAAATGAGTGGAAAAGCAAAACAAAACAAAACAAAAGGGATGTCCAAGATCTTTCCCGAGCTTCTGAAACTCTTTAGGGTGGCCTTGATGTGACACCCCTGTGTCCACAGATGATGTGCTTTACTCACAAACCCTGGGGACCTCTGTCCCAGTGACTTTTGGCATGGCTGGTTGACAAGGAACAGCCTTTGGCATGAGCCCAAAGCCAGAGTAAAACCCCTTGGTTTTGGAAACCAAACACATTTATCATCTACCACTGTCCTGTTTGAAAAAAAAAAACAAAACCACTCAAACAAAAAGCCACACACACGCTTTGCTAATGCTAAACACAGAATCACCGAATGGCTTGGGTTGGAAGAGACCTTAAAGATCATCCAGTTCCAATGCCCTGTCATGGGCAGGGACACCTTCCACTATCCCAGGTTGCTCCAAGCCCCATCCAACCTGGCCTTGGACAATTCCAGAGATGGGGAAGCCACAGCTTCTCTGGGCAACCAGTGCCAGCCTCAAAAACCTCACAAGTAAAGGACTTCTTCCAATATCAAACATGGTATATGTAACATGGTATATATCTGATCCATAATAGGACACTGTAAAAGTCAGAGCAAAGTCATCTTCCAAACTGGTTCCAGCACAGAGCTTGAAAAGATTTGAGACTGGATCAATCCTGGGTCCGGGACTGGATCAAGGTCTGGGTTTAGACACGTCCTGCCCTGCTCAGCAATCACTTGCCCTAAAGAAATCTGAAAGTCCAAGTGTCAGAGCACAGGGCTGGTGGTTCAGGATGGTTTGCATCTCTTACCAGCTGTGCAGCTGGTTCACTCCTACTCCTTGGTCATGTCAAAATTTTCGTCAAAATTTGCATATTAGGGAAACAGTATATATTTTTTTAATCCCATTACCATTGAGTGGAAAGTGCTTTTTGAATCCAGGGACCAGAGAGCAAACTGTGACTCAAAAAAAATTAAAAAAATTGTGAAGCAGGGATAAGACATGGTTTAGTGGTGGAACTGGCGGTGTTGGTTTAATGGCTGGACTTCATGATCTCAGAGGTCTTTCCCAACCTTAATGAGTCTCTGATTCTAGTTCAAACATGCTCAGCCAGTGCTTGTCTGGAGACCTTTTTCCTTCTCTAAGCCTGTTTGAGCATGGCAGCTCCTCGGGGTGGTCATGCTGACAGCATTTCTGGCATTTAGAGTCATGCTTAGCTCTCTGAATGTCACATGTGTACCTCTGAGCGGACTGTCCAGTCAGCAGAGAGCACTGGGCTTTTCTAGGATGTGATTCATCACACTCATTACAGATGCGTTCCTCAAGCTGAGACGAATCCCACCATGGAAACCCCTGTTTATTCCCCTGGGCTATAATTCACTGACAGTTGAATTGCTTATACATCAATATCCTTCCAGAAGACTGGAATTATAGGGCAGGTGGATCCCATGGTGGCCTCACCTTTTCTTAGTCACCTTAAGGAAAAGTTCACCATCCACACATGGAAACACCCTCCCTCAGCAGCAGATTAACACCTCACAAGGGTGGTTCAACCCACCCTAAGAGGGGAGTCTGAGGTGAATCAGTCCCAGAAGGTTCCTGCTGACTCTGATGTGACGAGGAGTCCCTCTGAGCAATCACTGGATGAAATTACACCCCACAAACAGAAATCTTCTAATAGCAGAATGCCAGTTTTGGTATATTCAGTCCTCACTAATGGAGAAAAGTTGCCCCAAACATACTTTTTTATTTCTTGTTGGTAGAGGAATTATTATAATAATAATCATAATAACTATAATTATTACAATAATTTAAATATATACAATTATTATAATAATTATGATTAGTGACTCTTGGGAGCACATAAATTATATCCCTTAGTATTTTGTGTTTGAAAACGCTTTCAGCTCTGTGTAAGACAAATAAATACAGGTCTGTTCTGACCAAATTGATTTTTTCACTTCTGAACTGACACACACTTCGATTTGAGTTATGGATTTCAAAGACCTCATTAAAGTAAACAGCCAAGTCCTGCACAGAGCTGAAATAGGTGGTACTTTCAGTTAGAAGTGAGGTTTCAGGGATATCTTGTTGTGCAGTATTTTCTTTCCTTTGGAATTTACCAGTCACATCTTTCATAATCATTTAAAATATCATTCAAATCAAGAAATAATTCAATGTGATAAATGCTGACTCTTTAAACAAACAAACAATCTCAGTGAAATACTGAATTATTTTAAAATTCTTAAAAAGAAATTTAAAACTACTTTAACGTCCTCTGGGGATTAGAGTCATAGGCATTGTCAATAAAGAGGGACTTCTGAGTGGATTTAGTTTCTTAAAGAATCACAACAGTCAAATTGGGAGTTTATCAAAGAGTTAAGAAATAACAATCAGTGTTAGGGAATTTCCCTGACACTGAAGGTCTTGTTCTTCATGATCCTTCAAAAGCAGGACTGAAGAACTTTTCATCCTCTCACTGGGACTATTTTCATGCATAAGACATGTAAGAAATGTTTCCCCTATGAGGACTCATCAATGTTGGTCCATCAGGAAAAGTGTGCAAGAATCCCTTCATCCAGACAGAGAAAACTGCTTTGCGTGAGGTTTCACTTTCAAACCTTTTACAGAGGACAGCAATTATACAGAGAAAAGACCACACTGTTTAAGTGCCTTTTTAATAAAAAAAATTATGGAAGTGTCTGGACTTGTTGAGTTCTCCAGAAAATATGATAAACACAGACAGCCCTACCAGGATATTTTAGGACACTCAGATTTCATCTGTCTGGAGTCCCACGGGCAAACCAACCAACTGCTGATAGAAAAGTGAAACCAAATACAGCTCAGCTCATCTGCTCTGTCACATGCTGGGACCTGTAATGCAGTTGATAATAACCTCAAACTGAAGACATAGATTTGTTTGGCATCATCTTAAAATCAGATTGTCTTGCAGACCATGCCGAGCCCAAACTTGCACTGTGCTGAGACACAAAGAGGACTTCAAAACCCCTTATTAAGAGGGATGGGCAGGGGCTTGGAACTAGGGGATCTTTAGGGTCTTTTCCAAGTCAAACCATTTTATGGTGCACTCCATGATTTAGCAGTGTGTTTCCTACACCCAAAAAACGACACAGAAACACATCCACATGCCTTATAAAAGCTCACATGCATATTTAACACTTCTCCACTTACCCGACTCCACGGCTTCTTTCACCATCACAGCACAGTAAGGGTTAATCACCTCCCCCTGGGATGGCAGGTAAGGGCCACTGTCATAGTTAGACAAACCAATACGCAGAAAGGGAGACATGACAAGTCCTGTGTCAAACAAAAGACAGGCGACACTTGGGAAAGAGTCTAAAAATTCCCCTGGTTTTAACCAGGCTCTTATCTCCGCCGGACAGGGGGATGTTGGCCGTTAGTTATTCATGAGCTGGAGACTCTCTGACTTCCTCCACTGACAAGCACGACAAGGGAGCGACTGAGCCCTGCTTAACGTGCATAAGGTAACATAACTCAGCTGCTGGCTTAACCAGGGAGCTGAACTCATCCCAGGGCTGGAAAACCCACAGGAGCAGCTCTGAGCACTCAGGACTCGACGCCAACCACCAGGAATGAGAATGACAATACACAGAGGCCAAATCAGAGCTTTCCTGGCTGGATAACCCCTGCTGTAATTCAGGTTTAGTCACACGTTCAAGAACTCAAATGCTATGAGAATAGAGAGGGTTTGGGGAATACAGGGGTGCTGGAAGCCTGCAAGCTGAATATGAAACTGTGAAATAACTTTGTACTATTTATATACAGCGTGGAAAGGATCTTGGACATTCAACTGCCTGGGTGCTGACCCCTATTCATAAGTGATGCTATAAAGAGAAATTCAGCTCATATAGGCAGTGAAACAAAAAAAACCCAAACCAATAAAACAGTACCTCAGGATAATTTTAAGCAGCTGAGAACAGAAACATATAAAATGTTTCCAAGATGCCAGGAAACACTACAAAACCTTTGGGTTGGTCTTCTTTGTAGGCTCTTTCAAAGCTTTCTGAGAGAAGGTCTGGTGAAACCAGAAATTACTAACTGCTGTAGTTAGTGCCCATCATAGTGCCATCTGGGCCCAAGAACTGGGATTTACCACCCAACTTTTGTCTCAACTTCTGAGCTTGTCATTCCTGGCTTCTCTTCCTCTCAGTGGGAAGCAAGAGACACTTTGAACTCAGCTGCAGATGTCTCAGTCTTGGACCACCAGAGTTAAAAGGCATCAGTCCTATCACCAGCTGTTATCTGTCAGACATATTGACAAAGACATATTGTTCAACTACGACAGCAAAAAGTTGAATGACTTGTGGTGTGGGATGCAGCCCAAGATTCTTCTCCTTTTTATACACATAGAAAATGCTCTATGCCAAGGGCAGCTTCTCCAGCCTCACACAGTTCCAGAGTCTGCTGGGAATAGCAGTTTCTTACCTGTAAATGGTATTTTCCTGACAGACAAGTTCAGTGTCTGAGAGGGGCTCCTCTTTTCACCACAGGTGTGGACAACATGGAAAGGATTTTCTCAGCTGAAGGAATGAGAAAACCTGCTCCTCCGGCTGGGCTGACTTTAAAACTTGACTTTCTGTTCAAGGAGACAGGAGGCAAGACCATCAAGGAGAGAGGAAAACTGGAGAAATCAAGATGTAGCCCTTTTTTTGAGTGTCTTCTCTCTTACCCAGCAAAGTGGAGTGATGAGTTTCCATCAGCCTGTTGTAGAAAAGTCTGGGGCGACTGTAAAACTCAGAACAACTGTGTGTCAGTGCATGGCCATGTGGCAGCAGGTTGTTGTTCCACTTGTATCCAGGATATGGTGCGATCTTCTCCTTCTTCCTGTTTTATAAAATGAAGACAAACAGCTACAGTTAGTGCTGGGACTGAAACATCAGCTCTTCTGGTCCGAATATTCACAAGCACTGAGCACTCACACTCCAACACTTTCCAACACAGATGGCCCATGCAGGCAACTGAAGGTGTTCTCTGATAGAGATTTTGGCTTCCCAGGAGGTTTCCCTAAATTTGCTACCCTACATAAGGACAATCTATACAATAAACCACATAGGAAGGCTCTCCTTTCATTTGAGCTCCTGGGTATGCTATCTAACAACGGGCTGAGTTTTCAGGAAAACAGCAAAAAGTCATAAACCCTCTTGTATACTGCACTTAAAAGAGAAGAAGACCATCAGGTTTCTGGGGACGAGAGGATGGGACAGAAGCAGAGGGAAAAAATGGTGTGACTCGTGGCTACTGTGTATCCCCAGGAATGACAAGTCATGGACCCCTGCGTGTGGCACTTCCCTCCACTGGGAAAACACCAGCAACTGTGGCATTCATCACATTTCAATGAAATCAATGCAGTTGCAGCATAATTAAAACTGTGAAAGCACCTTGTCCTGCTAAATATTCACATCACTGTTCCAAACATCTCTGGCTGGATGTGCTTCAAGACACCTGTTCAGATTTGTGGATCAGTTCCCTAAACAGTGACATTTAAAACTTTCCTTAATCTTAAATGCTGGGCTATCTCTCCCTCCCCTCCAGTCCAATACTCCATTCTGGCTCTGTGCAATCAAGCCTTCATAAACAGGTTTCCCAGAGATGTTGTGGAGTATCTTCATCCTGGAAGATACTCAAAAGCCACCTGGACATGGTCCTGGGCAACTGGCATCAGGTGCCCCTGTTTGAAGAGAATAGCTGGACAAGGTGACCTCCAGAGGTCACTTCCAATCCCAACCAGGCTGTGAATCTGTGAAAACTTGGGTGGGACAGATGTCACCAAATCCTAGATGTCCACAGCATCTGCATCTCCATGTCAGGCAGTTATCTGGGCTCTTGAGAGAGGAACTGAGAGAAACTGGCACCCTCAGATCATGTGTGATTTCTCTCCTTCAAGACCAAAGGGGAATGCCTGGGGATGATGTGAAGCACCTCCACTGCAAGATCTGGTTTTGATCAGATCAGATCCTTCAAGCCATTAAATTTCAAAAATTCTCTTCATTGTATCAGATCTAAAAGATTTATGCTGGGACTTCACATAACGCAGTTTATTGCATGAGATGCTTCGCAGTCATCAGCAAATATGTGAGAATTTCCCACCCAGCTGCAAAGGATGTAGGTTTGGCACAGCCAGTGTTAGCACTGGCAAACCAGCAGCTGCCCATATAAGCCTTGAAAAGGCAGGCTAAAGCTTGCTAAAATCAGATTTTACTGCCATACCAGCCCCGTGTGAGCATTCTGCCCCGGGGTGAATTTCTTCCCCCTGTCCAATAAATCAGACAGATAACTGGTTTCCTGCTTCTCTCTCACTGTCTTTCCTGAAACCACTTTGGCTTTGGTGCAAACATCTGTTTTCCAGGTCCTATCTCCAGCTTTTGCCACTGCAGGACTGCTGCTTGGCTGGTATCCACAGCCATAAACAATTAAGGAACAACACAGCTCAGCTCCAGCACAGCTCATGTAATAGCAGCAGTTTAATTTAACACTAGAAACAGCTGCAGTGGATATGGAGAGTTCTGCCTAATTTCCCAGTGGAAAGGACAGTATAAGGTATCTGAAAACTAAGGATGAAACGCAGCTTTCTATAAAAGGCCACCTGCAAACTCTCCTCCAATAAAACATTAAACACAGTGTGATTCGGGTTCACCAATACGGCACCCAACTCTGCTGGCACAGGGCAGCTTTGCCCTCTCTGGAGAATAACACAACATATGGAAATAATTCCCAAATTATATTAGGAAGTAATAAACTCCTAACGTCCTTCATCAGTTATGGTTAAGGAGAGAGAAAGAAACAAGCTTCTGCTCTCAGTCAGTGGGAGATCTGCGTGGAGGACAGCTGCCTTTGGTGACACATGTTTTGCCTTTCATTAAATGAAAATAGATGCTTGTATGACACAGTAGAGATGGCAATTGACTGAATGAGGGCCAGCTGAGAGGGGAAATATTTCAGGATTTGAGATGCTGCTTTCCTAATGCCATCAAACTCATTTTCTCGAGGTCAGAGGGAGTATTTCCAGCTCTCTCTCCTTTTTGAGGCAAAACTGTGCTTGCAAAATGAGTTCATAATCTCAGGATCAGCATCACCAAGAGGGAAAGGAACCAGGAGTTATAGCTGAAGGGTATGAACTTTTCCTCATCCCCTGCAAGGCATCTCCCAGCCAAAAAGGCAGGTCCTGACCCTGCAGAGATCTGTTTGAATAGCTGGTGGAAACCTGCACATGAGCATAACTCAACACAACTCAAGGCCTTCCTGCAGATTTCAAGAGCAACCCTGAGCACCACCAGTGATGGCTGGAATCCCTCCCTCTGTTCCCTGCCTCCTCATATCCCACAGACCACACAGCAGCGAACAGGGATCTAAATAACTCCCTTGAGTGACTCCGTTTGGGTGCCCATATCAGCTGTTACCTCAAAGAAAATCAAACCAGCCTGTTCATGAAGGAGAAAGCTCAGAATCTCTCTGGGGGCCATCCTTTTACAGGGATGTGGATCAGAGGAAGAGGAGGAGGAAAAGGAGAGGAATTTCCATAGTAATTTAATTTTTCCTCTCTCCATAGTCAGCCACCCCATCTGCGACATCTCACAAAGGCAGCGGAGGGAGAGGGAGAGGATGGGCAGGATCAGCAGCCTCTGATGGGATTGGTACAATACCAGACTCAGTGCAACTAAAGAGCCTCCCAAAACTTCATGAAACATCTTGAATTCAAAACAGAACTCGCGCTCTCCATGCAAATCCTTCCTCATCACTTGTAGACAGGGCAAAGCATTTCTTGTGTCACACAGAAATGAAGTTTTCAGACTTTTCTGGGGCCAATGGCAGGCACGGGAAATGGGGATTTGTCTTTCAAAGTCTCTGAATCTTGTGATGCTGTGTTTAGAGCAAGTTGTGTGCACTGGTAACAGGACCTGGTCTCCTACATACACCCTACAGACACGTCTGTCTGGACTCTGCTGAGCTCACAGGTTTCTTCCTGTTGCATTCGTGGTGCATAAAGCAACACCAGAGCCCCAGGCCTATTTTCAGATCTTAAACATGATTTAGCTACAGTGGAGTTAATGGAGATGAACAGATTTACAGCTGTGAAAGGTTGGGTGTTCTTTCCATAGCTGAAAATATCTGCTGGGGATGCCAGGGGTCATTGCACACATCCTTGGACTCCAGGATGAAAACCTGAACCATTCTAGCAGATACACATAGAGCTGGGCCTTTAAAACAAGGAATTTGTGCTTTGCTGTGCTTAGGTCTCCATGCAACTATTGCTTTAACCTGACCTAAATGCAGGCCATGTCCAAGGATATGGTTCAGTTTTCCACCCCATGTCAGGTTCCCAATGTCTTCCAGCACAGCCCTGTGTCTGTGCAGGATTTGTGATCAGGGCATAGATTTCTCCAAAAACAACCCTTCTTTTTTTTCCTCTCCTTGACAAGTGAGTTTGCAGCTGTATCCATTCCATGATCCTACCGATCCAGCATGGATAGCAAGGTCTTTCCTAAGCAGGAATGATGTGGGGGATGGTGCAGCAACTGCATTTGGGTTGGGATAAAGAGGCTGGGGAACTGTAGCCTCACTGCCGGTGAAGAGATTAAGGGTGGATTCACATGAATATACAGGAACAACTGCAGTGCACATATGGACTAACACCCCAGCTCCCAGAATATCCAGGAAAGAAATATAAGCACTTGTACGGGTGCATTACCCCCTCCTAAAGATATTTTAAATAGTTAAAGCCAAGCCCATCCTGGAATTGCTGTTTCCCCACTGTGATTACATCTGCCACAAAGATGGCCAAGATCAGTCCCACCACTGATGGTCTCATACCCAGTGAAAAAGACCCAGATTTTAGGGTTTGATTCAGGAGCGTTCATGTCTGACAGTTATGACAGCTTGGAAAGATAGTGAAATACAGGTGGGTTAGGACCCCACACCAAACACATCCACTCTGAAATTCACTCTAGAAATGGAAAGAAGGTCAGATGCTCAAGAACACTCCTCAGCACTTCTTCATTTCCTCATAGAGAAGGAGACAAATTCTTATACCAAAAGTAAAGTCTCTTTCATATACATCTCTTGTTTTCCAGTAGACAGTGTGAATTTATCTCCCTTTGGAGAGGCAAGGTTTTAAAGCTGAAACCCTTGTTATTTGTGCAAACTGGAAAGGGAAGCTGAGCAGACCCATCAAATCCCTGTTTGGAATAAACCCCTGCAGGTGCTGTCCCTGAAGCTAGGTCAGACCCTTTTTTCCTTCACATTTAATGAATTTTTGTCATGTGTGGTCCTGAAACACAGCAAATTTGCTCACTAGTCCCACTGGAAAAATGCCCAACTACTCAGTTTACTCCCCTTTGTGAATATTTTCTGGTTAATTTATTTTACTGTATCACTTAGTTTGTGCAGCTCTTGAGCCACACAAGTTCAAAAGAAATTATGCTCCTTATACTTACAATTTTAAATACTAACTTACCTCTTCAGCTTTTAGTTTTCTAACAAACACAGACCAGACTAGAAGTGACTGTGCCTTGTTTATCAAACAATGCACAGAAAATTCTTTCAAAGAGCTTTTCAGTGTAAGGAGGGAAATAAAAATACCTTGAACAGAGAAGCAGCTACAATGTGTCCTTTCCTTTAGTTCCTTATTCGTTAGCACAGCAATTTCTGTATTTCTGTAAGATTTTGGCACTAGTTCACAGATTTCTTGCTGTAGTCTTTTGGGAGGTTTTTTTTTTTTTTTTTTAAATGACGCAGGTGGCATGTTCCCCAAATGCTCAGGATGGTTGTTAATGCACTGAATTTCCTGCACCTATTTTTTATTTTCTTTCCCTTAAAAAGAAAAAGAAATGTTCCAAGGAGGGGGACAGGACCAGAATGGGGCATATGAACATCCCTCCTTCTTCAAGCACAGTTTCATGCTATGATTAACCTCATTTAGCAGTAGAGGTATTTAACATCTTTGCTTAATCCAGAAATCTGCTAAAGGTATTTGGACCCTGAATTACTGAAATGTTGGGCTGGAAAAGGGCATTCCACTTCCCCCTCTTCCACCCAGCAGACTGTCTACATCCTCCTTGGTGGATCTGTCTGGCCATCTGTCAGCAATGAAGCTTCTTGTACCTCTGGTGTTACCACATACTCCTCAAAAAAGTGGGCAAACTTGTCACAAGAGAAGCCTCAGGTTGTAACTGGAGCCCACACTGGACATCCAAACCTTATTCCTGCGTGACACAAATGACTTTGGAGATGTAGGCTCTGGATGGGGCTTGGTCCGGTGGAAGGTGTCCCTGCCCATGGCAGGTGGAGTTGGAACAACATAATCTTTAAGGTCCCTTCCAACCCAAACTGTTCTATGATTCTATGTATTTCAGGAAACTAATTTTGATATGGGATTGTCCTGTGTTTCTCCAGAGCTTGCACTATTATTTAAGGAGAATTAGCGTTTTCCCCTCACTCCTCTGTAGCCCTGGACATTCTCCATCAGGCTCAGGAGACAGTAACTGCAAAAAGAAGCATTAATTAATTAAACTTACTGCCAGGTAATTTATTTCAGGCATGCCAACAGCACGAGCTGCCTCCTGTCCACTGCCCTCAGCTGCCTCCTCCTTTCCGTGAAATCCCCACAGAAAGTCTGCAGGAATCTCTGCCCCCATGAGCACCGGGCTCACATTTTACAGTGAACAGCACCATGGATATCTCAGATAATTCAGCCTTCTCCACACCCTTGCAGCTTCAGGTTTGTTCTGCTAAATACCTTAAAAGCAGAAATATTTCTTGTGCACAGCAGAAGTTGGTAGACCTACAGCTTCTGCCTCCATTCCCTGCTCCATCAATCTTTGCTGCAGTGGCTTCACCAAAATCACTCCCATTTATTATTTTTGTTTGTTTCCATCAACCTCAGGGCTCCCTTCTACAAGTACCATGTCTGTGCTCTCTCTTGTCAACACCATCACAACTCCAGCTTCTACGTCTTTACCATTCCCAATGCCACCTACTTAAATAAACTATTATGCATCATTTCCTCTTCTTTAGTGATACTCAATTTAAAATGACACTTCTATTTAAATAAAGTAGCTCTGGCTCCAGATAGGCTGAAAGCCCTCTTCCCATTTTCAGTCTGGTGTCCTATTCTCAGTGTCAGAGCTTCAGACAGTTCCTGAGAGACATTCAGTCTCCATCTCTTCATAACTTTCCACTTCACTCACCATTTTGCTCACATCAACTTTATCATTTAACCACCCATTTCTTTCTGTGTTTCTGCCCTCAGCTATCTCCCTGACTGGGAGGAATAGAGGACATACAGTGGGTGGAAAACTGAAATACAAAACACAGAGAAAATACAGTGCTGAGAATCAGGGGTTTGGAATTTTGTTGTTGCTGTTGTTGTTTTAGTTGTGAATTTAGTTGGCTTTTTGTTTGTTTGTTTGGGGTTTTTTTGTATCACCATCTGGCTGCTTAAGCAAACCTTCATGAATTCACCTTCAGAGTGTGTGAAAAGCTAAGTCATGAGCATGCAGACAATATCTGCTTCTCTTCTCCCCAAAACTCACACTGTTTCCCTCCTAACTATCCCTGGCTCAGGAGGCAGCACAGAGCCTCACATGAGGCAAATGAATCTTCAACCCACCCTACACTACCCATCTCAGTATTAGTGCAGCTCACAGTCTCCAGGAACCACACAGGGTTCACCTGAGCATCGCTGTCCCAGCCCAGCTAAGCGAGGCAGAGCAAAAGGAAGATGTGCTGTCCCTCCTGCACACACCACTGGCCAGAGAAGGGCCCAGTTACACACTCAGATGTGCAGGTACACTCACAAAATCCCAAAGAGGGACCAGCTCAAAGGCTGTGTCACCCCTGGATGATGGTTTGAGTTACAGCAGTAGCAGCATTTGCAAAGATTCAACAGGTGGTTGTTAATTTTTTTTTTTAATAAACAGATGACTATATGTAGTGATAGGAAAATGAGGAATGTCTTTAGGCTGACAGAGAGTACGTTCATTTTGGATACTAGGAGGAAAATCTTCCCTGTGAGGGTGGTGATGCCCTGGCACAGGTTGCCCAGAGAAGCTGTGAATGCCCCATCCCTGAAAATGTCCAAGGTGAGGTTGGACAGGGCTTGGAGCAACCTGGTGAAAGGTGTCACTGCTCGTGACGGGATTGGAACAAGATGATCTTTAACACCCCTTCCAACCCAAATCATTCTGGGATTCTATGATTTGGTTTTAGACAAATGAAGTCCCTTTACTATGATCAGAAAAGGAAGGTTTGACTAAAGAAATAAAGATGGTGCTTGGCTCTAGAGACAACAAAGGTTATAATCAGTTACCACCCGTTCCTCACTTCCCCCAAAAGGAAGAAATACCCTTTTTCTAAGGGCATAGCTGTTTCTAACACAGAACTGCAGAGCTAGAGGGGCTGTGCAAGTGGGAGCTGCACCATGAAGAGGCATAATGTTGGCTACTAGAACTTCAGGTAGCAGAGATGGCATTCCCTGAAGGATTGAATTCAGAGGCTCATATCGCTCCTGGGGTCCAAAGCTCATTCAGTTAACACCACAGCATCCTTGTCTAACATTCCAGTGTCCCTCTGTCTGTGTCTCATCCACCTCCACATTCTTCCTCTGAGTGATTATCCAGATAGGTCCATAGGCAAATGGGACTGTAGCTGGTGATTCTTTTATTAATGGGGTCCTCTGCCTAAAAAGGACCACATTCCCCAGGAACCATCCTAGGGTAATCTCTCCCACAGAGATGGATCCACCTACTGATCCTGAGCCCCTTCTCTCCCTCTTTACCCAAACAAACCAAATCCTGACTCTTTAGAAATTCACTCCCCTACCTACTCCATATACATTTGCATATGGACTATTCACCCCAGGCCCTCTTCATAAAGAGCAGAAAGAAAGAGATCTGCTGGGTTTTCAATTTCTATTATCTCCATGTAGCTGACTAAAATGGGTCAAACGCCTAGTGACCTCAAATGGCTCTTTCTCCCCATAGCTGACAGAAGTCAGGCAGCTGATTCAGGCAGAGATGTCTGTCTGGCATTTCAGCGTCTGAGACAACTGAGGATGGTCCCCAGATGGGGTGTCTCACCTGCCAGAAGTTGGTTAAATTCAGATCTACTTAAGGGTCTTTCTTCTGCATCAAGACACCCATGAACTGACACGTGTATTGCAGATAGACACGCGTAAGCTGAGGAGTCTTGCCTACAGCTTTGCCAGAGTACAACAGGCTCTGAATCAAGATGCACCTAAACCTTTATTTACCATCTATGGGGTTTGATTCTGGTCTACAATTAAAGTAGAAATACAATGTTAATGAACAGGAACTGCAAAAACTGACATAAGTCATATAATTGAATTTTCTAACGATGAGATTTGGTAAAAGCACCATCCTTTCCAATGTCACTGGAAACTACGTTACAGAGAATCACCTTACCTTTGATGGGAGGGACAGGGAGAAACAGAGCTGTTTCCAGGAGTACTTCTCTATTTTATCTGCTCAAACATTTCAATAACAATGTCTGTAGTTGTCCTCACACCCTGCCCTTGTATGAGGGGGAGGGGGGAATGGGAGATAAAAACGGAAGCTGGAGGATGCACATTCTTTACTATTTCACCAATATTATAAATCAAAACATAAATAGCAAGTGTTACTGTAAGGGTGGGAGGGGGAAACCTGGGTAAATTCAGCTCTCAGCACGTGCAGCCCTTCAAGACAAATAAGAGTGACTCCCACAACAGCATTTGTCTCTCTGGTTTCTGTAGATAAGTAGGGTACGACCTTGTCTAAATCCCATTCACAAGTCAGAGCAGATCTCTATAAGCTGCTCTTTCTGTTCTCAGCAAATCAGCCCCAAAATGCCTCCCTTCTCTCAGATTCTTCTCCCACCACAACTCTCTTGTGCTGCTGATTTACATGAAAAAGAGAAGCAGCCTCGCCAGCAAAATCAAATGACCACATCAAAAACCTCCTCAGAAGAATAAACTTGGATCCAAGTGAAAAATTAATCAGATGTAAGTTTAATTTTGAAACAAAACAGAAGTTAAACTTCTCTTCCAAATACACTCCCAGAAGTCTGGAGCCAGGCTCGTGAGGATTTATGGCACTAGGGGACCCCAAAGTTTGGCCTCTTTGTGAATGTGACAGCCATCCTGTTTCTGCCTGTGGTGTCCCTGAGTAGCCCTTTGGATTGTTATCTGCTATTTACAAAATCACGGGGTCATTAAAAGACCAAGTAGGTTAGGACTTCACTTTTATCAAGGCAAAGCTGCAACAAGCCTGCATGGTTCAGGAAAGTTACTCCAGCCTTAACCTGAGTGCATCCGATCTCCTTTCCCATCCCTGGAAGTGGATGGGGCTCTGAGCAACCTAGTCTAGAGGAAGGTGTCCCTGCCCATGGCACGGGCTTGGAACTGGATGGCCTTTAAGGTCCCTTCCAACTCAAATCATTCTGGGATTCAATGATTCTATGACAATCCTGCTGCTACTAGAAATTCTCTCTCTTTTTCTTTAAACTGGGCACCTTATTTAGGTTACAGGTTAAATCTGGCCACTCAGACAGAGTCATTTAACCCAGATGACGCTCCTGCTGGTGTATGTTTGAGCCCAAAGAAAGAACTGGCTCTGAACTATTGAGTTACTGCACCAATGAGGACAGACAGGGATGAGGTATCCACTACTAAACCAAGAAAAACATTATTGTCAGTCCAAAGTTGGGAGTACACTTGTCAGAAGGGTTCTCTTCCCACAAACCCCAGCATAACTTCACAAAACCATGAGTCAGCCAAAGCCCTACAGCCATTCTTTGAGAATACATCCTCTTATGCCCTCAATCCCTCCATCCCTGAGATGAGCTGCACTAAATCCACACTCTCAGCAAATGCGTGCATTTACAGTGCTGTGAGAGCCCTTCTGATTGTTGGGACAGACTGGGTTTATTTGCTTTCCCAGAAAATATGTGGTGCAATGACATATGAGGCAGGAATTGCACTTCCTGTCCTGGGTGGGTGGCTTCTCTGCAAGGACATATCCCAGTGTGACAACAGAAGAGGAATCTGTGTTTGACTTAGAGCTATTGTTTGGGTTGGAAGGGACCTTAAAGACCATCTAGTTCCAATTCCTCCTCCACTAGACCACACTGCTCACATACACCACACTGACCCCCTGGCTGCTTCATCACCCATAACGTCACCACCAAAGCCCTGCAGTACAACACGTTAGACCTAAACACAGCTGAATCTATACCTTAATCCTTCCCCTCTCTGCAGTAGGGAGTCCTGCACCAGCTGCCCCCAGCCCCTCACACACCTGTCACCCTACACCTGTCTATCTTCTACCCACCTCATTGCAACCAGTGCCTTCTCAGGCTGTCTCCTCAGGTTTTTTCCTGCCCCAGACTGCTGTCCTGATGAGGTCTAACCTACCTCCTCAGCTCAGTGATCCACTTCTGCAGCCACACTGACATCTTCTCCCATCTTACTACCAGCATCTGGAATAACCTTTTCAAACCAGTTTCAAATATCATTTTCCTTCCTTTCTAAATGATAAAACCCTCCATGTGCAGCACGTGGTGGGTCAGTGCTTTTTGTTGCCATAGAAAACTCTGTTAAACATATCTGATAAAGAATCACTTTTTGAACTAAAACATATGCATATTTTCTGAGGAAAAGTGATAGGTTTTGCTCTAGAGTCTGAAATGTTTTGATACAGCCAACCTATCATAACGACTCACGGAAACTACAGATAAAGTTCCCTCATATCCTCATTCTATTCCCACAGACACTGGGGATGGAGCCAACACCTTTCTGCACCACATGAAAAAGTCATGTTCCATCTTGGCAGCACCAGGAAACAGCTGAGTGGAAATGCACGTATCATCTTTAACTCAATTCCTACAACACATAATAAAAGCATTCAAAATAGGAACACCTTTGTTGTGGACCAAAATATTTCCATGAAAAAACTTAAATCCCCCTGAACATCATCTGTGTTTTGGAAAGAAAAACACCTTTATTTTTCTTGTCCTCTAAAGTCAATTGAATCAGTAACCCTGATGCTCCTAGCTTAGACCCTGCTCTTCTAACACCTTACTGGGAGCATGTCACTATGCCCATGAAGGGCTGTGATCTTGCTACACACAAGGCTGCAAGACTTATGCCTTCCTTCCATCTCCTTCTTTCACCTTTTCTACTTCTACACATACCATGGTTTTGTTACTTTTGGTTTTGCTCATTGTTATATACATTGTAAGTGCCTTAGGATAAATTTATTTTCACACATTTACGTGCTTTCTCATCCTCAGATCTTGGTCAGGGCAGTCATATTCGTGGAGACAGACCTCCTGCTTTCATGTTTGCTGATAATTATGACATGCTAAGTACAAAAGTTTCTTAATGTCATCTTTGGATTCCTTTACAAATCATGGAAGATGTTCCAACAGCCTCCTACAGATGTCATATCAAATACTTCCCTTTAACTGTCCATGGTCTGCCAACACTGGATGGAAATTTAAATTTTTGGCATTGTAGATACCTTGTATCTGCTTTGAGATGATTTCAATGCAGCAATACCTTGGTAAAGAAATACATATTCCTCAAAAAAAAAAACCCAAAAACCAAAAAAAACCCACAAAAAAAAAAACCCAACCCAAAAAACCCCCCACTTAATGTAATTGCCTTTTCTGTTTTTCTAGTTCATGATCAGTGGGGGTGTCAAACACTTGTAGGTTAAAACATTTGGCCATGCAGGAAAAGCATTACAGGGGACACAGCTCATGTAATTAACTGCACCCACCAGCCCTTCCCTAAAATGGTCTCAGCATTAAGACTCCCTTCGCTTTCCCAAAGAAATGCTAAGTTCAGTAGATATAATTGAAATCACAGGAGCACCAGAGTCAGGCTGAGCATGATACACAGATGGCCACAAGATTCATAAGGTCCCTGTTCTCACTCGTTTATCAACTGGAAATTATTTTGTCTTTTAGCGTTGGTATTTTCTATGCACATGCTCTGACTATATTGTATCCCCAGGAGACAAGTGAGACACTTGTACTTGACAATGACAAGGAAAAAGGGATACACATCTTTTGAAGGAACGCCAAGCAAATTAAACGACATAATAATTGAGGCAGTTGTTTACGGAGAAACATTCCAGCCCATAACAGGTAGAACACGATGTGGAAATGGCCATTCAGAAAACCCATAACAATATTACATAGAGCTTATCACCTGTACATCTCAGGTCTCTTTACAGCTCAGATAAATAAGAAATTCACTTGAGAGATAACTGGTACATCCGCAGCACACATGGCACAGTGGTGAGGGAGGCTGGTACAGTCATGTGAAAGCTGCACCATTTTCTTTTCATCTCACCCTGGGCACATCCTTTACAACGACACACTTATTCCATTCAGCATTTCTGCACTAAAGGTGCAAACACAGCACAAATTCTTACACTCAGGTGGAAATAAAAATATACCCAAATGGAACAGCACCATTCTGCCCCAGCAAATGGCCCTGAAGCAATGGTGTTGCTAAAAAGTATGATACAAACCAGAGGAATTATCCACTGCTAAGACAGCTGGGCATAATTTGAAAGGTAATCTGGGCTCTTCCCACTCACATCAACAAAGTTAATAAAGGTTATCTCTGCTGCTGGATGGGATCTGGTTGGTGGTGAGAGATTAAAAACCTCCAACAGGCCTGATAACTAACAGTATTAACACAAACAAGCAACGACGCAGATAAATCACAAAACTGACACAAACAAGCAAAGATGCAAAAGTCATCACTGGCTACAGAGAAGGGTTTGAAGTTTATGCCGCCTTTGCCAATGTTTTCCTTCCAAGCCAGGCCGACAATCAGGAATCAGATGCAAGTGGAGGCAAACAGGGAACAACACCGTGGAATGGAAACAAACTGTCACTGGTGCTTGCAGGCTGCCTTTTGATGCCAATCACAAACACAATCCTGATGCCACAAACACGATCCTAACGTTCCTATGCGAGAGCAGGCACAGATCATGTGAGCAAACCTGAGAGGGAGTTGTGCACAATGAGCTGCAGATACTTGTGACTGCAGGATCAAGGCTCTGGTTGGTCCCACAGATGATTTCACACATACACGTTTTGGATGTTTGTACTACTGTATTGACTTTCTCTTCCCTTTCTATATTAAGAATCCATTTTTCAAAGCTTAGGCAAAGAACAACACTCTGCTTACACAAAACCTGGTTTCAGCAAAAGGGGAAGCAACAGCAGAATTCGCAGCCAGGTGTTTTAATTTAGATTCACAAATATATACACAAAAAGTCAGGAGCAGAGCAACCCTCCTGACAAAGCCCTGGAAGGTGGTTCATACATCACCTCCTTCCCAGGCTGCTGCAGAGCATTTTGTAATTAAACCCAGGCAATAAGAGAAGAAACCAAAAAGTTGCCATCAGAAATTATATTCATTGTATCACTTCCTTCAGAACAAAAGTGGGAGGATATACAGAGATGAAACTGGAAAAGATCCCAAGGAAGAGGACTACAAACTTGGTATGCTAGGAATCTAAGCCACTGCTCTTGTTCTTTCCATCCCTCTTTCCTTGTCTCTCCCTCTAAGCCTTTCCTTTGAGCTCCTCCACCTCTGATGGGATGGTGAGGCTGCCTCTGTGAGAACCTTGGAGAGCCAACCAAGCGACCTTCTTTGAAAGGAAACACATTTGAGGCAGAAAAAAAATAAGTCAGCTCCACCCTGGCAGTGTAATATCCCTCTGCTCGCAGCTCTCCTAGAGGTGAAAGAAAATGAAAAGGTTTCCCCAGTGTAGCAGTGTGACTACAAAACCACCCTGGGACCAGAGGGCTGCTGAGCTGCGGGATGGAGGTTCAGGAGGGACATCTGAATCTTCAGTAGGGCTTTGAGACAAATCCAAAAAGACACATAGAAGTGGGGAGAAAGACTAACTAAACTCTGTGTTGCCCATGCCAGTGCAACTGTGGCATTGTCTTAAAGCTGGGAGTCTTTCCAGTCCAAAACCTCTGCACAGGCTGAGCACTACTTGCTTCATTCATCATGTGTCCTCACAGTATTGGCCAAAATGTCATGTGAGGAAAATGAGGAGCTCAGCATGGCTCAGGGAGCCTTGGCAAATGAAGGCTGATGGACATCAAAGTCTCATGTCCAGCCTAGACACCAAAAATGAGATGGAAACAACAAGACTGGGATTTGGATTCAACTTTGATGTCAAGTGTTTAGGCAACGGCAGGCCCATGAACTCCAGGAGGCCATCTGATACTTCCAGCTGAAGGCAGCCCTGCTCCACCACAACCAGGTGGGGCAGAATCTCCTTGGAGCAGGTGCTCTTTGCTCGTCCTTCAACTCAGCTCCTAAAGCACATTCCCCAGAAACTTGGAATGCCTGTCAGTCTCAGTGGGGATGTGGAGTCCTTCCTTCAATCAAACAGAAGGATAAAAAAAGAAACATAAGAAACACATGTCCAGGGCCTCAAGGACTTGGCTGCTTAAAGACAGAAAAGTCTGAACATTGCCCTATTCACTGCAAATAGTTCTGCTTCTCCCCCAGCCTTTTATTTTTTTTTAATAGCAAGTTCAGTGAAACTTTATCTCTTCCTGCCCTAGTAACCCTACTAAATAATCTGCTGTTAGCATGACTCAATTGAGTGGCTTTCAGCTGCTGAAGTCGGGTTTTTTTTGCTACTGTTCTTTCATCAGTGGAAATTAAAACACATAGCGGGTAAAAAGCTTCCCCCCCCCTCCCCGAAAAGTATCACTATTGGAGACTGAAGTACAGCCGAGAAGTTTGATACTTGCCTTGGAGTTGCAAATAAAAAGGATGCGATTACACCCAGAAGTTTAACTTCATTAGCATTCAAGGTGTATGCGGGGAACAATCCAGGTCTCGAGCAAGCAGCCGGACTAGCTCTGCGAGTCCCTGCTTCAAAAGGAAATGCAGCTCAAACACTACGGAGCGGAGGAGGGATGGAGGCAGCGCATTTCTCTACCGCTCAAATCTGCTTTCCAACTTATCACAGCTCGATCCGAAAATGATATATCCAGCTGCTGAGATACAACATCGCCTCTAAAACTACACTTCTATCTGGCTGTCTTATCACATGCTGTAACCAAGAAACAGCTACAAAACATCACCGAACCCAGCACGGCAAAGTATTTTCCCTCTATATTTTCCCCAGTTTGTTCACTTGAAGTTGAATAACACTTTGTTTACAGCCGGTTTTAATTGTGTTTCTCACTTTCTCCTCTGCTTGCATGAAGGTACACGGGCGAAAACAACACTGTTTTTTAAAGTCAGGAAAATGTGATGGTGAAATCACAAACACTCGTTAAAGGCATCAGGTGTAGAAGCTGAAAGTAATTTAGACTCTTATTTAAGGGGAAAAAAATGAAAAAAAACCCCAAAAACAAAACCAAAACACCCCTCTTAGGATAAAAGCCAAGTTACCGGGTTTAAAATCCCGTAACAGAAGGAGAGTGGAGGGCTGGAGCGGAGCGTCCGGGTACAATGTCATGCCGACAGCACCAAGCAGTTCCCCAAACTTTCTCGGTGCTGCTCCATCTCCTTCCGGGGGTCCCACCCGCTTCCCAGCGGTCCCCGGCGCATCTCCCCGCAGCGGGATGCGATGCCCTGCCCGGCCCGCGCATCCCCCGCGCATCCCCCTCTGCTCCGCCGGCGGTACCTGCTGCCCAGGCAGCGCAGCGCGGCTCGGATCAGCTCCAATCAGCCCGTCTCAGCTCGGTTCGGCTCAGTTCAGCTCGGCTCGGCGCAGCCTCGTTCAGCTGAGCTCGGCTTGGCTTGAGCCTAGTCCCGTCCGGCTCTGCTGAGCTCCGCCCGCCACAGCCCGGCTCGGTTTAGCCCAGCTCTGCTGAGCTCCGCCCGCCACAGCCAGCTCGGCTCGGCTCGGCTCAGCCCGGCTCGGCTTTGCTCAGCTCAGCCCGGCTCGGCGTTGGCCCCCGCCCGCCGCCCCTGCAGGGAAGCAGCGCACCCCTGACCGCCCGTCGCCTCTTCCTCCTCCTCCTCCTCCTCCCCCTCCTCCTCCTCCTCCTCCTCGGCACCACCCCTCTCCGCGCCCCGCTGCGTCCCCCTCCCCGCCTCCCGGTCCCCGGGTCTCCTCTCGCGTTTGCTCCCGAAAAGTCCCGGGGATTGGAGTTGGGCATCCTGTCCGGTCCTGCACAGGACCATGCCTTAGGATTGGGCACACGGGTTCCCTCTTGCAGGCAGGGAAACCATGGCTCCAATGAAATGCTCATCCAAAATAAGGAAATAATTAGGACAACTTGATTTTTTTTGTTTTTGTTCGTTTGTTTGTTTGGTTTTTTGTTTGTTTGTCTTGTTTTTGTTTTTGCAAGCTGCAGAGCCTTGTGGTCGTGGCTGGCAGGGGAGGTTTGCTGATGGGTGCAGAGGGGACATCAACAGGGAAAGTCTTTCCACGTTCATCTGTCTCATCATGATACGTTCTTGGCTGTGGGTGGTTGAAACAATTCTCTTCCAGGCAGGTCCAATCTCAGTCAAAGTTGTATGAAACAAGGACAGGTGGAAGTGGTGCCTGTTTGGTGCAGCCCTCTCAGTGCTTAAGGACGTCAGAGGTGGATTTTGTCAGGACATTCCCTGGGAGACCTTCTCAGCTCCAACGGTCCCGTGGCTTCATCGTGTGCGATAGGATTATAGCCCAGTAGTGTGATGGTGGGGGCTGTGGACAGGTGGATCTAGAGCAGGAAACTGGCCTGGGAACGTGGGAGAAGAGGCAGAAGAAGGAAAGAGAACCCCAGAAATGTGTTTGCCAAGGGATTTTGGAGAAGACAGTGGCAAATCGCCCCATCCTCCAGGACCACATCAGCTCTGTGAGACTTACTGCTGCCAACAGACAAATCAATATGATCCCATCTTAAGGCATCCATAGTAAGGAGACCTACAGATGTTCTTACCTCCCTGATATACCCATAAAAGACATGAGACCATGTTCAGGTACCTTCTGTGGCTCCAAAGGCTCTGGTGAAGAATTTCAAACAGTGTTTCCCTAAAGATCAATGCACAATTACAGGTGCAGAATATGACACCTGCCAGGCCTTGTTACACCAGTAAAAGATGCTTTGTTTGACATGACCCAAATGAGGTGTTTAGAAATTTTAGGACCTGGGAATGTTCACTTTGAACAGGCTGGGATGATTCTTTGAATACCATTGTGATCATTTTGCCCTTGATGCTGATCTCTAAAATGTAAATTATGCATTAAAATTAAAGAAAAAGGAGGCAAGGGAAAGGGAAAGGCTGTTGGGATTTTGGAAATCAGGGGAAGTGAACTGCTTTCAAAGAGTGGTTCTTCCCTATTTTCTCAAACAATTAGAGCTGACTATAATACCTATTCCTGATACCAGCAGGAGAGAAAAAGACATTTCATTAAGCAGATGATTTTGCATTTAAATTGCTCACACCCCATTAACTTACACATCCATCCTTCCTGTCTGCGTCAGAGTCCATTATACTGGGTGTTGATACTGCAAGCATACAGAAGAGATTCTTCCACCCCAAGTGAAGGTGAGCTGCAGATAATTAAAACCCTATGTATTCCCATCCCAAGCTTCAGTTTTCAGCTCCACTGCTTGCTGATGCTGTTGCTAAAATTTGCACAGGAATGTGATGCTTAGAGGACCATCCTATCCACCTGCAAGTAAGGCTGAGTGCAAGCTTTGGTCATCTTAGTGGTATATCCCCAGCTGGATTGCAGCCCCATGGTCTCTTGCCCATCCCCTGCCCCCTTTTGATATTGCCTGTCTCAACACAGATCAGATTCCATCCCTGGTGGTGTTTAAGACCAGGTTGGATGAAGCTCTGGGTAACCTGGTCTAGTGGAAGGTGTCCCTGTCCCTGGCAGGGGGTTGGAACTAGAGGATCTTTAAGGTCCTTTCCAACTCAAAGCATCCTAGGGTTCTAGGATTCTATCATGTGGGGGACAGAGCATGACACAACATGAGGATCACTTTGCAGATAGGAAATTTTGCAGATGTGCAAAAATTTAGGCTCAGGATTAGTTTCCATGTATCACACACCAAACAGGCCACTTGGCTCCAATTTGGCAGAAGACGGTTTCAGACTGTGTCCTTCCCCAGAAAATCATTTGACTGTGCAACAACAAGGCCTCAGATCAGGAAAAATCCTTGGCAAGGCAAGCCAAGGATTCCAGCCCCTGTTGCAAGGAAAAATCAACACGAGCCCTTTCTAAAGGAGCATTAACCCCTCTTGTCACTCCAGACTTCTGGTGACAACTCCATACCTGCCTATCCCAAAGTGCCCTTCACTGCCCTTCTTGTGTAACCTAAACCTTCTTTGCTGGGATTTAAGCCCACTTCTTGTTACAGGATCCTAGAATCTCAGAATGGCTTGGATTGGAAAGGATCTTTAAAGGTCATCTAGTCCAAACCCCCTGAAATGAGCAGGGGCATCTTCTACTGGATCTTATCCACCAGGGATGCAGAGAACAGATTTTCCACTTCTTTCCACTCCTTTTTTCCACAGCAGCTTATTTTTTCACATCTGAAAGCAACAGCACTGTGGTCTGGGAGACAGCTGCCATATTAATTAACCAGACACAGAACAATTACCCAGCTGACACAGAGCTTCCACTGAAACACACACCAACTGCTGTATATTGTTATTGTCATTTAACTTGCCTTGTACAACTAATCTGGCATCGCCTTCTACAACAGATGAGGCCACTCCAGTGGGTGTAGGTATCTGAAAACCAAAAGCCCTTAAAGCTGCATCTTTCTGGTGGAAAATATCACCACAAGCCATCGTGTTTTCTTTCCTGTATTTGAAAACCACCCACATTTTCAGTAAAAAAAAAAAAAACCAAACTGATTGAGTGTTTTGCCTGGGCAATGGGCCTTTCTGAGGAGTTTCATTCTCAAAATATTTGGTCTCTGCTGTTTGTTTTTTAAGGATAGTTGTTTGCAATTTATTGTCAATTGAAAGGAGGTGTGGAGGGGAAAATGACAAGGGAACATATTTAATAACTGCTGCAAAAAGAAAATATAATATTCCTCTTGGTCTTTGCTTTGAATTCATTGAAACTCAGTTAATGAGTCAATGCATTTGAAAAATAAAGAAGAAAATATAGCAGGGTCCGTTATTTTCAGTTTTTCAGTATTTTTATTTTTTTCTTTTCCCCCGCAAAGGCTTCCATTTCTGCCCAAAGTGTGCACTGCACGTTACCATAAGGTTTACATTTCAGTCTTTCCTACCAGACATCAACAAAAGGGCTTAGAAAGGAGCAGAAAAGCCACTTCACCTCTTGTACCATACAGTGAGTCCCACAGCCCCCAAACCGCCAGTCCCCACGAGGTGTCTGTCCGGCTGGTTGTTACACATTTACAGCCAGGGAGTTCCCTGGCCTCCCCAGAAGAGGACAGGAAATGCAGTGAGTAAGTCAAACCACCTGCAAAATACTATGTGACGGTGCACATCTCTCAGGCTTCACCAGAAAACCTTGAGTAAGTATGGCAGTATGTCTCTACAGGGTCCAGCCTCATTTTACATCCTTGGAACAGCTTGACTGGAGATATGTGTTGTCCCTTCCAAGCTATGAAGAGACATAAATCAACTCTGATGCTTGTCCTGTCGCTGGTGGTGTAGTACTTTTAAACAGTTGTTAGTCTCATACCAAGGATCAACCAAACTGACAGAGCTAAGTGTGTTCCCAGTCCATAAAGTTTGGCCAGCTGTGGTTTTATAAAGTTTCAAAACTTTTTCTCAGTCCCTGTTCAGTCATTTTGGGCTCAGTGCTATGGTTTGTCAGTAGCATTTGAACTAATCAGTTTAAGCAGACATATAAAATGGGCACAGGCTGAGGGAGGCAAAGCCACTGCCTGCCCTCATCTGCTGGTTCCCACACTCTGCCTGTCTCCTGCCTCCCCATTCCAGGTTATGCTTCCTCGCTTTGCTTACTCAACTGATCACCTCATTGTGATCTCAGCTAGAGCAACAAAACAGTCTGGATTTAAGAAAAACCAGCAAAGCAAAACTGAAAAAGGAAAAAAAAAACAAACCCCAAACCAAAGCCCAGACGAAAAGAGGGGTTACCCTTTGCCTGTAAGAGGCATCATTTTCACAGGAAACGGCCACGTGAAGGGCTGAGAGATCAGAGCGGTGGTGGGGAAGAGGTCAGGTGGATGGTGGAGGGGTTGGAGTGGCTGAAAACCTCCCCATAGCCAAAAGGTCATGGTGTGTGACCACATGCTCTAGCTGATCCTGCATGAGAGGTGTGTGCTGTTTTGAACCTGCTAGGAAAGTGCAAAGTCACTTGTGGTTAAAAGCTTCTCTCCTGTCCTGAAGAACAGCCCCCCATTGCTTGTGTGAACACAATACCCCTTTGCTGACTTCTGCACAGAGACACCGTCTCTAGTAATTCTTCCTGAAATGGGGATCATGGAAAACCAGCTCCAAGCTCGGACTGTTCCTATGCCTGGATGTGAGCTGCTGACTGCCCTTGGAGACAAACTGCCTGGTTTGGAGATTGCAGGACCACTAGCACGCATAATGTGCCATTCCTAGCTCCTCTGATAACATCAACTAATTGCAGGGGGATATGTGAAGCAAATTCAACAGTCAAAAGTCAGCTTAAAAATCAGAGTCACAGAATAGCCAGTGTTGGAAGAGGCCTCTGGAGGTCGTCCTGTCCAACCTCTTTGCTCAAGCAGGGCCACACAGACCTGCTTGCTCAGGACCATGTCCAGACACCTTTTGAATATCTTCAACAATGGAGAGTCCATGATCTCTTTGAGCAACCAAATGGCATCAGACTCTTTATGTTATGTATTTATGTATCCCCTGTATTTACTGTCTTGCCAGTTAAAAGACCTTTTAGTTTAAATTAATTTGGGATTAGCAGAAGTCATTGCCCACTGAGGTCAGAGAGGATGAAAGATCATCAAGATTTCAAGTATGCTCACAATTCTCTTTGTAACCCTCACTGGTATTGAGCACAGAAATTTGTACCCCTCTAGAGGTTATTCTGAAGGCAAGATGACAGGGAGGCTGATTTCCTTTCTCTCCACCCCCCCCCCCCGCGCCCAGTTTTGGATCACGATGTCTGAGTTTTGAGCCTTGCTGCTGAGAACTCACACTTTGGTGTCCTCCCACAACTGAGCATAACTGAAATCTGAAATAAATATCATGTCTGGAAGATGCTGATGAAACTTGTCAAGGTGAAACAGCTGTTCTCCGTGGAGACACTGCCACCGCTTTCAAACTAATAGCTGGTAAGGGCTCTTGCATTTGACCCGGTGATGTACTCACAACAGGTTTGAAACCTCCTCCCAGGAATCCAAAAAAGTTTCTCATTTTTATTATTATCATCTGTGCAATTTCAGCAGACACACAGTTAAAAGAGTTTGCCAGAAAGAGCAATAAGACACCATCACACTAATAAAAATGTGTATCTTAAATGACTACTGTCTCATGTAATGGTGAGGAGTTGAGAGGTTTTTGCCTCATAAGTTTTATTCTGAGTTATACTCTGCAGTAAGTCAAAGCAGTTTATCGCTAGTATTGCAGAAGTGCTGAGTCTCCAATATGGAAACTTCTTTTGCTGTTTTCCTAACAGCAAATAGACAGTCTGGATGGGGAAAGCCCAACAGAACTGGTTGTTTGAGGCATGACCAGAGGTTTTCATAACTATTATAATAATATCTCCTAATTACTAATGTATTCATCCTTACTGTGAATTAAAAAGGAAAAGCCTTCACTCTTTTATAGACAAGGGATTGAAGCCTGGAGTCACATAAGGTCAAAGTCTGGGCCTTGGGTAACCAGTGACACATCCCACATTATGAGTCCCCACATATCTTGTTTCAAGGTGTCTTTCACATTTGAACATGTCTGGGAGGCATGTGGTGAGAACTGACAGGTCAGGCCTGGCAGGGGAGAAGATGGAGACTTGTCCCATTGGCATGAGTTAATCATAAAATCATGGAATCATAGAATCATAGAATGGTTTGGGCTGGAAGGGACCTTAAAGGTCATGTAATTCAACCTCCTGCCATGGGCAGGGACACCTTTCACTAGCCCAGGTTGCTTCAAGCCCCTTGAACTCTTCCAGGGATGGGAATGCTACAGCTTCTCTGGGAAAGCTCTGCCAGTGCCTCACTACCTCCTGTGCAAAGAATGATGGAAGCTGCTCCAGGTAGTGAGGACTTGGGCAAATCAAGAGCTGATTTAGCATGGGCAAAACTCCAGGAGCTGGTAGATCACACACAGGCACTGGTGAAGAGGTAAGCACCATGCAGACTCCTTCACCAAATTGATACCAGATGCTCATTAGGGGTTGTCACAACAAGAAAGGCTTTGAAAGAAGTCTTCAGTGGCTTAGGAAATGGGGCTGTAAAATTGAGACACAGTTTGGAAGGTGTGCTAGGCTGATTGACTCAGCCTACTCTGCCTTCCTCCCACCCAACATGGGGATGCTGAGCACCCCCTTGGTCCCCTTCCATCCTGCTACTCCACTGTGTGCTGAGGCACCTCCTCGGTGCTGCAAAATGAGCACTGATCTGCTCCTGTGCTTGGTTTACCAGTGTCACCCCTCAGCTGGGACCATCCACCCAAGTCCCAGCTGTTTCTCTATGTTTTACCTCTCCTCTGTAACCTCCCTGCAAGCATGTGTGAGCCAAAAATGCCCTGTGAAGGTCTGTGTTTTATTTCTCTGAATTCTCTCCGTGTTTCTCACTTGAGCTCACCTTCTAATTCCTGTGAACTGGTCTATTCACAAGAAGCAAGGTGGCCAGCAGAGTGTTGTTTCCCAGTGAAATTTTGCTAATAATGAATTGTTCAGTTGGTTGCTGAGGTGTGTGCACTCCTAAATTTCCCAGAAATCATTCTCTGCTGCAGAATTAACATCAGTTGGGGTGAGCAGACGCTGCTGATGGTAACATTTCAAACCTGACCTCCATGCGGTGAATATTCTGGGTGAGCAGTGGGTTTGCTGGCTTGCTTTCTTTTAGTGGTTAAGGTGAAAGGTCAGAACACTTTGTTGTCAGTGCTATGAAAGTGTCTGGTGTGAGCGCATTTACCATCAGGGCTGGCTGATGGAAACACACCAGGGTCTGAGTAAGGGAACTATTGTCACACATTTTTAATTGCTTCTGTGATTCTGCATTAATTGATTCTGTGATTCTCCATTGACAAGATGGTGTTTGGTCATAGATTGGACTGGGTGATCTCAGAGGTCTTTTCCAACTTAATTGATTCTGGGATTCTGTGATCCTTTCTGTTATGGCCATAAGATTCTTCAAATGATGACTTTTCACAGTAACCTCTGTTCCCTGGAAAACAGTGAGTGTCCAGGATGTTTTTTTCATCAATGATCGCAGCTTTGGGACACCCCTCAAGAGACATGATGGACTCAATTTTCAGCAGCATGGAAAAGAACAAAATTAGGTGGTGTCAAATGTTTCGGCTTCCCTGTGAAAACCAAGTGCCCTCAGGCCATTTCTGACAGCCAGGAGAGCTGGTCCTCAGAGGTCTTAGCTATAATCAGGAGGAGGTACTTGGAACAATGTCCTGAGAAAATGGAACTTTAAGAAGGCATCTGAAAGTAAGATAAGCAACAGCCCTCTCTTATTGACACTGGCAACAGCCAACTGGTTATAACCCATTTAGATACCCAAGTGTGTGAGGCATTGCTTTGCCACCAGGAGAAGAACTGGGATTTCAGCAAGAGGAGAAATAAAAGGGAGATTCCCAGGTATTTCGTGGCTGTGTGCTCACTGTTCATTACTATTTTCCTCCAAATGGATGAAGGCCACTCCATCAACCCCTTGGAAACACAACTCTGCTTGGTGTGACCCTCATGTCTGCTGTGGTCAAGGGGCATGGCATGGTGGACAGAAGCACCAAAAACTCCATACTCATGTTAGAAGATCAGAGTAGATAAAAGGGAAAGAAATTAAGGACAGGTTAGTGCTGTAGGTGACCTTCAGTACCCTGCCACAAAGTGTGGGAAGAGGAGAGAGGGCTGTGAGGGAGGGACAGGCAGAGCTCACGTACAGCACGGTGATGCTTTGGGGCAGCACATGGAGAGGACTCTTGCCGTGGGGAGGTGTGAACACAGAGGATGTTGCCTCACTTGGGCTGGTTTCGGGGATGCCAGTGCTGCTGGTGCAGAAATACCTGAGCTCAGCTGAAATAAGCTCTTGTAGCTCTTTCAAGGAGCTGCTCTGTGACAGTACAGATGTGGGGGAGGAAGGACTGAAGCCAGTATGTGTGCATTAGATGACAGTCTTTGTGTATTGTACTTGCCACTACAGCAATGGAAATGCAACTTTGGGATAATCTAACAACTGTCTTCAAGTCTTCTGGACCCCTGGCATGAAATTCCTCCTGGGCTGCTTCACTGAAAGTTGGACTTGATGGTCTTGGAGGTCGTTTCCAGCCTTAATGATTCTATGTCCTTTGGTGCTCTTGCATGTTGGTAACAAATGAAAGCCATGGTACTACATTGTGCTCTGGTCACATCTCTGGAGAGCATCAGAACCCGAGGGGTGAAAAGACCCCAGAACATCTTTCCTGTAGGATATCTCCTAGCTGTGCTCCAGGGACCTTACACATTCACCTCAAATGACCAGTCCTGAAGCATTCATGTATTATTAAAAGTAGGTCATCACAGTGTCAGCCCAGGCTGTTTTGTCTCCAGTGGATTTGAGCACTTTGCTTTCCAGACAATGACAAACATGACTGTATATGAATCATTTTTTACCTCCAGCTTTGTCTGATTCTTAGAGAGAGCTTTTAAAGAGGATTAGGTGGCTGGAAGCCTGCTCAGCAGTGCTGCTAACAAGAGAAGAAACAAAAGATGGAGAGGAAAAACAAAACCACAATTTATTTTCTGCCTTCTGATCCCAAGTGGCTGATCTATGATTTTGTTCAGGATATATAAGAAAAAGCTCGACCATGCCCTGAAATTAAATGATTGTATTATAGAGGGTCCCCCACACAGGAGGCGAGTGCAACACTCCAGTTGTACTTGAAGGCTTAAGAGGGACTTCAGTGATAAGGAAGCTTTGTGGTTTTATCTTTCTGTACAGACTTGCAGATTTGGACTTAATCTGGGTGTTTTGTATGGCATCAAGGTGCTGTAACACTAAATGCCTCAGTAGTAACAATTGGAACCAGCAATCCTTTTCATGGTGCCTCTGGTTTGCACTGAGATGCTCTTGCAGTTTCTGAGCACTCTTCCATGCACAGTGGCATTAGTCAAAAGTCCTTTTCCAGGTGAGGGAATTCAGTGCTCTGTTTAGTGGGAGCAGAAGGGACTTAAATCTCTTGAAGTCCCAGAGTGCATAAGGCTGAAGAACCAGAGGAATCGTGCAGTGACAAAAATGATTCTGAAAGGCCACTGCACGTAACCGAGAAAGTCAGATCCTACCCACCAGCCCTGGCAATCACAGGGGCTTGTTTAATATTCATTGTGGGCTTTCCCTAAAAGTCAGTGAACGTTTAAAAATGTCACTGCACAAACTCCTAATTCATGTTATTTCTTAGGTCATTGCATGTTCAGTAACAGGGAATCACCTCCGTATCGCAATTAGAAGGTCATGAGGTACACGGGCCTCTGACTTTTTGTAATCTCAGTACACTTAGCATTGAGTGTGAAGACCATGCATTTGGCTTTATAATTTCATTCCAGTAACGTCCCTCTCTTCTCCCAGTTCTTTTTTATTTCAGTCTTTAAGCTCTTTGGGACAGCAATTGCCATTTATACAGGTCTGGACAAGTTCTAGCATTATAACTTTTCACCATGGTCTCTATCAAGGATTTAGTGAAATGTAAATGCTAAATAACACCTGTGATGCTAAGGCAGTATATACCCCCTTCAGGAGTTATGTTTTGGCTTCTGGAATTCATGTAGAATTTCACTTCCATGATGAACTCCCAGTCTAATTCACATTCAACTTGTCAAGAAGGTGAAGTCACAAAAAGTTCATTGATTTGGGAAGGGTTGTGCTTATTTAAACCACAGCAGGCATATCTCCAATCATTTCAGAAGGCTGGATCAATAGGAATACTTGCATGAGTTTAATTCAGTGTCAGTGAAAGGTGTTATTTCTTTTGAGTTTGGAGACGGGAGGAATTTGCTGGAACCAAAAGTTACATGGACTTGTCTGTGTTTGAGATTTACTAAGAGAGTAACAGAAGATGCAGGTTAAGAGCTTAATTTAGGAGTAAAAGCCATGCTTTTTTAAGAGCCAGAAAACTAAATAGTGAAACCATTGTGCATGAATCTAGAAGCATGCAAATGACAAAACCCAAGATATTTATGCATACAAATCCATATTCATGCACAGAATCATTTAGGTTGGAAAAATACTTTTAGATCATTGAGTCCAACTGTTAACCTAACACTGCCAAGTCGTATCCATGTGTACTCTGCAGAAATGTTTAGATGCAGGCCTGTAGCAAGGGCATAATCTACATAGGAGATCAAAAATTCCTGCATATATACACCCCCAGATGCCCCAGGGTACCACCACAGGTGTCTGCATCTAAAACCAAGCTGAGGGCCTTGTCACCTGCAGCAACCGGACAAGCAGGAGGTGACAGCAGCTTAAAGATATAAAAAGAGATGCCCAGATGACAAAGAAGAGCTACAGTAACAGAACAGTCTTGTGTCCCATCTGCCCATGTGAGTATTTATGCATGTGACTATTTGTATTCTCCACCAGCATCGCTATCAGTTCTGCAAATGTTCTTGTTGCATTTGTCCAGCTATTTGAAGTGAGGGGACAATGCTGTGCAATACCAAGGACATAACTGAGCCAGGGAAGCTGTCCCAGGCTGTTATTCCTGTACAGCCTTGTGAAAGAAGTGTGGAATGGATGGCCTGACTCTTCCATGCTTGAACCTTTAGTCCTTGCTCCAGTCTCTCAGCACTATATCTGAGTCACCACCAGTCCCGCAGCTGAGAAGACTGGTGGACAAAAGGGAAAAATGAGAACAGTTGCAGAGATGGGCACAGACATGTGCTGCTAGAGATGATGTAGAAGACATTTAAGAAGGTTAACATCTGCTTTTAGGGAGATAATGTAGAAGATGTGGAGCAGGAGGTTGAGAGAACTGACAATTAGAGCCTTATCCCAGGCTGGAGTGGCACAACTGTTTTCTTGCCACTTAGAGTTGATGTAATTTGACTTCTGCTGTTCCTGCTGAGGACTGTGGGGAAGGTCACTGCTCCTCTCTGACCTTCCAAAGTGTCCCCAAACACAGAGTCATAGAATGGTTTGGGTTGGAAGGGACTTTAATCACCATCCAGTTCCAACCTTCTCCCATGGGACAGGGACACCTTCCACTATCCCAGGTTGCTCCAAGCCCCATGCAACCTGGCTTTGAACACTTCCAAGGATGGCGCAGCCACAGCTTCTCTGAGAAAGCTATGCCAGGGCCTCACCACCCTCAGAGTAAAGAATTTCTTCCTAATCTAATCTAAATCTACCCTCTTTCAGTTTAAAGCCATTGTCCCTTTTTCTATCACTACAAGCCCTTGTAAAATGTCCCTCTCCTTCTTTCTTTCACACCTTATTCTCCATTTTTTTTTGCAGCAGAGATGAATGTACGTCTCCAGCTGTTCAAGTAGAGGGCTATCACCCACCTACATGTTTGAGGAGTCATGCTTATTCTTCCAGGCCATTCAGTAGCCACAGTCTTGATGTGACCTTCCTCCTGCAGCCTAAACTTTGAGGCGTCACTTTTGTTATTACACAGGTCTGTTTGCCTGCTTTTCTTCAGGCTGCTCTGCTGACCCCACTAGCAAGAGTCTGTACCCCTTGTTTAAATAACTTGGAACCTCCCTGTGACCTGTTTGTTCCCCTTGGGTAGGGCCTGTTTTGTGTTTGTGCAATGCTCTGCAGAGTAAAGGAAGAAAGGGGAAGTGATCACTTGTGACCGAGCACTGGGCACTATAATAAGCAGAGGGTGATGCTACATGTGAGGCTGAAAGGAAGGCAGGAAGTGCTCATTTGGAGATGAGTAGGTTTGATTCTAATTCATGTGACCTATGACCGTGTTGGCCTGGGTTCATGCAGTGGCATCCTAGAGTGGAGAGCACATTGAGGGTCACAGCAGAAAAGAGATGGTTAACAAGGATATCCCTGTCCAACCTGCCAGAGACGCAGTTGGCTGTCAATCAGTCTTCCAAAGCAGTTTGGTGATCAAACTGCAGACCACAGGAAAACCAAAGGGATCATTTTCATATGTGTACGTGTGTGTGTGACTTTCGCTTTGAATCCTTCTGTGCTAAGTTGAACACAGAGGGAAGAACGGAGGAGCCACTGCTCAACCCAGTGGGGCAGATGGAGTGAAAAGTCAAGGTCCTCACCTGCAAATTAAAAGGGATTTAATGACTGCCTTCTAGTGGAGAGTGTGCAAGCCACTTCATCAGTATTTTTGGAGTGCCACCCAAGAACATAATCATAGAAACACAGAATGGTTTGTGTTGGAAGGGACCTTAAAGATCAGGTAGTTCCAACCCTCCTGCCTTGGGCAGGGACACTTTCCACTAGACTAGGTTGCTCAGGGCTCCATCCAACCAACCGTAATCTGGGACACTCTTACTTCTGGTAGGTGCCTCAGAGTTCGTAATAATTCAGGCAACATCCTCGACATTAGTCAGAACTAATTGTCATGCAGGGAGTTTCAGTTTCACTGTGATCGCTTTATCTGAATACAAATCTGAACCCTCTGCACATCCTCAGAGAGAGCTCAGGACACAAAGTTACCTTACCACCTAATCATGTTTTTCTCAGACATTTTTTCACTGACAAGTTGTTGGTTTACTGCTTCCTGGGGTAGAAGGACAGTGATTTGGATTTGTCCTTTGCTGTCATGGATTTGAGTGGCAACACAGTCATCAGTGCCACTGGGACACGTGAACAGTCCCCAGTACAGCTCCAAAGAGGAATCTCAGACATCCTAAAAGAGCTTTTTCACAGTCTGCATCACTAACTGCAAAGCTGGCAGCTGCTGAAGCTGGACCTGCATACCCACAAATTTCCTGGAAGTAGATTGGGTTTAGGAATATTCATGAGATCACATCATTAGTAACCTGGGCTGGATCACCCCCTGGAGCAGGTTTGGCTGATGTTCAAAAGAAATCATCCCCAAACTCCTTCTAGTAGATATAATAACACATGAACAGTGCAGCAGGAATTCCCTGTTACAGGTGAAATTAGGCTCCAGTGTGAAGTGACATCCCAGAAGGTGCATAGGTGAAACTCAGGGATTCAGATTTCATCACTGATGGAAAATTTTTGGGGATATTCTTGATCAAACCCTTGTAAAATCCTCAGATTCCCACCACCTGAAAACTTGGAGCAAATGAGCTGTCTCTTCTTTGGGCATGGAAAAGGCAACATTTCCAATGTCAATTTGTTATTGGAGTTTGTGGGCAGTTTCTTTGTTTTTATTCACCCAGATGGGAAAAAAAACAAAACAAAACCAAAACCAGAATAAAGCTATTGATTTTTAAAGTAATCCTTTCTATCAATACAAACCAAGCAGGCTTTGACGTCAAACGACTTATAAAGGTTTGCACACCTCAATTCAAGTATCATGCCACGATCCTGACTCCATGCTGCACGTTGTTTAATTAACAACATTAATCCACTAAGTGATGGCAAAATGTTTAATAATGATGTCTAACTGGGGCATTGCAAGGAAATTTTGTTGTTTAATTAGGAGATAATTGATGATAGTGCAGGGAGTACCAAGTTATAAAAGGCTTCTGCATGTCAATTGGGTTTGTGCTGAGCTTAATACAATAGCTTTCAAATGGCCTGTTCAAATTAACTGCCATTATTATGGTACAGAGATTTAACAGTGGCCATTATTCAGATGCAAAAAAAAAAAAAGTTAAAAAAAAATTGAGCATTTCTTTAGATCTAGCTAATTAGATGTCGGGATAATGAAATGTACCTGGAAGGAATGGAGAGGTGGTGAGTTAACCAGCTTGCATGGAATTAGCCATAGTGATGATACTGACTGAAGAATCAGCTCCATGAGGGGCCTTGGACCTGGAACTGTGGAGGCTTCATCTTTCTACTGCTGTTAATGTAGTTGTGATTTAGGAAGCCAAACACTCATGTGGATATGGGCTGTGGAATCCTGGTTGTGTCTTTGCTGACGTGGTGATGCCTGTCAAAGCCATCTTTTAGCCATTTCCACCATGGAAATAATTTTGGGTGAGCTAAGCCCTTCGAAAATCAGTGACTGCCCCTTCATGGACTTTGAGGGAAGTTCAGTCGTTGATCCCTCAAGGCCCTGGAGATTTGGGAAAGGAAGGAGCATCCTGTTGGGCAGAGCCACAGCATTTGACTGTCAATGGGAAAAATACTTGTTACAGGGTTTTGCTGAGCACAAGAATCTCAAGTGATGCCATCTTTTCCTACCACTGTCTTGGCTTCACTTCCACTCCACGACTTGGCAGAGAACAGCCACTGTTTGCAGCTTCCCTACAGTTTGCAAAGTCAGAAGAATATATGGGAGTTGAACTGGTGTTATGTGAGTTTGGCACCAAAGAACACGGAGGGAAAGCAAGTATTTGAAGCAATAACTCAAATCATCATCATGGCATTTCAGTGGCTTCTAATGATTCTACAGTTTTGCTGAAGATGAAAGTTTATCAGACCTGCTTTGCTTTGGGTTGACTCAAATGGGTTGGATTTTTCTCCTCTAACTTTAGTTATCTTCCTGTGAGGAGGCTGCTGAAGCTTCATGGTTGTCACTGGAGATCCAGTCAATAGTCAGTGGAATTTAAAGTGCAATTTAATTGACTGAATGTGGACATTTACTTCAGAATGGGATAAACTGTACCATGAACAGCATTGATTGTCTGCCTTCTTGACACGTGCAATCAAGTTTAATCCTCCTGCCATACAATCTCTTTCACCATCTCATTCTCTTTACCACTAGAAAGATGATTTGTCATTAACATGCAATCCAAATCCATCACAATAAGCCTCTGACTTCTTATCATGCGATGCAGACCTATAAAAGTCCATGAGTGCCACTGAGACAACAGGTAAGAGATGATTACCTATGGTCCTTTCTAGCACAAGAACACCAAATTATCATCAAATTATATGAAAGAAATAGGTTCCAACAAACATTCAGATGAAGTTCTTGATGCAGAATGCAAGACCTGTAATTAAGTCATGAAACCTCTTACTGAAGGATGTTGTGACCACTGAAAATTTAGGCAGGTTCACAAAGCACTTAGACAAATACACAGATAAAAATCCATTGAGGGTTTTTAAATTTCAGTGGATCCTCTCTGGCTTAGGAAGTCCTGGAAATACAAGTTCCTGGAGGCTGAAACTATCAAAGGAAACTGTATTTGGTCTATTATAATTTTGCTTATTCCGATAACAATCTGTCCTGGTTATAGTGACCAGGACCAGTTTGTCACTGTGTGGGTGTGGCTAAGACTGTGTATTCTACACCTTCTATGTAATTTCTCATGAACTACTAACAGTGGATCAGCAGCAGCTGCCCAGGGCACACCTGACCCCTCAAGCTGGGTGTTTGGGAACTTCTGTGAGATATGAAAGGTTTCCTATCTTCACACCAGTGACTCAGGTGTGATAATACCCTTCCAGGGAGCCATTAGCATCTTGACACCGAGCCTGAGGGGGTCATGTCTGCTAATGGGCCATCAGGGTTTCCAAAATATGCCATGATTCACCTTACACAGTAACTCACCCATTGTGAAACTCCCCACCCAGGGGGAGGTACTGGGCACTCCCACCTCAGCCTGGGGGTTTGGGGACTGAACTGCTCTCTCGTGGGATCCACAGGAGGACCAGAGCCTCAGCAGGACTGCAACTGCCACT
This sequence comes from Acropternis orthonyx, assembly GCA_035583155.1. NCBI lineage: Eukaryota > Metazoa > Chordata > Aves > Passeriformes > Rhinocryptidae > Acropternis > Acropternis orthonyx. Next base: position 2,865,491 of record JAWWEU010000040.1, read on the forward strand.
CTCGACTGGACCGTGACTATTATCCTTACGAGCAGGTTTACTCTTTCCTTTTACTTTGTACTCAGGGGGGCCAGGTGGGGCTCAGCACAGAGGCTGACAAACACCCTCCTGTTTGTGCCCCAGGGTGCTGGGTTACACACCTGTTTTCTGTGGGCCAAATGAGCTATTTCCTCTGTAACATACTTATTGTGATCTTTTTATTAAATTGTAGCTCTGACTTGCAGTCTTTTTTTGAGTTGGGTTCTTTTCTCCTGCCGGTTTACCTTAAACCAGCACACAATCATAGATTGGGCACCCTCTTGCCTTCACTGAATTTGTCTTGTCTTGAGAGTAAAATGCTCCACCTCAGGCTACTTTTCCTTGTAGATGATGTTTTCTTGGCCTCTGAGGTCTTTCTTGCCATTCTTTTCTATTCCATGTCTTTCTTGAAGAGCAGACTCCAATCTGGACCTAATCCTCTGTGGGTATCAAGCCAACACCACATACAACAGGGTTTTTCAGTCTGTGCTGTCAAATCCATGCCCCAAAGTGCTGTTCTCTTCCAGTATAAATATCTCCTGTGAACAGATGCAGGCTGCTGTAATTCTCTGGTATGCAAATCTCTGCAATGTAACAACACCTGCTCTTCCAGCTGATGGGGAGAGGAAAGAGACGGATATGGACCTCTGTGAACCTTCCAGGTAAATCCATTTCTGTGAAGATGTGGATGTCTCTCTCCTGTCCTCACCAAACACCACTCCATCTCTGGTGCACTGGGAGAGAAATGTCAATTATATGGTGGAAGGCCCACGGGATGGTTATGGTACATCTGCAGTTAATTCTTGCAGCTGATAGAGACTTGGTGTATGAACTCCCTCTCCTGATCACTGAATTTATCTGATACCTGTGCCTCCACACCTGACTTGCCTGTTGGGCTCATCAGAGACCCTGGGGCCTCAGTGTTAGTCTTACTTCTATTTTTTCTTCTGATGTTTCATTCAGCAAGATCACCAGCCTGGAGCTCTTGACAGTTCATGAGGTGTAAGATCCAGACTCGAATTTTTAGTCTTGGGGCCATTTTCTAGTTATGAGACAGATGTTATTTGCATATACCATCTTGTTTAAAAATGATATGATCCTCTGAATTAGCATATGTCTAATGAGGAACATTTATTTCAGGACATTATCTAACAACTCCCAGCTACGTTTTACAGCAGATATGTTCCAACAAATGCCCTCTATAGAAGCACTGCCTTGCAGTTCTTCTGAAATCCTTTAGTGGATGGAATTTGATTATAAAGAAAAAAAACATAAAATATGCAAAGGTTAAAGCAGACAGTTGTTTTGAGGTGTTTTCAGATCCAAACATCTTGATCTTTGTGAAAATTTGTATTCAGACATGCTATGTTTGCTAAAGGAAAGCTTAAAATAAAAGGTAGTAAAACACTTCACGGACTAGCTGGGTGACTGGGAAGTGCCAGACTGCTCTTTAACTTTTCTTGGCATTTACAGCCTTATCACTTGCTGGATTGCACTTAAATGTCACATTCTCGGCAGAAAGTGGAGATGATTTTGTAGCAGGGGCCATGAACTTTGAGGGTGCCAGACTGTTGCTCTGTTGTAGGTGTCTAGTGCAATTTTAGATGTGCCCGAGTATCATGCTCAGCTTCCAGCCAGGCATCCAGAAAGGCCCAGGTCCTGTGTTGCCAGCCTTTTCTAAGTGTCTCAGGTACCCTGGGCATCTCAGACAGCTCCAGGCATCGAAGTTTAGCTCAGTGAAACAAGCCCTGCCTCTTCCTCCTGAGAATTCAATTTATTAATGATTGGTCTAGCAGCATTCCATTGAAATTAAGATGGCAAATAAAACATCATCTTCATTGAAATTGTCACCTCTAGGTGTTTCCTCACACTTTTTGTTTTTATCCTGCAGTACCCTGTCCCCACTAGTTTTCAGAGTTGAGAGGCTTGGAAGGGAATGATACAAAATCTCTCCCTGATGCTTGTTGAATATGCAAGATATGGTTCATATGTCCCTCACATCTTCCAAACTTAAGCCTGCAGTTAGAAATAAGATTGTTTTTTCAGGTACAAGCCGAAATCCTGCAGCACAATTTTCCTGGAAGGCAAAAATTTCATTGACCAAATCACTGACAGCCAAACAAGGCTGCTAACCATGCCTGGTGAATATAACTTCCTGTCTTCTTTTGCGTTTTTACCCTGATCTTTCATGATTAGCCTCCTCCCACATTCTAGTCAAGCACACTGGCTTCCTCCTCTCCACAAAAATCGACTGGCCTCCCTCCCCTTTTGATGTTAGTGGGGGAATTGTTTTAGACAGGGGAAGCTGTGGGCTGTCCAGATTCTGGCAGACTACACAAGAGCTGCTGAAAGGGGTTTTTGAGGCTTCTTCTCTGTAACCACCCTCTGCATCCCTGTCTCATGAAAGCAGAGATGGCAATTGTACGGCTTAAGGTGCTGCACAGTGTGATGATGTGGGGGATAAAACATCCAGCTCAGGGAATTTGGAGTCTTCTTCCCTTAAACAGCACAGAGCAAGGTCCCTGCTTCAGTTACCCCCTTCCCCAAAGAGCGAGAATGAATCATTGGGGTGGGTTATTTCAGAGCTGACAGTTTAAAGGAGAAAGAAGTCACAGAATCACGGAATATGCTGAGTTGGAAGGGACCCACGAGGATCATCAAGTCTAACCCTTAAGTCCTGCACCGGACCATCCCCAAGAGTCACACCATGTGCCAGAGAGTGTCATCCAAATGATTCTTGAACTCTTCCAGCCTTGGTGCTGTGCCCACTGCCCTGGGGAGCCTGTTCAGTGCCCAACCACCTTCTGGGCAAAGAACCTTTATCTAATATCAAACCTAAACCTGCCCTGATACAACTTCAGGCCATTCCTTCAGGTCCTGTCCCTGGTCACCACAGAAGAGATCAGTGCCTCCCCCTCCTCTTCCCCTGTGGATTACCTGTGGATTTGCTGCAGGGGACTGGTTTCTTTCACCCACTTGTAGGGGCTAAGCAGGAGCACAGAGGTTTCACGTGTGTGGATTCTCCAAGGTCTAATAAGGCTTGTGATTGCAACTACAGCCTTTGTAGGTGGGGGTGGGTCTCCATCTCCCACTGTCTGTGTTTTTCTGTGAAACTCGAAATACTCAGAGCCCTCCGTTTGATCTTCAAACTGACCCAAAGGTATGGAGCAAGGGACAGACACAGGATATGGCTCCACAAATCCTGTTGCTATGTGGAATGAGGGTGGGACATGGCTCCAGGAACATGCTCCAGAGGAATTATTGCCCTGTAAGTCTGGGACACAGCACAGATACATTCCTCAGCCATGTCCAACACTGAGATAAATCCCAGACGTGCCTTTGCAGGCCAGGAGAAATCAGATCAAACTGAGAAATAAAACACTGATTTAATTATTATAATGAATTGTTTCCATTGCTGTAGAAGTACAGGTCCCCTTATGGGACTGAGAGAAAAAACAGCTGCACAGGTCCATTGGTCTGTCTTGAGGAAACAAAATGTTTGCCTGTCCAAAATGTAGCACATGTAGAAGTGCCTGAAAACACAGGAAAATAATGTTTAAAAAATAGTGGTGGCTTGGAAGAAGGAACTGGAAGTCAATTTCTTCTTCTAAAGGGAGTCTTCAGACCACAGGTAGGAGGATGAAAGGCATTTTCTGCTGTAGACTGTCCTTACCTGGACTTTCATGTAGGTTGTTTCTTGACCAGAATCAGGTCTCTTCTGGACAACAGCTGAGCTTGTAGCTATGTGGAGAGAAACACCTAAAAATGTTTATTAATACCTAATTAAAACAGGTATTAATTGCTTGTCCTGGGATGGTTCCTGGCTATGTCCACACTACATTGCCCTTGGCCCTGGCTCTTCTCTATGACGTATCTTATGTTCCTATGGTCCTGAGACAGGTTTGTTACCTGTACTGCCTTTGTTTTCTCCATACCTTTATAATCTTTTCAGGTCAAGGCTGCAGTGGAGCCTGACTGAGTTGTGCTCCACAGCAGGAACCTGTCAGCAAATGTTTTATACCCTGGGCTGTGGCATGAGGGTATATTGGCGTGTGTGAAGCCCACAATCAGCAGCACAGCCCTTGAGCTTATTCCCTGTCCCTCTTTCAGGACAGTGGCTCTGGGAGTGCTCCTTGCAGACTGTTGGTTTGATGTCACATGAGGGAAAATCATTTAGGAGAGGGACAGAAGTATGATAGACCTTTCTTGTGCTCCCTCAGCCACCTCTTCAGACTGGAAGTGAGTCCAAGGTTATTTAATTGTTCCTCCTCAGGCTGCTCTTCAACTCTTTTTTTATCATCTTTATCATCTTTCTCTGCACCTTCCTTGAGCTGTAAAGCAAAGCTCTCACTTTCATGTTTTTTACAAGAGAGTAAATACAAGACCTGAAAGACATATTTACAGAGAAATCCTCCTTAATGTATTATTCATTTGACTTTTTAACAGAAGTGTTTCTGTAGCCCTGATGCCCTGAGGATTTCAGTAACACGAGGTTTGTAGAGAGAGGTAATGTTTTTATTAGAGCAGTGGATAGATTTGAAGAGGACAAAAAATAGCAAGTTTTGGACATATTTCCTGGTTTTGGCTGGGATGGAGTTAATTTTCTTCATAGTAGCTGGTACAGGGCTGTATTTTGGGTTTAGGATGTCATGAGTTGATAACACACTGATGGTTTAGTTGGTCCTGAGCAGTGCTTGCACTAAGTCAGGACTTTGCAGCTTCTCATACTGCCCTGCTGGCAAGGAGGATGGGGGACACAAGGAGGTGGGAAGGGACACAACCAGGACAGATGATCCAGAAGTGGCCAAAGGGATATTCCAGACCATACAGCATCATGCTCAACAGAACAATTAAACTGGACGTAGCTGTCCAGCAGGGTGGCACCTGCTTCTTGGACACTTTCTGGCCATCAGTGAGTGATGGCAATTGCATTGTGCAGCATTTGTTTCATATATTCTATTATTGTTGTTGTTGTTGTTGTTATTATCATCACTATTATTATTTTATCTTCCTCTTTCAGTCCTATTAAACTGTCTTTATCTTAACCATTAATTTACCTTTTTTCTGATTCTCTTCCCACCCTTCTGAGGGAGAGTGCTCTGTGCTCTTCAGCTGCCTGCTGGGTTAAACCACAACAACACAGAAGCCCAGCTTAAAAGTCTTTTGCGGCAAAGTTTTTGTGACTAGAACCTTATCTATATTCAACTGCTATCTGAAGTCCTACAAGATTTGACATTTTTCCCCAACATTTCTTTTTCTGTTATTTTACAGAAAAAAAAGAACACAACTGAGAAGCTCAATGCAAAGGTCAAAGGATGTGCAATGTTGTTGACTGCCAAGCTAATTAACCTCACAGTCCTGTCAATACAAGCTGCTGGGAAGATATATGCCCGTCATTGACAGGCTGATATATTTTGGGTTGCCTTCAACCTCTTTCCATGGACTTACTCTACCAGAAAAATTACCTGCATCAAAATAAGTGTCCATTTGAAAATTTTTACTAATTTTACTCAGTTGATTCCACTTTGTACCTTCAACAGTATCACAGTGGTGTCCTCATGCTGACTAACTTCAGGCCTGTGCCTCTGCATTATTAACTGTTAAGGGGTGATTAGCTAAATGCATGTCATACTCTAAGCATGTCATGTTGGAAGATAAGAAAATGGAATTAACTATATTTTAAAATAGAGTATATAAAGACAAAAGATCCACAGTATATGAATCTGATTAAAGTGTACATTCCTTGATAATAAGTTTCCACTTATGCTTTTTTTCTGATGTTCGGGATTAATTAACATCATACTTTATCCTATAATAAAACAACTGTTCCAATTTGATAGTTTTTTCCTTACAAGAGCACCAACTCAATTCAAGACATTTTACACCCCACTCTCATATGCTTTGGGCTTTCAAATATTACATTATTTTTGAAGTGAGAAGGTGTGGAAGTGTTCAAGACCAGTTTGGATGGGATTTTGAGCAAGTTGGGCTAGTGGAAGGTGTCCCTGCCCATGGCAGGGGGTTGGAATTGGATGATATTTAAGGTCCCTTCCAACCCAAACCATTCTGTGATTCGATGATTTTAAACCTTTTGGAAATTAAAAATCCCATCTGGTTTTACCTCCCTCCCCCACAGCTTTCACTACAGAGATGCTGAATAGATGATATCAGTGCAAAGGACTGATTGCACAGGATCAGGACCAGTCTTGCCATTCATTCCACCAACTCTGCTCCAGGGCTGAGAATATCTGGTGGAAAAAGAACGACAGGAAGAAAGAGATGGCAAGATCTGAAACAGAGCACAACAGCCAGCTGGATGCTCTGTGCCTTTTCCAGGGCTGCTGCAGCAAATCAGTCTTGGTGGCTGCAATCCCCTCGGGTTTCTCTGAGTTCCTGAATCATCCCAACATATTAAATTAAACAAAACAAAAAAAAGGGAACAGGAACTAGGAGGAAACCAAAGTATTAGGGAAATGCTTTCAACCAAAGCTTAGTTTGTGACTTGAACATTAAAAGTACAGCCAGGCTGGATGCAATGGACAAATCCCACTGAGTACAGATTTTAGGAAAAGGGAAAAGTGCTGCTTTAATGCAGATTGGGAAAGCTGTATTAAAAGGCTGGACCATGTGGAGGTCAACCTCTCTTTGATTGCAGTGAGTGCCAGGTGGACTCCAAGGTTTTTTGAGAGGATGGTAACAAGGCTCAGGGTGTAAGGAACACGGTCATGGCAAAGCATGGAAGCCACTGAGGATGTTTAGGTCAAGAGAAGTGAGCAGCAAAGCAAGATATGCCAACAGCTTTCAAGCAAGCCAATAGTGGCAGAGGAAGAGCTGTCCCTGCTCATGGCAGAGGGGATGGAACCAGATGATCTTTAAGGTCCCTTCCAACCTTAACCATTCTGTCATTGTATCTCTTCTCTGTATCTGCTGAGGTCAAGACATTTTGGCCTGAAATTGAAAGTTGTTCTGGTTGCATTAGATATTTGGGTGTACTTTCTAATCCCTCTCTGAAATACTGCTTTTTAAGAAAGATTTTCCCAATGGCTTCTTGGGCTTATTTTGCCTTGGGCTATCCCAAGAAGATCAGGTGGGTTCAGTCTTGCAGATGACTGTGCTTAGACCAATGACTTCCTTTAATAATAATAACAACAATAGTAATACTTCAGCAAGAATATTAACACAAAAACATCTGTAAAGTCTGTGACTGAGAAATCATATAGAACTTCTCACTTTGCATTATTAGTTTAGTCATTGAAATAGCTTTTTAATCCTACTGACTACATTGGAAGAGTTTTCATGAGGAAGGGAAGGGAACTTCAGTATTTATTTTTCTTTTCAAAATAAATTTTATTATAAAATGTTATAAATTTAATAGAATGTTGTTTGACAAACCTTCATTGAGAAGGTCTTTGGTATGACTAATCTTGCCTTGTAATAGAGATAATCCACTAGGCTCCTAACTCCCACTTGCAAAGGGTCCTTCTCTTTCCAGCCTTTTGGATATTATACTTCTAATGAGAATCATCTGCCTTTTGGGACTGTTAAAATGAAATTAAAGATCTGTGAGTATTTTGGTTTGGGTTCATGGGTAGTGATTTCCTGTGTCTGCTGTGCAATTATCTGATCAGAAATCAGATGGAAGGGCTGCAGCTGGCCAGCTCCTGCTCCCCCACATCCTTGGCTCAGCCTGAAGAATCATGAGCAAGGATGAGCAGAGACAGACTAATTTTGCATTGTCGTAAATAAGCTTAATTTTGCGTAGTAGTCACACAAATTAGTGCCATAGTTTGGCCCAGTTTGCTTTTTGTTTAGTTAATTTTTGCCACACAATATTCCTGTATTTAAGAGTAGGATGTGATGACTGATCTTGCTTGCTGGCACACCACTGATTTAAGGGGTGTGCTGCCTACCTGCCTGTCAGTCAATGCCAGTGAGCAAGGAGTGAGGGAGGAGACTTGAGTTATTAGCCTATACAACACTTACTCTGACATTCTGTATAGCATCTGCTATAGGAATCAAGCTTAACATATGTATCCGATAGTCCTAGTCTAGACATCGTAGATCAACCCCCAAACCTAGTAATTTGCAGGTTAGATTTGGAATTGCCTTTCTTTGCTCTCATCCATGGGCATTTTGTCCAGTTTGCCTTCCTCCTTCTATCCAGTGTCACTTGTTCAGATTTCAAGAACCATCTGGACTCAATCCTGTGCCATGTGCTCTGGAATGACCCTGTCTGAGCAGGGAGGTTGGACCAGATGGCCCACTGAAGTCCCTTCCTACCTGACTCACTCTGGTTCTGTGGTTAAGTGACATTCATCCCAGGAGTCATCTCCGCAGGAGCACCGACTCCCTGACATATGTGTCACAACATTATCAAAAAACCCATGAATTTTGCCCACCAGTTAAGCCTGCCTTGCAATTCTGGATGTTCTTAAGACTCATTCCAGCCCCTCTTTCCACTTTTGTTTTGCAAAGAGTATGAGTTGGTCCCTTTATTAACTGTGATGAGTAACTTATGGCAGAGTGAAAGACGATAGACCCGTCACGATGCTGATAAAGCCAAGGTGAGTGCTACAAGGGTCTTTACAGGTGCACAGCAAAGGTTTGTGTGACATCTGTCCTCCCTGAGACACCCTTATGTCCGCACAATCGGCATATCTCAGCCACATGAGAAAGGCCTTGAATGATGCTGGGATGTCACTGCAGGGAGGTGACACTGGTGGTTTTGGGGGTTGCTAATGTACCCAATCACAGCACAGTTCTGAGTGAGCTGAGCTCTGGGTATTTGCTGGCATCTTGGGCTGCCATGGGATGCCTTGGATCCAAACTGGATAAATCAGACCTTTCTATACAAAAGCCATGTAGATATGGCTCCCAGATCCTGCAGGATGAGAGGCCAACAAGTCCTTAAAGTTGACCTTATGGGCAAACAGCCAAATGCAAATCATTTGCTATGATTTATTTGTTTTTTTGTGCCTCAGGTCATCGGATTAGGTCAATGTTGCTTATATTCCCTGTCATGCAAAACACAATCAAGATGAAAACCAACCTCGAATCAATCACTCCTGTGAACAGTCTTGGAGAAACACATTTTCCATGAGAGAGAGTCAAGGGTTACGGATGCTACAAAGGAAGAAGGAAGCCTGACTTTCAAAAGAATAGAAGAGTTTTTACAGCAGCCTTAAGTTACACCATATGAAGTTAAAAAAAATAGTGCTCCCAGCTGAAAACCCTGGGAATAAATGAAACTAAAATAAACCTCCTCAGCATTATGCACAGAGGAATATGATTCTTTTCTGTGTTGCATGTTGGTGTAACTCCAAATAATTCATTTGTGTTGCTTCTGTTTGTGCCAGATTTGGTGAGAAGAGATTCAGACGCAAGCACTGGGTTAATGATTGACTCATCTTTTCCATTACAGAGAGAAAAACGGTGAATAGAGTTTTTATGGCTAAATCTGAATTTCAGACTGCATAAATTAAAAATATACATATATATATATATATACACACATCTATATTTCTATATGTGTGCACGCCTATATGAGTGTATGCTTGTATATGTATGTGTACATTCTTTTGAATTTCTGTAAAACACACTGGACCCTGAGTTTTTTTTGACAGACTCTTGAAATGCACCACTTAAAGAGAATCTGTGTTCGAGGTAGATCTCAAATGTCAAATTTTGAAGATTGTTTGACAGCAATACGTGCCAAAATAAAATGAATGATGCAATCTCCAAAATTGACTGGATAATGGCACATTCTGGTAACCTATTACTCATGTAGGTTTTTGTATAAATGTGGATTTTTTTTCATGCAATAATTCAAGAAAGGCTGTTTTCCAGCACACTTCTACAGAAATATGAGGACCTACTAAAACTTCAGCCATCTGAACTTATAAATCAGGCCTGGAGCCCATGAACAGCCCATAATCTTAAAACAGAGAAGTAGAAAGATATTTATGTGAATGAATGTTGTCAACACGTGTGTGTCCATAATCTTACTGGAATAAAATTGTTCAAGTGTTTGCAGGATGGAGCTATTAATTAAATAAGAAATAATATGGAATAATGTATAACACATTACCTTGCTGTCTTACAGTGTTCTGGCATTCTTGGAGCATCACTTTCTCTCTCTCTTGATAGTAAGTACTCAAAGGGAAGAAGTGGTGCTTTACTATAAATTCTTCCTTTGTGGAAAAGCATCTGCACTGGAGGAAATTATTACCCTAAAACAGCAAAGGGCATTTCCTGTGATGTGCATTCCCTGGCTCCGATGGCAGGAACAGCAGTGGCTGTAATGGGTTTGAACTCCAGCAAGGGGGAATTAGGGCAGACACTGGGGGTGTTTCGTCAGCTCTGACCAAGGCAGTCTGACCAGGCTGCTGCAGGTTTGTTGGGCAAGCTCCATCCCTTGAGGTCTGGAGAATGAGTCAGGTGGACTTGCACATGTACAAAGGCTGGTGGGAGATTTCAGTGAGGAATTAAGCAAGAGGGTGCAGGGACCGGATGAGGAGTAATGGCTTCAAACTGACAGGGTGGAGATTTACATCAGATACTGGGAAGAATTGTGAGGGTGGGCAGACCCTCTCACAGGTTGCCCAGAGAAACTGTGGCTTCCCCATCCCTGGAAGTGTCCAAGGCCAGGTTGGATGGGGCTTGGAGCAACCTGGGCTGGTGGAAGATGTCCCTGCCCATGGCACGGAGTTGGAACTAGAGGATTTTTAAGGTGCCTTCCAACTCAAATTGTTCTATGATTCTATGCTATAGAGAACTGTAACAGGTAGAGTTGATCCCACTCTGGAACTGATGATGGAGGAGATGGTCTCTTGAGATCCTGTTTTACTGTGTCTCTATGACTTACACCACCTATGAGTTTAGATTCATGTTTTTCTGTAAATATTTGTGTAGAGCACAAATAAGAGTAGCTACTGTAGATGAGAAACACAGAGAATTTCAGTGGGCAGCATAAAATTTCAATGCACATCACATTTAATGTAAATTATGCATCCAAGTTACAGACCAAACGACAATAGAGAAAACAAAAGATGCCAAGACTGTCTGTACATTTGGACCTTGTAATAAAAAATGTTCTAATTACAATTAGTTTAAGAAAATTTTGCTGTTAGCCTGTGAGCCGTTAATCCTGAGTTCAAAATCCTAAGAGTGGGGATATCCTTTTCCAAAGTTAAACAGGAAAAAGGAACACTGCATGAAAAATCTATTGCAGTCTGTAAATGACTCATTTACTTTATAAAATTTCTCTCCTGGTGATAAGAGAAAGTTTCTCTTTTTGGATCTTAATCTTATGAGCAATGTTCTGTTTCAGAAAGATGGGCACTGGAGAGGAAGCAGCAGCATTAAACAGACGTGGTGACCAGCACTGAGGTCATACTCAAATTGTCATTGAAACAGATTGTCCACTGACATGTTTGCCTGCAGTCAAACTAATTCTTGCTGAGCACCACTGGAGAGCCAGAGTTCAAATCCTGGAAGTCAAGGCAAAAATAAGGAAGCCAAGCAGTCCTTTTAGGATTTCCAGAAATACTTTGGAGGTGCTAATGGGCTTTTGTGCCCACATGGAAAGTGTATAATAGGGACAAACTTAAAAAAAACTCTGAGTGTCATTCTCTGAAGGTGAGGATTTCTTAAAATTCTTTCCTGACCACCCAGAAATGAAGCTTCCCAAGATGCTGGCAGCTTATCAGATCTTGGGCAATGTGCTGGAGAAGAATCCTTATGAAGATTAACTCTGCAGAGATTGAGGAACTGGGAGATATCTGAAGGAATGAAACTCTTCTCAGCTTTGCAAATTTTCTAGAGCTTTTCTGACCTTGATTTATTGTCTGACAGGGCTGGCAGGCAGCTTAAACATTATTCCAGCAGCAATCTCATGTACATGTGTATTGAACACAGCAAGAGAAGTCAGGTCATGCATCTCATTTCACAAAACAGTAACAAGCCAATCAATACACCAAGAGAGTTTTACACATTTTTCCCAACAATGGGAGCCTTTATCCTGGAATCAATATTCTTTGCATACTGGGATGAGCACGTTGATGTAGCCACGTCACATTTACTGAAAACTGCCAGGTATGAGCAACACAGCTCAGGTGCCTCTAAATAAAAGGAACAAAGAGCTTTGCATTTGGAAAGCTCTGGCTTGGCAAGCTCCCATGAACTGAAAAACATGGAAACTCAAGCAATTAATCAGAAGCAGCTAATGGGTGGTAACAGGGTAATGCACAGTAATTCTCATGTGTGAAAGTTTCACAATGAGAAATAATTGAAACTCGGACCCTGAAGGAAGTGGGGTCTTGGCAAACACCCCTTGGGAGTGATTAATGAACATTCAATGGTGTGAGGAAAAAACTAAAGTAATGAAAAGGAGTAATACACTGGCTGGAAGATGAGCCTGGATATAAACACTAAACTAACTGCATCTTTATAGAGAGAGGAGAGGCACTGCTTCATTTTGCATCACCATGTTAAGCATGTCACAGAAATGAAAACATTTCTGACAGCAGCTGGCTGCAAAACACTTCATGCTTTTAATGTCTTTCAGCTAACTCAGACAGAGAAAGTTAACTATGAAAGTGTGCAGCAGGGATGGAAGGAGTGCTGCATTCCATGGCAAGGCATGTGAGACCAATCCCTTGAACCAGCTATTATCAGAAGAAGCTGAAGACATAGAAGATTTTATGACTGATCTAAGACTGAAGAGAAATTCTTGCTTTGTGGGAGGGTAGATCCCTTGACAGAGTTCAGGCTGTGATAGTAATCAGGAACTAAAACGTCAGAAAGTATTGGTAGATTAAGAATTAACCCCTGACAATGTGCTTAAGATGCAGTAAGGAAAACTGGCAGACAGTTCCCTCCGAGCACAGCCAGAGCTGTGACACCTGAACTCGACATCAGGAAGCCCCTGACACAGCTGAGGATGTAGTATGGGGCTTCCAGTGCCATCAGCATCAGTGGCAATTGATGTTTCCACCCATAACTGCAGTTTTGGGTTTTCTGTGGGGCCAGGTGCTACCCAGAAGCAACATATGTAAGTGTAGCACAGGGATGGTTTTGTGATTTCAAGAGTACAGCGCATGCCTACACAAATCCTGTGGAACAGTAACATTCGTTTAGGTGACTACCTGTGAAAAATAAACATGTTGGTAAATCCCCTCATTCTTGACGCCTTATCCAAATGTCTCCACAGACATGGCCAGGCAGCTGGAATAGCCAACTGGAATGTTAGCCTGTAAGGAATCTGATCAACACGGGATGCAAGACTTCACAAAACCTTTCAGAAATTGAGCAGATTAATTAGGGTCCTGGCATTACCTGTCCAGAGATAATACAGATAAGATGTCCATAAATACTTCCAAGAAGGTGATAAGAACAAGAGTTCAAGTCAAACCAGTAGCAGGTCACAGCTGTTCATAAACTTTCTGCAGTTGTGGCTTTATGTTCAGTACCTCTTTGTGGATTTTCCTTCTACCAGTTTATCTGGTTGCTTTTTGCATACCAGACACCTTTCAATATTCACAACATCCCACGAGGATAATTACATGCATTGACCACCTGCAATGCAAGTATTTACCAATGTCACCATCAGCAGTGTAGTTATTGCATAGAAGACCTCAAAGACCGGTGTCTCCAGAATATTGCTGAACTATTCAACCAAATCTGAATAGTTTATGAATATTTCTCATAATTTCAAGCTTTGCTTTGTGTTAGCCTTGACTATTGTTACTCTTGTCACTCTTCTGTTGGTATTATGGACATAGGAAAGGAATATGTGCAGAACTGTGTTTCTGAGACATTTTGTTATGAGCCTGGTGGATCCACCAGTGCAAGTGCAGCCAGAACCTGCTTTGGGTCAGGTTTGCTACATGATTTTGCTTCAAGTCGCTACTGAAACAATGTCTTCCAAGAAATTTTCAGACCTGTATTGCCCCTGTTTCCTTCCAATTGCCACAGATAAGCCATTCAGCTTTTGCACTGTAACCTGGTGGTCCAAAATCATGAACATTTCATCCCAGGCTAACTGTGACTACCTGAACCATCTCCTCATCACATGGCTCATGGTGGTGGTGCAGCAGCAAAGAGCAGGGCCCTGCACCACAGAGAACGAAACCACAACCAGCCCCAGCCCTCCCTCCACCCAAGCAAGGAGGATACGCTGCTGGTGGTGATGGGGGCTGCTCCCCATTCTGCGCTCTCTGAGAGCTGAGGTTTGGGTGCAGAAGGGCTTTTGTATCCCAGCTGCCCCTCCAGCAGCAAAGAAAAAGGAGTTCAAGTTGAGTTAAGGAGCAGACAGAACAAGGGCAGCCACAAACTCCTGGGCTCAGTAAGTGAAATTAATAAAATGAAAATATGGGAGAGGAGAGAGAGAGGATTTCAGAGGATGAAGGTGTTGAGAAGTGTTCTCTGGTAATCAACAAAGAAGCCCAGAGACATTTAAGTCAGGTTGAAATGTTTTGTTCCTCCCCAGGTTCAGCGGTTTCTTTGATTTCCCCAGTATTTAACCCTCTGGCTGTCAATGTTCACAGTTAACTCCACTTCTCAGGGGAAACAGGCTGTTCAAAGTCCCAGTGTTTCATTTTGGAAAAGCAGAAGTACGACATCTTAACACTTTTACTCCTCTTTTTTTGGAGGGGTGAGTTTCTCTTGTGGATTCTACCCAGGTTGCTGCGTACTTTCGGCCACCCCAATTTTTCCTTTCGTTATCTTCTTCACACACTCCCACTCATCAGCCAGAGTCCATCTCCATGTCTTTGGCTAACCGACCCCACCAGCCTCAGTCACTGGTTCTCGTCCTACTCGTCATTAAGCTGAATTGGTATCCCCCTGGCTTGGAGGCTGCAAAAGCTTTGGAGGAACCTGGCCCAGGGATCGAGAATCAATACATCTCCTGAGATGATGATTTCTCATTCCTACTCCTCAAGACTCCCTTGGGAACATGATTCCCAGAGCCAAGTGAAATACCTGATGTCTTTGTGTGAGGAGCATGCACGAGCTGGTTGCATGGTATGACCATGAATGGCTTGGGCATAAAGTCTCTGAATTACAGACTTCCACAGGATTGAAATCTTCTGACCGGGCCTCCATGAGGGTGGTACATCTTCAACTTCCTCATAAACAAGTACCATAATATTTGATTTTCCTTCTAGGAAAAGCAGAAGTTCATGAATCACAAAGGGCCTTGGCTGTGAGAGCAGCTTTGTTTCACCTTTCACTCTGCTGCCTCAGAACAGCTCTTTGATGCCGATTTCCTGTGGCAAGTGAAAAACAAAAGAAAAGAATCGATGTATGGGGACACCTTTTATATGTTTTTCTTTTGCCCTGTCTTTGATGATTCAGTAGCCCCTGTCACACTCTGTCGCCTTTCCCTGGGGTGAAGGCATGAGGGGAGAGATGGAAACCAGTGGATAGATCCCTGCTGTGGATTCACTGGGGCTTGGGGCTGCTGCACCTGGGAAAACTACGGAATCCCATGGATCAAGGGCCCAAGGCTTAGTTGGGACTGTTTGGGAGACCACAGACTAACTGCTCCTGAGGTTTCTACTTGAGTTTATTTTCCTGTTGCTCAGATAACTCTGAGGGTGAGTGAGTGAGGGGAGGGGAGGGAAGAGTGAGAAACTCTCCAGGTTCTGTGTCCCCACGGAGCCCAGAGGAAGGAGATACTGTCTCTGTGGTTAGAAAACCAGACATGTGTCAAACGTTTGCATTTGAGTCTTCAGTAGAAAAAATTGCCACACGAGGTGTATCGTAGCTTGTGGCAAAGCTTTATCTGCTGGGCCCACCGAGGGTTGGTTTGAGGTGGAAAAAATGTAACACCCAAGTGCAGCTATTTGCCTCTTGCAGAAGGACACTTGCAAATTTTTCCATCTTGGGGGTTTCAGGGGTCTGTCCTCCCTGATGTGTGTCCTACAGCTCTGGAGGAGTAAGATAGACAGGAGGAGCAAAGCAGCTCCCTGAAAATCAGACCTTCTGTCTGTGCTTTTAAGAAAAAGGAGTGCTTCGTCTTTCTTTTTTAAGGTGAGAAATTCAAGTCCTTGGTGAACCAAAGTGTGATAAATAAGCATGGTCTGGCAAACAATGACTTTACATCGTGCAGAGGAAGCACACAGGCATGGACTTTCTGTAATTATAGACTAGAAGAACATTCTTCCCACCATGGTCACCGACTGCAGACCTGTTCACCATCCCAAATACACCTCCATGCTGGTCCTGGTGCATGAGGGCTTGGTCTGACTTTGTGTGCCTGTGTTGGTTTAGACACCAGATAGGCCATGCCAATGGGCTTGGGGACAGAGAAGGTCTCCTGATTTATTTAGCTCATTACTGAAGGAACAGGATTGCAGGTTCGGTTCAGTTTTGGGCCCCTCATGACAAGACAGACATTAAGGGGCTGGAGAATGTCCAGAGAAGGGCAGGGAGCTGGGGAAGGGTCTGGAGCAGCAGAAGGGGCTGAGGGAGCTGGGGGGGCTCAGCCTGGAGAAAAGGAGGCTCAGGGGGGACCTTCTGGCTCTGCAAGTCCCT
>JAWWEU010000040.1:2883011-2893945 GCA_035583155.1 Acropternis orthonyx
CTCCCAGGGAACAGGGAGAGGAGGGGAGGGAACGGCCTCAGGCTGGGCCAGGGGAGGTTTAAACTGGATATTCAGAAAAGGTTTTTCATGCACAAGGTGGTCAAGCACTGGAACAGTCTGCCCAGGGAAGTGGTGGAATTGTCATTCCTGGAAGTGTTCAAAAGAGGTGTGGCACTTGTGGACATGTTTAGTGGGGAACACAGTGGTTCTGGTTTAGCAATTGGACTCAATGATCTTGGAAGGTTTTTCCAATCTTAATGATTCTTTGATTCTGTGTTGTCTTGACTTTCTAGGGTCTGTTTTAGAGCATTCCCTGTACTTTGTTCCTTTATTGGGACTCTGCATGACCCAGGACACAGCAGAGAGGACAATTCCTATCCTTAAAGCTTTCTTTAGGCAGCAAATGGTGATGACTGGTTGAGATCCCTCATATTAAGAGAAGGTTTGCTCCTAAATATGTCAATGAAAATAAAATTAGCACTTTTAAAAAAAATTATTTCCACCCAACTTACTGTTGGGTGTCTGAAACAAAAGCTGCAGGAGGGAGCACACAGTGTTTGAAGTGGGTGCAGATCGTCATGTTTTGCCTCAGCAGGTGGTTCGTTCACAGGAAGCTGCCACAAGGTTTGCTCAGTAGCTGAACAGGTCATGAAAACCCTCAGTGCTGCCACCTCACTTATCCACAGCAGTGAGAAAAGTTGAAGGAACCATTTTCTTCCACCCTTTGGGGGCCTGAAAATCTTTTAACCAAGCTGTGGTTGTTGCAATGTCGTGGTGCAGCTTGTGCTGCAAGGCTGAGCACTGATGGCTGGAGAATATTAGCACTGTTTCTTTTAGTTTTCTTCTATCAGGGACCTAAATTATATTGTTCTTTGGTAACAGCTGCTCAAATAGAAAATTTTATATAAAACTGAGTGACCACAACAGCTCAGAACATAGAACCAGACCTGGCAATTTCTTCTCACAGGTCAGTAACTTGTGTTTATAGGGAAGGATGTGGATCACCATGTAAGGTTTCCAGGCTCAGGCCAGTCTGGATGTGTGCAGCACATAGCATGGCTCAGCATAGCACTGGTGATGTGGGGTGTACTGAGTGCTTCTCCCATCCAGCATCCCACATCCAACTCAGATAGCCCCTTTCTGTGGCTGCTTGGGAAGCCTGGGATGATAATTCTGGGTTTGTTTGAGATTTTCTTCTGAGCTTTACCAGACAGGAATAACTGAAGGGGGAAAATGAGTATGAACCACCTTGAACTTTGAACAACAGAGTAGAACATAAATCCTGTCATGGATTTGTCATCTTAGTGACAAACAGAGTCAAACACAGATAAAGGAATATTATACAGCTTTTAAGCGACTGGTACTGTGGTCAGAGTGCAGTAGTTTAATCATTGTCAAGATAATGTAAGTGAAATCAGCATTTCTTGAACATATGAAACTCTTCAAGAACATTCATAATAGAAGATAATTTTGGGAACAGTGTGTTTTGCTTACAGATGTTCCCGATGTGGATCCATCAGAGCTGATAGTCACAGCTGGAAGAGTCAGACACTTACTGAAACCAATGGAAACTTAAGCATCCTGTAAAAGGACACTGAGATAGCTTAGAGATGAGAAGGAGGAATTTCTTCTTCCTACAAATAAAATTTTATAGCAAAATTACTAGTTGTTAAACTTATTACTGCAGGGATGTCTGAAGAACCCCTCTTCATGCACATGTATAGGTTAAATGCATGTGTTGGATCTCTTGATAAGACTAAGTTATAAACAAAAATATGATCAGGCATGGGATCATCTTTTCCATCTGGTCAGCAGTTAAAAGAGGAATATGTTAAAAAGAAACACAAAATCTGATCAAGTCTCTGTTGAGCTGAGGATGTTTGTGGAAATAAATTAACATACATTATGTGTGAAGGGTACAGGCATTTTTTAAAAGACCCAGTCAAAAAGACTCAACCAAATGACATTTATAATGATTTGAGCCTGAAGGGAGCTGTGAAAATAATTATACAACATGCAGAGGATTGTAATACCAGAGCTTCACTCACTAAAAGATGAAAGGATCATGTCAAATGGAAGGATTTGTATTCTAAGAGATGCTTGGGGTGCACAAAGAGCAGAGAAGAGGAAAGGTACATCAGGAATGGGGTGACATGGGAGTGGAACATGGATTGATTGGTGCAGTGTGTGAACAGGCAAAGGAGATCCAGCCTCAGACCAAAAGTCTTTGTGGAGGGTGATGAGGGTGTGCAGCTGGGATGGCTGGGGGTCTGAGCCACCATCTCTGACTGTCAGGGTAGAAGATTCCAGTTTCTCAGAATATTATTCAGTGACATCTCCTTTTATCTTCACACAGATCACCTTTGTCTTGCCTAAGGTGGTATTTGCAATGTCCCTGAGTGATGTTTCCAAGGAAAAGAAGGCTTGAAGTGCACAGCAGTGTGGAGATAAACTGAGCACTAGCATAGCATTTGTGTCCTGACAACCTTCTTGATTTTTCTCCATCATTTTCTCTGTCTATTCAACTCTGTTTCATGAACTCACTGTTGCAGCAAAAAATAGGTGTGATATCAAGGCAACACAGGTGAATTCCTTGATGCAGAGTCATGTTTTCTTATATAAATGGAAGCAAAATAGATTGCATGAACTGGGGATCCCTGCACTTCAGGTAAGGTCTGCAATAAGTTTAAAGGTGTTGTGCCCTTTATATTAGTGATTATCCTATAAAATGAGAACTTGATAGGGAAAGCTGTACCACAGATCTGGTGTGCTGCATTTCACAGGTCAAAAATTTCTGCTATCAAAACCTGAAGTCATCTCCTTTTCAGACTGGGAAAAAGAGAATGTGTTCTTCCCTAGGTGCTCTCTAATTTTCTTAAAAACACGATAGCTTTATTTTTCTGTCATTGAATACTAATAATTTTTGTGGCTTGCTTTCACTTTAAATACTGATTTTCCTGAGGGCCAAGAGGAACACTTTATTCCAAAGCTTTTTTATCCTTTAGGCTATCATCTTCATGTCAGTCTAGGTTGATGATCCTTCCTAACACCTGGGGCTCCCAGGGTTATCCCTAGATTTCTAAGAAGAAATTAAATAGCTGTTGGGGGAGCCAGCAGATAATAAGTCTGAGATGTGGGCTTGTAGCTTCAGCAAAATGGGAAAGGGCAATTCCAAACGTGAACATCAGTGGTGCTGGAGCCAGAAGCACACATTGGATCTGTGATTGCTTAAAATGTGCTCTTGCCCTATCCACCATAGCAAATTTGTGGTAGTTTACCCAATTCTCTGAGTAATGCAGCTGTTTTTCCCTCCATAGCTCACAATTGTTGAGAAACCCTTGTACTGAGAGGGTCTGCCTCACTCGTAACTAGTACTGGGTCAGAACTAGGCTAGATTATATATTACAGTGGATAAGAGCCAGTGTCTCAAGCCTGGCTCAGGGATGGATTGATGCCAACTGCTGCTTGGATTGGTTCTGGATTGTATATACTACCATAAAGAAAAGAAAAAAACCCACCTTAAAATAGCATTAAAATCTCTGGGTTCATTCTGTCTCTGTGGTTTCCTTTAATATTTCTTTCTTTGAGCACTCTTAATCCCATTAATTCCCAGCTGTTGCTTTCTGAGAAGCATGCCTGATGATCAAGAAACAAATGTTTATACTCTCCTGGCCATGATTCCTAGATATTCATGGGTAGTTCCCTTAATGCTCTGCTCCATGACTTTACTGCCACCTGACACATGGTGTAATTTATCCTTGTGGACAAAAGGAACTGAAATCAGCACATTCCTTTTATAGCCTATTCCTGTACTTTGTATTGATGTGTAAACAGTGACACATGAGAATTTAACTGCATGACAGAAAACATGCAGCAGCACTGAGGGAATGTGTCTGTGCATTGTAGGGAAGGGGTGTTTTTTTGCTTCAGGGAAGACTCTTTTCTTCACATAGACATCTTGATGAAATAAGACCAAACCACCTGCATCAGAAAAGCAAATAAATGCAATACATACAGGGCAAAAGGAGATAATGCACCTCTTTGGGGTACCTTGAGAGATGCAGATGTTAAAATGTAGAGTGCAAGTGCCAAACTATGAGTTTGATGGATGCTCAGCCTCCACTCCAGTCCATGGAGAGGCAGAGCAGGCGGCCAGCAGAGCCTACAGAGTCACTCAACACCACCTTAAAGCAAACGTTAAAGGCCACACATGGCCTGTGGCATTTTAGACACATCCCAGCTATTGCTCTGGATGGATACAGTACCTTGTAGGTCCTGCTTTATATTTACTATCCCTGTGCTGACATCTTGGATAACTTAGGGCAGCTCATTTGCCCCAGATGCCCCCAATTAGGCCATTGATTTGCATCCCTCTGCGTGGTCAGCTGGTCACCAGGATCACTAAGGTTAGAAAAGACCTCCAAGACCATCAGTTCCAACCCTCTGCCTGTGTTACCTCCTGGTCTCAGTGCAATTATCTAAGCACAGTGACCCAGGCAATGAGACAACCTT
Source organism: Acropternis orthonyx (assembly GCA_035583155.1). Taxonomy (NCBI): domain Eukaryota; kingdom Metazoa; phylum Chordata; class Aves; order Passeriformes; family Rhinocryptidae; genus Acropternis; species Acropternis orthonyx. The sequence goes on from JAWWEU010000040.1 coordinate 2,887,524, forward strand.
AGATGTTTGTGGTCTCTGCTTTGGGATTCCTTCATACTTCTGGATCAGCACTGGGGGCCAGGTGAGTCCCACAGGTGACCTGTGCCCCATATCCCTCTGATCCACAAAAGAAAGCTTAGCTAAATAACACATGCATGGGTCTTCACATCTCTACAGTCTGAATTCAGCTCCAATTTCAGGCACTTAGATTTGAGCGTTTGGAATTAAATACAAAGCAAGGACATGCTCACGAATCAGCTTCACTCTGGAGTAAAGATCTGTAAGAGTTGTTATGATCACCGATTCTGGTAAGAACACTCTCATTTTACAGCTGCAGATCTAACTGGACTAAATAAAACATTAGTTATTAAGGATATAAGTTATAGAAATACTATAGAAATTAGTTATAGAAATTATATTAGTTATAGAAATTAGTTATTAAGTCTAACTTAGAGTTGCTTATAACTTGTATGGCAAAGTTTAGACCAAACCTAGAATTTCTGGGGTCCATTAGCAACTGAATATAGACTTTGAAACATATTTTGCTGTTGGAAACTTCATGTGGCTTTTGGCTTGGCCAAATGGGAAGATCTTCCTTCTTTCTGCCTTGGTTCTTGTATGTTCTAAATTCTTGCCACCTGATTTATCACAGATCCCCACTTTTCATACAAAAATTGCCTGAATGACAGACACTGCCATCTCTAGAGGGAAAAAATCAGAGCACAGGGAAGTAAAAATCACAGTGACCAAGTTCCTTTGCCTCCTTTCCCTTGAACCCAGACAACGCTGAGCCATCTGCAGTCATGAGTAAACTGACTGCTCCTGGAAAACTCTCAGATCCAGGTAAGGCCTGGGGCCCTTAAAGGGGCATAAAAGCAGAGGAATTTCACCTGGTTTAATTTTTCTTGTGACTGTAGGCACCCCGTAGGAGATTAACATGAGTAGTGGTGTTTGGCATAAAGGATGGGGTTTGTCTAATCGAATTTAGGTTTTTATTCAGAGAGAAACAGACACTTTCAGAACACATTTGACTCAGACTAGCATAGATGTGGAAAACAGGTCTGATGAATCATATCCTAAAAACTACCTTGTTTTCCCTTAATCATAAGTGGGGAAATGGGACTAACACCTACAGAGATTCTGTTAGATGGGAATGAATCCTTCCCTCAGTGCCTCTGAAAATGAAACCATTTTAGCTGATGAGACACAAGGCTGATGTTCCAAACATAAGGGACAATATGCTCTGTGGGTCTGTCTGAAAAATATGAGGTCCTCAGGATTTACAAAATACAGAGTCACAGCATTACAGTCTTGGGTGTATCTGTGCCAGGTATTGAGATGTGTCCTCTGAATTTCTAGTTCTATGCTCTTCTGCATGCTGTCTTGATTTTTATTTTTTTTTTTTTTAATGAAAAATGCATTTTTTTTCTAATTAAGAAGAGATTTCTTACTAGTTTTGGAAGGGAGGGAAGACAGGCTCTGGAGCTGCACTCGCCTGAGGACTTCTATGTATCCAGAATTCCTGCTGTGGCAGGGAGTGAACCATCTGGGGTTGCTGAGGACTCTCTAATAGACCAGTGAGATTCATAGACATCTCCTGCACACAAACTATGGCACTTCTGCAAGGCCCATGATGGATGTGACAGTAATTTTTGGTTTTAATTATTCTAATACATAACTTTGTGATCAAGAAAAGTGCCATTTGTGTTCTGTTGCACAGCATTTGCTAATATAACAAAACCAGAAAAGCATCATTACATTATTATATAAAGCTTTCCATGGCCTTCAGCTGATGTTATTCATGTTGCTGTCTTGTCTCCCCACCAGAGAGCACAATATTCTTGGACTGGAAACCGTGGGAGAGGGACAAAATGCTAAAACATAGGAGTATTTATCTATGATGAAATGTTATATACTCTAGGATTTTTTTCTTTTTTTTTTTTTTTAAAAACGGTAGCTGAGAGGGCATCTGATATAAATGAATGCAGGAAGAGGAGCAACTTGTATCTCATTTTCCTGACACTAAAACCCAGGGGAACATCAAATAGCATTACTGTCTGAGTAGTTCAGAACAAACCAGAAGACATACTTCTTGTAGCAGTGTGAAGTACAGGTGTGAAACACTTTGCCAAAAGACAAGGGGATGACAATACCTATGTGCTTTCAAAAAGTGATAGAACATATTCTGGGGAGAAAAATCAATTAAGGACTTATATCATCATCCTGGTAGCTGCTGAAAGCTCACAGCCACATATTGTCAGGATGTTCTTGGTTTTTGTCTTCTTTATAGGTTTTCTCTTGGATATTGCTGGAGGCAGAACTTGGCTAAGCAGACCTTTGCTCTGATCTCTTACAGCTTCCTGCTGCTTCATCTCATACAGTCTGTACTCACCACTCAGGTGAGGTCTGTGCACTCTGAAAGAGCCCTGTTGAAGTAATTGTGGCCACCAAATATTTTACCTCGACCTGAAGCAGAGGCAAACCCCCAAATTACTTCAGGGAACCTGATGCTTTGTGTGGTCTGGGTGAGATGTTTATTAAACAAGTACTCCTATGTGTTATTAGCTTTGAGTACACACGGCATGTAAGAGGAGCATTTGTGAGACTTCAACAAGGATTTAAGGATGAGCATGTTTGAAGAACAAAGCTCTGATTTTCCTGTGTACATTATATCCCTTTTAGAAAGAGAAAGAAACACTTCTGGCACTGCTGTCTCCAAGGCACTACAGTGAGGCTGGAAGTTCAAACACACAGAAAATAACTCCTGGCTAGTGAGTCCCCAGAGTGGGGTTTATCATTGTCCCACATTCCCCAGCTCTGTCTTTGTGTCTCTGGATTATTCCACTCAGTGAAGCCAGTGACACCTAGTGTCACCCTCCTTCAGCACAAAGCACCTGGACCTTCACAGGCATTGCAAGGGACAAGAACAATTTTGTCTCTGCCTGTGTTGGTGTTGCCTGCTTGGCCATGAGGAAGCACGGCAGAGCCCAATTTTGTTTTGTTGAGGGAGGCTCTTACTAATTTTCAGACCTATGATCTGGTGTGGAGCATGAGGTTCGCAACTCTTGTGTCAACCTCACTGCTCTGTGGCCCCCCGTGCCTGGCACCCAGTGTCATCCTAACCCACGTGTCTCCGACCAGAAGCTCTGGATCTTTATGGTCGTGTCATGGAAGAGAACTCAGGACACTGCAGTGCAGACAAGCCTCTGGTGCATGGCACTGTGGGCATAAGAAACCTTCTAGAGATTGCCTGACACCGTCGTCCTTCCACTGCCACAAGAGCTTTAAACCTGATGGTTTAAATTCTCATGTGGCCTTGACAAATTCAGCACTCAAGGGGAAACAACAGATGAACTTGACACTCACCTGCTTTGTCAGCTTTGTCAGAGGGTTGTCCTGCCTGTGTGGTGGAAGCTTGCTGCTTTTGAAAGCAGAGAAGCAAGAGCCTTGCTGAGCTGATTTGGTTCTCAGCATTAAAAACAGCCGGGGAAAAAAGTAGATGTTTCAGGCTTGTGATTCCTTCCTTTTCTGTTCCCAGCCTCTTCTCTCAAAAAACTGTTTGAATGTTTCCCACATACAAGGAAAGCCTGGGGAGCAGAAATGTTTCTGACCAGGCAGCTCAGTGAAGTGTTGACGGTCTGAGGGGCAAAACATTTCAGTCCAGCAGGTCAGCTCACAATGTGTCTCACAGAGAAACAAACTGGAGGGATTCAACTCCTTTAATCTACCTCTGACAAAAATATGGTTGAAAGCACATACTGCCTGCCAGAGCACTCATCTGCTGCCAGTCCTCCCTGATAACATCTGAGCCCACCAGCCAGGTGGAATGAAGCTTAACACCAGGACAGGAGCCTCAGATGTGCACCAACCAGCCCTGCAAGTGTTCAGAGCTGGGTGCAAAGGAGAACTCAAGCCTTTTGGATTTTCTGTTGTGATTACACTCACAGACCAACACACTCTCTCTCCACAACCCATAACTGAACAGCAGGTGGACTTGTGGAGAGCTGAGGTATTTCAGAGAGAGGACATTGTGATGCAGGAAGAAAATGAAGGTATCACAGGGTAGGCAAGAAATGTTTGCCAGATGAGACTTACAGAGGATTGTACAGAAAGCTGGACTGACTGTGGAGGAGGAGAGTGTGAGGCCAGTGACACAAAACTGTAAGAACCAAGTGTTCTTTATTCAGAATAATTTTCCCTGCATAGATAATGATTGCTGCTCTGTTATATGTCATGTTTGCCCAGTAATTCAGGAACAAAGAGAACCCATCGGACACTTTTTCTCATGACATTTTCTTTTGTTAGGGACAGTTTAGCAGTGGTGTCCATCCCTGGCAAAACAGCCTTCTCAACCTTCTTCTCATTTCTTGATGTATGAGACAATTTCCATGTGGTGTTTTTAAAAAGTGTGCTAGAAGATGCTCTAGGTGTGTTTGGTACAGCTCACCCGTGGTGTTGTGTGGTCTCACCACCTCTGTCCTCAACAAACGAGTCATGGCAGCCTGTTGAAAGGGATCTCAACCAACCTCAAATTAGGTCTGGTAGCTTTTATCCCACTGCTGCCAGGAAAGGTCCCCAGCTCAGGCTCCCTGGACTCATCTTCCCCACAGGCAGGGATGGTCAGCAGAGGAACATGGCAGGGGACAATCACAGCTGAAGCAGAGAAATAGTTGGGGATGCAGTGCAAGAAGGTCACTAAGGAGGAGGGGACAGGCTGTGGTAATGAGACTCCATGGACTCAGTGGAGAAGGGAAAATAAAATTGAAGAATGATGTAAAACACTTTTTGGAACTAATTAGCATTCCAGTATCTAAAGACGGGCTCAAAAGAAGGCTCAAGAGGGAGTTTTCACAGAGGCATGTGGTGATAGGACAAGGGGGAATGGCTTCAAACTGAAGATTTAGGATCAGATTTAGAAGATTTAAGTTTAGATTAGATATTAGGAAGAAATTCTTCCCTGTGAGGGGGGTGAGGCCCTGGCACAGGTTGCCCAGACAAGCTGTGGCTGCCCCATCTCTGGAAGTGTTCAAGGCCAGATTGGAAAAGGCTTGAAGGAACCTGGTCCCTGCCCATGGCAGGGGTTTGGAACTGAATGATCTTTAAGGTTCTTTCCAACCCAAACCATTCTGTGATTCTGTGATTCTATGAATTAGCACCCCTTTGGCCACACAGTGATCCACACATGACTGTGTTTGTGAGTTACCTGTCCTGGTTATCTGAGAAAACTTAGATAGCAGTAGCCAGGCCTTTCTGGCTGAAAACTGGATAGTGTAAACCTTCTTCCTCTCACACTGTTGGGACAAGCTCTTTGGTTACTGCTGAAATGCTGTTGCTTCCATTCCTGGGCTATGGCCCTTCTCCTCCTCCAATGTTCACACCTGTCAAGCCCTGGTTAAGCAATATTAACACAGCATCTGCCAGCCTGGTTTGAATAGCTGCTGCTCTCTCTGCTGCTTTAAGCTAAAAGAAAAGGCTTTTCAAGTGTTGCATACATTACCCAGAGCAGTGGGGGAGGATGTTAATAATTCATTCATGCTCTCACAGTCTGGAGTGTGCTAGATCTTTCAACTTATAACAATAGACATCACCCTGCAGGCTGTCATGTCCTGCTTTTAACAAAGGGAAAGAAAAGAGAGAGGGTGAAAAGGAGGAAGATTTCCTGGGTGGAAAATCTGAAGCTTGATGAAGAATTAAAGCCTGTTAAATGTCTACTTGAGCCAGCCATTGAGCAATAAAACCTATTTGCAACCTGTTGTTAGAAGAAAGGGCTGCGCGTGCAGGAAAATGTATTTGTTGGGAAGATGCTGGCAGTGCTTTCCATTAGTTGTGGAATATATTAACCCCCTGGGATGCCTGTTCAGCAAGTTTTTCCTATTCAAACCAGAGCAGAGATAGAAGAGGAAGGAGTTACCCTGAGAAAACATATGTGTAGAATTGTTTTCATGTGACTGGATCATCATTTGAGTATCTGAATTGCCTTCAGCTGTAGCCTGTTCCCATAGGATATTCCCACTGGATGTGATAGAGTCCTACACACCTATTTCACACTCCGCCGGAAATAAAGGGAACCAAAAGTGATAAGAGGACTTGTATAGGACATAGGACAAAACAGTCACTGCTGAAGGCACAGCCAGGATTTTTGGGCTCTTGACCACTGAAGTGTGACCATCCTAAGCAGCAATCATGGGGGCAGGGAGAGAAGCCATAATTTCTTTAGGAATCATTTCTTTAGGACTCATCCTGGGTCTGTATTGCTGCTTTTAACTCCTCTGTTATGGATTTAAAATCTTGGAATTTTTCTTTCATCTATCAACCCTGCACCTCAGAGAGATCACCTCCCCTCTCCTTTTCAACCATGGAACCAGAAAAAAGACTGCCTGCCCCACAGAAAAGAGTTCTACCTGGCCCCCTCATGAACTGCTAACAATGGATCATTTGCAGCA